>OZ010652.1:99700221-100325221 GCA_963932375.1 Phania funesta
GTATCAACTACTAAAAATGTACAATCTATTTTTAATTTAATTTTAATTTACATTCAAACTCTTCTTTCGTCTCAATATAAGCATTTTTGTTCGGTTTATTTTTCTTTTCTCTGTATGCTTATCGCCTTTCGATAAATTCTCGATTTGTTAGTGAATTGAAGATAATAGCGGAATTGGGATTTGGTAAGATTTCTAATAATTGATAAAATTGGAAGTGTTCGTTACAATTTCAGCGTTTGTGTAAATTTTTTTCGTTAAATTTCAAAACCTCGTAAAGTTTGTTGTTGGTTAGTTAATTGTTTGTGACAATTACCTTTTTTTATATATAAAAAGTTGCGTAACAACATAAAAACTTCAAGGTTTTATAACCATATTAAATCTTGAAACAAAATGAAACTAAAATACTTACAATGCTTTCATTGCTAACCAATGGCTGGCTAAAAGCAAATTGCATATAGTAACATAGAATTCAATAACAGAAAAAGTTAGAGTGTTGTAAAACTTCATTCTCAACTAAGGAAAAAATGAGAAATAACTCATTCTCGTATTCCATTTGTCTTAAATGTTTGGTATAAATAGAAGTTGTTTAGACACACAATTTGTAGATAAGACACGAAGAATGTTGATAACGTGTGTAGCGGCATAGAAAATGCATTCCATTCAGCTAGATGTCTAATGGAATTAAAACTTTTACTGTTTTCAAGGTTGTTCATATTAAATAAATAATTCTCCTTCTGAATAGAAAGAAAAACGAACTCATGCCTAAAAATTAAAATTACTTAATAATTAATTTAGTTCTGTAATTTAAAAATTTTATGAATTTGGTTTTTGTGGTATTTTTGGGAAATTTTTTTGTGATGAATTTGCGAACTTTTGGTAGATATAAAATTTTGTCAAATTTGAGTTTTTCGTAATTTTTTGTTGCAATTTCAGCTTTTTTGAAAGGTTGGTTTTTTGGAAAATTTTCTGATTTTAAAAAGTTTTATTTTTTATTCGACCTTCTTATTGTTAGATATTCCGATGTTTTATTAATCAGGCTCTAGGTCTAGATAGGTTTGAAAAACATATGTAAATAAAACTCGTATTTACCAGATTATTTATTCATGTCTTTCTTTATTCTTTCGATATTTCGGATACCATTGGTATCCTTCTTCAGGAACTATAATTTTAAAAACAAAAAATTTTTTTTTATTAACACAATTACACATATTTTCCATATTTATATATTATACTAAATCAAAAGCTTATAATTTTTTTATAATATATTTTTCTGTTTTACAATTATAATTGGTTTTTCTTACATTAAAATTAAATAATCTCCGTACGTCTGTTTAATACCACTTCCATTGGGGGTGGATAGCTCACTAATATGTTTGTTTACATTTTTGTACTATGTGTCTATAGGTATTGGCGCAGTTTTCTGTGTCCGCTTTGTAATTTATTCTTACATCCGCGGGAGTGTTTATTATATGTAGCATCTCAATCATATATCTCTTTCTTTTATTATTTTCTTGTTGTAATATTTTTGTATTGCCTAAGTCTGGTGAATGTCCAGTTGCTGCACAGTGGGCTAAAAGCGCTGTTCTTTTTTCTGTCACTTCATTTTTAATTTTATTGTCCGATTTATGTGCAGCTAATCTAGTCCTTAACTTTGATCCTGTTGTTCCAACATATGCCTTTTTGCATACATTCGTTCCGTCACCATTGCACGGTATTTTATAAATTACATTTGCTTTGTCCAGTTTATCCATTCTCGTCTTTGTGTTTGAGTATAGCACGTTGAGGGAGTAGTTTGTCCTTAATGCAATCCCAATATTTTGCTTGTCAAATAAGTCGGAATGTAAAATTCTCTCCGAAAAACCCGGGACGTGTGTCAAAGATTTGAAAATTCTCGTGTCTGTTTTTTCTTTTGGTGGTTCGTCAAAGTTTTTTTCCGCATTTTTTATAATATTCCTGGAGATGGAGTCTGGAAAACTGTTTTTGTGCAATACTTCTTTTATTTTCTTGATGTTAGTTTTGTGGAACTTTTTATCGCTGATTTTCAGTACACGTTTTGCGAAATTAAGGGCAGTATTTATTTTTGTATGTTTTGGGTGGCTCGAATGGAATTTAATTAAACGCCCCGAAGCTGATGCTTTCTGATACCAATCAATTACTATCAAATTATTGGATCTCATAACGAGCGTGTCTAAATAGGGTAGCTTCTTTGGTAAACTGGATATGTCTATGAAAACTGTTCAAAGCGTCTAGTGTTATTTCGGTGTCCGTTTCTTTAATTATACAAAAAATATCGTCAACATATTTGCTTACTAGTCGTGGTTTATCAGGTAGCTTTGCGATTGCTGCGACCAAAAGTTCCTCCATAATAATGTCTGCTACTACCGGTGATGCCGGCGATCCATCGGCATTCCTTTTAATTGCTCATATACCTTATTATCAAACTTAAAATATCTAGTGTCTTTTAAGCTTAATTTTAAAATATCAAAAAATAAATCCTTGGGTATTTTAGTATAATTTGCAATTTTGTTCCATTTGTTATTGATTATTTCAATTGTTTGATTTACTGGAATACTCGGAAAAAGTGAAACCACGTCATAAGAAATTAATATTTCGTCGTCAGATATAGTCATGTTTGATATTTTGTTTTTAAACTCTAACGCGTTCTTTACGTTGTACTTGGATTTTGTGGTAATATTCTTCAAAATGTCTGTAATATACCTACATAAACCATATGATGGAGAATTTATCGAGGAACAGATTGGTCTAAATGGCATATTTTCCTTATGAACTTTCGGAAGTCCATATAGTCTTGGAGCTGTACAAACAGTGGAAGTTAATTTGTATTTTTGCACTGCATCGATAATATTTATTTTCCATAATTTTTCCACGAAAAAATTATTGCGTTTTTGTAATTTAGTCGTGGGGTCCAGCTTTAGTCTTTTATATGTGCACATATCTTGGATTATGTTTCTCATTTTTGTATCGTAATCTAATTTTTCCACTGCTACGGTGGTATTCCCTTTATCCGCTTTTAATATTAAAATGTTTTTATTTTTGTTTAAGAAATTTTCAGTTTGTTCCACTGTGCATATTAATTCTCTTTCTTTTATATTTAATGATCGTTTGTTAATATAGTCATTACAAATTGTGTTCTTGCTATTTCTTGTTTTTCTTTGTCACTATTAGTTTGTATAATTTCTTCACCAATGCATTTAAATAAGGGAAATTGTTTTTGTCCAGTTGGTAGTGCAAATTTTGGTCCCAATGATAAAAGGTTTTGTATATTAACTGGGATTTCTGTCTTTGTTTTATTTATGAACCAATCTTTATTGTGTATTATTTGCGATTTATTTTCATATGTACGCTTTAGATTATAAAATTTGTTTATTTGTTTCTCTGTTTTTTTTTGTTTTTTAGCTTTTCATATAGAGTGTTTTCACTGTTGTTGTAAAGATCAAAATCTCTCTCCACTATGTTTTGTTGTATGTAGGTAATATTCTTTTTTAATTCGTTTTTGTTTTGTTTAATTTCTTCATGTTTATGCTTGATAATGAGGTTTAATATTTTCCTAATTCAATATTTTTAGACTCTAGTTGGGTTTTGTAAAAGTTTTTTTTAATTTTACTGTATTACAAAATTCAGTTGAAGTTTAAAATTTTTTTTATATAATATTAAATTTCCGATTTTTTGTAAAATAAGAGATTTTTTATATAATTGCTTAACGTGCATCCTCTTTTGCCATTTTCATAAAATTTTGCTTTTGTTTTAATTTTCGACTTGTTGGCGAATGTGCTAAGTTTTGATTAAATTAAAGTTTGTTTTATTTGTTGGTAAAATTTTAGGTTGGTTTTTATATTAAATATAATTTTTTTTTTTTATTAAAAAATAATTTTTTTGCAGTTTTCCGATTCATGGTATATCTGCGAATTTTTGGAGAAATTTTGGCCAAAATTTCTATTTTTCGAATTGTTTGGAGCAATTTCGGTTATTTTGTAAATTTCGATGTTTTTGGAAATTTTATAATTTTTGTAAATTACAATTTTCTGGCAATAGCGTGGATTCGTGGTTAGTTTTCGAACTATTGTCAATTTTTAAATTATTCCCTTTTTTATTTTCAGATTAATTTTTGGTAAAATTTATAATTTTATTGATATTTGAAATTTTTGGTGAATTTGAAATTTTTGACTAAATTCCTCATTTGTGGTAAAATTTGTCTTCCAACTTTGTTCAACATAGTTTTATCAAAATTTCGTGTAATATTGATTTTTTTCAGTTTTCAGCTTTTGGATGAAATTATAAAATTTGGTGAAATTAAATTTTGTAGTGAGATTTCAGTATTTGGTGAATTTGTTTTTTGTTCGTGTTGTTTTAAGTAAAATTTCAACTTTTAATGCTATAATTATTTTTTGAGCAATTAACTTTTTTATTCTAGTTTTTCGATTTTATAGTGAATTTTCCAATTTGTGGTAAATTTAAAATTTTACAAAAATTTCACATTGTTGGAAGTTTTTTGTGTAAATAATTTTTTGGAACATTATATTATTTTTGCAATTTTGAATTTGTGAAGTATAGTTTGTCGTTTTGTGGTGAATTCTCGAATTTTTGTGAATTCCCAAATTTCGGTTATTTTTCAGATTAATTGAAATTTTAGGTAGAATTTTTAGTTTCATATTTTGGTGAATTTTTAAATTTTTTGTGAATTTTAACTTTTTTGTGAATTCACCATTTGTGGTGAAATTTGGTTTTTGTTGTATATTTGTTTAACAGCAATTTGGTAAAAATTTCGAAATTATGCATAAAATATTGAATTGAAATATATCATTAGTTGGCAGTTGTATATTGTGTGTTAGTATGTTTCAGCACAGTTCTCTGTAGTTTTTTATAATTAAGGCTCTTTTGTACAGGGACATCAATAATATGGTACATTGGTAGTATAAATTTATTCTTGTAATTTGTCTCTTCCTGTAATACTGTCATGTTGTGGAAATTGGGTTTATGGCCTGTTATTTTACAGCAACTAATCTTATATATAGGTTCGATTGCTCTTCTATATAAAGTATTGTTTCCTTTTGTTGATAAATTGGTTGACATTATTATTTTTTAAATGCTAGCTCATATTTATTTCTATTATAAATATCAGTATTCCGAAATTCTCCGATAATCCATGTGTATATACTGTAAATTTTTAGTTAATCTGTGGCCTATTTTCTTTATTCGCATTACGTTTCTTAGCATTAGTATCAATTTTTAATTGTCCTGTTAGGAAACTCGTTTTTCTTTAACATCTCTCTTATCAATAATTTATTTCCAAAACCTTTATAATAGAGTTTGTCGCTGTATTGATAATGACCCTTCTAGAGTGTTTTAAGTAGAAGTTATTAATCTGCTTCCAGAAGTTGATTTTCTCTACCTCTTCCATTAAAATATCTGCAATTAGAGGAGAGGCAGTAGAGCCATGGGTAAACCTTATCGTTGATAAAAAAAAAAAGTTTTCATACTTATAATCCAAAGTATCCCTGACATTGTATTTTGAGTCTCTTGTAAAGTTTTGCAGTATATTGACAATGTATTTAGAAAATTCGCAAGCCGGAGTGAATTGGGCTTTATTATGAATTATTTTTATGAATATTTGGCGATATTGCCGTGCTGTTTATACGTTCGCTTTTCCCGTTCGTATCAATAATCTTAAAGTTAAACCATTTTTCTAGGAGTGAATTATTATTTTTCTCAAGAAATTAAGTGGAATGTGTTTTAAAACGTTTATATATAAATATCATATACAATGTTCCGCAGTTCATTTCCTATCAGCCATATCCATTGTTACCCTTGTGTTCCCTTTGCTAATAATTTTAAAGTCTTTATTTGGTTTTAAAATTGCATCATTTGACCCACTGTATTAATTGAAAATCTATTTCTTTTCGTCAGGTTCGATTTGTTCAAATGGCTGACGAACCTCTGCTATTTCTTGTTTACTTTATTTTCCGCAAATTGTATTACATCCTCACCATCAGCAATAAATTTAAACAAGGTTGTTTTTGTTATTTGTAATGCATGTTTCGGTCCTAGTGAGAGTAACCACTTAATATTTGATAGTATATTATCGTTGATAGTTTTATTTTGTTCTTCTTTTAGTGCTTCAAGTTTCTTTATGTGTGTTTTCTTATTTACATTATATTATTTTTGCATATACCTCAATAAATAATGCGTTGGTTATCGTTAATTAACATCGTTAATTATAAATTCTAATTATAAAATTTCCAGAATATTTTGTTGGGTCGGAACTGAATATTGAAGAAATTACAAACGGAATGACAAACCTATATACACTCCCTTAATATTTGTGAGAGATGTAAGCCACATCTAAGAGGTTATAAAAGAAAAACACCGAATTCTTTCCTTTTGCAGAAAACTTCTTAAGAAAGTTTATTATTGCTAAAGACCCTTCCATATTGGCAGAGCTCTACAGACGAGTAAAGAGGTTATAAAATCCATCCCAATAAGCAATAGCTGTGTACATCTTATATTAATTATTAAAGTTAAGTAAATAAAATTCGTCATGCATGAACAATAAACATCAACCGATAACAATTTAGCCAACACTAATATTATAAACAATGAAACGTAAGTTTATTTCTAAATGCACACTCGACCTTTTCATAACGATTCAACCTTTGCACAGATACAACTTTATATATGTATATATCTAGATACATACATCTATGTATATGATTATATATTTAAATATATGTGCTTTTGATCTTAAACAAACACAGGCATTAACGTTTAAGGCCATCCAAATAATATGTGTCTT
This sequence comes from Phania funesta, assembly GCA_963932375.1. Lineage (NCBI taxonomy): Eukaryota > Metazoa > Arthropoda > Insecta > Diptera > Tachinidae > Phania > Phania funesta. Next base: position 99,707,033 of record OZ010652.1, read on the forward strand.
AACATCCATAGGTATATTAAATATTTCCAGTTGAATGAATTTAATGTATTTTATTCAGTTTAAATGAATTGCCTTGAATATTTTTCCAAACGCAAGTGGCCAAGAGGCCAAGTTTGAAAACAAACAGTAGAATACAAAATTTTAAAGTTTAATATTTTTTAGTGTGTTTTTTGGGAATTCAAATTAATAGCGAAAAAATGCTTGATTATTTATTTTTTTTTAAGAAGAGATTTCAAAATTTAGAATAAATGCTTTAGAATTTATGCTTTCATCCGAATATACATATGTGTATGTGTCTAGGATCTGGCTTAAGATGTTTTTTCCATTAAAAGAAATACCTGTTTCTTCTTGTAGAAGTTATAGCTACAAATTTGGGTCCGATTTTGATCCCTAGTTATGTAAGACATTTTTTACGGCTTGAATAGAAGTTGCAGCTGACAGACGTCAAGTGCTAAAAATGTATATTTGTGTTCCGACGACTGAGAAAAACACAGATCGTCAAGGTTATAAACTTTATTATGCTTGCTTATTTTATAATCGTATGCTCTCGGAGTTTTGTTTGGCAAAAGAGATCGAGTTAACTCCTTTGAACAGCTTTTGTGGCATCAGGGACCTGCGGGATACTAGTGGCAATCATTATCAATACTCTGGGGAGGCCGCCTTTTACGAAGAATTAAGTAGCAATGTCTGAGCTAGGGGATACCATCCGAAAGCTATACCAGTTGTCCTCTTCTGGACTCCTATCCGGGAGTTCGAACTAGTCGTATAAACACACATGTACCGCTGAATTGTCACTTCAATATGTCGCTCCTCTGCCGTTCTATTTAGTGCTACCTAATATGCTCTTCTTATCAGCGTTTGTCAAAGAAGAAATGCCCGAGATACCAAACAAATTTCTTGCTTCTCAAACGATTTTTTTATTGTCACAACCTCTGCTTTCATATCCATTCTATCATTAGAAACCCTATATGTTTTTTTAGTACTTCTCATAAACAGTACAGCTGCCTGCTACGAGTCGGCGATGCTGATAGCAACACAATATTTTAACGTATTTGATTTTATTTTTATTTAAAAACGAATATTATTAAATGCTATCAATTCAAAATGACTGTAAAATCATTAATCATTCATCAAGAAACAAAAAAAAGCTATGAAGTTAATTCAATACAGTTCAAATTCTTTTTTGCACTACACCTCTAGTTCTGTTTGGGCGGTTAAAACAGAGGCTTCAACTTTCATCGTCACAGTTATGTCTTATCGTGTTGATTTAGAATTTTTTGCTATTATATATCGTTATGAAAATTTTTAAACATATTTTTCTTATTTTCAGTTAATGCGACAATACAATTTTTTTCACCTACATGTTCAAAATTTTCCAAACTAAAATTTCAAAATCAGTTTGGAAAATTGGACGAAAATTAATTGCAATTGCTGATGGATAATTTTTGAAATTTAAAAATACTGAGAACAAAATCAACATCAAGTTCTTTATTTGTAAAATACCATCCCATTTATATGCAACTTGCTCGCTTGGGCAATTTTTTTTTAACTTTCTAATATGGGAAAGGATTATGGGAAAAATGTGACTAAACTAGCGAGTTGCCTAGATATGGGATGGTATTTTACATCTAAAGAACTTGGTCCTCATTTTGATTTCTTTTACTTTTAACGCTCGATGTTTTTGGATAGGAACTTGGCATTATATTCTAATTTATGCTTCGCTACGATTTTCAAATAAAAAGCCAATAATAATATCTGAGTCAATAAGGAAAAAGTGCTTAAGTGTGAAGCTTTCTGCTTACAATATTATATACGGTTGGAACAAAATTTTGATTTTAAAAACCAACTTATGTTCTTTTAAGATTTTGTTGCTAAGTTGGGCTAAATAAAAGAAATTTTGCTGAGGATTAATCTTTAATTACGAAATTGCATTCGAGTTATTAACGCGTTTTCAACTTAAGTCCACTTAATTAAGCACGAATTTCTTATTATCCCAGATATGCCTATGGAGAATTTTTACAAACCAAAAACCGTTACTAACGTAACTAGCAATGTGAAAGAACGCTCTAGAACATACAAATAATAATATCTTAAGAAGAATCCTAAGGCTTTTTTTTAATATTTAAAAATTTAAAAATATAATTGGAATTGTATATTTCGTGCAGAAAATCTAATCCCTTTAATATCAGCCGCTAGCATATAAAACCTATTAATTTTTGCAACAGTGTTTATTTAGAGCTCCAGCTGAAAATAATTTTCATTATGTTGAAATACATGAACAAATATTTGTTTGAACTTTCATTTGTCCTGAGGAATATTACATTTTACACACATGCATCAAATAAATAATGCTTTCTTTATATTTATAAACAGGGATATACATATGTAAGTGTGTACATGAGAAGGAAATTAAATCAAAAATATAGGATATCAGGCCATAACCTTAAAATTGTTATGTAATATATACTATATATATTTATAAATAAGTAAATTTTTGAGTTAAATGTTTAGGGAAATGACATTTTATCATAGAAACATTTTGAACGTAATGCTTCATAAATTTTAAAGAATTTCTTTAAAAGTAATCATAGAAGCCTATTAATTATATCGTACATGTCTGTATGTATATTTAGCCATAATTAAGATAACTCTGAATAATGTTCAACACATTTCTAGAAAGCCTTTAATGTCTCAAATATGCATTAAAGATCTTAAAGGGCTATTGTCTTTAGGCATTTGTATTGAACAAAAACCAAGCCCAAGTTATTATTTCTATGGAAACCACTGGCTTTATATATAATTAAATTTCTTTGTATTGTATTTATATTTATTGAATCATTTCTTTATATAATGTAAGAACTTAACAATGCAATAATAACTAAGAGAATATAAGACTATAACGTATTATCTTATTAACAATATTCAATAATAATTCCATAATTATTTTGTAAAAATAAAAGTATTGCAATAATTAAAAGTGTAATTTTAAAATATTGTCTGGCTCCCGAAGCTAACCTGTTATGAGAGTAAAAGATAAATAAAATAATCACAAGCCCAAAATTCATTAAACTAAACTAAAAGACAAACAGAAAATGAATCAAAAAGTACTAGCCGCTGTGAGTACTTGGTGGACTTTTGAGGTCGAATTCTGGACATAAAGCTATATTTAAATTGAAACTTGGTGGGTCTTCATTTATATAATTTGTTGTTACCAACTTTTTTTTTTATAAAAAATATTTTTAAGAGAATCATTTTCATTAATTATAATTCCTAATAAAAACCTTTCAAAGGTATGACAAACATGCAATCCAATTGTAGTAAATTTGGATTGATGGATTTTAGAAATGTGGGTCGAAATTTTTTGCAATGCAACATCTCAAAATTTTTCTTTCAAATATTTCAATTTCCTTGATTATAGTGTGTGATATATTGAACCATATTGGAATATCGAAACAGACTTCTGACTTTTTGGGCCTCTTTTCGATCCTCTTCGTTCATTAAATTGATTTCAGGCACCCGATTTGTAATTCACGAGTATCTTACTTTTGGCTATAGTGATTTCAGATTGGCCAAATGGTAACTGTCGACAATCCTTCTCCTCACGGAGTCTCTTGTAATTGCTAAGATTTGTATAAGGGTTAGGTCCACCCAGCCAAACGTTGTCTTAAGCCTTATGGAAGCGCTCGACATTAACACCTCTTGCAGGTACAGTCTGCAAGTTATATCTTCTTCGATTTTCGATAGAACTTATAGTTTCCATGACCTGTCACTAACACAGTGATCCAGCTTAAGATAGTCTTATTATATCTAAGCACCTTACTGGCCCTCTTACCGAGGGACTGTTTTGAGCACCATTCGAGCCTGTCAACGTGTGGAAGCCTCCTTCTACTTTTTCAGGAGGACTTTTGCTCGCACTAGGCCATTTTCCAGTACAACTCTGGGCTCTGAGCCACATAAATCCTCATCTGGTCCCATTTTTTCTAGTTCGTCTGCTGCTTCATTCCCACCTGTGCCTGTATCCCCTAACCCACATCAAAGTTATCGCATTCAACGAGGCACATCTGTTTCTGTTCACTTGTCTCATGACTGATTGTAAACTACAATGAAAATCTTTCACCCATGTAACCGACTTTCGTACAGGTGATCCAACGCATGTAGCAACATAACAGATTACACAACAAGTTTAACTCAACTGTGAATACACCTCCTCCTGCCCTACCATTCATAATAGAACTGTCGTTAAAAACATTTTGTAAAACGCTATTGGTATACGGTGTAGCTTTTTCACTATTTCGACTATTCACTTCTAATCAAGCGTTCCATTTGCATCTGAGCCTCCCTAACCAATTTTCTAACGAGGTCCAGAATACTATTAAGCCCGATGTTGATGGCATCGCTTTCCATGCGCAATGCTGACATTGCGGGCTTACACATAATGAATAATTCCAACGCTAGCAATTTCATAATTGCCTCGATTGCTTATATTAGCGCCGTGCGCATTGCACGGCTTATACCCATACAGGCTATCCCTTCCAATTTATTGTACTTTGAAAGCCCTTTAGCCACCAAACCACGGATCCATTTATTGTTATGGTTCTCACCATCATTATAATAATCCAGAATGCGAGATTCCCTACTTACGGTCACAAACTCGTTTAGATCCTTTTTGATTTCCGGAGATAAAAGTCAGAACTTCTGACAGTACATTCAGTTACGGCAAGCCAGCTGATGGCCTGAATATTTATACTGCACAATGCTTTCTGAAGAAAATAATTGTCAATTTAAAGTTTGTTTATTATTGTTTATTAAGCCTGCAATAAAATTCTTCCATTACAAATGTTTTTGAATACAGTTTAGCTTCGTTTTATATACCTAGTGTGGGTTTTTAAGAATACGGCCGTATGTCTTTGCAATTATATTTGTAATTTCATTTACTTACGTAAATGAGCATAATTGGGAAGAAAGGAAACTGCTTTTGATAGAAATCTCGAAGCAGATTTCAGCAAATGTTATCATTAGCGAAGTTTTTGTCAAGGACAGATTTACACAACTTTCAAAAAAAAAACTGTTCAAATATTGATTACAAAGCATGAGCAGCTTTGCTCAATTTTTTTTAATTTTGACCTCAATATTCATATGAAATTAGTTAAACAAAAGGTTCTTTTTTGAAAATTCGAGATTTTTTGCATTTAAAACGTGAAACTTTTAAGCATACAGTTGAAAATCATTGGTCAAGGTTTTTTAGAAAGTCGACGAAGACAAGCAGACATTTTTCCAAATTATTTGCTCTATAGTTATTGGCAAAATCTATGAACTCATACCTAAAAGTCTTAAACAAAAAAAACAAGCCGATAATTATGTAACTGAGTATAAATATTGAACTTCTGCAATTGTTTGCTTAAAGGCTGCTGAGTTTCTTAATACAGTTAATGTTCCGAACAAAATCATATTCAATGAACTTGAAGTTTTTCTGTCGTCTAGAACAGCACCTTCGTCCAACATATACCGCAGGCCATCACATAGAGAATTATGTTTAATACCAGCTTAGCCTTCATACTTTCAAGTGAAGTAATTTACATTTTATCGTTGCAATGACCAAATCCAATACTGTTAAAGCATAAGGAGTTTCCTAGTAAAATTTATTCTCCATAAATTGTTACTGATAAAACGCATGAGTATGTAGCTCCATCATTACTAGAACTATTTTTCGTTTGAAGTATGGTTGCTTTATAAACAATTTAAGGAGTCGATAATCTTCTTCAGAATAGCACAAAAACAAATGTATTTTACATTTGTTTCTAGGTCAAATTTTCCCAAAAAAAAAAATTTCATTAAATCTACATGAGTAGTTGCAATTTAATGAATTCCTTCTAAGTATGTAACTCATTCGACTTAAGTTTTGTATCATGAAGTTTTCCAAGTTCATGTACCAAGAGTAGTCATTTTGCCAAAAACTATTTTAAAAGATTTTTTTTGGACGAACTATGCCCTGAACAAAACCTAAAGTTATTCTCAAGAAGAGATCATTAAATGTGTCAATAAAGCATGATACTAGGCAGCAATATGTTCATATGTAACTTGTTAAACTTCAATGACAAATAGACAGACACACTGTCGATATATTTTTTATTTGCTTCAAATGTCATATAAATATATTAAATTGTAACATTATAGGATTTCGCCCTAAAAAAAAACTCTACGAGTGAAAACAAGATATGTGGCTGCATGTGCTGTACAACTGAATATTAGGGTATGTAGCGAATATAAAACACACTACTTATTTAGTTATTTGTTTGAATGCGAAATTTTTTTTAATAAACTGTTTTAACCTACATTTTTTTGAAGCAAAAGTAAGAATTCTAAGAAAACCATGAATTTATTTTAAAGGCATTACACTACGAAACAAAATCAAAATTTTGAAAATAACAAGGTTCTGACAACTAATTCCATCAGAGGGGGAAAAATCCTGCATGTCGGCAGTATGGATGCTTAGGCCTGCCCTTTATTTTAGGGAGAGTTAAATTTCCCTTTCTTTTGCACACTGTTTCAGTGAATCAGAATTACCTATAATCTTGTAATCATCTCATTTTAGGATTAAGGTGTGTTTAGCAGTTTTTTGTAAAACGCTACTAGAAACATCTTTACGGAACATTATAATTCCTTAACTCTTCGCTGCATAGGCCTTTTTGGTCTCTTTCTCGAACAATGACAAAAGCCATCCCTTAAGCCACAATATAGCTCAAATGTCCTACAAAAATATTTGTCATATAATTTTAATACAAGTCTTCACAGACATCAAACCTCAAAATTCAAATTTAGACATGAGTCTAAACTTAAATTGTGTTTAATGGTTAATTTCGTAGTTTGCAAAACTAGCGCTAAAATATGGTACAAAGCGGATTTTATGATGTAATTTTATATTAAAACTGTGTCTAATCTGAAGCTATACTCTAAGTCACATTATAAAAGAAAGCTCTAGTTATTTATTAAAAAAAAACGACTGAACCAAATTTTGGTATTTCAAAATATGTATGTATTCTGATTCATTTTGTGTACCTGCGGCAAGAATATTATTTTGTAACAGAGACTTGTGTTCTTCAACAGTAAAGCAGAAGACATCTATACAAGGTATTTTAGACTGGGAGTTTTGCTGACAAACTGTGGAAGCCAAAAAATAGCTGTTATAATATTAGTCGTTTATAGTTTATAATACAATGGTATTATTTTTTTTTAAATGATGACGCAACTACGCGTACCAAAATAGCGGCATATTAAACTGAAATACCGTCACATTCTGATGAAGTTTTTATATATATGCTACATCTTCGAAGTCATAGACTACAGCTTGGCTGTAGCTGAAGTTTCTTCTTTGTTGTTGGACCTTCTATGTATTTTCATTACCGTTGGACTTCAAGTGCGCCATTTACATTTGTATGGTATAATACCAAATTTAGACGTCACTGTAACTGAATTATTTGTATTATTAACACGATAACTTGTCTGAAAATTACAAATCATTTAGTCTGTATATACATTTCCTAACAGGACGTAGAGTACTTTCAAACAACACAAAATCTTGGGAGATAAAACTTTTACGATTGCAATAAAGTTTCGGCTACTAAAAAAACACTTGTAAAGGATTAAAGCATGATTTCATTTCAAATAAAAAAGGGCTTAAAAAGTATGCTTCTTTAGGCAGCATCAACTCTACCCTTAAAAAAATTTCTACTTAAATACAATTTAGTAGCTTATTTTATAAAATCTGTTGTTAGCTACCACACCAACTTTAATATTTTGTTATCTTGTGAATGAAGAAATTATTATATTTTTTAAGAAGTTACAATATAAAAACTCTAGAAATATTCTAATACTTGGTAGGAAACTGTAAATCCTGTTGTGTAAGATTTCCTTTTTAACACATTGTCAGATGCTGCTAACGCTTTTTCTGGTCTTTATGGAAACGTCAGTAAAAAAGCAAAACTTACCAGAATGAAATCTAATCAAATTCCTATTTGCTGTTATGAAAACTTATTGCCGTATTGTTGTTTCTTTTTTATGCAAATTTTGTTTTTCTTACTGCTGCATAAATTGTGCAAACATTTGCTCTTGTATCTAAAATTTTACCGTTATTTTAATAACAGTAACAACAGGAGCTACAAATTGCTAAATAACTGTAATACCTGTAGAGAAAACTAAATTTGCTGGGACAAAAATATAATTTATTTGAATTTTTCTAAAAAGGAAAACGTAAAATTTTAGCATAATCTTATTTATCCTTTTTTTGTAGGCGGTAGTTAAAGTAAACATATTTTGTCCGTGTTGCACTTGTGGCGTATGATTGTTTTTACTTTTCAATATTAAAATATAGCTCATACGCGTGTATGGCATATTAAAGGCAGTACCGTAAGTTGATTGCTAGCTCTTTATTAACGGTTTTAATTTAAGTTTAAATATGGAGAACTATAAAAGCTGAGACTTTAGCTGCTAAAAACACAGTAAACTGGCTGAATTACCACAGTATATGCGAACATACGCCGATAGTAAGGCATATCAACGCAGGAAAGCCAGACATTTCTAAGTAGTACAGTTCTGCCTATAGTTAGTCTAGGTGCCAGCAAGTGTCTTTATTGATGTACTAATAAAAACTGCAATTTAACTTTACGTATGGACGACAGACCAAATAGACAAAACTCTGCATTAGTTCTTCTTCGTCATTGAGGTGATTGACTCAAAAGCGAAATACTGGAATAAACCCTTTAAAATCAAAAGCGCATACAAATTAGCGAACGTGCTTTAGGAGATACAATAAAATACTTCCGCTGCTCCTGTTTAAAACTTTTAAAATGTACGGTGGCTTATTTGGGCACTTTAGTACAACAGAATATGGCGGGCCAGAAGATAATACGATAATAATGATAAATTTTTATAGTAATGAACTGAACTTGGATACGTAAAAAATTACCAAATTAATAGCATATCACCAACATATAATATAAAAAACCTTAATTAGAAGAAAAAATAAGAGTAAATTAAGAGGTATTATTAAATCAGGGAGGGTTATTTTTTGTTTTTATTTGAAAAGTACAAAAAGCGCAAATTGGCCAGAATTTACGAATTCTTTGATATATAAGAATTCTTCACAAATCGAAACTATAATAAACAAAATGCTAAACTTTCAAAAGAAACAGAGTTTTTCGCAAAAGCGCCGTTTTTATACAACCCAAGTTTTCTAAAAAAAATTGAATTTTAGTAAGCGCTAAAATTTTACCCCAAATTGCAACAAAATAAATTTAATTTTTAAGCATGAGTTCGTTTTTCTTTCTATTCAGAAAGAGAATCATTTTTTTTAATATCCACAACCTTGAAAACAGTAAAAGTTTTTAATTTTATTAGACATCTAGCTGAATTGAATGCATTTTCTATGCCGGTACACACATTATCAACATTCTTCGTGTCTTATCTACAAATTGTGTGTCTAAACATCTTCTACGTATACTAACATTTAAGGCAAATGGAATACGAGAATGATTTATTTCTCAATTTTTGAATTTTTTGTATTATAGTCTTTTTTCCTTGGCTGAGAATAAAGTTTTACAAATTTTGACAAATTTTTGCCATTGTAATGTAACACAAGACCAACTGAAAGTCAATATATGCAGGATGAAATACCTGATATATGTTACAAATTCGAAACTTTCAAAATATATTCTTTAACAAAATTAAATATTGAAAATTCACTTGCACTTGTGCTATTAATTGCTTTAGAGTATTATCACTCTCTAGTCTTTGGTGCAACTTGCTGTTGTTACCAAGCACAACAACAAATTAAATTATATACCTGCTGCGGCACTCAACGGACTAAATGGAACTCATTGCATGATTTAATTAGCTGTGAATATTATATTTATTAAAAATTGCGAAACTGTCTTATACTGCCTTGTACTGCGATGAACCATTTGTTTTTTGATGTCACGAGTAACGTTGCCAGTATAATGAAATATTTATTTTGCTGCTTCAACACTTCAACAAGCTCTTAAGTAATATTTGCTTAATAGGTTTGCGAAAAAGAGATATGCACATTAATATAAAATTTACAATATTCCTGATGGTGCTTTAATAAAATACAACTGGCGGCAATTAATTTTTTTTAGAATTTAAAAGAAAATGTGGCTTGATTTCAGAAAGGTTAAAATTTTGTTTAATGTTGTAAAATTATTGTTTTGTATTAAATATAATTATGAGAAACAAATGGAATATTTCTTATATAAAATTTTTATATAGTGAAAGCTTTCACAAGTGGACACTCATGTTGCCATATTAATGTTTACCGTTAGTTTCAGATCCCATTTTTTTTCTTTGGAAAAAAAAACAAATGGAATATTTCTTATATAAAATTTTTATATAGTGAAAGCTTTCACAAGTGGACACTCATGTTGCCATATTAATGTTTACCGTTAGTTTCAGATCCCATTTTTTTTTCTTTTATTAATGATTAAAAAGTTTGCAAAGGATGAAGATGATTGTGTATTTGCAAATATTTCCAATGTTCACAAGACGCAAACTTTTTATCCAGAGTTTTGTTATTTGAAGACATTTTACTATGATCTACGTTCTCATGCGTACTAATGGCGCTTACATTAAGATCAAGGAAACAAATAATGTAGTCGTCAAGAAATGTTTTTGGCCACTATATTCCTTTAGTACAAGTTGGAAGATATTTTCCTTCTTAAAAGTGAAATATCATCGTGTGATTCTGTGTCGCAAAAAGTTATCTCTCTGGCCCCTTCTATGCCGAAAGGATTCTTTTTTTGCCTTCTAGGTATAACATTAAAAAAGGTTTTTTGATAAAACACTTGCAGCTATTTACGGCAATAAATTGTATATAATTGCAGTTCTATAGTATAATAATTTTGAACGATATCTTTGTCTATAGGTTGGCACATAGCCATTGTATTCGGAGGCAAAAATTAACATTTTTTGTTAATCCTATTTTGAACTTGTAGTTTCGTTCATACACACAAATTATTTTCTGCAGTCCCAGTTTTGTTTGCCTTCAATTTGTTTTTGTTGTTCCTAACATATCTCGCCTATAAACTTAAGACGTGCTCTATTTTAATTATATTTTCTAATCCCGGTCTTAGCATTATGGAGAATCAACGGAGTACTTCTATTTTGAATTCCTATTTTTCTTGCAATCCTTCAACCAAGTATGCTCATTTCATGTCTGTAACCAGCGATGGGATGGTGAGTGTATTGGATTATGATATGAACTGCTAGAAAGTAGCGCTCGCACTGTAACTGTATTTGAAGATTTTACTCAAATAAATTTATTGCATATTGTAGTTAATAAGCTGCAAGATACGCCCATAATTAATATTGAAATAAACTAATCGATAATTTTATAGCCTTTAATTACCTGTCTCCATAAAATACCCACATGATTAGTGGAAAGGCGCTCATAAATAAATAAAAGCACTAAACTTTTCATGTTCAAATTTAAAATGTTTATTCATGTACATTCAACCAGTACAAGAAATCGTAAATTAAGCATTTAAAGTTATTTGCATTACAAGTATTTTGCTATATTAGTATTTAATGTACATTTTTTGAAAGCACATGTAATTGTTACTAATTGGGTTAAGAAAAACATTGTCTTTAGTCAACTAATGTTCTTTTTGAAAAGGAAATAAAATGAATTGTTGCAGTTAGTCTGGTTAGTAGCTTAAGGCAACAAAAGAGTTGTTAGCGCATCCACATTAATTCATTTGTAAGAAAATTTGCCGGGGTGGCATAATCATTGCTTCATATTTATTTGAACTCCGTGAAATTATTGGTTGATAATGATATCAATTCAGCCGACATATGCTTTGAAGAAGACTGCGCGACATGTATTATAGATCCTGAAATAATGGACTTATTTTCGTTATATTTTATTATGTACATCTAAAAGGTCTTTATACGCTACACTAGCAGAAATGACACAACTTTATAAACTTCAACAAGGTTATGATCAACATCTTGGTACAAATGATTCCTACAATTAATTCCAATTTCAGATCTAGGCTGGAGAGTTATGTAAGGAAATAATATTTCATATAAAAAATGTGTTTTTTCAATTACAAAATTAATCTTAATTTAGTTTTATTTATTTTTATATATTTTAGTTGGCTTCGAATTTAAATTTTAATTTAAAAGAAAATTCGATACAAAAATACTTCGGCCGTTCTCATGAAAACAATAATTTTAATCTATATATTTCATCAATATTAAATTTGTTATAAAAAATTATGTTAACTAAACTACATCTCAAATCGCACTAATAATTTTGTGTAAAGTGATATAATGAATAAACGAATAAATGTGTCTCCGACATATCACAGATATTACTGAAAAATTATTTCAAAACTTATGAGTTTTAGAAATAAGTTTTTTATTCATTATAAAATAAGTGATATTGATTAGTTTTATTATTTCTTTAAAATAACGTTTAAAATTTTTATAAACTTTCTTTAATAACAATGAATCGGCGATGATCTTTATTCGTTTTTATTTAGTTGGAAAATGCAGTTTTACAACACGAGTATTTCTTCCCCACATTAAATAGTAACATATGTCAGATCTCACTTATTTATGTATGTTGTTGTATACAAAATTAACAAGCGGGGCGTGGGTCCTAAAAGGAGAAAATAAGGATGGTTCTCGTTGCAAAACAATTAAAATATAACAGTTTCCCCAAAAAAAAACAAAATCAGAAAAAAAAATCGGAATTTCGCCAAAATTTTAAATTCACTGAAAATTCATCATAAAACCAAAAAAACTGAAATAAAATACATTTTACTTGCCCCATAATCATGGATTTTCTTAAAACCCGAAGTTTTACGAAAAAAAAATCTAAAAAGAAATTGACCAAATTTTGAAATTCCAGCCCAATAATTTTAATCTCGCCAAAATTATGTAATATCACTAAAACACAGAAGCTTCACAAAAATTCGATTCAAAAGTTTCTACAAATTGCAGAAATTGTTTTCGTTGAAAATATTTACCGAATTTTTTTTTGCTTGTTCTTATTTTTATACGTTATAATTCGTATTATTTGTGGTTAATGAACTTCAGTTATTATTAACTGTAGTTTTTACTAGAACAAATTTCTCAGAAGAGTGCAATATGCAACGTAGACGTAAGAGCATAAAAAAATATATATGCGATAAAAAGCAATGGGCATTGAATTTAATACAACTAATAAAAGTAATTAAATTACTACACGGAATTATTTTCCTAACATTCCACGATTAATGGCCGAAATTATATTTAATTTCATTTAATTTTAATGTACTCTTTTATTATGTTTTCTATATGTTTTAATATATTTGCCACTTTTGCTGACGTAAATAACATCTTGTAGTCTACAGACAGTTAGAAGCTCAGTTTCATATACTTCCATTTTCTAGTCATGGTGTTTGGCGGACGAAGAGAAAACATGTTTTTTCGTTGCGCATTTTGCTGGTTTCCTAATGACGTGGCTCAAGCAACCAGAAAAATGCGCATAGCGACTAGTTTATCCATGCTAAACAAATAAATTGTATATTTATAATAAAGTGAGTTGGCATAAAATTATCTAGAAAAAATTTTAAAACAGAAAAAACAAATTCACACAAATTGTACGACTACTTTTGTTTTGATGAAAATAAATTTAAAAAATTCTAAAGAAAAAAATTTAAAAAAGAAACTGAATAAGTTTTTTTCTGGGGCTAACATTACTTGATCGTTTAGTACTCGATATTTTTAATAGACAAAACATTTTAAGTTTGCAAATAACATAAATTTTCAAAAAATATTATTTCCTGCATCGCAAGGTCGGTTTTTAAAATTAACTGGTCTAAATTAAATACTCAGAAAGTAAAATATGTAAAAAAAAGATTTTTGACACAACAATTTCTAGGGGAGTTTTTCTCAAACTGCAAATTAAGGATTTAAAAAAAATAATAATCAGTGGACATACTAAAAAGTTTTGCTTTACTTTATTGAATTGACTACTTGAGAATGAAAATTCTGTAGTTTAATGCTTGAAGAAATATTTTTGACAGTATAAAACTATAATAATTTTAAATGATTTAAACGAATTTGTCGAACTGAAATTATAATAATTAAGCGAATAGTTTATTCGTGTTTTTTAATACGATAATTTCTTAGAACACTTAAAAATCTAAGTAGTATACACTAATAGAATGAATTCCATCTCTGTGGCTTTTCACTAATTTCATTTTGCTAGAGTCTAATACTTTAGTTTTCAGCATTCTAAACATTTATCGTGTTAACAAAAATAATATTTGCTCATTTAGCTTCAAAGATAAAAATAGGAACTTGAGCCTTTTTAAGCTTTGAAAAGAAATTTACAGTAAGTATTAAAATCGTAACTCTAAAATATTATTTTTTAATTATTACTACTGTAATGACTACTCTATTGTACTTCAATCTTAATATACTATCTATAATTGGGTTGGGTGAGCCGTCTCGCCAGGCACAATGTGTCAATCTTTTTTTGGTCTCTGGTGTTCGCAGTAATTATAACAATTTGCATACAAGAGTGTTAGTGTAGCCCTCTGGTTTGTATACGTATTTTGACGTGTATATTTTTGTTTCTTCCTGGATAGTGGGAACTTCTAGATCTCTATTTATATTTTCATTTGTTATATACCTGAGGACGCAAACGAAAAGATGTGAAATCCTATAACGGGCTTGTATAAAATTACTTTGTATTCCAAAGCAAAGGTTGAGTGAGGAATTTCTTAACCAGTGTAATTGATTTGTTCACAGTGTTTCATGGCCTTTATTTTTGCCTCAATATGACGGGGCCAAGTTAGGCGTCGAAGGAGTTTGAGTCTGAATAAATTATTCGGTTATTGATTCTACTAAATTTGAATAATTTCAATTTCTTTTGGAATTGGTATACATACATATCCAACTCAATATTTTAAAAATCAAACTCAGACTTTTTCAATTTAAATTCACGACTTTTTATTCATTATTTAGATAGCAGCGATGTTTAGTAGGATTTTGAATATATGATCGATTCTAGAGTTTTCAGATGTAATTTCAGTTTTTGGGTGAAATTTGTCGCTAAATTTAAAAAATTTGGTGATGATTGTTTTCGGTTGTATATTTGTGGAAAATATGGTTTTGTGTTGTAAGATATAGCTCTTCTTTTGGAACTACAAATTTTGGAGATTTTCAGATTTGGTTTTTGTGAGTTTTGGTAACATTCAGATTTTTTATGGAATTTACTTTTTTCTGTTTCATTTCGGATTTTAGCAAAATATTCAATTCTTGGTGATTTTGAAATGTTTTTGTTCGTTTTCAATTTTCTGTTGAATTTCCGAATTTTGGCGACCTTCTTGTAAAATATAAAAAAAAACATTTTTGGAAGAAATTGAATTTTATTCTTTGCAATTTGGAATAAAATTTCCGACTTTATAGAAATTCGGTTATTTGTTTTATTTTTAGGGAAATTTCGGTCTTTTGGAAAATTTTGTTATTTTGCTAAAAAAAAAATTAGTCAGGGATATGTTGGTATTGCGGTGAATTTTCGAACTTTGGAATATTCTCAAAACTTGATAAAAATACGGTTTTTATCATTTTAAGTTTCATTTTGACTTTTACTACAAATTTAAAGTTTTAATGAGTTTTATAATTTTTGGTTAAACTTGGTGAATTTATTAAATTCCTGATTTGTTGTGAATTATAATCTTTTTTAATGTATTTGTATAACAATTATTAATCGAAGAAATAAAAAAAAAACAGACATAAATTATGTTAAAAATTTATATTTGGTATTATATTATGATTACCCGCAGTAATAAAAATCGAATTTTAATCACAAAGTAATCACGAGGTATTATGCTAACGTGCAATTGCAGAGTTGTAAGTCCCTTCTACTTCACTACCTATCTTCTATAAATCTTTCCATTTCCAAAGAAAGTAAGCAGCACAATAATTCAAAAACATAATTAGTAGACATTATTTGCCTGAGTGTACTTCCCTTTAAAAAAATTATAAATTATATTATAATTATTTGATGTCATATTTATTATGTTCAACAACAGTACTATTCTAAGACGGCCTTATTTATTATCTACCTAAAAATGTAATTTTACTGCAATCACATAACTCAACCATAGTGTGTTGCTCATATATTATTATTACCTACAATATTCTATTTAACTAAGTGTGTAAAACGTATAAGAATTGTTTTATTGTCACTCCTTCTCAGCAGGATAACAAAAAAGCGCCAAAGGGTGTAGCTTATCTACTAATGAATAAACAATTAGAAATAAATACTTAATTTATAAACATTAATTAATTTTCGAAAGTATGTATTTGTAATAAATGTGCAAGTAGCTATGTGATCGATTTGACACCGATACATGTTGTGGTTATGTTAATGACATCCGTTATTGCTAAATATGCCATCAGTAGCAACCATTCGTTCATTTTAATTTGTATCTCTGCGAAGCAGGAAATCGTATAAAATTCGCAGTGAAAATTATTTGTGAATGAACCCATACGAACGAGCAAAAAATATTTAAAATTAATCACTTTTTCTGCAGTTATTAACTTTTGCGTAAAACTTATGTGTGAGCGGATGAGTGATGTGTCACTGTCATATCAACATATTAAGTGCTGTGACATTTATTAACTTTTTTAAATATAAAAAATCTGCATTCACTTTTGCGGAGACAGATGTTAAACATTTACTTTTTAATAACATGTTAAATAATTTTGATGAATGAATAATTTGTGCTAGAATGAATGAAATGAATTGCAGCTGAAAATAAAACGAAAAAGGGAGGGTAATTAACTCTAATTTGCAAATAGAAAGTAAGTGTATGCAATTGAAATGCGTGTGAAATATAACATCAGTTAATAATATTTTGTGGTTTCGCATGGTGGAAAGACTCAAAGAGTTCTCGCAATGACAAAGATAACGTTAAATTTAAAGGCATCGATCGATTGCAGCGTCTTGAAGTCAACCTACAATTTTACAAAGAAGACTGACGGAATCAAATTGATTAATATTGTTGGCAAATTTAAGTCACCAACTCAGCGCATAGGCAGTACGTAAAGTTGTCTATATCGCTATTTTCGGCTAAATAGAAGTTTGTTAGCACTGATTTGTTGCTATGGACGGCGATATTATTTCCGAAGATGTTCCTTAATTGATTACATTTTTGTTTGTAACATAATCCATATGCAGAATTGCCGTATTCGACAATGAGAACCCAATAATGCTGAAAAGCTGATGCATTAGCAAAAAGTGACTGTTTGGAGCGGTTTATGAGCTGGCTGCGTCGAAAATGAGGTCGGCCAAGTTACCTTGAATGGTGTCCACTATCGCGAGCTGATAGCGGACTTCTTGTTACACAGCTAACAAAACAATAGATCTTTTGCGTGAAACATTCAATGACCGTGTTATCTCACGTTGTGGCGAGATAAATTGGCCTTTACGACCATGTGATTTCTTTCAGGGATATTTACAGTAAAAAGTATACATCGATAAGCCAAAAACAATACAATAGCTAAAGGGTGAGATAATTCGGCACATTACCGACATTGTACCTCAATTATATTTTAGAGGTCATTGAAAATATCGACCATCGGATAGAGGTATGCCACGGAAGCCGGGGCGACCATTTGTCTGACATTTCGGTTTATTTACATTTAACATCGTGCGTTTTCAAAATGTTTGAATTAAATTTTGCTGTAAAAATAATTCCACTTGAAAAATAATAACGCCACTGAAAATCTTGCACCTATAAACTTAATCGAATGCTATGAAATGTTTAAAGGCAAACAAATAAAATTTTCAGTTTTTCATGGGAACTATTTACAAAATAACAAGAAAAAGCATTTCCACTTTTATAAAGTTATCGCCAATTTTTCAGCGGTATATTTTTCAAATTTCTCTTATATTTAATATTTTTTAAGAAAAACATATTGAGTTTTATCGCATGAGGATTTATTTTTGTTTGAAGTGCATAGTTTAAGATATTCAATCAGTAATTGGTTTTCTCTTTTAAATAATAAATATATATCAAAATATATTAAAAAACATAATAAAAATAGCAAATTCAAAATATATTTTCCATCGCTTGACTTTTCTTCAAAACTTGTACATTTCTGTGCAGTGTTTACTTGTAAATGTAAGTGCTTGACTATGTAAATACTTCAAAAACATACCTAAGCCACACTTGACTGAGTTTAAAACAATTTCGTTCTTTTTCTTTTCCTTGTCTATAAATAAATCTTTCGATTTTACGTTTGACTGAAAAAATTGTTCCTTTTTTATTTTTATTTCCAAGTCTTCACATACAAACACATTCGTACACATCACTGCTGAGAGATGCAGTCATACATATGTGAAAAGTTTAGAGAGCAATATCTAGCAAATGATTATAAAACTATTTGATGGTTCAATATTTTTATGCTTTCATGCTTAGCATAAGAACACGAGGAAATATGCAACGATTGTCGAAGGTTTTGCTGCATGCTTAAGGAAGAACACAATATTGATTTCTAGGAATAATTTTGTTAAATTTTTGGATTTTATTTTACTTAAAAGATCATTTAGTCTACTTTCGCTACATCTTAAAAGCTTTTATTTTTAATAATATTTTCCAATTTTGATTTCTAAAAATCCAAATACACAGCAGATGAAATAATCATCATTTAACTGATCATGGGGGCATAATTTCGAGCTGACAGAGTGCGATTTTATTACGTGTATTAATGCGGCATAACAAAAGAAGAATATCTCTCGCACCGGGTGTTCTTATTACAAACTTTTAATGAAATTCAAAGGCTGCATGACTGTAGGTGAAGATGTGTACGTAACGTCTGCATTTGTTTGTCTCTTTTTAACTTTAATTTTATTTTGTTGAATCTTTCTAATTACTACTAATTTATTGTATTCAAATTTTAACAAACTATTTGCTATTGGGTAGGAAGAGCCAGTCGGTTTTTTTTTCTGGTGCCAATGAAACTTTAGTAAATCGCGCATTAGAGTGTCAGAATTGATCACTAGTTTGTTTACGTACTTGCAGGCGTATGCTTTTACTTCTTCTTAGATAGTGGGAACCTTTATCTCGCTATGGATATTACTATTACTTATATATCCAGGGGCGCAGAGCAGATTATATATTGGTTTTATACAGGATTTGTATAAGAGCAGTTTGTAATCCAAATCCAGGATTGAATTAGAACCTAATAACAATTGCAGTTGAATTGTTCTAAGTTTTATGGCGAAAAGTTTTGCCTTTCATATGGCGGGACAAAGTTAGGCGCTTATGTAGGTGGATATCCATATATTTATGGTGTATTTTCGCTGAAACAATGGAATTTGTTACTGTTATTTGTGGGTAATTTTGCATTCGAAGAGAAACCCTTACATCAGCTCATTTCGAAGCATTTACCGTTATTCTCCAGTGTTTTGGTCAGGTTTCTAGCCCATAAATGTGAGACGGAAGGTGTACCGCTGTTACCCTCAGATCTCGATTAACACTTATCTAAATGCAGCGTCGTCTCTAAACGTTGACCTATACGTACTTGGGCTTTACTTTAAACGTTCTATCTGCGAAATAGCTCTAAAGAAGTTAGTGAGAGTTTCATGAAGAGCTGGAGTTATTTGAGACAGAATCCCATCATGCCATACTTTATTAAACTCCTGTGAAATGTCAATAAATAAAGCTGAACAGAATTTCTTATTTTCAAATGCCTATTTGAAAACGATGACAGTTCTATAAACTTCATCAATAGTACTATGCCTTGCACGAAAACCAAGCAGATGGTGTACGATAATGTTTTGTTCGTTAAGATAAGGTTTTGAAAAGGAAACGAAAAATGTTTCAAATAGTTTTGATATGCTAATGGGACTGTATGATTTAGTCTGATTAAAGTCCTTTCCTATTTTAAGGATCATAAGAATTTCAGACTTCTTCGAAGAGCTTGGGAACGATATATAATTTTAACAGCTGATCCTGTAACACGATCAGGTACAGATGATTTTCGCACTTTAAGAATTTTAATTGTCGCTTTAGGCAAGCATAACGGAAATTTAATATGATTACGCACAATGTCCCTGTTAATTGAAATGGATCAACTGTTTATGTCAGGTACTGTGAAAACCTTCCGTTTCTAAGTGATTAGCAAACGCATTTGCCATTACAATAGAGGGTTTAGCCTAAGTGCGGATTCGAAGGTAATAGTTGCTTCATAGCTTTCACATCCTATAATCCGTGTTTCTATTGGATAGCGAAGTAATGTTTCTGTCTCAATTTATTACGTAGTGTCATAACTTCATCTCGATTTTTATGCATGGGAAACGACTATTTTGCCGCTGTCTCCTCGGATTTCTCTCCATAATGGTAAGTATCTTTATATCAGCTAATAACTGGTGCGGTTTTCTGTAAACTGATGGTTTTATTAGCGTTACAACTGTGGTTGGGGCAGTCACGGCATTAGTAAAATGTTCCACAGCTGCTTGAATATCAGAGGGCTTTCTCAATGTCATGTTCGAAGATAAGTAAGAGGTCACATACAATTTATATTTCAATATAGTTGCATTGGGAAATCCCACACACATGCTCTTCCACTTGGGTGTTTAGTGTCACATGTAAATAACCCATTTCCATTCTAGACGCATATTTTCAACTAATCAATTTTTTTCTTGTATAAGCATGCTTTGGGAACGCAGCATTTCTTGAAATATACCCTGCTTAGTTGGCATTAAATTGTTCAGTGTTTATTATAAGATTCTCGAATAAACTCGAATTCTTTATTTTCATTTAATATGCAATATGAACTTCAGCTGCCATATTCTTAGAGTTATCTATTAAAATCATACGGAAACATTTTAAGACTAAATAATAATTAAAAAATAGCGATTGCCATACGACTTTCAAATTTCCATCCGTATTTTAATCAGATTGATAACATATTGGTTTTCGCAGTATATTACTTTCTCATTTTATTTGAATTTTTGACTAGTCATTTTACTCAATCTAATAGTATAAAAGCGGCTTTAGTGATAATGTTTATTTTAAAAAGTAAAATTGTAAAATGAAGGTTTTACGGCTTTGATTCTGCTACGCTGATCCTGAACGAAGCCAAAAGTATTCAGCGATATCGTTCTTTGTACACGAGTATAACAGGTTCCTTAGAAATTCATTTTCCAAGATTTTTCATAGTGAATTTTAGAGTCGACTCACATTTCTTTTGCTCTTGTAAATTTATAATCGAAAAAATTCACATACATTTGCATTCGCATGGTGGCTTACACTTAAATCTATTCTTTTGAATTCACTTCAGCCATTGCCTTGTCTAAATCTATAACCATTCCTATAAATGTGCGTTAAATATTTTCTTTCTTTATTTTAAAAGCGACTTACTTCGAAACCATTTTCTATTCAATACTTTAGCATACTTGTGAAGTTTGTAGACATATGGTTGTACACGGGAGGAACTATAAGACAGGAAATGAAAAAAAAATAATTCTGCAGCTATCATTTGAGTGACATACGAGTATTTAGTTGATTTACAGAAAATTGATTGTAGATTATTTCAGCTGACAATCGTTTGTAAAATAATATCTTAAACGATTCTTCACTGCTTAGGAGTTAATGATAAAGTTATAAAGAAAATCTCAGATTGTCTATTTGAAGTTTTATATGAATTAAAGGGAAATACATAACCTTTTTTTTAATTTCTCTGGTTATAAACCGTTTAAAAACTAGCGAAGTGTATTTTAAGTGGCAAAAGGCCGTTTAAATATACCTTTGTATTTTGTTTATATTATTAAAAAATATTCTAATATCAAGTCACCATATCAGGTTAAAGGATTAAACACCATGCCCAAATAATACAACTTTATAATTAAAAGAAGACATACGGGTCATTAAATAATCAATCTATACACGTACGAGTAGCTCAAAGAAAATCGAAATATATCGAAAATATTTGCGCGGAAAATGTTACGGAGAACAACAATGTAGTCGATTTTTCGTAACATTAGAAGAACTTCACTTGGCAAGAACTTCGCCGTAAATATGTACAAAATGTAGCTGTATTCAAGTATTCTACAAAAAACTTTATTGGGTGATCTTAGCAACTAGGGAGTTTATCACTCGTATCGGTGAAACATTTGACAAAGAACGGTTAATACTGAATAAGGTCCGAGCGCTACATGCAGTGTGATGAGTCAGAGATCTTCATTCGTCAGCGTGCAAATTCTTTAATAATTTATACACAACTACCTTAGCGAATGCTTAAGAATTAATTGTGTTTTTCTTACAAAATCTAAATAGTGCCAGGGGGAAAACGTTTAAATTCCAACCATAAACTTCAGATTGTCCAGGTAACTGAGCGTTTTCAACATTAAGTACCCTCTTGTTTTCGGATTTGGCTCGTCTCCTGTCAACGTCAATGTATCTGTGTATTTACTGAAGTTCAATAAATCCATAAACAAGCATTCGAAACTCCCTAAATATTCCCTAAGTATATCCTAACAAATTGATATGAAATTGCAGCCATCACGAAGTATTCATGTTAAAATAGTAATTTCACCGAACGTTTATATAAGTGCCGTGAGCGTGAATAGTTATATTTTGATGCATCAGTATTTAAACATACATAAATATTTCATAGACAGACGTTAATCTTTCCTTTGTATTACTACATCAATTGTAAATTTTCTTTTGAGATACACGGTATAAAAGCTATACGTATAATAATATACGTGGAAGCCAAACAGCATCCAAGAATTATAGTGAGTGTTATCCCCATATACTGTTATTATTATTTAGTAATAGATTTGTATAATTACAATTCATAGAATTATCATTGTATGAAACATGTTTAGTTACAATCTGTATTTGGCGTAGCATAATTGCTGTAAGCCAAAATGACAACAAAATAATTCAATTGTGCTTTACATTTTAAATATTGTATTCATTTAATTTTAAATTTCTATACTTAATACATATTTCAAGATATTTGTAAAGTGAATAAAAACTAGTGCCATTTAATATGTTGAGAATTTCACTATCGGTAAATACATTATGACCAAAGTATATCTTTCTAAATTCTTTGTAAGCGGGAAAAATGCCAATAAAATGAAATAGATTTTTAGATTCATGCATATTACAGAATGCAGTATTGTCCTTGAAACACCTAGCATTCAAATTTGATAGTCCTCCTCTAGCCTTTACAATTAGGCTGGCAGCTCTAGAAGAGAAATCTGCTGCGAGTTCAGGTGTTACATACATATCAAGTTGTGGCTAAGGATCATGAAATTGTGGATTTGAAGCAAGAAGATCAAAATCATTTTTATCTTTTATTACCAATAATTTTATAATTTCCTTCCAATATGGACATACAGGGCTACCATCAGAAGGTGTAAAATTCAGTTCATTACATAAATTTGTCTATTTCTTAGCCTAGAACACGTTCAACTCTATAACTTTAAGTGCCAATATTCGTGTCAATCCCCATATTTGAATTTACCAGACAGAGTTGCCATATTATCGAAAAGTTACCACATTAGAGGAAATTTATTCACCATAGAAATCGAATTTGCTGCAACTAGAATTTTGAGACACTTATGCCAATTATGATACAACTAAGAAAAAAAATATATGAACTGAATTCTAAGTGACTACAACAAAAACAACAGACTGTTTTGGAGTAGTCAGAATCGCAGTTGCTGTGAGACAGAACCGATGCAAAATCGCATTTTAATTGTATAGGAAATATAGGTAAAGGCCATCTTCTGTACCCTCAATTTCATACATTTACAGAAAGATATCGTGTTGCTTTTTTCTTTTAACGGGTTTTAATAGAAAACGAATCGACACTTCACTTACTGCTGGCCGTAAAGGGAGGAGAAATATCGTTCTGCCCACCTGGACTTTCTTCGCCACATATGCGTGAGTTCATAAGAAAACAAGCTTTCAAAAATCATAGGTAGCCAATTCACAATTTTGCAAAGCAGCTTTCTTATGCTCTTTCATTTAGTGGTCGATGAAACAGAATACTTATTAAATTGATGATGAAATGCGAAAAATATTGTAGAGAACCGTGGGTAGGAACTAGGCGAAATACCGATAGATTTTATTGTATGCGGCAAAAAGTTATTAAGCACATCCAAAATATATAGAAAGCAAAATATATTTAGCATTAAAAGTTGTATAAAATAAATAAAATTATTTGTTTTAATAGAATTTTATTTTTGTTTTGTGCAAAAAAATATTCATTAAGTATAAATTGCGTTTGTTATATCAAATTGTATTTGATTGCCACAATTATGAGATGTGGCCAACCATTTTAACTGTGAGTAGCCAGACAATTTATACTAAAAGAATATTTATTTCACAAAACAAAAAAACTTAAACAACAACAAACACAGAAGAATGTCAAAACAAAAATCTTGGAATTTCATTTTAATATTTATTTCAGCTCCAACGAACGATTCGATGTTGACTAGTTTCTTGTCTTTGCTTTAAAATTTTTGTTGTTATGTTTATTTATTTTTAAACTTTAATTTAAAATATATTTACAAAGCTTATTGGTTTTATTTACATTAAATGTGCACAATGTGAAGACCTGTTCAATGATGGGATCAAACACTCTACGGGAGATTCTTGATACTAATTTTCACTTCAGGGGAAATGAAAATGTCATGGAGACATGAAATTCATGTTGGGGGTGAGATAGTTGTTTTTGTGAAATTCTTTATATAAGTTGGTAGCCGAAAGTTCAAAACCTTTGAATAATTCCGTAACATCATTTTAATACAGGTTTCATAAAATCAACTAATGAAAATATTCCAGTAAACACTATCGCACTCTCTTAATTTGAGGTTCTTTATATATTCTCTTCTCATGTTAACAGATACACAATTAAGAGATTTGAACCTATATTTTCAGGGTATGTAGAAGAGAACGTGTCAGAAAATATTAAAGTACTACAGTACGTTACATTGACACACTTTTCTAAAAATTAAATATACGCATACGGTAACTACACACACTCATTTTATATGAAATATATTTAAGCAGCATATTTTAGTTAACAGTGCCAACAACAAGTTAAATGGAGAAGAAACAAAGCGAAGAAAAAAGCTAAAAAAAGAAGTGATTTTGAAAATATTGGCGTAAAATGTAATCCACTAACAGGAACAGGGTTTAGTTGATAATTTGCCGGTGAAGCTTTAACAACATAAAGCGGAAAATAAAGAACAACATTAAAAATAAAATAAAAGAAATTTTATAAAATATTGGATTGACCAGTAAAGAAAAAAACTGGCATAACAATGAGAATGATTTCAACATTACAAATTATTTTAAAATAAAATAAAATTAAAATATTCATACTTCAATTAAAGAAATGCGTCTGTTATAAAATAAACACAATTAACCTTCTTTTTTTAATGGAAAAAGTGAAAAGAGTTGTTGTAGCAATACATGCTTGAGCGGGTGCGCTTGCTAAATATCACTACTATACTACAAACAACTATGACATAAATATACACTTTGCTAAGTGTCTGCAAACAGTCTTAAAGATAAATAAAAACAACATAAAGTACATACACACGCACACAGCTAATGTTTCAACAGAAGAAAATTAAATGAATGTATGAGTGTGTGAAAACGAATTTGTCAGCAAAAAAAATTTTAAAAAGTCTCCTAAATATACAAAATTTTGCTAAAGAAGCGTATTGAAATAAATCTGAACGAAAAAAGAAAACCCAAATGAAATATAAATTAAATCAATATAATATTACTTCACAAGAGTCATTTTCACTAACACGTTTCTGATAATATATTTATAAGCTGTAATTAAATAGTGCCAACAAAAGCAATGAAATACAAAATAAAATACAAAAGGTCAATAAATATTAATATTGTGTAATTTAAACTTAACAATTAATTATAAAGTGTTTAACAGGTTTTTAAATCTGTAAGCATTAAATTAATAATAAGGATTGCATATCTTTCAAATGGATTACCAGTAAACCATAAATATGGATTTAATTAAATTAGCGATAAATATTTGGAATATATTTCTATTATTTTTATTTTTCTTACCCGGTAAGTAAAACTTTTAGCAAAACCAAATTTATTTCCAACAAATTTTTTTATTATAGTTAATGAAGGGATTCTAGTGCAGGAGTTGAGTATCAATACAAACTATTGAAATGATATTCTTCTATGGGGAACTTAAGTCAAACGGCCTTATTCATACAAATTCAAAGCGCGCATATATGGGTATTTTGCTTATCTAGTTTTTGTAGATACATAAAAACTGGTTCTGATTGTTGTTGAATGACTAGAACAATTTTACCGACTCACCACGATTTCACATGGTCAGCAGCTGCGCGTAAAGTTATCTTACAAAAAATTTTAACATTTTTATAACCACAGATTTCTTTTAAAATGTTGTTATGAATATGAATAAAGGAGATAAGTGCTAATATTTTCCAAACATTGTGCTGAGTTTTGCTGATAGAAAATTGTTTTTTGCATTTCCGGATTCTTCCTGCTAATAATCTTAATTGAGATTGAGAAGTTATAGTTTCTACAAAATTGATCCGTCCCTGATTGTGCTAGGGGGAACAAACAAAATTCTTCTACTTCCGCCTGAAAGTTGGTTAATATTTCGCTTTTTCCTGTTGGGTCGGAA
The DNA here is from genome assembly GCA_963932375.1 of Phania funesta. Taxonomy (NCBI): domain Eukaryota; kingdom Metazoa; phylum Arthropoda; class Insecta; order Diptera; family Tachinidae; genus Phania; species Phania funesta. The sequence continues at coordinate 99,733,763 of OZ010652.1, forward strand.
TTAATATATTATTTAATCCTAATCGCCACTCGTATGTTTAGCTCTCAACCTAACACCACGCTACTGTACGTTACTTAGGAAAAACAAGTAAATACATCAAATATTATTGTTACTTTAATTGGTCGAACAAACCTCATACTCGTATATTCATAGAAAGCAATATAGAAAAAGAAACTTTATAGACGAGTTTGAAAGATCTATTCTTAATCCACATTATGATAAGCAAGAGGAAAAAGTACAGTTAGAGAATACTTAAAAAAGGGAGCCTGCCCACCACGTTAAATTAATATAAGATATTTACCCTTTTGCTTACAATTTGGTGAAGAATGGTGTAACCGGATGCTAAGGTAATAGAAAACTAAATCGCGTTTAAAATATAAATAAAAAAGCTATAAAAATAAAGTTAAAGCTGGAGAATAAAGTTAAATTATTTTATTGCTTTCACACAAAATCTTTTCATTACTTGATACTTTCCATAGCACAAATAACACACACCGATTCTAACTATGTTTGTAAAAATTTTATTGTTTGAAGACATTTCAATTAAAAAACATTAATCATTAACAAAATAAATTTGTTCATTGAATAAATAATTTATTCATGAACTTTCTCTACAATAATGGGTTGCTGTGGCAAACATATAATGGTTATTTAAAAATATTTTACACGTTACCTTCAATGCAATAAACAAGATATAGTTTGCACTTAGAAATAAAATTATTTTCATCCATAAAATTTGCAGCAAGGTTGAGCTGCACAATTTCTTTTTTACTAAAACTCAAACCATAAACAAAGTATTCTAACTATATAAAAATAATATAATAACTCTAACAAAAGAAAATCATTTGAATAAACATAACAAGGTAAATTCTTCTGGTGGTTAATCAAAGGACGAGCATGCTGTGGCTTAAATGGCCAATCATTCAATATCGTTAGGATCGTGTGTTCAGTAAAATCAACTTTTGCATTTCTATCACTCTAACTACTCACATTATAATCATTGGCAGTAATAAAATGATTTGTTTACAACCACAATATATTGCTCTTAGATTATGGTTACCTCAACCATGTTCCTTCTACCCGTGTACCATTATGTATAAAGTCTGTTCAATAATTAGAGGTACATACATAAGATATTATCTAATAATGATCTAGTCTCCGCAAGTTTATATTTTCTGCTGTTAAATTTTCACATCTGCTTTGTAAAATTTTATTATTCTTGGACACACTGTTGCTAATCTCTACATAAAAACACAACAAGTACGTTAATAAAAAGAACGCGATAATAAAATAAATGCTCAACTTGTTTAATGCCGCACAAGAAAAACTTTTAATTTTTCTTTTCACGTTAAGTTCCTGTTTCAATAGTACATATTGTGATTGCTGTTCGCTTTTCAGAACAAAGGACTTTTTCTTAATCTACACGAAAAACTTGCAGAAAAACTTAAGTACGACAACATAACAAGAAAATGACTTATCCTTTTACTTATAAAAGCAAAAACAAGCAAAAATTCTTTAAAAAGTCATAATATTATTTTACAGCACTACAAATCTACTAACTATGCACGCACTTTCATACACTTGTATAAATCGCTTTCAAAGAGTGAATGAAATAAGAGAAGAAAAAATCCTCTACACCCACGAACAAACTAAAAAAATTAAAAAAGACCAACAAGAAGCTCAGTGCAAGTTCACTGAGGTAACAAAATATAATTCGAAAAGGTTTTGAACAGGAGTTGTATGTGCTAAAAATAATGGAAAAGTTATGCGTAAGAACGAATATTAGGGAATATTATCTCAATATAACGATCTCGAAAGTTTGACGGCTTTTCTAGTGATAGAAAATATCTAAAGATATCGCAGCATATAAATCATGATTGAATTAAATTTTTTCTTTCCCCCTATATTAGTTGATAAATGCTCTTGTTCCTACCGGGATCGACACTACGCTGCTTACTTGTGCTTTATTCCGTTTTCGGTCTGTACCACCGATGTTAGTAAAAGCGTAACTTTTTGAGAAATTTTAACTTCTCTTCTAATTATAGCTCTGCAAAGTTTCCCTTTTCAAACCTAGAACAAAGAGAAATTATTCATATAATTATATTTCTTTTGTATTATTGTCATACTAATAAGAACAAATTAAGTTGGCGCAAATAATAATGTGCTGCTTAAGAATGTATTATTTAATGAAGTTTTGTTATTTCGTTTATTTCTTTTGCTATTGAAGACGATAAAAACTAATAAGAATTAAACATACAGCTCAAACATAGGCATGTCTTTAATATGAAGAAATTAACATTTTCTGCACTTTGTTCTAAGAGACAGATGTTAGTAACCGTGTTATAAAATCCTGGTTAAGGAAAATATAATTTTTGCTCATTAAAACCGTTAATTTTTTATTAAAACCAAATGGCTATCTCTCTCATGTGACATGACGTAATGCGTTTCTTATAATTTTCTCAACTAACTTTAAAAAAGTATGGGCCACATCACATAGCACATGAAAATATTTCCTTTTGTCTGTCTTGGATTTTGCTATTCCCAAATGTGTACGAATCTAATATCAGTTTTAGATCAGTATGCTCTTTCTACAGTGACTTGTTGGCAAATGCTAAATAAATTTAAACAAAACTATATTTATTTTCTAAGGAAATTATAAAACTCACAAAATATTACAAGTTTTTAAGGTTTTGGCCTGTAACAACAGAGACAATACTATAACTATAATATTAATTTCTGAACCAAACAAGTATTTATGTAGTGATCGTTATAGGTAAAAAACCTACATTTTACAAAAATATACCAAAAACACCAAAATTTACCAGATATTGAAATTTTTAGCACAACAATTCTAGTTTCATACAAATTTTTAATATCACCAAAAAGCTGAAAATTTATAATAAATAAATATTTAATGAAAAACATCGAAATATTAACAAAGTCGCTGTTAAACAAATATCAATAAACTCAACTTTTTTGGAATTCACCAAAATACAAAAGTTCATTAAAAAATTTTAAATTGCAAAAATAACAGCCTTTTCCTGAAAAACGAAATTAAGAGCAAATGTACAACAAATATCAAATTTTACTAAACAATTTTATCTTAAAATAGAAATTCACTTAAAATGAAACTTTTATGAAAAATTGTAATAAAATTCAATGTCAAATATATTATAACAAAATTTACATTTTACAACAAACCGGAATAAATAAAAAAAAACTGATTAAATTCATACAAAAATTCTAAATTCACCAAAATAAATAAAAATCAGAAAAATCTTAAATTTGAAAAGCAATCGATATTAAACTTAAATTTTGGAAATTAACCGAAAATTCACCATTATAGCTAAATATACCGAAACAATTCTAAGTTACCAAAAGCACTGAAAACTTGTCAAAAGAGCGAAATTTCCTAAGAAATATGAAAAAATCGAAGCTTTATAATTTCAACTAAAAGTTCACAAACAGATTTTTAATTTCCTCCAAAAATTAAATGTTTTATTATATTTTACAAACAAGTCGCCACCGTTTGATAAAATCATTAAAACACGAAAATCAAAAATCCCCAATTAAATCGAAAATATTTATTTTCACGAAAAATATGTTCACGAAAACTCAAAAATCTAAACCTGAAAACCTCTTACGAAAAGCCTAATTTTCACTAAAACCAAACTCATATTTTGAAATTTAACGAAAACATTACTGAAAGGCTTAAATTGCACCGAAAACTCTATATTTTGTCAAATAAACGAAAAAAAAATCGAAAATTTATAAAAGTTGATAAGCATTCAGGGAAAAGAAAAACAAATTAAAAGAGTCGTAATTTAGAAAAAAACATTTCATCGAAAATGCTTATATTAAAAGGAGAGTTAAAATGTAAAATAAAACCTTCAGTAGTTCCTACTTTTGCAAGATAAAGATCAGCCGAATAAAGATCTCTTACTTGTTGTAGTTACTTTTTACTCCTCTTGCTGCAAGCATGTCCAAAGATGTTTTTGTTTCTTTTCGGTATTTGTTCCTTCGTCAATATGATAAATAATTATTAAAAATGCCAACATGTATAGCCGTGTAAACTTTAATTTCGTGTCTGTAATTATATGAACAGGCATATGAGGGCATACACATAGCATTTCCTTACCAAATATAAATATTCAAGCACAAAGCGCTCTTAAAATGTTGCTGCCGAATATTAGCAATTTTATGCATCGAGATTAGATCAAGGAATAAACCGAACCAAAGCTTTGAAAAGGTAAAATCTCACAAAAGAGACTCTTTAATTTTTCCCCTTGGTAAAAGGAACTTCGCGAAAGAAGTTGGTCATAAGTGAAAAAAATTTAAATTTAAAAAAAATTATCCGGCTAAAGTTTATCTTTATATTTAAACATTTGCTGTCAATTTAATCGTTAAATCTAAAGACAAGGTTTTGATAAGAAGACATATATAGCATTGCGAACCGCCCGAAATAGAATCATGAAACTCAGCAAAAGCTTTGAAAAGTTTACAATTTACAAGCAAATGATTGCTTTGGAACCACAAGCTTCTGCAGATGGTTGAATGCCAAACTTTTTAGGATAATTTTTATGATAATGCGTAAAAATTTCCCGGCTTAAGCAATTTAAATGAATTGCTTCAATTTCAGAAATTTCTTCGAAATTATTTTATTCTTTTTCCAATAATATTTATTTAACATTAGCCCTATACTCGCTACAGCTTTAGGTCGAGTTTGACCTAGATTTTTCTGTTTATTAGTTGGAATTTGTTTCAGTGAAATATGTTATATTTTTGTTTAATTTAAATAGCAAGAGTTTTAGTAGTTGCATAAAACTTTTATTTTTATATCAATGACAACTATTTTTTCCTGCCAACCAAAATACAAAATTAGTGAATAGAAAATGTTGAACCAACATAAACAGTTGACATAAAAAACTATGCATTAATTATAATTTACGAAAAAACCTTGAGCCTGTTTTTGCTACACCTTAAATGCGTTTAATGCCTACTAACTAACATTTCTTGCTGTACTTGAATGTAAATCTATGTTAATTTCAAATGTACTCTCTTGTTTTTGTTATTGTCCAAAACATTACTTTAATGCGAGTATAATCTTTATGTAACCACAACACAGCTTACGGGAAATTTAATTCGCCAGAATTAAAATAACAACATAGAAATCCATAAAACTGATAACAATAAGGACAACACAAGAAACGATTATGTGGTTGAGCTAGACAAATAAGAAAAGGGTTTAATTTTAGTGTAAAATTTAATAGAACAGATAAGTTCATTATATGCAATAAAATTAGCTTGAATTGGGATGCCTTTTTTGTCTGAATATAATTTTGGCTGTTAATAGGATCCCTTTTCCTTGGAATATTTTGCATATTCAATATGTACCGAATATTGCCTTAAAATCATCTTTAGTAGACTAGCGACAAGATATAAAGGTACAAAAAATAAATCAAAAGTTTTAAATCGTAATATCTTGGAGGGTACTTCAAGGGCTATATGAAAAACCGGCTGTATGAACAGCTGCTAAAGTGAAAATAACCAGCACCAGCAGAGTTACCAAACGTCCAAAATTTTTTTAAATTATTAATCCACTTTGGTAGATGTGAAATTTTTATATACCTTGGTGTTTTATTGCAATGAACCACTGCTCCAATTTTGCATAATTTGACACAGAATTTTGGGTCATTTTACACACTGAACAATGTTTCGAATTTCTGTTTAAGAACGAAAAAAAAACAATATTTAATTAGGACCCAATTAATAATCAAGATAATGAAAATTAAAACAGCAAGTTACACACGCACAGACACTGTAACATAAATAACTAACGGCAATTTTAACTACCCGAAGGTTTTTTTTAACGGTTTTTGTCAATTGCCTGTTACTATACGGAGCCGCATGAATACACACAGATAAATAATAAGTTAAAACACAGCTTCTTTTAACAATTGCTAGAAGTTTTGTGTCTTCAATAAAAGCTTTTCGTTTGTAGCATATATTATATTTTCCAATTAATTTGATAGTAACAGTAAATAATTATTTATTTATATCAAGCCAATTTGATTATAAAACATTAACAGAAATATACAGAAGCTTATGAAAACACAAGTTTACAAATTCAAGTCAACTCAATTCAAATTAATTATAGGTTTCGAGATATAGCGTTCTGTCAAAAAAGTAAGCGGTTACACGACAAACATTAACATAACAGGAGAAAAAAATGCAAAACAATATTATGTTTAAGCCTAGGCCACTTTGATTTTAAATCTGCTCAGTGCGTTTCGAGATATCATGGAACTGGTGCCAACAAACTTTTTTTTTTAATAAAATTTTTGTTCTCAAGAAATTCATAAAAAAAAAATAAAACCACATAAAGCACATTGTATTAACAATTAAATAAACTTACATCTTAAAATGGTTTCTATCAAAATTTGCAAGTGCCGTGCCATATGGCAATTAAATTATATTAAGATACCTTAACTAAGTTGTAAATAAAATCCAAAGTTGTGCATGGATTTTAGAAAATATGGCTCGATTTGTCTGAAACTCATTAAGCTATATATGCCTACGAAAAACAATGAGATTTTTGGATTCTTTTTAGTTTTTATAATAATTTAAAATCTGGATGATTTAAAAACAATGTTAGAATTTTTCGATTTTTTACTCAGCTAAATAAAACCAGCACCAGTTTTAAAAATTGAGAGCAGATTTGAATTGAACAACAAGGAATGGTTTAGAACACATGTTAGCATTTATATGCATTTCGTTAGGCGGAAATTGCAATAGTGAGGTTTCCGTAGTTCTATTTATTTATGTAAAGCAAGCCACTGTTATTACTAATTCTTCTAAAGATTTCACTTGATTACTTTGAAACAAGCTTCTATATATTCACTAAGAATTTTTTTTATTATGTGTTCTTTATTTGCAATCTATCTTAAGATATTAAGCAAATGTGCTCAAAGCTCAAAAATGTACCACATAAAAAAATTTTACATCAAGAGTGCGAATCTGCTTATAATAATCCTGCCGATGGTATAAGTCGTCAAATTGTTTCTTGTTCTATTATAACGTCTCCATTAAAATTGGCACCGCCACAACTATAGAATTCATTTCTTAATTAGGTGTAACTACCTCAATATAAATTACATCCAATCAAACTTAGTGATTGCACATGCAGCAGCAAAAATTCAGTAATTACAGCAAATCTGCTCCCTAGACCCATAGAAAAATAGTGATGTTGAAAAATGTTCCTAAGTATTTATTTTAAAATACAAACTTTACTTTCATTCCTATCATGAACAAAATCGATTTTCAAAAAAATTTATATTTCACAATTTAAATAAGTCTAAATATTGTTACTTTAATTACCACAATAAACGTTAATTTATAATTTTCTCAATATACAAATTTATTCGACTATTTAGAACTCTTCAGTAATAATTTACACTGTACACTTAACACTCTTTTGTACGAAATATCAAAGTCAACTATGCCTATCCCGAACATACGCGAAATTGCGCATCAGTTATTTCAGTTGCTGGCTTAGTAGTCTAGTATATGTGTTTGTGTGTGTGAATCTTTTGTTTACTTTTTCTTTCTGTAGAAGTTGTTTTTGTTTCTACATTGAATCGCGGTTCGGGGAATTTCCGCTGCGCAATTGTTGTTGCTTTATGTTTATAACATTGCGTATTTGTACAGTAAATCGTTTCACACATCTTCGGTTATTACGTAACAATATGTTAGTACTATAACCTGATATAAATGACAGTCTTAGAATTTGATCGGCTTAAATGATTTTTGATGAAAAAAACACCTTGCTAGGCAAACAGCTTCAATACAGGTAAAAAAATCAGCTAAAAATATTTAATTTTATTTTTTAATATAAAAGTATAAGATCCCAGAAACTCTTTTTAAAACGAACATGAAAGAGCTTGTGCAAACATTGACAACACTCGCTATTTTTTTCTTTTCCATCTAAAGCAAATCACAGCCCGTAATATTTTAATTTTTACAATGGCTTACACCTACATTAAGAGTTCGCAAATACCATCCAAACATAGTACGGTAAGAATAATAAAATAACTGTGTTTTGTTGTGGGGCTTTTTGTTAAAGCAAGAATGTTTTTGTTTTGATTTTCTTTGGATTTCTCATTTGGTCTAACGAATTTCGGCCATAAGACGTTAAAGTTTTTCTCAAAAGTTGGGTAAAGGTTTACTGATGAGCTGACCTAACTAAGCAACCAGAGATATATGCCTAGAGACAATCTCATTCACGCTCAACAAATAAATTATTATTGTTATTTTAAAATATAATGAGTTTGGATTAAAAAAATGTATTTAATATTTCAATATAAAAGAATAAAATCCCAAAAACTCTTCTTAAAACATAATCATTTTTAACTCCCAAAATATTAGATTTTTTATAATTCAAAATTAAAAAAAAAATAATAATAAATAAAATATTTAAAAAAGAATGCAACATACTATACTATCAGCCTAGAGTTCTTGGGTTAGATTCCCATCAAAGAATCAGGTCTGTTTTACTACAACGAATAAAGGTCTATGTTAGTGCTCGGTAATTTCAAGTAGAATACAATTTGTATTTGTATATGTATATACATACATAATCTGAGTTGAAATTCATTGATATACCCCAAATTTATTTGCTGTACTTTAAAAATTTTTACCTTTTTCGTATAAGAGCCTTATATCCTATAAATGTTAAGTTCGTTTGTGTTGGTGTTCTTTGAAATTCTTACGATTCTGAGTGAGATAAAAAAAATTGGAAATTATATAAGAATATTGGATTTTAATTACCAATAGAAGAATTTTATTTCAATGGTTTGTCTTGCTATTACGTAGAGCTTAACTACAATACAATCGTACGATGGTATAAGGTATCGACATAATTCGATTGGCAATAAAGTGGTGGTCGTAACAAATTTGAATCTTTGGTGTTGTCAAAATATTTGTATATATTCCTTTTTATCCCTAGAAGCTCTTCTCTGGAGTAGCACACCCTGATCTGTGCAAGCAAAATAAAAAAAGATAATTTTATTCACCATTTGTAGTAGACTGTGTTGCAACGCCAACACCATGTAATTTAAATATAATTAAATTATATTTAACAAATAAATATTTTCAGCTTATTCTTAACGCACTTTATTATATAAATTATTTAAAAATGCTCTAAGTGGTAAAAACAACACAGGCTATGATTTGCTTTCCGTAGAAAAAAGAAAAAATAGCATGTGTTGCCAACGGTTGCACATTTTTTTGGATTTTCTTCTCTTGATTTAAACAAGTATTTTTAGCCGATTCTCTCCCAACTCATTTTATTATATGAAAACATAATTTATTTAAAAAATATAATTCATCAATTATTTTTACCAGCGGTGATTCTGCAATCGATCTTACTTTTATTGATTGTGAACAATATAGAGTCCGTGGCGCAATGAATCGGACCAATTCTATTTACACTAAAAAGGCTTTAGGGAAAAGTTTCTATTTCAGTCGACATACAACTGTATTGACCACCACTGTACGTAAATTTGTATACGTCCACAAAAATACGTCACTTTGAAAATAATGAATTTATGTCCTCTGGTTATTATAAAAGAAGGAAAGAAAGTGGAATATAATAAATGTATAATGAGCAATAACTTTTCCCTGATTATCAAATAACACTAATTAAAATTTTCCTAATTACCCGGCATTAAAGCGTTTTTTCTTACTTTCACAAATTTTGTCTCATTCCAATGATATTTAGTATTTTATATTGGAAGTAAGAAGTTCGAAAACAGAGGGTGTTTTTTACGGTTGGATTATTTGAAATCAAACAAAAAATTAAGTTTTTAGCACACATGACTTTGTCGTTTTAATAAATTAATTTTATTTCATTAATGCTTTAATATGATTTCTCGTATTGAAGCACTCCGACTGGCGCGTACCTGTTGCATGCAGTATAAATAATCAACGTGATTTCTTAAAGTTGTTTCTTTACTTTCCATAGTTTCAATAGAAAAGATTTTTTATATCTTGTGAATAAAGAACTATTTTTCTTCAATTTATAACCGTGAAGTTGGTTAATAGCTCCTAAACAAAATAAAAAGAAGCAAAACCCTAGACAAACTGAGCAGAACATTTTATTGAACTGCTTTGTCGTTGTTCAATTTATAAAAATAACTCTTTTTATTTTTGTTCTTATGCCCTACTTACGACTGAACCAAGTCAAGCCGAAAAAGACTGTCTGTATAGAGAAATACGCGTGCACATGCATGTTTTGTTTACTTTTTAATTTGAAGCCAACACATACATACATTGTGTATTATTTATGCATGTATTAGTGGCAATTTTAATCTCCACTAGCTTCAAAAACACGAACTTTATAATTGCGTGCTGCATAATCGGAGAGAGATAGTAAAAGCGATAACAAAATATCATTTTGCTTATTAGTTATGTAGACATTACTTGTCCGAAATTCTTTTAAGTTTTCATTTTCTGAAAACGTAAAATTGTTTTAATGAACGAATCAAAATTTTTCATTGATGTAATGAAATTTCCGTATTAATTTAACGAAAACATTAATAAAGCGTACGACCTTGATGTTAATGCGACAATTTCAATAATCCGATTAAATATTTCAGCATAGTAAGGAAAAACAAATCATATCTTCACAGGTTCGATAAAATATTATCTTGCACATTTTATAATTATGCAATTAATTAAACATGTCAAATAAATACATTGAGCTCCTGTGTCGAAAGAAAATATTCATGAAGTAAATACGTCTCAAAATTTATTCTGTGTACAAAAATATTATTAGTCATGACTCCATTGACTGTAACGTTGAGCTCATTATTATATTTACAGTCACATGGATCAAGGATTCTATAGCGCACCAAGCGGATATCTTTTGATGTCTCTACAGTAATTATTTAAGGAACAAACTGTAAACGAGGTTCCTATGATTTAAAAAATCAATTTTAAACAATTTTCGATAATTGCTTCGGCATCAGCATTTTCAGGGTGAATGAACAAGCCAAGATAATACCGAAAAAACCAGGAACTGATAAATTGCCAGTTAGAGTCCCCAGATATTATGGTAATTATAGCATAACAAACTTGTTCTAATCCCTTTGACAATAATGTCGTAAAGCCCATATATTTTAAATATCGACTTGACAGACACCATTGTGGAGGAAGGCTGTGTCAGGCAAACGGCAATTTATGGCAGTTAACTTTTATATTGAAATCGTAGCTTTTTGACCTTCAGAGTTAGCAGATTCTATTTAAGAATACTTAGTCTTGGATTTTGTATGGATAGTTCAATGAGTAATTTTCATGTGGGTTTAGCCTTTTTGTATCCTTCCTTTAAAAGGACAACATTTTTTTTAACATAATATTTAGGGAAAAAAAAACATGTAAAGATACCAGACACTTGTAGAATAGAATGCATTTTCTACATCGCTACACACATTATCAGCATTCTTTGCGTCTTCCTACTGAGTCTGCATCTACTGTTTATACCCGTCATCTATTTAAACCAACTACTGATAAAAACTCTATTGTCTGATTATATTTTAGTTTAGTTAGAGCGAAATTTACACCACTGTCAGGCATCTAATGCCATCGAATGGTTAATGTTAACGAGTTTAAATACCAAAACAATATCACAGACTATGTCTATTAATATTATTTTATATTAGTGGTTTGTGGTTAGAATTAGAGTAAATATTTTATTATTCAACTTAACTATGTTTATGCTTTTATGGATGGAATGAACTTAATGATTAAATGTAAACAATAACTTGTTTATGGCAACTACATTAATGTTTAAATTGTTTACTATTATACGTTCGCCGCAACAATATATTGTTATAGATAACATAATATTGGAGTTGTGACCATTCCACAAACATGTTTTTTCTTTGACTGCAGGTTTTTACACAAATTTACTTTTTTATTGACTGTCGCAAAAAGTTCGTAGCTTAGAAATACTTGCCTCTATTTCTATAAAATTTTCAAATTCCATACTATTTGGAGTATTGGTCAATATTAGCTGTGATTTTTTCTCGTATTTTCGCGTCGTACAAACATCTCAACTTTTGAGACCAGACGCGAATCAAACCATTTTATGAAATCTTTTGTTGATGTGTATTCCAGGCAGGTTCTTCTGCGTTGTACAAAACAAACCGTGGTCACACAGGGCAGGGAAAATTCGGAGCTTCTCATCCGCCGTTTTCAAATAGATTTGACACAAGTATGAGCATTGTCAGGATGGATAATTTCGGCAACATTTGTAGAATCATATTATAAAAGGGCAATTCCATTGTGACGGGTGAATATTTTCGCTTAAAATTTAACTCCATTTGTTTTGTAACTGATATAATATCTATTTTTTATATTATCATATTGTGTAGAAAACCATTATTTTAACTTTTAACTTTGAATGACTTAATAAAATATCATTTACACACGTACATAATTATTTATTTTTCAAAGGACGACTAGTGGGACGTCAAATTATCTGAGTTAATATGCAAAATTCAATAATCAAGATTAACTATGACCTTTTTATTCAATAATAATAATAATTTTTGTATAATAGTGGTATTCAGTGTTTGGTTCATAATCTTGCAAAAGTACAAATGCGAAATACCGTAGTTTTTTTTTAATCCAACAAAAAACTTCGTAAAACTTCTGCTGAATTTAAAAAAAAAACAACTACAGAATTTTGAACTTTCACTTTTGCAAAAAAAATTTGCTCTAAACAGTAAGTGCTGCTAATATTTCTAAAATTGTATTTATTAGTTATTTAAGGCAATAACGAAAAAGTTTGTCGGTGGGGTCGGGTGGGGCACAATTTATGAGGGTATGAAGAACAAAAATCTTGTTTATTGATTTTTTACATATATTCTGTTTTTTTTAATATTTTGATTATATTGACATTTGTGAAATTATTCATGAAGTTAGTGTAATGAAATTATTGTTTATAGGCAACAAAACAAGATTTCATGCCACTAATTTTTTGAAAAATTTCATTATGTAAATGTGCTCTATTAAATTTTGTTTATTAGTAAATTCTAATTTACGACAGAATCTGATGCGGCTTCCTCCCACATCCATTATCTTCGATTTTTTCCTTTTTTAATTCAACGTAAATAATCACAGCAACCAAAACAGCCAACATAGAAAAAAACAAGTAAGAGAGCTACGTTCGGCCATGCGAAATCTTATGTACTTTCTTCAAAACTATGGATTCCTAAATATTTACGTTCTATTTTTTCTGGTGCAAAGCATTGTTTGCGATCTTATATTTTGTAGTTGGTTTTTAGTCTTACTTTATAATAAAGCTGCATTTTGATTATAGTATCGCTTTTCTTTGAATGATTTGAGAAGTTTTTAACTTTTTGGTGAATTGGAGGTAATATCGGAATTGGATATTTAGTAAAACTTTCATATTTTTCAGTGCAATTTCAGACTTTGTGTAAAATTTTAGGATAGACTTCAAATTATGTTTTTTGGTAAAATTATTTTATTTATTCTTGTATATTTTAATTCTTGGTGAACTTTTGGGGTTTTTAGTCGTGTGGATTTTATTTTTCGTGACTGAAATTTTTAGGTTACTTTTAAATTTTCTGCTGAATTTGTGAATTGGGACGACTACTATTTTGTAGAATATAGAATTTTTGTGCAATTTCGAGTTTTTTGAATTCGTGATTTTTTAAGATTTTTGTTGAATTCTAGAATTTATGTTGAATTTCCATATTTTTAAAATAATCTCCATATTTTGAAATTCCGTAAAATTTATTTTTGCCATATTTTTGTTTAAATTTTAATGATGTATCAAGTTAAATTTTTTTTTTCTAATTTTTGTAAAGTTATAGTTTTTAGTAATATTTTAATTTTTTAAATTTCTGTTTTTTTTTTTTTTGGTATTTTTGAAAACTTCCAGTTTATTATTAAACATAAATTTTTTTCCAATTACATTTATATTCCAGTTTTTCAATTCGTGATGAATTTTGAATATTGGAAGAATTTGAATTTTATATTCGGTCCAACATTTAGGTCTATTATATAATTGGCAGCCTCGAGTAGAAGACTTTATAATATATAAGATTCTTCTTCCTGCGTGATTAAAAATATAAGACGGACTATCCTTATACTATCATCCTTACAAATAAAATATATAAAATATATATTATATCTACTTTCTTACTTAATTTTTCAAAAACTTTATTTACAACTTAATATTAATCAGTTCTGAGGAAAAGTCGTATTTTTTTCTCAAAATGCATATAAATTATTGATAAGTTCTCGAATTTTTTTTTGAAGTGTATATAATAGCGGGTTTGGGTTTATAGTAAATATTTATTCAAATTTAGAGTTTTTTGGGAATTTTTTAAATTTCAACTTTTGGTGAAGTACTTTTTTGTAAATTTACATTATTGTAGTATAAAGATCGCGTGAAATTTGTGTAACAGCGGTTTTGTTAAAATTTTAATGGTTGTTGATTGTTTTTTAATTTTAGTAAATCAGTAAAGTTTTGGGGAAATTAAAAATTAGTTTTGAAATTTTTGGAATTATTTTGTTTGATTCCAGTTTTCCCATCTCGTGGTGAATTTTTAATGTTTTGGTGAATACATAATTCTGCTAGATTTTAATTTATTCGTTATTTTTTGATGCAATTTTTGCGAACAATTTTGTGATTTTGGTAATTTAAATATTTTTAGATTATAATCTGTTTTTGAGAAAAATTTTTAAATTTTATTTAATCATAAATTATGTTAAAATCTGGATTTTTTTTTACTTTTATTTTTTTGGTGAAATTATATTTTTGTACTTTTTTTATAAAACCCCGAAATGTGGTGAAGGTAGAAATTTTTTGTATAGTAGTGTAAGATATATTCCGCTTTGATGTTTTCATATTTTTTTTTAATTTTAGTTGTTTTAGTGAGTTTGCAATATATATTTTGGTTAAGTTGAAGTTCCAGGATTTGGGAGTTTTTACTATAATTTTTGGTTTCTTATTAAATATTGATTCTTTAGCAATAAAATTTTTTTAAATTTTGTGTTAAATTTTATTTATTTAAAACATTTAACTTTATCATTTTTTTAAGTTTTTTTTTTTTGAAAAATTATGATATTTTTGTAATATAAAATTTTTGGACTACAGTTCGGCTTTGCGATGAATTTTCGGATCTTAGTGAACTCTCAAGCTATGATCAAATTTGTTTTTTTAATTTTCCAGATTAACTGAGATTTTTGATAAAATTTAGAATTTATATGATTTTTAAATATTTTGGTGAATTTTTTAGTTTTTTTGTGATCATTCACCATCTGAGGTAAATTTTTGTTTTTATATATTTGTTAAACTTCGATTTTGTTGAGACTTCAACGTTTTTCATTGCATTTTGATTTTGTGAAAAAAATGTTTAATGTTAGTCTTTCGATTTTGTATGAAATTTTCAAATTTCACGACAAATTAAATTTTTTGGAAATTTATTTGTAATATTTAGGTTTTTTGAAGATTCCGGATTTCGTCGCAAGTTTTTGAAATTTTGAGGATTTTAAAAAAAAAAATTAACTTGGTTATCTGGGGGCCTTGTGATGGAAATTTCTGTAAATTGTGTGGTCTTGCGTTTTCTCAAAAAATTGATAAAGCAAGAAAAACCCAGAAAAAAGGTTTTTCACCCATAGCATGGGAAAGTGGGGATCCATGTCTATGGTCAAGAAGCGAAAATTCCAAGCTCCAAGATCCTAGGTTGTCTAGTGCCGTCCGAAAGTTTATCTCAACAATTGATAGACGGACATCGTTAATTGACCTTCCCAACCTATAAGGATCCAGAATATATATATTTTGTTGGATCGAATGTGAATATAGTAAAAAGTACAAATGTATATGTACTCTTTTCATTTTGGGTCGCTAGTATAAAGTTTACAACTACAGTGTTGTTTTTGCTGGAAATACCCAAGAGTTTACCTCGATTGTTCATTCAATAATGTCTGCGTAGCTCGCCTGTGATAGTGTATCCTGTTATCCAGCTCCTGTTATCAAATACAGAGCATTACAACAATAGGGTAATATATATTTTATTTTAGTGTTCATTTATTGCATTAAATATACTGATTTACTCTTGGGATATCGTAGTCAGTACCGTTGTCATCACCAGTTACAACGTGAAACAAAAAACTTTTCTTTTTGCAAAGTCGGTACTCGGCGTCATTCCATTCTTTTGATTAAATTCCAATTCTTTCAAATCAAAGCAAATAGCCAATTGTGTTACAACCCGTAATTCTTCATTTTCATCGGGCAATGCTTATAATTTTTCATCATCAATCTCTACCATAAGTTGCCGGAGACAGACAAGCTACCTCACATTATGAACTTCCGCATCAATACGGTGACTGTCAGTTGTGTACATTTCTTCGTGAAATCATAATCCAGCAAAGTTTTCCGCAAAACTATTTATTTGGCTAAAAATTTTCCTTTTTCAACGAAATTAAAGACTAGTCAAAAATTTTTTCCTGGCTAGTTCTTGATTTAATATTCCAATTTTTTAGAAAATTTTAAACATCTTCTGCCCTTTAACCAAAGATATTAAAAAGTATGTTGTTGTAACAACATACAACGTGTGCAGCCATCTGTGGTCAAATAGCGAGAACATTGTTATACTGCAGCATTATAAATATATTCAAGAAAGTTTAAAAGCCTAACTGATATTAATGAATTGTTTATTACTGTAACAAAGTTTAACTCAAAACTTTTATAAGTAAATACCTGTACATAAAGCGCATTATAATGAAAACAATAAAATTTTCCACTGCTCAACATAACATCTTAAAATAACATTTCCTCAATGATTTGATGAGTAGAATTTTTACAAGAATTTCATTATTTGTTTATTTTTACTTATTTCCGTGTAACAGGTACAATTTTAGAAAGTACCGAAGAGAACAACAACACAAAGGGTACCAAGAAAAATCTTAAATTGAACTTTAAGCGCAACGACTCTATGGAAACCGTAGAAAAAATGT
This sequence comes from Phania funesta, assembly GCA_963932375.1. NCBI lineage: Eukaryota > Metazoa > Arthropoda > Insecta > Diptera > Tachinidae > Phania > Phania funesta. The sequence continues at coordinate 99,750,812 of OZ010652.1, forward strand.
CATCAACAGCAGAGTCAAGCATCTCAGCAGCACTAACAGTAACAACGCCAACTAAAACAATAGTGTTGTCGTCATTAACAAAAGCAACAACAGCTACAGCAGCGACAACAACAAGATCAATAAAATTCTTGTTTTCTGAACGAAATAAAAAAAATTACACAACCAAACAAGAAAAACAACACAACCCCTATAAAGAAGCCAAACAGATGCAAAGACACATGTATATATCAGCAAACAACAATCATGAAATATTTAAAAGCACTGCGGCAACAGCACCAGGGGCAACAATGAGTACAAAACCAGTGGATGAACATCCAAAAGCAATTGAAATTGTACCAAGAGGTTTTGAAAATAAAGGTTATGTTGCTCTAGAACATTTGCAAGCAACCGTAGTTTATGATAGCAAAAACAAATTAGAAAATAAAAACAAAACCCGGCCTCTATTAAAAAATGCTGCTAAAGTTGTAGCAGCACAGAAGAAAATTTTATCCAATCAAAAACTAACAAAAAATTCTTTAGCAACTGATTTCCAATTGAACCACCGCTCTGTAAGATTCTACAATGATCAGCCTACTTTACGGGAACTAACAATTTTAGATAGTAGCAGCAATAATGAATTCTATACCAATGACCGTAATATCTCGGAGAACAATAGCAACAACATGTTACAACCAAGTAATTATGATGGTAGTGGTCAAACAGCAAATACTCAAAGCACTACAGCTATAACAATTAATAGCTCAAATACGAGTAATCAAACAACAGCAGTAACAACAATTACAAAAGCAACAGCAACAAGAAAATCATTCGAAAGAAAACAAAACCACATGGATGACAACAATAGTGCTTTATCCTATTTGCCATACAAAAGTGCTGCTTTAAAAGCGTCCGCTCCTGCCATGAAAACATTGAGTAACAACTTTAATACCCGTACGTTTAGCAATATTAGTACTCGTATTAGCAGTAGTAGCAGTTTAAAACGAGATACTTTATTGTCTTTAGCAGGCATAATAACAACAGCAAAACCATCTGTTGTTGGCAATAGTTTTATGAATAACTCTTTCAATACCCCTCAACAGACTGCGAATGAGAGAGAAAATGTTTTGAAAATACAACATAATTTCAACAGCAATAATTCTTTAGTACACGAAAACCTAGCTACGAAACCAACATCTCAAACAACAAAAAAACCAACACCAACCACCACAACAAGGGCAACACTAAATGAAACGTCAACAGCATCATCATTACCATTTAATGTATCATCAACATACTCCAGCCTGACAACAGCAACATCAAAAGAAATACCCACAACAACACCAACATTAGCAACGACATCAACGTCAAGAGCTACATTAAAGACTACAACACGACGTCGTAAGATTGCAACGACCACATTAAAACCGCCTCCTACCATTGATGACTATCAAACAATAACTAGCCAAGCAGGAACTCATGCTTATCTACCTTGCAATGTGAGTATAACTTTTATTCTTTTCAATAAATGAGTTAAACTGGATGGCAATTAAAAGGAGCCAATTATTATTTTTTACTTTCGAGAGTGGATTTACTGATTTACATTTAAAGTTACTAGAATGCAATGCAGAAGTGTTTTTGCAATTAAACAAGAAATTAATAATGTACTGACAACCGATGCTGGCAAGTTTACGACTGGTCCTAATTTGAGGGCGGTTAAAGTCCTGCTTACATTTCAGCTTTAGTACTTTTATGTAAAAATCGAAGGGGAACATTTTTGTGTAACATTTTAAATACATAAGTCTTTGCTGTGTGGTTCGTTTTTGTCTCTCTGTTGAAGAATTTAAAGCTTCTCTTAAACAGGTATATAGCAGGCTGAAATGTCCTTCAAAGATATTTAACATATAATTCTACTATGAATATTCAAAGTCTCGATAGCTCAAAATTCAAGTTGAAGGCCCGAAGTATATCGAAACCTAAAATGTAGGAGGTAATTTAAATGAGGAATAGTCTTAATACTTTTTTGGCCCATCTATTGCAATCCATTGTAAGAACCTTATTGTTTTGAATTGGTTGTACAGAGTTATTATGGGAGTGAATATACCTAAATCCAATGCAAATGTCTTAATTCCAAGACGTATGTAGCACCCAGCTGTAGTAGGTTCGACTATAATCTAAATAAGCATCAAAACACACGCATATAAACACATGGTTAAGATACATAACTTTAGTCTAAAAGCAGCATATTATGATACCATTGTATGGTTGCAAAAAACCATATTATTAATGTAAAAAATTGATGTTACGGATTCGCAATGTCAGAGGTCCGAATATAGGCGACTAAAACCATCAAATGCTTAACAGTTAACGCGCTAATCGCTTCAAGGTCAGGACTGTCATACTTTGATTAAGCACCAAAAGAGCTTTACATATTAAGACTTTTATGCAAACAATACACACATACGAGTACATTCATAGTTCTTCGTTTGAGGTTAGAATTTATCAATAAATGAATAAATAATTTCCTACAATAAAAATTGCAACGTGATTGTGTTGAACAATACAACTTTCAATAAAATTCTTCGTCTGGCCAGAACAATTATTATTTCTATTACTAAAATTAAATCGGCTACCAAATATGGTTCTTTGGTTATGCTTTTTACTAATTTGGAGTCGTCATGTACTCTAACCGTAAACTTGACCTTATATAAGCAGCCTTTTCTCTATAATTAAAAGCAGCCATATATGGGTTAAAACTAGTCCCAGTTTTCCAGTTATTTTGGTAGTGGCTTTCATCAACCTCCCTGTACTTACTTGTTGCTGACCTCATCTACCTTGGAGTGTAGAGGTATTACAGAGGCTTCTCCAATAGCATCGGTCCCGAACTGTGGTTTTTGAATTTGTTGGGTTCCTGAGGGTTTCTGTCATAAAGACACACCAGGTTAATCTTATACGTCCTTTTTGGCGCGAATCAGTTGATTTTGTTTGGAGTGTTTAATGCCGAAATACTAAGTAATACTATGATACATACATATCTTGAGATTCGATAGGAAAACCGAAATTATAAGTGGCGGCGTCGTAATAGCCATATCATCTTAATATCAGTCATAGCAAATTTTAATTGATAATCCAAATGCAACAAAATTTATTGGAGTAAGTAGACAAATATATCAGAAACCAATATTGGAAACTAATATGGCTTTGAGTAGTGTGTTTATGTTGAACATATAAATTGTATTAAATAAATTGACGATTAAAATTTACCGCCTATTATGTGGATATTTTTAAATGAATTTTATTACGATAGCGATGTTACCTGTCTTGATATGCGATTAATTGTGTTCGCAAGACTCATGATAAGGTCCTCGATTTAGTATTTCAAATGAACCACCTCGGCTTTAGGATTCCAGCTATGAATCATTGAAATATAAATTATAAAACTTTTAAAGTTTTCGGTTTTAAAATTAGTAACTGGTTGAAGTTCATATTTTACAAAACCATATATGCCACTAAACCGCTGCCATAAAACATTCAGGTCCTACGTAGAGATCAAAATTAAGTTCAAGGCCAAATCTAACACAGGATTGGATCGTTGCTCCTACTTCCCAATGATGATGCCAAGTTCCTCCAAATTTATTTCACTGGCAATGAAGCTACAGAGCTTGAACAGCGTTGCGCAATCAGTACTGAAGTCACACGGGAAATCATTTCGAGTCTTCAAGCTATGTTACACGAGCACAACAGCCTCATCCGTCTTTTCAAAACAGCCCTAGACCAGATGCCAGCAGATAATTACGCGGTTATAATAAGAGCTGACAAGACACCGGCTGGTGAGCATGAGCCGCGCTTCAATGCACCGGTGGTAGGTGACGTCGCAGATGTTATGGTCGGTACAGACTTCGAGCGACGCGATATCATCATCCATCGCCGGAATGAAAGTGTTCAACGCATTGCGGAAACTCATCGATCGTATGATGCACTACAATATCCACTGCTTTTTCTATGGGGTGAGGATGGGTATCATTTCAACGTTATGCAGATTAACCCCAACTCAAATGGAGAGTCGACAAAAAAAGTTTCCTGTATGGACTGTTATGCCTATCGCCTTATGATCAGGCCATACGAATGTAATTATTTGTTGAAATGTCGTGAAGTCTTCCATCAATTCATTGTCGACTTGTACGCGAAAATTGAAAGTGAACGTATGCTCTTCATTCGGTTGAATCAGCAAAAGCTACGCGTTGAAGAATATGTCCCCTTACGTGATGCGATTGCCAATGATGAAATCGCTGAGAATATCGGCCAAATGGTGATCTTGCTAGCGACATACATAGGCAGTTCGCGGCGAATGCACCAGTACGCTCAAGATGCCATGACATACGTGTGCAAGTATGGGCGGTCACATGCAACCCAACATGGAAAGACATCACCTAACTTTTATTTACCGGCCAAAATTCAACATATAGACACGATATCCTCGCCCGAGTATTCAAACAAAAGTTGATAAGGCTGATGGATGTCATCACCAAAAATCACATATTTGGCGAAACTCTGTGCTGGATGTACTCGGTTGAATGGCAGAAGCGAGGTCTGCCACACGCCCACATTTTAGTCTGGTTAAAACAAAAAATCATGCCAACGCAAATTGATGACGTGATTTCCGCAGAACTCCCGAATACCACCGCAGATCCGGTTCTATTTGAATCAATCTGAAAGCACATGATCCACGGGCCTTGCGGTGAACTGAACACAAATTCACCATGCTTGAAAGAGGGTAAATGCACAAAGCGCTATCCACGCGAGCTGCTTCAAGAGACTCAAAAAGGAGGCGATGGATAACCTCTGTATAGGCGAAGAAAGTTGAATGATGGTGGTTACACAACTACAATTAAAATCTGCAATGTAAATGTTGACGTAGATAACAGATGGATCGTGCCCTACTCACCGCTGCTTTCAAAAATGTTTGAGCCCACATCAATGTTAAGTACTGCAATTCGGTGAAGTCCATTAAATATATTTGCAAATACCTCAACAAAGGCAGCGACATGCAGTATTCGGGCTTGCCAATCAAACTGACGAAATCAAGCAATTCCATATGGGACGTTACATCAGCAGCAATGAAGCAGTTTGGCGTATACTTTCATTCAACATCCACGAGCGACATCCAACAGTTCAACATCTAGCCGTTCATTTGGAAAATGGCCAGCGTGTTTATTTCACCGAACGAAATGCTGAAAATAGAGCCGAACAGCCGCCACACACTACTCTTACCGCTTTCTGCGAATTGTGTACAACCGACAATTTCGCCAAAACTTTAATATATCCTGAAATTCCCAAATATTATACTTGGCACACTTCGACGAAGAAGTTCATGAAAAGAAAGCGTGGTGCGATTGTCGCAGAATATGCTGGTGTGCATTCTTCTAATGCTTTGGGACGTGTCTACACCGTTCATCCGAATAATGCTGAAGGCTATAATTTGCGATTGCTATTGCATACCATCAAATGTCCAACATCATTCGCCGCTTTAAAAACCATCCATGAATGTCAGACTTATAGAGAAGCGTGTTTCCGATTGGGTCTGCTTGAAAGTGATCAGCATTGGAACACAACGCTAACAGAGGCGTGACTCACGTGCTACCCAAAACAAATACGCACTTTGATTGCGATAATTTTAACAACATGTTCACCATCTAATCCACGAGAACTGTGGGAAACGCATCGCGAAACCTTAGGTGAAGACATTCTCAGGCAATCACGCGCAACTTATTCTAACCAGAAGTATTCGGACGAGATTTTCAACCAAACACTACTGCTGATTGAGGACATGTGCATATCCATCAACAATAAACTACTTATTCAACTTGGAATGCCGGCTCCGATACGGAACATAAACAGTGTTCAAGACAGAGACCTGGTGCGAGAAAAGCACTTCGATGTCAAACAGCAACAACAATATGTAGAAACTCAAACTAGACGGTTGGTTGGTGATCAAACAACTGCTTACGAAAAAATCATGCAACGGGCAACAAACGGAAATGGGGTACTTTTTTCTCGATGCACCAGGAGAGACAGGCAAAACATTCCTTTCCAATTTAATATTGGCGTCGGTTCGAATGTGGAATTGGATTGCACTCGCAGTGGCATCATCGGGAATTGCATCAACTTTATTGGACGGCGGACGCACTGCACACTCAGCATTGAAACTTCCATTGAATTTGAAACAGGCAGAAACACCAACTTGAAACATCAGCAAAAACTCCGGCATGGCCACAATCCTTAAAACGTGCATAATTATCATTTGGGACGAATGCATAATGGCCCATAAGGAATCGCTCGAAGCACTTGACCGGACTCTACGTGATTTTCGAGGAAACAACCAATCGATGGGAGGCGCTCTTATCCTTCTTGCTGGTGATTTCCGTCAAACTTTGCCCGTTATTCCAAGATCAATGCCCGCAGATGAGCTGAACGCATGCTTGATAGCATCACATCTTTGGAACTGAGTCGAGAAAATGACGCTATCGACGAACATGCGTGTTCATTTGTTACAAGACTCGTCTGCCCAAAAAATTGGAAAAATTCCAATCAAACGCGCCATGAACGATATTTCGTCTCCGCCTAACTTCTGTCAAATGCAAATGAATATTCAAGCCGTTGTCGTCAAGGTTTTCTCAAGTCTAACAACGTGCAATTTTTTATCAAAAACTGTTCACCAAATTTAATCGAGGCAACAATCATCGGGGGAAGATTCGAAGGCGAAGACGTACTTATTCCACGAATTCCGATGATTTTCAACGATTTACCATTCCATTTCAAGCGGCTCCAATTCCCTTTACGTCTAGCCTTTGCTATTACCATCAACAAAGCACAAGGCCAATCATTGACTATTGCTGGCTTAAATTTGAAAATTTTCATGTTTTTCACACGGCCAGTTGTATGTGGCTTGCTCCCGAGTTGGCACGCCAAAAAATGTATACGCTTTTACACCAAATAATAAAACAAAAAACATTGTCTATCCGCTAGCCTTAAGATGAAGTAATAAATAAATATATTTACCAATTTGCCATATCTACACTATATGTAAATTAGTCTGTAAAAAAAACTTTAAGATATGTATTCCATGGATTCTTACTTAAAGGTGGTAATAGAACACTAATGTTTGCTTAGGGCCAGCAACGCGGGCCGGGTCAACTAGTACATTATAAAGTATCCTAAATTATGTTGCTCTCTGCTATTCTGAACCAGAAAACGAGAAAAAAAATTACAAATCTCAAAAATTTGTTTTTAGTTGCGTGCAAGCTTATGGTGTACAGAGAATTGTTATAAACTAACATTTTGTATGAAAAACAAATATTTAAGATTTTCCTGAAGAGTTTCACCTCGTCGACACGTATTCTAAGAGACCCCTATGTCTACCATAGAATTAAATTAAAATGTTTCATATTTTTTTTAACTTAAAATTAATTTTCTATGTTTTTTCTTAGTAACGACCTTCAAAATAAATAGACTTTAAGTCAACAAATAATATTCTAATATACATAAACGAACTGCGTAAAAACCGTCCAAGTAGGTTTTGCTTGAGATTACGACACATTTTGCATTTAAAAGCTGAAAGTACATTTTTCTTTTATTACTTTTAGCAGCAAGCTGAAGCATTGTAAGTCTAATATAAATAGAAAATTTTTACGATTTCTACATAAGAAAAATTATAATAAAATTTATTGTTTTTTCTACACTTTAAGCTTTATAATTTTAATTCAAATATTTTATACTAATTTAATAGTAATGTGAATTTAAAAGTTTCAAAGTGTTTGTGTTGAAATACCGTTGTATACGTATGTATGTATATATGTATAGTATTCGTCTATGTTTTTAATAATGTCACGTACACATTACTTTTTGATCTACAAAACACATGATTAAATTTATCAAAAAGCCCAGTTGAATTTTCTGGCTAAAAGAAAAGGCCAGCCCCTTTTGGTTATTTAATATGGCTTAAAATTTTGCACAATTGGCCAATATCCAAATAGAATAAAAATATTTTTGGCTAAAACTCTAAAATTCTACTTATTAAATCTTTAAATGCATTCATTATACGTTATGTAGATGGTTTGCTACCAAAAATAAAAAAATATAATTTTAGGGTTTTTATATTTAATTTTATACTAAAATCGGTAAAAACATTGAGTGGTGTAATATTACGAAGAGGCTGTTCTCATTACTACAAAAAAAAAAAAAAATTATTTGCAAGAAAAGTTAACCATTTGAAAAACTATGTGAGAGATTTTTCTACTGTTATTAATTGATGAAAGGCAAATTAATAAACATGATCCAAAAATGTAGGCAGGGATCATTATTTAGCCAGCCCAATACCAAAAAAAAAAAAAAAATAAATTTGATAGCTGACACGAAACGTTTTAAGCAGTTGTTATGTATCGACATCTGTCAAGAAGTACGCAGCAAGTTGCCTGTTTCACAACAACATATTTTGATATTGAACTGAAAATGCAAAATGTGGAAAATGCAAATGTGGAGACCATTGTTTTTCTGAAACCGCTTCTTGAAATTGGTTTCGACGCTTCACAGACTCTTCGGGAAAGTCACAGAAAGAAGTTTGTTATCATCGGCTTGTGAAACCTAATCACACTATCCTATGACAATGTTTGTCCTCGTGTCGCTGCACCAGTACTAAACTATTCGCAAAACAGCGCACAAGAGTTTCATTCACCCGCCAGAAGAACCTGACTAGAATACGCTTTCCTTTGCTCGAAGGTATCAAAAATTACCTTTATTCGTCTTTGGCCTCAAAAGAAGGGCAGTTATTTTGACGCGGACTCCAACTCTGCAACATAGAAACAAGTCACTGCAGACAATTACCAATACTTTGAACGTCAAACACAGCGAGAACTTTTTTGTACTCCCGATAATAAAATTTTGTCTATTCTATTTTCAAGCAAAAATTTTATTAGAATAAGATGATAGCCCAAATTAAATAAAAAACGAACTCATGCATATTAATTAAAAATTACTTAATAATTATTAATATTTGTAGTTCGGAAAAAACAATAAAAACTTAAATAAAAAGCTTTTGCGACACACTTAAAGTTTGCGCAGCGTAGAAACAGCTTATGTCAACAAAAATACATTTCGAATAGTGTTATTATGGCAAAGACCCATAAATATTTAAAGCGAAGAAATAACATAGAAGTAACTAAACCTTTTTTTTAATGAAATAAAATTTTTAGGTCGTAAAATTTTAGGTTTATTTATTTGAATAAGGGTAACGAAATCTCTTAGATTTTTTAACGCAGAACTTAATATTCACCGAATGCGTGTCAATTCTCTATTTTCATGTCGAACCAACGTTTTGCACATTGTTAAAATTTATGTCCAATAACATGATTTAATCCGAAAAACCCATCGGCCAATAGTGAATTTTGTTGAAAAGCTTGTTTGTTGGCTAAGACAGATATAAATAAGCAGAATTTGCAAATATGATGTAACATAATCCATAAGCCATTATCAAAGTACTTAAACATCCAGAAAAAGTTTCCCTTGAATGCTCTTTATCAACTGGTGCCAATTAGTCTACGATATGTTTGATATGGTTTTAGAACAACAGCTCCACAAAGAATACCGCGTATGATATGCTTAATTTACTAAAACAAAACGAAGGACTAATATTAAAAATTGGACGAGATAACAAGGCCACCTATGATTAGTTTATTTTTCTGGTGCAAAACATGTAAAATTCAAACTGATTAACGGTGACGAGTGTGTTAAAATTGATTCGCACAGAAGCCTTATAGTAAAACAAAATTCTGATAGCCTTCGTTAATATCTCATTTTTTATGTTTCGGAAATAAAAAAACCCATTAATCCTTAAAGTATTTACTGGTAGTATTAAATGAAGTGATATACTCGCGTTGAAGTTCAGTTTTGCCTGGGTGACTTTGGTAATTGGCACAATTTCTCAATATGGCAGCGTGGTAACCAATGATTTTTATGTGAACAACATGTTGCAACATGGTGGCAATTCTATTCTTCTAACAATTTATTCTTTGTACTGTACTCTCTCGTCTTGATCCCTTACAGAGTGTAATTTATTGGGAATTCGAAACTTATTCTTATGCGATTTAAAGTCATGTACCCTCATGGAATTAGATTTAAAATTATAAAAAAACATTCCGCTACAACCAAGTCATACAAAAATTACTGCATAAATTATGGTACAGGTTCGTTTTGGTTACATAATAATAATAGTATTTTTTTTTATAAAGGTTGGTGAGAAAATCACTTTTCCAGTCGTAATTTGTTCAACTTTTTATGTAGCATGTCTGCTAGTGGCATACATAACTGCATATTCTATGATCAACAGTACAGAGTTTATTTTTCCTTTTAACAAAAACTTGGCAAGTGATTTAAATAAAAGTACTTGTCTGCTAATAACTAACGAAATGTTCATGCCATTAGTGAACTAATATAAATTGTGACTGCAGAGAAATAAAGTAACAATTGAAATAGATAAAAATGCTGTATTTAATTTTAGAAAATAAGATTAGGTTTGTTCGTTAGCCTCGCCGTTTTATGATGCAAACAATTTATTTTAAGTTCTCAAATGTGGCAACGGAGCTACAACTCCTTTAGCGTGGTTTGCTGTATATCGGTTTGCTGAAATATTGAAGAACATACGGTATTATAAATAGATTCTTGGTGAACTAGAAGGCTTAGTATAATCAGAGACTGGTATACAGAATAATAATCCATAGCCATTCCTGTTCTGTTATTGGGTAGTTTAAAAAATAAATCTTGTGTTCAATACTACCTTTGCTATTATTTTTACGATAATTTTCTAAGAAGGATTTAAAAACGATAACTAGCGCGGATATGTCCACTGCATCGATGCATTAATTATAACGAACTAAGTTGCAACTTTGAATAAATTTGCATTTTATTTTTAGATTAAAATGTTCTGTAAAGTTGTTTACTTTCAAGCTAAATATTCTTGACCTTACAGAGTGCCTTGATGTAAATTTGAGTATCATTTTTCATTCTGTGCCTTTTATTGTTTATTAGTTAAAGAATCAAATAATTTTTAAAAATATTGTGACCAGGGCAAAATAAAAAATCATCAGTAAGCTTTTCCCTTACTGACACCCCATCAACGGGACTTCTACAAGGAATCGTCAAAGGATAGTCAGCTATGATAAACATTCTGCAGTAAGTAACATTAGGCTTTGTCAATGGTCAACATACTGATGTCATTTATACTGACTAGATAAGATTTGCGAGATAATTTAAACTAATTGTGGCTTAAGTAGTTCACGCTCAGTCGGCTTTAGTCGCCTGAGTTCAGAACTCGGCCGCTGCCAATCAATAACATACATTTTTCTTATATGTACTAGCCCTCTTTTGTCAGAATCTTTCTGGTGCACTAAATCATTTATAAAGTAAATAAAATGGCTATACTAGCTTCAATTAGTGAGGCTACATAACACCACAGACGCTGCAATACTATTTTTAATATTTCAATAACGCTTAAGTGCTGAGGTGTGAAACAGAAACAGAAAGTAATACAATTAATTTGTATAAATTAGGTGTCTGAGTGTTACTTTCCTTTCAAAAAATCCTGCAACCTCAAAAACAATATTGATTAAATCAGGAGTACTCTAAAGATTTAATCTTCATATAATTTGAGTTTAACTTTTTATTAATGACACATAGCAGGAGGCAAAAAAGTATTTTTACAATTTTTTCGGAGCATAGCTATACTTGGAAGGACTTAGTTATCTTCTTTAGAAAATGCTAAGTTTTATTATAAGAAATTAAATTGAAAAAATGGAAGCATATTCTGACTGGACTAGTAAAAGTGTGGACTTTGGTATTTCGTTGGAAGTTATATTAAACCTCGTACAAGTTACATTCATACAGAATTTAATAATTCCTTCATCACTAAAATATAATACAGCATGGTTCGGTTGTACAGGATCTTAAACATATACATACTACATATTTATTATATTAAATCAGTTCAAACATCAATTCACCATATATTATAAAGATAGAAATATCTGTTCTATTCTCCAATGTCCAGTACGTTTATGGTAAATGTTTGCCATATGTATTGTCATATACATACATATGTTCAGAAACAATAAATTAGCATATGTGTGCCACATTGAGATATTAGAGATTGATATGTGTTCGATCGCGTATGTAATATTATATATAACATCGAATTGTTATAACATCTATTTTCATTGCTGTTCATAAATCTTTAACTTATATTGATTAAACAACAACTCATTTTAACTAATTAGTAAATTCTTTGTTAAATAATATTTTTATGTTCTTTACGTCTTTTTCCACTTGTTTCTCCCACCCCGCTCACTACACATACAGTGTTGTATTTATTGGCAAATACAGTTGGTTTTACATAAATAAATAGAACGTGCTCTAATTGTCAACATATAGGAGTTGTATACAATTCAACCTTCATATGTATTAAACGAGATATACAACACTTACGTGTAGAGGAAACGTAAGAGTTAAAAGGTTTCAAGCAAATTTTGTTCTGAAACGATTACTTAAGCCCCTTTGACACTACTTAATAAGTATTTAGATATTCGTACGACGTCTGCAGAGAGAAATCTATTTATAATCGGTCTGACTGCCAAAAAAATCTAAATTAAACTATTCGAATTACATTGTGTTTACATTATCACGCATGAAATAAAATGCAAATTTCGTATTTTTTAATTTCGTGCGACTAACAGAGAAAGAAGGTAAAACGATATTTTCAGTAGCGATGGCTGAGCAACTTTGATTGGGTAACGGCGAAAGAAGTGATAAAAAAGTACAACAATTTTTAGCACTAGCACATGTCGGCGGCAAACCAGTCTACTTGTATATTTATTTAACAGCTGCTTTTAATATTTTCTTTGCGTGATTCTGTAAAAATGCAACCCTGATAAAATGAAATAAAAGGATCAATGATAAAAAAACTTAACTGATTCAGCTGTAAGAATTTTTGCTTTACATATATAATGCCACGTTGCGCGTCTGCTTCTTCCCATGCGCTTGGAAGATGTCTGAAATTATTATTCGCCTCCAGTGTAACTCCTTTTCGAGCTATTTGTTAGATAGAACGTTTAAAGTAAGCTCAAAGGTATTAGTTATTGTGATTGGTGGACAATTTTGCATTCTAAGGGAAAACGTTACATGAGCACATTTTGATGGATTTACCTTTATTCTCCACTGTTTTAGCCAGTCTTCTAGCTTATGAATATGGGACTGTAGCTTTTCAGATGCATCCTTTGGATTATTACTGACACTTATAATTGCAGTGTCGTCTGCAAAGGTTGATGTATATGTATGTGGGCTTGTCGGCATATCCGCTGTAAAGATGATGTATAATAGCGGCCCTAGCACACTACCTTGAGGTACTCCTGCACTGATTTTCCCACATCTTGAAAGCTGGTCCTTTTACCTTACTTTAAAAGTTCTATAGGACAAATAACTTTTTATAAGCTTGTGGGTATTTTCAGGAAGAACCCGAGCTATTTTAGTAAGTAGCCCATCATGACAAACTTTATCAAATGCTTGGGAAATGTCTATAAATAAAGCTGAACAGTATTGCTTTCTTTCAAAAGCCGATCTAAAAATGGTAACGATTCTATGGACTTGTTCAATAGTACTATGCCTTGCTCGAAAACCAAACTGATGATCTGGGATAACGTTTTGTTCATTTAGAAAAGGAGTTACACTCGAGACAAATAATTTTTCAAATATCTTTGACAAAACTGACAGTAGGCTAATAGGCCTGTAGGATGTAATCTGGTTTGAGTCCTTTCCTGGTTTCGGGATCATAACAATTTCAGACATCTTCCAAGAGCATGGGAAGAAGCCGACGCGCAACATGGCATTAAATATGTAAAGTAAAATTCTTACAGCTGAAGTAGGTAAGTTTCTTATCATTGATCCTGTTATACGATCAGGTCCAGGTGATTTCTTCATATCCGTATTTTTAATTGTCGATTTTAAAGAAGACAACCGAAATTTCATAGGATCATTCACGGTGTCACTAATAATTGAAATAGTGGAATTACTTATATCATGTGGTGCAAAAACCTTCTCTAAGTGATTTGCGAACGCATTTGCCTTTTCACTTGAGTTTTTAGCCCAAGTACGGTCTTCAAGTCTTACTGGGGATTCGTAAGCAATAGGACATTGTAAGTGCTTTACAGCTTTCCACAGACTATAATCCGTGTTTTTCATTGGATCCAAGTTTTTTAAAAAGTTGTCGATAGCGAATTCGTGTTTCTGTTTCAATTTATTGCGTAAGTTTTTTTGGCATAAGTTCATTTGCATTTTTATGTGTGGAGAACGACTATTTTGCCATTGTCTTCTTAGTCTTCTTTTCTCAATGACGAGCATCTGAATATCTGCTGTTGCCTGGTGCGATATTATCTTAGCTGATGGCTTTATTGGCGTTGCAGCTATGGCTCTGGCAGTCACGACGTCTGTAAAATGATCTACAGCTGCTTGAATATCAGCTGGATTTCTCAGTGGGATGTTCAAAGATAAGTCAGAGCTCACATACATTTTATATTTTAACCAATTTGTGTTTCTGTTCGGGTAGAAACTAAGGGTTTTAGGTGCAGTGGCAAAACTGTCGTGTAAAATAAAAATTGTAGGTGAATGATCAGAAGATAGGTCATAGGATGAACTAACTAACAGTTGGTCGCGTTTGATGTTTTTTACTATAGAAAAATCTATAAGGTCTGGCAACTTATTAAAATCTGTGGGCCAATAGGTGGGTTTACCGGTAGATACGACGTCCAGCTTGTTCGCTTGAGCTGTATAATACAACTGCCTACCTCTAGGACTAAGGAGTCTGGATCCCCAATATGTGTGCTTTGCATTGTAATCGCCAGCGGCAATAAATTTTTGCCCTAGCGTAGCAAAGAACCTGGCAAATTCATGGTGTTCGATTTTATGCCTAGGCGGGCAATACACTGATGAGACTACAATTTTAAAATCTGTAAGATTTATGGTCGTGGCTTGCAAAAAGTCTTCGCTGAATTTAGGCAATGGAAAATGCCTTACGTTTTTTCAGACTATAATGGAAGTCCCACCACATGCCCTTTCGCTTGGGTGTTTTGTGTCATATATAAAAAACCCATCAATTCTAAAGCAGTTTTTTATAGTGAAGTGTGTTTCAGAAACTAATAGTATGTCTATATCATGTGCTAGCAGGAAGTGTTCTACTTCATATTTATGTTGGGAGAGCCCGTTAGCATTCCAGAAGCATATTTTTAACTGGTTCATTTTTTTGCTAAGCAGAACTTGCAGAAGCATGTTTTGGGTTCGCATCATTTCCTGAAACATACCCTGCATAGTTGTCATGAAATTATTCATTGTTTGTATTAAATTATCGATTGAGCTCGAATTGGTAGTGAGGGGTGTCTGTGCACCCTCTTTGAGGACGTGGGCATATGAATGTTTATGCGCATTAGAACTTTTGGCATTCGCATTAGGTAAATCATTTCTCAATGTTTGTGCATTTAAAACATGATAATTATAATTGTATTATTTTGATGGGTTCCCCGGTATACAAATTAGTAGCGTGCTAGCTTATCAATTTGGGGATCGTGGGTACGATTCTCACTAAAGACTCTGGTCAGCTGCACTACAACGAGTACAATGCTCGGGATTGAAGTTGAAATATAAATTGTAATTGTGTTGTAACACTTAATAAATATTAATTTCACATTTCATACTTTTCATTTCGCATATACGACAGTGTATGCGCAATACTGTATGTTACAACTCTCATTTGGCTTACGTTTAAGTAATAAAAGTGCTGTAGTAACGTGATGTTCATACACGACAGGAACACACAACTCATATTTAAGGATAATAAAATATGTTGAATTTTTTGGGCAATACTGTAATTGGGTGTGGCCGATACATTCTCACAGTGACTTCGTTTTACTGTTCTGACAGTGGCTAAGGCTGACTATTCTCACAGCGGCTTCGGCTGACGGTTCTCACAGTGACTCAGGTTGACTGTACTCACAACGGCATCAGCTGACTATTCCGTAGGCTATGCTATGATTGTAATATTATAAAAATTAGCTTTAAAATACTTTATGCCGATATACCCGAAATGATTAACTGATCCCGAATACAGTAAATATTACGGCAAGCCGATCCGTATTACCCAAACGAAATATTAATCCTTTTACTTATCAACAGAGCTTCAACAACAAATTAAATTATCTCGAGAACTATGTATATGACTGGGCTAACCATTTTATTATTACAATTATTTTACAACACTCTTTAATTTTAGAAATCTTTTGGACTCACAAATTATTTATTATTGAAATAACATATTTTATTCTTATTTTTTCCTATATCTGAATTTTTTTCTAGTTTAACATTTTTCTTTACTTCAATAAGAGAGCGGATAATATATTTTAAGACCGAGCTATAGAGCACGAATAATAACTGCTGCAATATGTCGCTGTACCTTTATATAAACTCTATTAAGATTGCAGTTATTTGGGAAAATAATCACCACACGTTTTTTTTATATAAAATGCAATTCACAAGAACAGGGTTGCTCTGATGGCATACCTATTTCAACTACAATGTTGATCTTACGACTGGTGCGTGAGTCTCCGGTACCACAACATATTCCTACATTTTATGGAGTCTCTCTCACGTCCTTCTGCAGCAAAAATTATTAATTTTGGGCTTAGAAGAAGCCCTGACATTCCATTACAACTCGCTTAAGTGGGAAAAGTTGTCAATCAAACTAAGATTGCCTCTATTCTGGAATAATAACTACACAAGGGCTTTACTCTTTTACAAAATTAAACCCAAATTCAACTATTATCGTTTTTTCCCCTTCACAAAGATCTTACTATAAATTTTTAGCAAACTTATGTCGGCCCTTCTTATTGATAAACAAATATACGAACACCAATTTGGGCAGTTAAGTTGAGCATTGATTATCGGTTGACCTTGACAACGCTCTCATTGACTTCGATTGAGCAGCATAGGCCTCTTTTTCCGCGTCGATGTAGAAATTCCATAAGAAAAGTATAACTAAATCCTGAAAAGTATGAAATTTTGTTTATTACCAACGTACAAATTGTTAATAACATAAACACTTTTGCATTTGAAAACTACTTACATAAATACAAAAAAATAAACTGCGTATCAGTTTTACTTAAAGGACATTTCTTTTACAAACAATAAAGAATTTCAAAACCAAACAATTCAATTTAATACTCTTAAGATTTCCTGCTATTTATTTTCCAATTTTTATTACCTTTCATGTAATAAAGGCTTTAGTGAATTGTAAAACAAAACCAATTTTCCTATGAATTTGTCCAGTGATTGTTTCCGTACATTATTCAACTTTGGATTTTAAAGGATCAAAAACATAATAATAAAACACAAAGCTAAAAGTTCGCGGTAAATAATATTAAAAATTCCTTTTCTTAATATTAAAGAATAATGTGGATGTATGAATTTGTTGTTTGTTTTATTATTTGCATGTAACCACATACCTACCACATACATAGCATTTCAAAGGCCATATACATTTATATTTAGAAAATAACTGACTCAAAAAGAACATGCATACTCGTACATAACTATTTAGAAGAAGCAAAAGGGAGGCGGTGTGGTTGCACTAAAAGGAAATAAAACTTTTATAAATAAATCTGCCATAAAAATGCATTTTACACAAAACAACAAATACTACAGCAAACTCTTCCCCATCACATCCTTTACGAACGAGGCAAGATGATGATGCTATTATTTGTTATTTTTTGTTTTGGTTCTTGTTTTTTATATAATTTTTTTATTTCTACATGCAACCATAATTTTGCATATTGTCGTCGTACACTTTCTCTAGCTGTAATGGAAATTCATGTGTTTTTATTTTTATGCTTTTTTCATTTGGAACAACTATTTAGGTCAATGTAATGTAATCTTTTTATAAAAAAAAAAGGAAAAATCTTGAAGTGAATTTTTTTACAAGAGTAGCAAGAAAGGCAGGAACGACGGAAACTGTTAGTAAAATAATAACAATAATGGTAGTGGTAACATTTTGGTAGCTGCTAAAACAGGCCAATGGAAAGTATCACGTCCTAAACATTTAATTGACACTAACTTGATACTTAAGAGAGTTTCTGTTAAAATGTAATAAAATCTATTTGTGATATGGTCACGACAACTATATTAGGCTCCCTTTCATTATAAATACCTATGGCAAATATATTGTGGTTACTTGCAACTTTACTTTAAACAAGTTCTTATTGTTTACTATAAACATATTTTTTTACTAAAATTATTTTTACAGCTAAGGTTTGTATACTATTAAAAGTAAAAGTATATAATCCTAAACTCTTATTAAGAGACATAATATGTATAGAGTGTGAATAAAGAGCAGACTATATAGGTTTCTAATGATTCAGCATTTGGTTTCAAATGAATAGGTTGGTTCACTATTATTCCATGCAATAAAAATTTTATTTAATTACAACCTACTCGAAGAATATGATTACTGCAATCATGTTTTTATTAGAATTCCATGTGTAAATTTATCTGCTAATAAATTTTATGTATATTTTTTTCAATGCTCACTGTAGTCTTGCTAGACTAATTTTGTTATTTGTTTTTGTTTTTTTTTTAATTTTTATGATTTGTGACCCTGCACTAAGGGCAACCATTATAATATAGCAATATGTCGACGCTTTGGTGTTTTTATGAATTTTGGTGTCCCATTCCAAAAGTTGGCTAGTCAATTCTGATGAAGACTCAAACAATATAAAGGCAGCTTAGAAACGTTTCGAAATCTATGGGCCAATTAGGAATTAAACCAGTATGAGAACCTGTATTCGCATGTGACGAGTCTTATATGCCCTTCACAAAAGTATGAACTACTAAAAAAATGCTATAGATTTTTCGCGGTGCTACCGGTTATAGTCGTCTTATTTTACTTGTAAATTCTCTTTTTGTTTAAATATACGCATTTTTGATCGTTTAATAGATAAGATGATTTTTTTTCTTAATTATTGCTCTTTTAATATGTTTTTCTTTTCTGTGATTGCTTCTCCATTTTTAGTAAATCTTCGTTTTTTTTTTTTTTTTTGTAAATTAAAGAAGATATCGGAATTGGATTTTTACAACAACTTTAAATATCTGACTAAATTTAGAGTTTTCGGTGCAACATGAGCGGTTGGGTGAAATTTGTTTTTGGTCACGTGTTTGTGAAAAATAGGTTTTTTGTGAGACTTTTGGCATTTAAAATGATTTTTTTCTGAAATTAAAGCTTTTTTTTTTGTTTTATTTCGGATTTTGGCGGAATTTTTAGCTTCTAGTGATTTCGAAATTTTTTAGTTTTATAAAATCTTATGTTTTCTAATTTCGGCAACTTTGTTCTAAATGATAATAAAAGCATTAATTCAAATTGGATGAAATTACATTTTTTGGTACAATTCGGCTTAAAATTTCAGAGTTTAGTAAAATTAGATTTAGATATTGTGGTGAATTTCCAAATTTCCGTGAATTTTCAAAAATGGAATAATAGCGGATTTTATGATATTTTAGTTTATTTAGATTTTCGGGCAAATATAAAGTTTTTATGATTTTTTATAATTTTAGTTTAATCGTGATTTTTTGCTGAATTCCCGAATTGTTCTGAAATTTTTATTTTTTATGATTTATTTGTGTAACATCGAACTTTGTTAAAACGTCTACCTTTTTATTCAAATATTGTTTTACCATTTTTTTGGCTTTTTAGTAAAGTTGCAAAACTTTGAGAAATTAAAAAAAAATGTTACTTTGAACCGTTTTCGAGAAATTTGGTGACTTCTACTTTTTGTCGGGTTTTTTGTTAATTATATTATTTATTTTACTCCGGTTTGTGATGAAGTAAACATATATTATGTATTCACGTATATGAATTATTTGCCTTGCCCGACGATTAATAAAATATATTGTTTGACGTAAGTTTGCCGAACTACAATTATTGATATAAAGAAATTTTCTATTCCGCTACACACGTTATCAACATTCTTCATGTCTTTTCTACTAATTTTGTGTCAACCGTAAACATCACGTATTTAACCCAACATTAAAGACAAATAGAATACGAGAATGAAGCTTTAACACTCTAACTTTAATGATATTGAATTCTTAAGTTCCATATGCAATTCGCTTTTAGCCAACCATTAGCAGTGAAAGCAGTATACAGTTACTCACATAAATACTTTGCTTATATGAATAAAATAAATTGGAAGAAAAAATGTTTTATAAAAATATACTTTTTTTAAAATGTGTGTGTTTTTATGGAATATTATTAAAAACAAATTAAACTCTAATTCTGTTTTTCTTGAACTTGAGATACATTTGTAATGCTTAAAATATTCACAATAATATAAAGTAGGTGGTCACAAAAGTATTTTTATTTTTTAATTTTTTCCATACGATATATTACTTTAGAAACAAAAATGTTAATTTCAATGTTTGAAATGGCATCCATTGTTTGCTAGAACTGATTCCAGACCTCGAGGTCTTAATTCCACCAAGTTTCGACATTTTTCTGGCGGGATTTTGTACCACTTTTCTTACGATAACCGGTTTAAAGGAAATGTTGTGTTCATGGACTTTTCCATTCAGATGAGCCAAAAGATTTTCAAAAGGATTCATGTCCGAACTTTCGGGTGGTGTTGGCAGATATTTGCTGTTACATGAGAGCCATAGTTTGACGTCCAAGGTTGTATGTTTTTGGTCATTTTCATATAGGATAGCCCCATTTTTTTATCACTATCATATAGATTATCCCTCAAAATTGAGCAATACACATGTTTATTTATTATACTCTCAACAAACTAGTGCTTTACTCTTGGTTCCATATATCTGAATATTCCAATTCTATCTGAATATGTAATACTTTCTATTTTATTACCAAACAAAAATAAATTTATTCTAAAAGAATGTAAGCAAAATACTTTTGTGAGTAACTGTATGAGGGACTCTCATCGACAACCCCCGTCCCCATTCCTTCTTTCCCGTCGACCACTCCCCTGCGCCCACACGCCGTGTATATAAGTATTAGGTCATGTAGCATATGGGACAGATGTGTCCGAAAAAAAATCTTGCGATTTGTGCAATAAGATAAAATGTTTATGTTTTGACACTTCTGCTGTAAATATCCGTTTAAGAAGTGGATTATAAATTCTTTTGGGCAGAAAAAGATATGCTTTGAATTGCATGCAGTCACCACATAATACATTTTATGTTACCAGCTATGTCGTTCACCCCGTCTAGTCGTAATGATATTCAATAGGCTTAAAAACAATTAAAATACAACTGACCAAAGCGACTACCCGTGACGCACAAGCAAATATGTTAGGAGAAGTGTCCGCATACATGATCTCTTTTGCGGAGAAGCAACTACAAGTATATCAAAATTGAATCTAACGATAGATGTATGGCAAGAATCTTTTAATGATTGAAAATGTAACTATTCAAATATGTATTTGCTGTGCGATAATAAATAGCATCGAAGCAGTGCATGAGATTTCTAGAAAAAATTCGGCAATATTGAATTGGCGTCGAGGGCGATAGTTTTAAAATTCTATATAGCGTATACGCTATGAAACCATCATTTTTATCAAAAAACATCCAAGTCGTGTCATTCTATTGGACTGTAGTCGTTATTGGACAATATTTCTTTAACAAGAGCCTTGTGCAGCATGAGTAACCAAGAATATAGATGATATTTAAGTACACGACGCGATGTGTCATGCAAAAAAGCTTTTGAGATCATTCTAAGCTTCTCCTATTCGTGAGCTTTTTGGTTTTTATTAAATAGATACAGTTTTGGAAAATATCATACATGTGGGATAAAAGGGTAGAATAAAGGACAAAAAATACGTACTTACATACGTACGTACGAGAGGATACAACACAGACAAATAATTAAAGAAGGCAGTCATTAAGTCAGTCGTTGATAAGCCAGTGCCAATAAAACTTGTAAAGTAGATTTTTGAAGTTGTGCTAAGTTGAAAAGTTGTTTAAAGTCGGTCGAATTAGTTCTATCCTATTATTATCTAATATTTTCCTTGCCATTTTTATAACTTTTACAAATATAATTTTGGATTTATATAAACTTTATTCTTTGAATTACAACTTTTAAAAATAATAACTTATACCTTCGTGTTTTATTCAACCTTTGCTACATACATAACGAAATTTTATGTACTTTATGTTTCATTACAGTTGTGAAAAAATTGTGGCCATGTCAAGTAACTCTTATTATATCTTTTCTGATAAAATTCCAGGTTAAACAATTAGTCAAGAAACCCATATCATGGCTACGTGTACGTGACGGCCATATTTTAACAGTCGATCAAACAACATTTATAGCGGATCAGAGATTTCAGTCCATTTATACTATAAACCCAGAAAGATGGTCATTGCAAATAAAATATGTACAAGTAAAGGATGCTGGCATTTATGAATGTCAAGTGTCCACCGAACCAAAAGCGAGCGCTATCGTTTATCTGCATATTGTGGGTAAGTACAGAAAACTACATAAAATATAGACTTTACTTACTGGTATTATCATTGTAAATGGGCAAAAAATAAATTGGGGAAAAATACAAGCAAAAGACAATAACACTCAGTTAATTACACAGTAAGCGATGTTTATACGCAGGACGTATGTAGTTTGTCTGTGTGTAATTAAACATCATCTGTTGTCAGCCACAATGTGGCTTTTATAAATTTTATTTTAATTTCCTTTTGCTGTTTCTTTTTGCCGTTTTGCATTATTCCCAGCAGAACCGAAAACCGAATTAATCGGTGCACCTATACGCCATGTTAAAGCCGGAAGTCAAGTTAAGCTGTTGTGCGTAATTAGTCAAGCATTGGAGCCACCGTTATTCATTAATTGGTTTTATAATCAAAAGCAAATATATTTGCATAATCGCAAAGGATGGCACACAGAAATTGAACGCATTGAATTGCCGCCGGATACAACTACTACGACAACAACGTCAACCACTACTACTACTACTACTACAACAACTGCAGCACCACCAACAACTACCGTGAACATTTCAACTTTAATGCCATCATCGTCGTTATTATTATTATCCTCCATTAGTTCATCAATACTAAACGGAAGTGAAATTTCTGCAATGCATTTATTTACATCAACAACACCACAGCAGTCATTAAATGATGGTAATCTTTTAGAATTGGTGTCAGAATCAACATACAGTAACTACCCCAATTTATTACAACCTGAACCCGCATCAACGTCAACTGCACAAAGAACTCAAAAGACCCAAAGAACAACAACATCCCCCGAGACAACGGTAGCGGCGACATCAGCAACAACAGCAACTTTGCCACTAGCATTACCAGCAACTACAACAACACCATTATTTGATGATATTACTGACGATAATAATGATGATGATGAGATTGACTATAAAACAAATCCGCCAGCAACAACATTCGAAACAGCTGAAGCAATAGCATCAGAAAGAGGCTACATGATGTTGTCATCTCTGATGACATTTACTGATGTCAGGCAGATAACGGTAATTGATTTTATATTTTTTGTTTTCATAAATTTTTTTATTAGTTTTTCTTCGCAGTTTTTGTTAAAAGTTAATTTATAATAAATTTTACATGTTTGCGTAACATTTGCGTTTCAATAATTCAATAGTTTAACCCTAGAATGTATAACCGGGTACCCGTGAGTCCACTAGCGGCCTTGTACTTTTGTAGCTGAAAAACAACCTTGGGTTCTACGAAATTAATATCTTATTACATCGTCTAAATGGTTACTAATGAAAATCGGTTGATTGTTTCCGCAGATATAAGCTTGCAAAATAACTGTGGTACCGGTATGCCCTCTACATTTTTAATTATAAAATAAGCGAATAACAGGCTGTTCATGGATTTTGTCGTAAAATTTTTATTAAGAATTTTAATAAAGTATGAACATGTTGGTAATTATTCGAGCCACAAATTGTGCAGGCATAATTTGTCTCTAAGGTACCTTGGCTTTTGTCGATGTTGCATCTTTTCGCGTTCGCCTTCTTTGTTTTACTTCCTTCATATACCATAATTAGCAACTTCCAGTTACGCGGTTTTGTAGCTCACTTTGTTGTGTACTCTGGCAGCAAGTGACCGATGTCGTAACCGCCAACTTTGGTCTTATAATCGATAATTTTAGGTTTGGTATTGCTATATCGTCATCATACTGCATTGACGAAAACAGCAACCCAGCTTTAGTTTTTCAGAGAACTTACGAACATTGTTCCGGAAGCCAAACATTGTCGAACTAATCGCTCTATCTTTTTGCGCTGTCTTTTCTGCCAAAATATATGCTTTACTTAAACTGTCACTAAATTCCAGGACAGCAAATGTACCGAAGCTTTAATATTGTGGAACAATTTTCAACTGCCTGATCATTGGGTCGGTCAGCACTGCTGTAATAGATAAACTTGTTTTTTTTTCTGCTGACCCACCCGCTTGCAGTCCACGGCTTTTCAATAGCCATAAAGTTCAGCATGTCACGGAGGCTGCTATTACCCGGTGGGGATTGATGTGGAGACACTAAAGCTGGCAATTAGCTTTAAATTATATAAACGATTATGTCAAACCTTAAATAGCATTATTTCTAAAGTAACCTTTTAGAAATATAAATAAAGAGATATAAGATCGACACGTAAAGACGAATTTAAGAAACTAAATACTGTGTGGAAACAATAACAACGCAAAGAAATCAACACCATAAGTAAAAAAGTAGAGAGTAGTTACAAAAACAAACATCATTATAAAAAAAAAAACAGCAGAAAAGGTGTTTATACCTAACGAAGTACCTACACCATTCTAGAATATTCTACAAGTTTCGACAAAATATGTGAATACTATGAAAAGGCTTTTGTGATAAAGCTAAACGACAGTGATAGAGAAGTCATTGTTATGTTTAAGTATTAAAATGTACACAAGGTAATAGTGTGTAAAATAAAGTTCTACCACGTGTAATTTAAAGGAACTTATATAACTAAAAGAACCTGCAAAAAATAAAACACGTTTAAAAAGGTTAAAGGTGACAATATCACGTTTATGATTATAATTATTTAAATTCAAATGCTAGAGGGATGGGACATCAACTGGACACACTTGTCTGCGTTAATAGGTACAATTTTAAAATCAGGACAAATTATGCATCTGTTGTTTAATAATTTTTATAGGTTTCTGAAATTTTATTTATTAGTTATCCAAATCAATCACGAAAAAGTTTGCTAAAATCTTAATAAAAATTTGTCTTGTAGCTAGGAACGGGTGGGCCAAGAAATATGGTGGCTAAAAACATATGAGGAAAATATATGTCTTTATTAAATTTTTTTTTTTTGATAAAACAGTATTAAGGTTTTTGAAAAACAAGAACAAAGAAAACAAAAAAAAACAATTCCTTTGTATTTGTTTTTATAAGAAAATTGTCTTTTCCGAAAAACTTTACCCTGAAGGTGAACTCATAATCCCCACCCCAATGTCTTTGAATTTTTGCACACTCAGAGGAATTTTATAATATCACAGACAGTGGTACTACTGATAAGTTCACAACAACAAACTACAAACATCTAAATAAAATTAGTGGTGTCTTTAAAATTAAATAAACTTTATGGATTCCGTAACAAAATCGCAATTTTTTTTTACAACTACGGTGTCGTTTTCGCAGGAAATATTATTAACGCAAGTTTTTCACATCTCTTTAAGTAACTTCGCACACACTACGGGTATTTTCCATAACTTGTTTACATAAGTAACATATATACATGTATGTATGTCATTAAATTAAATTACATTTCGTTTTAAGGTTTCGTTTACTTTAGTTTATTTTCATCTACGAACAATAATTAAACAAGTTAATAACAATTAAAAAACTGAAGTCATAAATAGAAAAATATCATATCGTACTACTTTAGCAATTTAAACAAGTTTTTTCATCGTAAAAAATAGAAAAAAGTGGCACTTCAAATAATATGATATTTATTTGGCAACATTTTAAGGTGTAGTGATGTCAACTGTTATTACCAGTTCTAAGGTATATTAGCTGCGTTCTTAGAACTTTATTAAAGAATGTTAGAGCAAAAGGTGCAGAGCCAGTGTAAAGTTACTAGGCTTACGGTTCTGAGAATGGTTATGATGTCGTGAATAACGATGTGCGATATATTATGATTGAAAATTAAGACGTAGTGTAACAAAAACTAAAAGGGCGTGTCAACCAAAATTGTTTTTCTGAAATCGTCTTCAAAATGTTTAATTCTAGCGGAGGCTGGCTAAATTTCTTTTGTATGGGTACCATCTTAGTGAACCCCAAACATACAATTTCAAACTCCCTCTGTTCGTAAAGGTATCATAAAGTTCGGCGAGGTTCATCCTCTTATTTTAACTTAATAGTATGATATTGATCAAAACGATACATCGTTCACGTAGACGTATCTATGATCCACACAACTAATTCTTCAAAGACCGTTCTTCACAAGAGATTTAATTTTTCCATTCATTTACTCATGCATATGCGATATGAATTTATTTAAAGAGATCGTGTAATTTAATTCTTATCTCTGGGCCTGAGCCAATAACTAGTGTATAACTCTCCGTTCGATATAATTAAGTATAATATGCCTTTACTGGTCTGAGTATCTCTTCATTCTAATCGACTCAATTTAACTTTTACTGTATGTTCTTCCAAAATTCATTGTCAATAAATAACATTTAATACAAAATATTTTAAAATTCATTTATTCAACAAATTCATATTTATTTCGTGCAAAGTTTAAAAACTTAAATATTTAATATTAAAAGAGAAAAAATTATTTGAAATAAAATTTGCATAAATTAAATTAGAAATATATTTAAATAATAAAAGCGTAAATAATCTTTGCGGTTTTATTACTTAAATCCTCGAGAGCATAAAAACAGTAAAAATCGTGGATTCTGGGATTATTTCCACACCGAATCCGCTAACTCTATTATGTTATTATTTTTTACGTATACATATTGACAGGAATGCATATGTGTGTAAGTTTATATTAATGTATATATGTGTGTTTACCTTTCAATTACAGACTGCTTCATTAATTATACCATCAGTACAAAAACAAGATTCTGGTAACTATACATGCAGTCCTTCGAACAGCGAGCCACGGACAGTTATTCTACATGTACTAAACGGTGAGTGTGTGCGATGGAATATAACATATACATATGTAGAAAATCTTTTTATATTATATCACATTTGCTATTTTAGCTCTTTGTATTTTATTTCAAGTAGTCCTTTCACATAAATATATGTGCAGGTTTTATTCTTTTCATTTATTATATTAATAGTTTTACTTTGACTGCGTGAAAATGAAAGAAGCGCAAAAAAATTTAATTGAGTTTAAATTAATTTGGAAAATGAAAAGTCAATTTTGTTTAATGACAACAAAAAAGGACGCAATTTTTAATTACAAACATAAAAGTAAATTGAAACTGAAATAAATGAAGAAAATATTCTCATTTCTGATATAGTTGTCAAATAGATGTGCAATTGAACGGAAAGGTGGAGTGGATTTAATTAGTTCAATGGCTAAAACGATTAAGGTACAATAGGCATAAAAAGAGACAATTATGTGAGTGAAGCAGAGCAATTTAACTCCTTGCCTCTCGCCTATTTTTTAGCCTTATCCGAAAATTCACCACAAAATCAAACTATGGCTCAAAACATCACAATAATATTATAATTTTCCAAGAAACTACAACATTTGAAATTGGCTAAAAAATCGAATACTTACTATAGAATCAAAAAACTAGAATAAAAAAATTAATTACTAGAAGTGAATATTTGATATAAAAAAACCTAACAAATTCAGAATTAAGAAGATTCACCAAGTATTAAAATTACATCACAAATTTATCACAAAAAAAAAATGTAATTGCTAAAAATCAAATTTTAACACAAAACCGAAATTTTATGAAATTAAACATTTTAAATTTCACCAGAGTTAAATTAAACGTCGAAATTTTAATAAAAATCTGTGATTGACAAACTTATAAAAACCAAAATCAAAGAATTAACAAAAATGTCATTTGTCATCTCTAAACCGGCAGTAGTGTGGACTTTTAACGGGGCTCAAGTAGCCGATAAAAGTGGCGTATATTTTATAATTTGATTGGTAGTTATTGTGCAAGCAAGTATTCATATTACCGGCGCATCATCGTAGATAGTGGCATTTTAAAAAATCAACGAAAAGCGGTACATTACGACAATAATAAGATCCTAGCTTAAGGACTAATTTTAGTACGTATTCACAATTAGTGCTAAATTATTCCACAAAATCGGATTTTATAATACAAAACAAAGTTGAAAATATAAAAAGTATTTACAAAATTTTGCTGCTAGTTGATGCTCAAACTAGTCCATGTTAGCAAAAAAGCTAATTTTCGTTAACCTAAGCTCTTTCGTGGTTGTGGTACAGGTGACCTTTTGTCGGCCGTTGTTTGAATGAATAGTGATGAAGGTATAACACTGATCACTAGTCATTCCAACCAGGAACGGTTGACAAAATTGCTGTCAGTATCACAAGGCACATATTTGAGTTGAACTCTTTTTTTTTTTTATTTTTTATTTTTATTATTTTGAAATGGCAGGGAAAAATGATCCTGAATTTAACTGTCTCTGGGTTAAATTCATGATGGGGACACATTATTTGAACTTCGGGTTTCTATATAAAAGTCCAAACACAGAAAGGGTTAAAACCATGTCCGGCTTTGATGCCCTTTCTGACTCCATAACGAAGATCCTAGACAGTTGTCCGAACAGTGAAATTATTATTGCTGGCGATTTCAATGTTCACAACTCATCTTGGCTTCGCAATTCGAGCCAAACAACTCCAGAAGGACAATATGTTGAACTACTCGCCGCGCACAATCACCTTGCGCAGCTAGTGAATGAACCGACACATATTTCATGTGTCGATGGGCGCCATCATAACATTCTCGATATCTTTCTTACTTGACACTCTCAAAAGTATGAAGTACATGTCAATGCACCTCTCGGCAATTCGGATTATTGTGCCATCTCCGCTTCCTTTTCGTTCGCAGCACTTCATAGCGTTCCAAGGACAGCCACGAAACGCTTAAAATATATCTACGAAAAGGCTCGTTGGACAGAGCTCAACGAATTTTTCAAGCTATTCAATTAGAAACTCTGTTTCTTCGACAGTAATGTCAACGCTATGGCGGAGAGTGTTGTAAACGTTATATTGCTGGGAATGAATTCTTTCATTCCATCAAGGCGAGTTTCGGTTAAGCCAAGACTCAAATCTTGGTTAAATTAGACGTGCAGAGCTGCAGTCAGATCCAGAGAGGAAGCATTCAACATCTGGCGTAGCAACAAAAACGCAGAAACTGACCTGCTTCGCACAAAGGCGAGATCTTTGTGTGTCAAAGTGCTAAAACGCAAAAAAAAGCTCTACACGAGCAGCGCCTTCGCGCTGAAGTCCTCTCTGCTCCTCGAGGTAGTAAGAGCTTCTGGTCATTCGTTAAAAGGATGGAACCCGTTCCTCAATTCCTGCTCTTGTAAAGAATGACCAAATATTCACTGACCCGGTTGATAAAGCAAATCTCTTGGCTGAAGTATTCGCAAGTAATTCCTACTTGCCATAAAGTAATCAACCACTTCCCGTACTCGGGAGGGTATCCGCGGTTATGCCGCGGATATTCTTTCCAGCGCGGGCAGTTAAAAGGGTCCTTGCGGATCTCAACATAAATAAGTCCCCTGGGCCGGATGGTATCCCAGCACTGGTACTGAAGCAGTGCTCTTCTACGCTAGCACGTCCATTGGCAAAACTTTTCAGCACTCTATACCATGCTGCTGAATTCCCATTGTGTTGAAAGATTGCCAATGTCACGCCGATCCCAAAAAAGGGAGAGGCCACTAACCCTGAAAATTACCGACCAACTGCAATCTGCTCTTCGCTTTCCAAGGTAATGGAAAGCATGCTGAACCACCATTTTGTGGGGTATCTAGAGAGGAACGGTCTACTTAGTGACCGCTAGTATGGCTTTCGTAGGGGACGCTCTACGGGGGACTTATTGGCGCTCCTGTCGGAAAAATGGTGCAATTCAATAAGGTGATCGCCCTCGATATCTCCAAAGCATTTGATAGAATATGGCATGGTGCATTGCTAATGAGTATAAAGTAAATTCAGGGGTACCGGAAGGCTCCATTCTCTCTCCTACCCTATTTGTTATTTTTCTGAATGACCTTCTCTGTCTAACTTCTAATCCTATCTACTCTTTTGCAGACGACAGCAGCGTTTGCCATTCTTTTTCATTCCGTGGCAGGCCCAGCCTTTTGGAGATTGAGGCTACGAGGCAAAATATGAATAACACTTTAAATAACGACCTTAGGACAATCTCTGAATAGGGCCGTGCAAACAGGGTTGATTTTAATGCCACCAAAACCCAGTGTTGCTTACTGACGCACAGGCGCACGACCGAACACGCTGCCTCGTCTGTAATAATGGGTAATATCGATATTGAGGGATCAGAAGCTCTTGATATTCTCGGCATGAAAATTCAGTGCGATGTTCAATGGACTAAGCATATTTTTCATGTCGCAAAAGAAGCTTTCAAGTGCCTCGGCTTTTTAAAGCGGTGCAAGAGATAATTCACCCCATCTGATCTTCTCAACATTTATATAACTTACATCCGACCGAAAATGGAATATAACTCTCATATACGGGCCGGGGCTCCAAAGTCTATTTTGGAGGTACTCGACCGCGTACAGGAGAGGACGAAGAGGCTTATCGGCTACAGTAGGACAACCAACTCTATTGTTTCGTTGGAGCATCGACGGCACGTGGGGTGTGTTTCACTGTTCTAATGATATGACAATGGGAGATGCTCCAATGAGATCAGGGAACTTGTTCCCGAAACCCGGACCTTTCTGCGCGAGTCAAGATACTCATCAAGAGCTCACCCATTTGTAGTCTATTGGCCAGTGAACCGCACTATGCATTACCGAGAGAATTCGTTTTTTGGCCGTACAGTTCGTATGTGGAATAGACTCCCTGCGGAGATATTTCCTGCCACTTTCAATATTGAGAAGTTCAAATCAAACGTCCACCAACACAACTCCCTCTTTCCCCCTCCCATGACCTATTTTCCTAGTTCCGGCACAATGCACTGCATGAGTAGGGGTCATCCCCATCGAGCAATAGGAGAACGATTTTAGCCCAACATATTGTAAATGACGTTTTTAAGGCTTCTCCTGCGGTCTGCTTAATTTGTTAGAGCATTGGGTCAAATTCAGCACCTTCCATAAGCTTTTCCTATAAGGACCTGGTGTAATCAAGAAAGAAATTGTTTAGATGTTACTGTTGTGTAAATATATACATACATATATTAAAAGTTGGTTCTCCAAATTATGTTTGGTATTAATTGGTCACATGGTTGCAAGGGAATAGCAGCTAAAATACCTTGCAGGAATAGCTTCAAAGATTTTGCAAGGCTCTTTCAATTTTGCGTGTAGTTCCATGAAGTACTCTGTTGTTCCAAAATATCCTTTCGGTAGAATATGAAATTTAAAAAAGGCCAAAAATATCAATTGAAGTTAGAACCACCAATATAGAGTACAGAGATTTCCAAAATTGGCGGAGACTGTAGCTACCATGTAGTCTTAGCGGTATTTATCTATTCTTTTTTTTTTTACTGTATTTTATTTTATTGAATCTTTCTATTAAAAGAAATTCACAATAAGTATTCAAATCTTATTTCTAAATTATTATTTACTAGTTAGTACCAACGTAAAAACTAATTTTTTGTATTCAAATCTTAAAAATCTATCTTCTATTGTGTAGAGAGAGCCGCCTCGCCAGGCTCAATGTGTCAGTTCTTTTTAGTCTCTGGTGGCCATCAAATTGCAATAAATTGCGTGCTAGAGTGTTGGGATGTGCGACTAGTTTGTTCACGTATTTGGACGTGTACGTTTTAACTTCTTCGTGGATAGTGGGAACTTTGAGATCTCTATGTATGTTTTCATTTCTTATGTACCAGGGGGCGCAGACGATATGACGTAAAATCCTAGACTGTCTTCTCTGTAACTTCTGGATGTTTGATGCACAGGCAGTACCCCACAGCTGAATACCATATGACCATATTGGCTTTATAACGGATTTGTATAATAGGACTTTATATTCCAAAGCCCAAGTTGAGTTAGGACTTATTAGCCAATGCAGTTGATTTGTTCGAAGCTTTATGGACGTTATTTTTGCCTCAATATGACGGGTCCAAGTTAGGCGCCGATCTAGGTGGATACCTAAATATTTAACGTGCGTTTCCGCTGGAACCGTGATATTAGTTATTGTAATTGGTGGACAATTTTGCCTTCTAAGGGAAAACGTTACATGAGCACATTTTGATGGATTTACCTTTATTCTCCACTGTTTTAGCCAGTCTTCTAGCTTATGAATATGGGACTGTAGCTTTTCAGATGCATCCTTTGGATTACTACTGACACTTATAATTGCAGTGTCATCTGCAAAGGTTGACGTAAATGTATGTGGGCTTTTCGGCATATCCGCTGTAAAGATGATGTATAATAGCGGCCCTAGCACACTACCTTGAGGTA
Organism: Phania funesta; assembly: GCA_963932375.1. NCBI lineage: Eukaryota > Metazoa > Arthropoda > Insecta > Diptera > Tachinidae > Phania > Phania funesta. The sequence continues at coordinate 99,783,525 of OZ010652.1, forward strand.
CTCCTGCACTGATTTTCCCACATCTTGAAAGCTGGTCCTTTGACCTTACTTTAAAAGTTCTATCGGACAAATAGCTTTTTATAAGCTTGTGGGTGTTTTCATGTAGAACCCGAACTATTTTAGTAAGTAGCCCATCATGGCAGACTTTATCAAATGCTTGGAAAATGTCTATGAATAAAGCTGAACAGTATTGCTTTCTTTCAAAAGCCGATCTAATAATGGTAACGATTCTATGGACTTGTTCAATCGTACTATGCCTTGCTCGAAAACCAAACTGATGATCTGGGATAACGTTTTGTTCATTTAGAAAAGGAGTTACACTCGAGACGAATAATTTTTCAAATATCTTTGACAAAACTGATAGTAGGCTAATTGGCCTATAGGATGTAATCTGGTTTGAGTCCTTTCCTGGTTTCGGGATCATAACAATTTCAGACATCTTCCAAGAGCATGGGAAGAAGCCGACGCGCAACATGGCATTAAATATGTAAAGTAAAATTCTTACAGCTGAATCAGGTAAGTTTCTTATCATTGATCCTGTTATACGATCAGGTCCAGGTGATTTCTTCATATCCGTATTTTTAATTGTCGATTTTAAAGAAGACAACCGAAATTTCATAGGATTATTCACGATGTCGCTAATAATTGGAGTAGTGGAATTACTTATATCATGTGGTGTGAAAACCTTCTCTAAGTGCTTTGCGAACGCATTTGCCTTTTCACTTGAGTTTTTAGCCCAAGTACGGTCTTCAAGTCTTACTGGGGATTCGTAAGCAATAGGACATTGTAAGTGCTTTACAGCTTTCCACCGAATATAATCCGTGTTTTTCATTGGATCCAAGTTTTTTAAAAAGTTGTCAATAGCGAATTGGTGTTTCTGTCTCAATTTACTGCGTAAGTTTTTTTTGGCATAAGTTCATTTGCATTTTTATGTGTGGAGAACGGCTATTTTGCCATTGTCTTCTTAGTCTTCTTTTCTCAATGACGAGCATCTGAATATCTGCTGTTGCCTGGTGCGATATTGTTTTAGCTGATGGCTTTGTTGGCGTTGCAGCTATGGCTGCGGCAGTCACGACGTCTGTAAAATGGTCTACAGCTGCTTGAATATCAGCTGGATTTCTCAGTGGGATGTTCAAAGGTAAGTGAGAGCTCACATACATTTTATATTTTAACCAATTCGTGTTTCTGTTCGGGTAGAAACTAGGGGTTTTAGGTGCAGTGACAAAACTGTCGTGTAAAATAACAATTGTAGGTGAATGACCAGAAGATAGGTCATAGGATGAATTAACTAAGAGTTGATCGCGTTTGATGTTTTTTACTATAGCAAAATCAATAAGGTCTGGCAACTTATTAAAGTCTGTGGGCCAATAGGTGGGTGTACCGGCAGATACGACGTCAAGCTTGTTTGCTTCAACTGTATAATACAACTGCCTACCTCTAGGACTAAGGAGTCTGGATCCCCAATATGTGTGCTTTGCATTGTAATCGCCAGCGGCAATAAATTTTTGCCCTAGCGTAGCAAAGAACCTGGCAAATGCATGGTGTTCGATTTTATGCCTAGGCGGGCAATACACTGATGAGACTACAATTTTAAAATCTGTAAGATTTATGGCCGTGGCTTGCAAAAAGTCCTCTCTGAATTCATGCAATGGAAAATGCCTTACGTTTTTTCGGACTATAATGGCAGTCCCACCACATGCCCTTTCGCTTGGGTGTTTGGTGTCATATATAAAATACCCATCAATTCTAAAGCAGTTTTTTATAGTGAAGTGTGTTTCAGAGACTAATAGTATGTCTATATCATGTGCTAGCAGGAAGTGTGCTACTTCATATTTATGTTGGGAGAGCCCGTTAGCGTTCCAGAAGCATATTTTTAACTGGTTCATTTTTTGCCAAGCAAAACTTGCAGAAGCATGTTTTGGGTTCGCATCATTTCCTGAAACATACCCTGCATACTTGTCATGAAATGATTCATTGTCTGTATTAAGTTCTCGATCGAGCTCGAATTGTTGGTGAGGGGTGTCTGAGCACCCTCTTTTAAGACGTGGGCATATGAATGTTTATGCGCATTAGAACTTTTGGCATTCGCGTTAGGTAAATCATTTCTCAATGTTTGGGCATATGAAAAGTTTGGCTTAGTGTGTGGCTGTGTAGCTTGTGTACTAGCAATAGAACCAGCATGAAGCCGAGGAAATTGGGAAGCTTTATATTGCTCATATTCCGGTTTACGTACGACTTTCGCATTATCTTTTACATATTGAAATACTTTGCAGCCCCTGTAATTTGCTGTATGGTTTTCATCACAGTTGCTGCATTTTTTGACCATGGGGTCTATTTTGGAAGAAGTGCATTCCAAAGTCCGGTGCGCATCACCGCAAACAACACATACAGATGGTAGCTTGCAGTAGGTTTTCGTGTGTCCGAATTCCTGGCAGTTGGTACACTGACGGGGACCGTTACGTTTTAGAGGCTCTTCCACCGTTATTCTTCTGTTCAAAAGGTAGCGCAAATTATATATTGGATGAACCGAGTTTTTTGATTTAAGCTGCGATGCATTAAACACGATTTCAACACGATGCATAGGTTGGGGAACTTTGTTCTTATTTAGAATATTGTGCACTGGCCTTACGACATAACCTTCCACCTCTATGGCACTTTTTATCTCCTCAGTGGGAACAGAACTGTCAATGCCCTTTATAATGACATTCAAACCTTTAGCACTTTTTAGTTGATACGTATAATAGCTCTTATTATCTGCATCGAGACGACTTGCGATTAGGCGATAATTCTTCTCAGTGTGGGCTTGGATCTTCGTTTCTTGTATCAGTCCTCTTCGTACAGAAGCCACATAGAAATTTTCTTTGCCTACGAGTTGGGACAGCATATTTACAATGGCATTTGATGTTTGTTCGCGCAAGTATATTGGTGGGGGTTTTTGTTCCCTTACAGTGGGTTCGGAATTTTCATTATCCGGGGTAGCAAGGACAGAAAATCTATTTTCACTTACCGCTGTTGCAGCTACTTGATGAGAACCTTTATATTGCTTGGCGGTTCGCTCTTCTGAAGACTTAGGACTCGCCTTCCTCTTCGTTATGGTTATGTACCGATCCATACCAGTTTGCACGCGTTTAGATGCAGTACTTGGTTCTATTTCTTGTGCTATTTTTTGTGTATTATTTGTTTCTTTAGTTTTATTTGTTGAATTCTTTGTTTCTGTAGCAGATATATTTATATTTGCTGATAAAGAACGCGTTCGGTCAATTGGCCTGGCGGTTAAAAAAGCACTGTCATCTTTTTTTTATTATTTATATTGTTTATTGAATTATTAGCATTTGTGTAAGAAAAAGAGTAATAAGCATTGTTGTTATTACCTTTTATATTTATCTATTCTGCTGTTTATTATTCTGTGCATTTTTGGATTAATGGTTAGGTTAAATGAATAAATCGCCATATATGTGATTATTAAATATAGAATTATTACTAATATCAACACGAATTTTATGATACAGCCCACACCAAATTGGAAGCATTAATGTTTTCTCTCACGCAGCGTATTGCTCTTATCAGAAGAGTTTTTGCGGCAGAGTTCTATAAAATTGAAGTTTTCAGATCTGTACATTGGCATGCTGTCATTTTCATGCATAATGAAACGTATGATTAGGTCTTTTAAATAAAAGACAATTTTTTTATACTCCACACACCTAGCTTGGTTTATTCTTTTTCAAAATCGAACCGTCTGAAAACTCTTTTTTCAATTCTATTCAGTGGGTATAAAAGCGATGAACATTCGAATATTGCTTGATTTGCATTGTCAATCCGTAACTATTGGTAAAAAGCTCTTATAAATCATTAAAGATATTCAAGTTGGTATAAGTCAGAGAAATATCAATCTGATTCCTTTTTTTGTTTCCCTAAGTGTATGTATGAGGGCGATCATAGACACAGAACATGCAGACTGTTGAGTGAGTAAATTTTTATTTGTTAACACATAGGATAGGCGCAATATCTTTTATAACACTGAGTTTATTTCTTCCGAAACAAGCGCCGAAAACAGATTTTCTAAACCAGTTTACTGCTAGATTGTGAATGCTCTCTAATGCTGGGAACACAACTGGGACGAACGACGAATTTCGTCCCACACGACGTATACGTCGGTAAAAACTCGCTGCGTAAATTCGTCGTATGAAGCACAATAACAACGAAAGAACTTTTGCAATTCGGTCTTACCGGATAAATTTACCAACCCTCCAATTCTGTCCCATATTTTTCTGGACATTTTTATAGTCTTTTGATGCCAGATTATACAGACATTTTTGTTTTTTACGCTTTCAATTAAAATTTCGTTCATTTCCATTTTTTTTATTTATAATGAAATATGTATGTATTTATGTAGCTGATTAGGTGACCATATAAAAAAATAATAGTTAAAAAATTAAACACTAACAAAAACACAGCCAAAAAGTAATTTTATAGTTAATTATTATTTTGCAAACTTATTTTAAATACTATAAAATAAAATTAAATTAATTATTATTAAAAAAAATACTTATAAAATAAAACCAAACATGGCCACATTGTACTGTTTTGTTCGTCGTACGTCGGCGAAAGAAATAGAAATAAATCTAATTCAAAGTTCGCCTCGTATCACGAATTTCGACCGACGTCATAATTGTGTGCATTTTGGTATATACAAATATGTTCTATTTTTGGCGACGAATATTCGCGGCGAAAAATTCGTCGTTCGTCCCAGTTGTGTTCCCAGCATAAGTCTGCTAGGTAGCACAAATTATTTTGAGTATTGAACTCAAATAGTCGGCCACATTAATACTCACACCTTCATGAGGACTTCTAAGTTCTACCTTTATTCGAACAAAATAGTATTTCGCGTATTCAGAGTAGGTGGAAATCCGTTAAATCAAGCGCATTTGGAGCTTACGCTTTAGGATAGGGTATTATTTTGAATAGCTTTTTTTTTTTGAAAATCTTAATTTAACAAAAAATTATTTGAAAAATGTAGTGTTCAAAATCTATACCCATAAGTTTAATAATGTTGCCACTATAAACAATTTGATAAGTGATAACTATACTTCAAGTAGCAGGGGCCGTTGTCATAGTACAGCGCTGTTGACTCATTTTGCGCTAAGCGAACTACATAATGAGGATTGTCTCTGACTGACGCAAACTTAAGGAGACACTTCAAAATTTAAATAGTTTAATCTTATTTTGCGTGAGGTTCGCCTCTGCGGCTCTACGCACATTTGCCACAGAAATTCACGATGTTGTGTTTAAATTAAATAATTTCTTTTGTTGTCTCATATGATAAACTGTAGGAAACAAATTTAGTAAAAGTTTGTAGCAAAAATTTTATTCTCACTATATACTCGTACATTATGTATTTGCTTTCTTTTTAGCGAAATATCAATTTTGCAATAGTTTTTTGTCTGCTTTAGAAAATTGCACGATTGTGTTTATATTAATTGTTTAATAAACATTTAATTAAAATGTGGTTTTGATATTAGGCTTTAAGCTTTTCAAACCTGTCAAAATCACTATTTAATAAAAAACAAAATAACACAACGCCATTTTATTGCAGAGACTTTGCCTTTGCTTGATGCAAGCTTTATTACCGAGCTTTAATATTCACACTAGAAATTTATCATATATATATTTTTTGTATTAAAGTTTTTTAAGTAATAAAATTTTTTATTTTGTTTTTTAATTACAGGTGAATATTCAGCTTCCGCTATTACGTCGGCCGCTTTAAACTTGCGTGTTCAATTTAAATTTATTATATTAAATTTACCAATACTTACTTTAATTTATAGTGTATTGCAAAATATACTACTAAATAAACAGCATTTAATAAAAAGGTATAGTGGAGGTTAAATAATAATTACAACAAATAATTACGATATAATTTTAGTTATTTAAGTTAAGTTTTGTATAACCTTTTTTTATCGAAAAGCCAAATATAAATAAATTTACTAATTAATTATGCCACATGAAAGAACAAAATTATAAATGAGACTGCAATGATTTAAAAATAAAAAAATTATATTTAATTTTAATATTGATTTATCGGTTTTTTTTTTAATTTTCAAAAAAAAAATCATAAAAAGGAGAAGCTGTACATATAATAGCAAAACGTGATTAAATTGCTACTTTGTAAATCAAATCCACATTTAATTAGTAAATAGTTAATTAGTTGATAAATAAAACACTTTATTAATAAGTTAATGATTCTGCGACCTACACCAATATGGCATGTAGTGTCTGTTTCAGCAAAGATTGAACTTTTCACTACAAGAAAGTAATTGTAAGTATGAATGTCTGTCTGCTAAATGAACTTTATATAATGCATATCAGGGGCTAAAACTTTGCATTCGTTATATTACGCACCTCCACTTTCTAAAGAACGCGAACGAACGTTGAAAAATAAGCATTTATTCGAAAGCAACACAGCATTTGAAATAAATTATTTTTATAAAAATTTGCAAGATTGTTTATGACAAATACCAAGCTTTTATTTTAGGAAAATTCTATAAGTTAAAATTTTGAACTTCAAATATTGAGTTTCAAAAGCTCCCTGAAAAGCAAGTTCCCCATAAATGTTATAAGTGAAGGGTGCTTAGTGGCCGAATTGACTGACTTTTATACCAACTCATTACATAAGTAAGTATAAAGTTATTCATTTAATTATTGTTGGATGATTATATTTGTGCAATGTACAACACCATTTTATACCATTTTTGTATTCTTAAAGGTAGCTTTGTGTAATTAAAATTAAATTTATAAAATGCTTCTCTTTTGCATTTTAAAAATTATTTTCAAAGACCTTTAAATTAATTTTAAAATGACTTTGGAAAGTCTTTATAAAAAAGATATATAAAACTCCCAAAAGAAATTAAGCCCAACCAACTGTGTCATCAGGACTGAATACATTAAATGTTCAAACGGCAGAAAATAATGTTTTGTGTATACAAAGGGATTTCCAATAAGAGCGGGTCATAACAAAAATGGTATGAGCAGTGTAAGCGTAAAAGACTTCTTTAATTGAAAGACCTATATAATATATTATGTATGGGATATTACACCAAATAGACCAGGCTAAATTTCAGTGATGGCCTGGGTTATAAACTCTCTGGCAAATACGTAGGGCAGTGGGCTTTACAGCCTCCGCTATATCTCTTAATTTTAGCATGGTCAAGCATAACAGACCTAATACTAAAATTTATTTTTATTTTACACCCTTTCAAGTCATTAAGTTTCGAACGTTTAAATTCATTTGCGACTCCATACTGGATCCTTATATGAAGAGGAGTCCATGTCCGACTATTCGGTGTTCAATTAAATATTTTCAATTTTATTCAAATCCATCAAAATTGGTTTATAAAAATCCGATATATGGGCCATAAACTATTTTGCATGGTGGCGTGTATTTTATAATCGTGTGGAAAGATAATTTACTTATTAGTCTAAAAAGTATATATATTCGTTTCCTTCGCGAACCCATTCCATTGTATGACTTTGCAAATTCTAATTAACTTTACCTACTACTTATTACTGACCTTTAAAGTTCAGTTTAACCTCATAGACAATATAAAGAAATCAGAATACTCATACAATTATAATCCTTTCGCAGTCGAACTTATTTTTTACTACCAGTAATTTAAATATAAATTTTTAGTTGTCATAACAAAGTTGTCAAGCACATAATCCTCTTCTTATGTAAATAAAAGTTAAGAAATATGAACCGCATTTATTTCAAACATTGTAAATATAACTTTAATTAATTAGAAAATAAATGTCTGTATAAATATTTTACAAATAAAATAGTTGGTGATTGTTTAACAAAAATAAAATTTTCTTCCATATAAAAATAGCAAAATATTTACTACATAGCAAAAAGTATGCTTTCTAATAAAAATAGGTGAAACAACACATTAAAATATTCAACAAAAATAAATCCTAATAAATAAATGAAAATTACTACTCTAATTCACAAGAAACCCAAATTACATTTTTAATACTCTAGTGAACAGTCATAAATATTCAACGATTTTAGGTCAAACGAATTAATGCTTTTGCCATAAACTAATACTCATGTGTAATTAAAATATTAGTTTAATCAAAGGAAAAACAGGAATTATATTCCATTTATTCAAGTATAATTTTAATGCCACTCGTTTATCTTCTAATCTTCTTATATTTTGTTATCAGCAGAAACACTCGAGTAAAATTCTGTTACGACGCATAATATTGCGGTTATGTAAATTTTTAATGTATTTTTTTTTTTTCATTTTATATAAAGAGCTTTTCGGTGACAACTGCCCTATCAGAGTCTGTAACGGGCATGTTATATTTTCAGCATCTGCCGAATTCGATGTTCACTATTCACAAGTTCCACACACGACTGAGGAGCACTTCAAATAAACTCTTGGCAGAGAACCAAAATCCTGGCGACAAGGGGCACTTTCCGATGAACTGTACCGCTTTTTATGTCATCAATTTTATTTTACTTTTTCGAAAAATAAAATGTTCAAAGATAAAAAATTTATTTCTTGATTTGATATTCCGACAGAAGTTTGTCAGGTATCTATTTGTCATGTGAGCTCGTTGGCATTTGTGAGGTGTGAAGCAGGTAAAGCTCGTAAGTCGGGTATTTTGTAATTGGGACTTGGTAGCAGGCCGGGTGTATTTGTATAGATTAGTAAACGATTGTGATTACTATTTTATTGCGCCAGCATATGTGTTGCGGACGTTATAATGAACGTTGTTTTTAATTGATTATATTGTTTTTTGTTGGATTTGAAAGAAATTATTTTGTGATAGATTGAAGGATAAAGCTAAAACGTCCTATGTATCATAAGGTTAACACCACAAAAAACATGTTGAGAAAATAACATGGGTGTGGTATGACCACGACAACTATATTAAGTTCTATACAATATATTGTTGTTGCAAACATATGGTTGTGTGACAATATTTTCAACTTTAGTTCAGTTCCGCTAAATAAATTATGGTTTACATTTAATCATTAAATAATTTCCATTCATAACAATAAAATTTATACTCAAATTCGAACCACAAGCAAAATGATTTGACTTTACATAAATAATATTATAATTTGAACCATTAAATGTTCCTAATAGATATAATATGTAAAATTACTATTGGCTTAAGTAGCAGCTGCCAATCAGTAACTTAAATTTAATTGCTTTTCCGTCGTTGTAAGAAAAACATATTTGTAGTATCTATAATATTAATAAGCGTATGGTTATCTCTCTCAAAGGTAATGTGACTATTAACCTCGCCGATCTACGCTGAAGAGCAGTAATCTACCTAAGTCCTCAATGTCAACACAATACAAATTCTCGCTCAAATTTGCCTGGCTCTAAGAATATGCTTAGAGTTTTGAAAATTTAACGTCTATAATGGTAAAATTTTGTAAATTCTTCACTCATTGCTTCGAAGTTTAAATGGCATACGTCATTTAAACTTCGACGCACTCCCACTGATATCCTTTTTATATCAAAGTAAATTTATTTTAGGGTGAACAAATATATAAAGGCCCATAGTTTACTGTTGCAATTTATTAGTCAAATATTTCGATACTACCCCATTGTGCAGTTTGATAATAAAACTTTTTTTCATAATGTTGGCAAAAAATATTTTTCCTTTAGGTTTCTAGTACCAAGATGAACATTAAAAGAGACGTTATTAAAAGTGGAACCATTGGAAGATATAAAGATTTTAGCCGTAATTTATATGATCTTTTAGGCTATTGACTTTTGTCCTCTATTTTTATTTTTTTTAAATCAAGTTGGCTTAAATATTTACAGCATTTTATGTTTTACCTAACGAATATTTCAGACAACACGTAATTGGTTGGAAACTCAAAGAAAAATATGTTTGGAGATATTTTTTATTTTTTTTCGTTTTTTTTTTTTTTTTTAATTGAAAGCAGTTTCTGCTAATATTTTAGTTATTGTTATTTTAAATGAACAACAACAAATATGTTACAGTTAAATATCGATGCAAAGCTGTTTTATATCACATAATAATAACACACGAAATATTTTGATTCATTTTAAGATGCGTAACTAAATTTTAAGACTAATAATGTAAATTACAAATCAATAAAAAACTTAAATAAAAAATTTACGATAACAACAAAAATATATCTTTTTTACTTTGTTGTTTTTAAAAACTAAAGTTAAGTAAATTTAATATTTAATGAAGATCCTAGATCCATTGTGTGAAAATATTCACCATGGATCACTTAATGTTAGAAAATGGTAAGAGAAAATTAATTTATTTTTATTTCATTCCGGTGAGTGTTTCTTTACATCTGCTGAGATTGATAACAAAAGTGTTACGAAATGAAAAATGTTACGTTTAATGAAGAACTCCATAGGAATGCAGTGGCGAATCACCTTCAACACAAATTCTAAGACTGCCGCTGTTATGATTCGCGAAATATGAAATATTTGTAGTTTTTCTCATAAAATGTTTCCTGATGTGCTGACAACGACATACGAATATGAACTACCATATCCCCGCAATTATTCTCGTTTTAAATATCAGATGAAATTCTAGATTGGTTCAACAGAAAACTACCGTAATACGAAGCGTATAAATCGATGAACAATCTCCCTGTAAATAGTAATTCACTCCCATGTAAAGACTAAACAGTTATAGCAATCATCGTGGACAAGTGATGCCAACTTAAAAGGCGAAACGGTCGACCGTGCATTAAAAAAGATTTAAAAAGCGATAATTCCAAAAGTGAATCATTATTAAATCCATTTGATAATAATGGTTTTAATGAAATTAGTTTACAGAAATAGTATACGAATACTTACGTATGTGAAGACATTGGTACGTTAATAAATTGAAAAAAAAAACTCTTTATATAACAATTTGATTTTTTGCAAAAACGCTGGGTTGTAAGTCATTACTAGAACAGCAAATATTACACCATATTTTATATGTTTTAATGAAATACACGCGTATATTTTTAATCGTACTTGGTGATATTTGGTACATAATTTTATTTAAAAAAAACGTCGCTGTATACTTATTCTCTCTTAGCATTGAAGTGTGAAAATGTTAATAAATATAAAGCAAACAATGAATATTTTTTAAAAAGATTATTATCAGTTCTTCAGATTCCTTAAAAACATCTTTGAATTCCTTTATAAAAATAAATTACTCTCTGTATTGTCCAAAAAATATTACTTACTCTAAACGCAGAAATATTTTTTTAAATTAAAAATTTCTCTTAAACGAAATATTTTACAAACTATATTAAATTGAGTTTATTCATCCGTTTATCTAATTCAGTTATATAGAAATCAGCTTAAGCCTTTTCGTATATATATGCTTGATAGTAGCAGTTATTAAATGCAAAATTTACTTTTTGAGTCAACAAGTTTTACATAAAATTTCTTAAATCCTTAAATGGGATGTTTCAGACGACTTATTTAAAAAGAACGAAAGAAAAACAGCAATGTTGGTATAGCTGTCATATACTTGTTAAATTTAGTACAGATATGTTAGAATTTACTAAAGTTTTAAAAATAATCGTTATTATATTACAACGTAAATATTCCTTAACTAATTTGCAGCAGAACCACATAAGTTTTTGGAAAAAAAAGTTTTGTGAAAACACCAAATAAATGTTAGTACACTCCCAGTAGTTTTATTGCACATTAAATTAGATTATCTTTTTTAAAAAAATGGGCGTATCTGTCCAAATATAAACTTCTAAGACTATTTTTTAAATTTATTAAAATTCAAACAATACTGATTTTTATAATTTTTCTTTTTTGGTGAACGCTGATATCTGTCTCTATTCACATTAATTGATCGGTAAGTAATACATATAGAGTCTCTTCTAAAACGACCGGGTCGAGGTTGACAGTTGTGTTGAGGTTGACAGTTTGTAATGGCCGACCTTATTGGATTGGGCGGTTTGTGTCAAATATATTTTTTTATTATTCAGCTAATATTGTTCAAATGAAAAGCACACACAGGACTTTTGATGGCACGCAGATACGAATTGGCGGGGACAAGTTGTCCATAAAAAAAAATATAGGGATAACTGGTATTATTATTGACATGGATAACATTTATGAAGGGTCACTGATCAACGCTAATAATCGGTAATCGTCCCAAGTCAATGTAACCCAATCAATTGATCAAATTCAAATTCTCGGCTCTTTGGCGCAATACTAAGCCATGGGAGACATTTGAACGAAGTCATCTATGGGACACAAAAGTATTTCTTTAATTTTTTTGCACCTGAATATCGTAATTTTTTCTTATTCAGGCAGTGTGATCTATTTTCCATTTTTTAAAAAATTTTTGGCCTTAAAACAGTTTCACATTAAAAAAAAAGCTTTTTTATTATTTAGTTTTCTTTAAATAAAATTATTAAATATTTACAATAACGTTTATTCGTTTTTACAATTGTCATATTTCTGAGCAAATAGCTTAATTTACAGAAGAATGTTTGTATGAAAATTGGTTTTATAATCCTTTTATGAATTAAAACTGTCCTTTTTTTGTTAACACAGCTGTATGTCTTTAAAATATCACACAAAAGTATTTATTTGTTTATAAAAATGATTGATCTCATTTTTGCAGTCTCACATAAATAAAATTTATTAATAAAAAATAGTATTAAATTATTATGCAAATAAATATATATATATATATATATATATATATATATATATTTTTTTTTTTTTTTGCTAAAATGTAGACTGTAAACAAAAACGTAAATATTTAATTTCCAAAGCAACCACAACGATTAGCACAAGTGCAAGTCTATACATAAATATATTTACAATTACTTTTATCAATTTAATACATTCGTATATTTTTTTAAATAGGCTGTTTTTAATTTCAAAGAGATGCAAAAACAAATGCAAATTAATTGTAAATATTATTTGTTGCATACACATGCATACATAAAAACAAACAATAACACGTACCCCCTTTTTTCATTTAATGATGAAAATATTGCTTTGACTAACCCACAATAAATTGGAAACCATGGGCTTTGCTAAAAACGTGCTTCTGTTATTTCATTAAATTAAAAACGACTTGGAAGGGAACTGACAACGTTAGATATTTGTTACAAGAATATACACTACGATTTACTTAAATAAGAAATTTTGAACGAATATATCTTATAAACCAGATATTGGGGAGTTAATAAATAACTCCTTTTTAACGCTTGTACTCCAGCAATTAAAAATTTAAGTAATAGAGAACATGACTTGAGTTTATTGTTTGAATAATATTGTTTCTATACCCTTCTCAGAAGAAAAAGGGTATATATAGGTTTGTCATTCCGTTAGTAATTTCTCCAATATTCACTTTCGAGCAAACAAAGTATATACATATGTTATATTATCGATACCTATAAGTCGAGAATATCAATTAACGATCTCCATATGTCCGTTTGTCCGATGTTAAAATCAACTTGGTGACAGCACTAGCCAACCTAAGATCTTGAATTATCGTTCAACAAGTTGTTATGGACAAAAATCATTTTTCGAAAGCGCTTATACAAAAGCCTATAATGTTTTCATATTTTCAATCCTAATTAAATTTGATATAAATTCTCCCCATATAAATGATCAACCCGAGGCCCCCAGATAACTTACGGACCTAAATGTTGAACCGAATTACAATATTTTAAAGAAATTCAAATTTCAAAAACTAACAAAACTAAAATCGAAAAACTGGAATATACAAATTTTAATTTCAAAACTGGAGGCGCTTAGCTTAACAAACTGTACAAAGAATTGCTTTAACACGACTTACTTTGTAAATTTTCGCCACGGACATGCAGGAGTTTGCAACATGTCTGCAATTTTTTTGCTTTTCTTTATGCATTTTTGCCATTTTGGTGCGTCCCTTCATATGTTTAGCATAGCTTTTAATGTATAGAACTGTCTTTCCCTTTTTCTCCTATTTGGACGGCACTGGATTTCAAAATTAAAATTTTGTTTATTTCTTTAATTTAAAATAAATTTTTTAAATTTATACATATAAAATTATAACCATCAAAAATAAAAAATTCCTTATTCCAGTGATACATAAAAAAACTCTTAATATAAAAATAAAAAAACACAATACTTTTTAGAGCAAAAAGTTCGTTCAATTATTTCACTAAATTAACACTAAGAACCTTTAAAAGTACAAAATTTTGTAATCTTCCAATATCGGATTAAAAATAGACATTCATCAAAAATTCGTAAAATGATATTCCTGAATTTATTGCTTTGCAGTGTAGTATTCAAATGTCTTAAGTGAAAACTGCAGTAAGGTCTCTAGTTTTATACCAATCATGGTATGCATAGACATATATCACTTCCTAGCAGATACATATGTAAATATGTATATTGCAAAGAAAGTAACTCGCACAAAGACTTGGTAATTAATAGATATATAGTTATTATTGTATTTTGTATTGATATCTCACTTGTATAAAAGTTAACGTTTTTTATAATGTCGTCATCATTTGGGAGATTTAAGCCCCTGCATTTCCACCCAGGTGGTGATTTCGTTCATTTAGGTTAAGGCAATATTTGCTAGCGTGACAATTTGTGCCGCGTTGAAAAATTAATTTTATTTGATTGGCTAATTTGCCACTTATTTTGTGTACGATTTGTGCGGGCTCAGCAAGTGGTTTTGGGTTTCCTCAGCTATGTCAACGCTTCGATTGTGTTGTGAAAGATAATTGATAAGCATTTAATTTTATTGTATTTTATTGTAATTCTTTGATTGGCTGATTTATGAAAAATTTTATGAAGTTTCTATATGATTAGTCAGCTATTATTTTATTATTGCAAATTTAATTTTAAGTAAATTTACTTCAATAAATCATTCTATGTCGAATCACCTAACTGAGCTGTTTCAATTTTAAAGAGGTTCATAGAACCAAAGACCGAGACTTCTCAAAATAACTTATACTAGGGCGGGCCAATAAGTCGGTGACTATTACCTAATTTTGTTGTGGCTGTACAAGCACGAAAGATGCCAAACTTTCTGCAGGCCTAGTTGGCAAAGATATAGAGCTGAAAGAAGACTACGTTGAAAAATTAAATGATTTTTTTTCAAACACCAGTGGTTCACTCAAAATTCACGGCCTTATTGACCCGCCTTCGTATCAAACAACACATGAATGCTGATATTTTAACTAAAAGTTTTGATACTATAGAACATGCACTCACTATTGGTAGAATCCTTGGAATTAAAATAATATGCAAATGTATATTTTTTCTAGTAAATTGATTATTAATAAAAAAATGTTCAATACAATTAAAAAAAAAAAACTTTGTGGTCATGAAAGTAGCCAGTGGTAGAAATGCTTATAAAAGCAAAATTAGTAAAAGGTAAGTTTTCTGATGTTGCGTCTGGGGAGTAAAATTTGACTAGAACACTTGTTGTTTTAATTATTATTAAGTAAAATAATTAATATAATTAGCGAAATAATAAATAATACTTCAGGCGTTATTTCAGGAGTTATTTAAAAAAAAAACAAAAAACAAGAAGATTTATTAATTATTTTTCAATCACTATGACTTTTATAAAATTCTTTTAATGAAACAATTTTATTTATTATCTTCAATTATAGTTTTTGTAATAGAATTTATTTTCTGATGATTCTACAAAAAGGCGTAGCGAAATATTGAAGTAAATAAATAAAATTGTTTCAATAAAAGACCTAGTGCTTGCAAATTATTGCACTTAAATTTAATTCGAAAGTAAAAAGAAATTTAATAAAATCATTAAAAATTGTTGTTCAATTTGTAGTAACAGCGATATGTTGACTTGAGTGAGTGTGTTGGAATGAAACTCTGCATATAAATATTTTAATATTTTGTACCTCACAATCAGTTTGTTTTTAAGTTCTAAAAACCTTTAACAACCAATATTGCGGTAATTTTCTAGATTAGCCGTTACCGAGAAGCTCTGCATTACACCTTGGATTCGTGCTGCTTTGTTGGGCAATACACCCACCCTAGATCCGACAAATTAATAATTTGGAAAGAACTTGTCTAAGCATTTAAAAAACGGTCGTTCACGGTTAATCATCCAGAGCGTTGAGCAGAGGTTCATGATAAGAGGCGGCTTTTTTAATTCAACAATATCCCAAACTCCAAAGAACGTTTCAGTTATTAGTGCAATTCGCTTACTTTATCCTGCTGTTTCAATTGTTGAGCGCTTCCTCTTAACCCTAAACTGTTAAAAATTGTTAAACTGGGTATTTCAAACAAAGTTACTCCGCAATGCATATAACATTTACACAAAATTTCATTAATTTCATCCAAAAAATCTAAAGTTTATCAAAAACGAACAAATTGCAAATAAATTTTATAAAACTTAAATTTTTATCCAGCTAAATTCCACAGGAAACTGCACTAAAACTTAAGATGTGAAAAAAATTATTTATTGTTTCGATCGTTGTGATTTGTTAAAAATAAAACTACAGCTTCTGAAGGTGAAATACTAAATTGAATTTTGTGTGCGGAATGAAATTTCGGGTGCCGAAATGTTCAGAATGTTGCAAAAGACCTTCGGTGATAATTGTATGTCGCGAGGAAGTGTTTTCGATTGGTACAAATTATTCAAAGAGGGTCGAGAACGCGTTGACGACGAACCACGTCCAGGACGACCATCAATAACAACTGATGATCAACACGTCAATAAAATCAAGGAATTGGTGTTCGAGAATCGACGATTAACAGTCGAAGACCTTACTGATATCGTTGGAATATCGGATGGATCAGTGAAATCCATTTTAAAAGATCATTTGGGCCTAAGAAACGTAAAATCACGATTGGTTCCGCATACCGCATTGATTCTTCGCGAGTTTTTCGCAAAAAATTCAATCAATGTCCTTCCACAACCACCGTATTCACCTGATTTAGCTCCGTGTGACTTCTGGCTCTTCAGCAAACTCAAGCGACCGCTCCGGGGAAACAGTTTTGAGCCAATTGAAGACATTAAACGTGAAACTGTTACGAGGATTGAAAAAAACGTTGGCATAAGTGTATTGCAGCTGGGGGGATTACTTTGAGGGGGATAAAATAGATTTGGCGGAATAAACAAATAAATTAAAAATTATGAACAAAGTCTTAAAATTTTTTGCCCACACTGCCTTTACGCATGAAAGTAGTTTTTAGAATTTCTGAATAGGTATTATAAATACAAATTTTTTTTTATTATTTTACTTTCAGAAACTGTCAAATGATCGCCTTCAACAAAATATCGATTAATGCTAAACGGAAAGTAAAAAGAAATTTAGTGTGTTAGTGAAAAAGTGCGAGTGTATTGCGACTTTCAGTTATTTGCTTTCATTTGAAAATGCTTTTAAATTTCAACTCAGCTGAATACATTCTAAACATAATTTTTAATCATTATTTACAACAACATGTAAGGAACGGTATAAAATTGAACTTTCATTAGTGATTTCAAATTAACCTAATATACTTCTATTACTTTACAAATATTTTAGCACGAGTATATTCACACATTCATGTTAATTTATTGAAATTGCAAATGTTTAATTTACTGATTACAGTAGGAACAATCTAAAAAAAATCATTGCATGTGTGCGTGTGTATGTGTTGCATTAACGTGTATTTTTACACTTAATATCTTGCTTCTAATAAACACTAAAACCAAGACTAAAGTATTTAGGGTGGCCAGAATTTACAAGTAAACGAAAAAATTTCTAAAAAACTGTAAACATTTTCAAGAATTAACGCAAAAAATAAAAAAGATTTCATGCACAAAAGTTTAAAAAATAATTTTTCAAAATTTTTTAAATATTTTTTCTATGTAATTCGGTCTGCCCTATACGCATTACAATATACATTTTGGAGTCATATTATATGCGAGTATAAAGTTAAAGGTGTGAACTAAATTGCCATACTTGTAAGAATATATTATGTGGAAAATAAGAAAATGTTCTGCAATTTTATAAGTAAACTTTTACTAATTTAATGTTTTGTTAGTGTAAGTCACACCTTCTTGGCATTATATACTCGTATGTGCATGACAATGGATGGAATTTTAACTTTCAGGCAGTTAAATTTATTTTTATGAAGATCACTGAACATTGCGTCTTACTCAACATCTGTGTGCATGTCTACAAAATCAGAACTGGTAAAGGTTTGGTGCAGTAGATTCTAACTATTTTTGACAAACCTTACATTACCTATACTGTTCACTTAAGCATGAAGTGCTACACACACGCGTATCCGAAAAGAGGTTTTTTATATTAATAGAAATTTAAATTTCAATTGAACTGGATAATAATATTTCGCTTTTAATTCAGAATTTTGTATATGCAAGGATACTTTGGCGTGGTTAATATGTTCGTATGTTTTTTTGTGCATGGATAATTGAAAACTTTTTTTTACATATTTTGTAAATTTTTAATTTTTTATGTAAATTTTTAATTTTTTATGAAAATTTTTTTTTATTATTAGCGCTTCGTCAATTTTCGATATTTTTTAAGAATAATTCCTTTATGGTAATTTGTGCCGATATTAATGATATATGAGTTGTTGGATTTGTCTCCGATCCGAATATCAGAATAACAATTAAATTAACAAATTAACTTTTTAATAAAAATAGGTTTGAAACTTCACTATATTCCGAAAATCGGCAGTTTATTTCACGCAAGCTTATAGTTCAAAATTGTCTTTAGTTACATAATTCTTCTGTACATGTGTGTCAATGAACTCCTTCTAAACGACTGGACAGGATAATGATAGATTTCTTTATGTGTATGCGTGATTGATTTCCTGTGTGGTTAAGGTCAACAAGTGAACTCTGCGACCACGTTACAGAACATTTGTTTAATGATTTCTTTTATTTCTAACGATACTGGGGAAGACGTTCTAAAAAACTGAATTTCTAAACTAAACATTAGAGTGGGCTCACTGGTAAATACATAAACAAATAAAAATTTGTTGTGGGGTTTTGTGGAGTTAAAATTTGTTTTAAAATGTTTTTGTTTCCTGGTGAAATTTTGCATTAATAATATTTTCAGTTTGTTTTTAAATTGGATAATTTAGTGAATTTACAAAGTTTTGTCAATATTACATTTCTGGTAAAATTTAGAGTTTTTGCCATTCAGTGTATCTTCACTTAATGGCGGAATTTTCACTGTTTTTATTGATTTTTAAAGTTCTTGGGGGCTTTAGATCTTTTTTGTATTTTCGGTTCTTAGTAAAATTAAAAGATTTTATATATTTTTGCTGATATATCGATTTAGAGGTAAAATACATCTTTTAAAATTAAATTTTTTTAATTATATTTATTAATTTCTATTTTTTAGTTATATTTATGAGTAAATTTAATGTTTTGGTAATCATTTGGATGTTGATGGAATTTTGGTTATTTTTAAGAAATTTAATTTTAGAAAGATTTGGGAAATAAACATTTTTAAAATTATTACTTGAACGAATTTAGTTTAAAAGTTTCATTAATAAAATTGTCGACTTTACTAGAGTTTCTAGGAAAATATTTTTTTTTGTTATAAGTTGGTTTTAAGTGGATTTTCCTGACACAACTCATTTTTACACAGCATGAAAACGTTTTTGCATTTATTCGAACTATTTATAAAACGAGTTTTTCAGTGTTCCTAGACCTAGAGGGGCATTGTTAAATCCCATTAGAATCCAATATATATATAAATTCTTTTAATATGATAGAATATTACATTAATATGAATTGTTTAACTTTAAAAAATATTTGGGCCAAAGATTCTTTCAGGACCTAGCCTGCCTCAGGGATGCGACACTGACGAGCCTGGCAAGTTTTGCGAGAACCTCCAGGTGGTTCTTACTGGGACCGCAGATCCTGGGATTGGCGGGCATCACAATGAGCCTAATGGCCTTCGAGAGAACTCGCTGTACGCAGCTCGAGTACCCACCTTAATTTATTAAGAATATTTATACCAGATTTGAATCCAGATGTTTTTCGGTTCCCTGGCCTTGAGAATTTCATAGCTGGATATTTTTATAAAAGAAGAGCGCGGGGAATTTGTTCCCCGATTGGATTCTTGTTATGTGGCGAACACGATTTTGAAAACATATAGAACTAAAGTATTTGGAAAGTAATGGTCCAAATTAAAGTAATTTAAAGCAATAAAATTTAAACATAGGTTGTCTTTAAATATGGCTTGTCTAAATTTAGTTTTGTTTATATCGATATTTGCCACAAAATGAATACGAACTAAAGTGGATTTT
This sequence comes from Phania funesta, assembly GCA_963932375.1. NCBI lineage: Eukaryota > Metazoa > Arthropoda > Insecta > Diptera > Tachinidae > Phania > Phania funesta. Next base: position 99,803,810 of record OZ010652.1, read on the forward strand.
GGTATCATATTGTCTTTGTATCAAAATAATTTATGTATGTAACAATATTTTGTAGCTCAGAAGTTAATTATGCCGTAATGACGCAGTCCGAAAATTACGCGTATTTCACTTATACATTGCCAAGGTTACGCCGTTGGATTTTAAAGATGTTTTAAATAGCCTGCAGAATGAAAATTGTTTTGTATTAGTTTATGATGCAGCTCTTTATTTAACTAAATTTGTACATATCTGGGTTTAACTTTATCTTGTATAATATCAGTGCATACTGGGTTAAGCACAAGTTTGTTCGTGCTGTTAAAAAATTTACATACACTCATACATACACTATTATTGCTAACAACGTAAAAACACTCAATATTTGTACGTATGTCAAATAGTGCTTGTCGCACGTATTTTAGCGACACGTCACCTGCACCTTATTTTTTTCCTAATTTTGTACAAAAACTTCTTTTCTCTTTCACTATGGTTCTAAATTCACATATTATTTCTAATATGTATTTGGATTCTAAGTCTTAACTTCAAATCCGAAACGGGACCCAAGGGAATGCTTTCGATAACAAATATATAGCTCTTGATTTTTAATTTGATTTTCCGAGAGGAAAAAATAAACAATTAGTCTGATTTTGTCTTCCTTTCCATGAAAGGACTTTTCACTATTGAAGTGTTTTCCGCCCATATACACAGAATCGTATTTCGCATAAGATATGCGATTACGATTATGAGTACCTGGAGTTTGCGATTGTAGATCGCAATTAATTAGCAATGTGATTTTCATTTGAAATAAATATCCAATTCGTTAAAAAATATAGACAATTTAAAAAAAAAAACAAAATTAATAAAACTATTAAATGAAAAAAAAAGATTTTAAAATGTTTTTTTCTTGTTTTTAGTGGAAATACTTGCACATGATGGAGAAAACATAAATGTTCATTTTCCGCATATACGTTTGAAAAGTAAACAAAACGAATAATATTGTCACTTTCCCACTCGCTTGCGATTTGACAATCGCGTAGGATTCAGCACATTCCTTCTGTTCGCATATGCTCAAGGTATCCCCATAAAAAAAAATTATAGCCACTGTGCTACACTACAATGTCGCACCTGAAGTCATGAAATTTAAAAATCTTTGCATGCAAATTGGAGGCACATATGTATGTGCGTAGGTATTATACTTTTTATAACCCTTAGTTCTGTTAAGGCATTCAATGGTTCATTACGCTAATGTTATGATTGCAAATAGTTATAATTTTCATTCAACTTCTTAGAATGTTTAAGATATTTTAGAAATATTCTTCCCTTAATATGTATTGTATGAATCTTAAAGTTTATACTCAAGAAAATGTATGTTTTATGCATTTCAATTATATTGGTTGAATAAAAAAATTGGCAAATTAGTCAAATTTAAATTTAATAATTTAGTATATAGTCTGTATAAAAACTATTTAATATTCCAATGAATTGAAACAAGGAGTGCGAAACAAGAGACACAATTACGTTTATTTAATATTTGATTACAGTAGTTAGCAAGGTTTTTGCTCACGATTAAAAACATGCATTGGCTTGTTACCTTCCCAACAATAGTCTCCTCCGTTATGCTGGTCCCAAAAACTTAGGTAGTTTCGCTTAAAGGATTTTATATCTTGGTGAAACCCATTACTATGCAAGTCACGAAAGGGTTTTCTGTATAAAAACTCCAAATGGGCTTGTAAAAAATTAATAATTTGAGACGTATTTACGTCAAATTTTTTTTAACCTTTTTTTAATATACCGAAAATTCCTGAACAACAGCCTATTTACCATCGGCTAAGAGACGCCGTTTATGTCGTCTCCAAAGACTTCGCAATATTTTCATCAGCCCCAATTTAATGTCTAACAGCCGTAATATAATTTTCTTTTGGTCAACTAAACATTTGAATGAACATATTACTTAAAGGCCCATCTTTCTTCTGTACTGATTTTCTCTTTCTCAAGAGCATAAAAGCTCTTTCTCAAAAGCATAAGCATAAAAAACAATAGTACTTAATGTAGCCGCCATGCAAGGCGAAAACTATTCACATAACTTTTTGGTTTAAAAACTTGCAAGTCTTCTTATTTTCTATAGGACCAGCATTCTGGGGATGTCGCCTACTGATTAAATGCATTGTCCTGTAACTAGGAGAAAATGTGAAAGGAATGGAGATAGCCAAAATAGTATTTGCGGACATTGGAATTAAATCCTTTTACATTGAAGGTGGCAGGAAAGACTTCTGCAGAGTGTTTTCACTCTATTCCGTTTGGTGGTATAATGGCCAATCTATTAATAAAGAACATGTTAAACATACAAATGTTCGGGTATTAGTAATAAGTTCCCTTAATTCATTGGAGCACATTCTGTTGTAGTAACGATAGAACAATGACACAAAATAACGTTGCGTCAATGTTCCAATGCGGCAATAATGTTGGATACCATGTTGCTACCAATGAGTTGTTTTGCCTTTTCTCGGTCAAGAAGCTTCAAAAGAGCACCGGCCAATACTCCGGAGTTCTATTCCATTTTCGGTCGGATATAGGTGGGGTAAATAATATACAGATCAAATGAAGTCAAAGTCTGTACACCGTTTTAAAAAGCCGAGGCACTAAAGTGCTTCTTTGGCGATCTGAATAATGTGTATAGTTCAACGAACATCACACCAGATTTCGGATCAAATGAGTCTTAGTCTGTGAGTAAGTACAAAAGAATGGGTCTTACGTGCTTTGAAATCGACCCTGTTAGTACGACCCGATTCGAAGATCTCGTTTGAGCATATCATTGATATTTCGCCTGGAGTCACGAAGCTGCGAAAAGCTTTCTCTGAGAAATCGAATGGCAAGAGTTGCTACCATCTGCACAACAATAGATAGGAATAGAATATCGACATAGAAGGCATTAAGAAAAATAAGAGATGGTGTAATGAGAAAGTGCGAAGCCTTGCAGTACCCCTGAATTTATTCGTTTGGTGAGGCAATGAGTTAGGTATTGTTGGCACGTTCGCATATTTTATTTTATTTTTAAATGTCATGCTAAACACAAAAGATTCGGTCAAGCAAAGTTACAATCATTAGTTGTTCTCTCCAGATCATAGGTTTGCGAATCTTAAAAGATCTCTTTTTACTAGAATCCCCTGAGGAACCTATCATTTACCTTGATACAATACCGGAAAACCAGAACAATATAAATAAGGTTTCTGTATTTTTTCCTATAAATGAGACGCTCGCTTGGCATAAATATTTTCACTACAAATATATCAAAAACGATTTGGGTTAATTCAGTAAACACTAGACGTGATTCAAAACAACTTTATGACTAATGCTGCTGTATAACGTTCATGGTGTTATGATATTGCCGGTAGGTATACTGTTGTATTTAGGAACATAGAGAAAGAGTTGTAGTTTAAAAAGAGTCGTATTTTTTCATACAATTTGGTCATACAAATACATCTCTGATATTATTAAATAATTTTACTAAACTGACTCTAAACTACAGTATTTAAAAGAGAAATACAAATCAAGCTATCTCTAAACTATGAGAAATTGTAGTCTTTCTTAAAACTATGTGTTTTAGTCAATGAACAAAAAATATATTTATTGCAAACTTGTGCTATTTTGGCAATTAGAAAAAAAATCTAAATTTACTAATTTTTTGCAAATATTTCTCTAAACATTTCAGTAAGAGTACACCAATGGTGGGCTATCGACAACAAATTCGTAAAAGTCTTCTTTTGTTTTTATTGCTTTAGCGTTAGCTACGCCGATATAAGTTACACAAGACTCCAAGAGATTCTTGATTTGATATTCCGACATTGTGTTTTGATGTAGATCTAATGAAATTCCGTAATCCTTTGTCAAGTTTGGTTTGGAGACAAACCGGTTTCGGCTATGTGCCGTCTTCAGTGTCATTTTTCGAAACCGGTTTGTCACCAAACCAAACTTGGCAGGAGATGACGGAAATTCGTTCCAAAAATCTACACTCCAAGAGATAGCTAACAAGATCGATCAAAAGGGGCAAAGAAGCTGCCATTGATTTCAGGCAAATACATAAACATAGTGGTTGCCGACAAGACTAGGAAAAAATAATATAAAGTGTTATTACCGACATACTAGTTGTTTCATATTTCGAAATAGGATCAGCCATGGTCAATATCCACATGAAAGGAGAGATCTTAATTTCATTTTGTATAAGTAATTACTTGAACATGTAGTTAAAAATTTCATGCTATGATAATTAGAAAAAAACAAAACGAATATTAATGATTTAAAGCCTGAAATATATATTCGTTCAATAACAAGTAATTACTTGCTGCATAGTTGAAAACAATTTATAACTGAAATTTTAATCTGGCGTATTTTCTTATTAATTTTAATTACACAGATATAATTTTTTTTTAAGTATTAGTCCTCAATTACTTTTAATTGTAAATTAAAAATACACATTACATGTAATTATTATTGACATATTTGTGGTTTTCTTCTTTTTTTACACACAACATACTTTATTAGATGCACACTAAATTATAGTTTATTAAATAAATTTCCTACATTTTTCCAATAAACATTTATTTTATTTATTTATAGAAAAACAAAAATCAAAAACTAAGTAAAGTTGCAAGTTACTACTTTACAAATTATGAAAAAAATTTTACTCCAAAAGTTTGTCAAACGAAGTATTTAAGATAAATTATTTATTTAAAGAATGTCATGTAGTAGAAAATATAAAATTTTCGGTGGTACGCAACTTTGTTTTATATACATATTGTTACGTTTATTACCACAATAAACGTGATTTTGAGGGTTCGTTTAATTGTAAAAATTAAATTACACAGTCCTTAATGATTTTTACCACTACACAACTTTATTAGGTACTTAACACTCTTATATACAACTATACTAAGTACTTATTTACACTGTAACACTGAACACTTTTGTACGCACAGATATTCACACTTTGTAATCTCAAAGTCAACTAACTCTTCTTCGGTGGACGGCGCCTTTATATACAGATCACGGCCGCTTCTTGAAATGTCCCGAACATACGCGAAATTGCGCATTTGTTATTTCAGTTGCTGGCTTAGTAGTCTTGTATATGTGTTTGTATGTGTGTGTATCTTTTGTTTACTTTTTGCTTGCTGTAGAAATTGTTTTTGTTAAATCGCGGTTTAAGGAATTTCTGCTGCGCAATTTGTTTTTGCTTTGTGTTTATGTTATTGCGTATTTGTACATTTGTACAATAGGTCGTTTCACACACCTTTGACTATTACTTTGTTACACTGCCGCCCACTTAAGCCTTTTCGTCCCGAACAGGCTCAACATCACCCTTTCCATATTTGGCTAGTCGTTCAAGGTGAACCACCTTCATTTTGGACCTCGGGCTATGGCACTTCTGTATCCGGTAAACTACGTCATTTAGCCTCTTAACCACCTTGTATGGTCCCTCCCAGTGGGTTTGCAATTTAGGGGATAATCCTTTCTTGCGTTGTGGGTTAAACAGTAGAACCATTTGTCCTTCGGCAAATCCCTCCGTGTTTGCTGCTCGATCATACCTGGCTTTCATCTTATCACTGGAGATTTTAATGCGGTTACGGACAAACTCATGAAGCTCGTGAAGATCTTCTTGTGCCTGAAGAGTGTTTCCATTGTCTTCGCACTCAGGTTTAGGTTTAACACCGAACTCTAAATCCGCTGGCAGTTTCAGTTCCGTTCCAAACAGGATTTTCGCTGGACTACGTGAGGTGGAATCGTGAACAGCTGACCGGTAAGCCAGTAACAGCTTAGGTATATGGTCATCCCAATCCTTTTGGTGTGTACTAACCACTTTTCTGAGATATTCCTCCAGCGTACGGTTGAATCTTTCTACCATGCCATCAGACTGTGGATGTAGCGGTGTCGTTCTTGTCTTTTTGATGCCATATAAGTCGCACATTTCTTTAAATATGGCGGATTCAAAATTTCGTCCCTGGTCAGAATGCAATTCTATCGGAACACCGTATCGACACACCCAATTGTTGACAAATGCGTCTACCACCGTTTTAGATTCTTGATTTGGAATGGCATACACCTCGGGCCATTTGCTGAAATAATCTATTACCACTAGTACATACCGGTTACCAGCGTCACTGACGGGGAATGGACCTGCAACATCGATAGCTATCCGCTCAAAAAGGGCACCCACGTTGTATTGCTGAAGCTTGCCGCGACTTCTTCTTGTTGGACCCTTGGCCGCAATACACTGTTCGCAATTAGCTATCCAATCGGCTACATACTGCTGGCATCCAACCCAGTAAAATCGCTGTTTTATCTTTTCCAGAGTTTTTGTAATGCCCAGGTGGCCGCCACTAGGACCGTTATGGAACTGCTTCATTACCTCCTTTATCTTGGAAGTGGGCACGACAATTAAGTCCGTTGTAAATTTGCCATCTGCACTTTCCCAAGATCTATATAAGCAGCCATCTATTAATTTTAGGCTATTCCACTGGGCCCAGTACGCTTTTGCTAATGGACTTTCTGCTGATATTTCATTGCGGGTCGGTCTTTTGTTTTCCTGCTTAGCCAACATAATCTTTGCCAAAATGGGGTCGTCATTCTGTTGCTTACACCAGTCTTCCCCTGAGCTAATTTGGGTCAGCCTCACGTCAATGACACATTCCTTTTTCTCGACTTTTGTGCAGTGCTTGCACTCTACGTTGCATGGCCGTCTTGACAGGGCATCAGCATTATTGTGTTTTCCGCCTTTTCTGTGCTCGATACTAAAATCATAGCTTTCCAGACGTTCAATCCAGCGTGCGAGCTGCCCTTCGGGGTTCTTAAATTGCAGCAGCCAACGTAATGCAGAGTGGTCTGTCCTTAAGATGAAGTGTTGACCATATAAGTATTTGTGGTAATGTTTGACACACTCCAGCACTGCCAAAAGCTCCCTTCGTGTAACACAGTAATTTCGTTCGGGCTTGGACAATACTCTGCTGTAGTAGCCAATGACTTTTTCCACCCCATTAACCACCTGGGAAAGGACTCCCCCTATTCCATAGCCGCTCGCATCCGTGTCCAATATGAATTTCTGCCCAGCGATTGGATACGCGAGGACTGGTGCTGTACACAAAAGTACCTTAAGCCTCTGGAATGCTTCTTCTGCTGCCTCACTCCAGTGGTATGGTCGTGACTTTCTGGTCAACTCATGCAAACTAGCAGCAACTTGAGCAAAGTTCGGCACAAATCTCCTGTAGTAAGTGCAAAGTCCCAGAAAACTACGAAGCTCATGAAGATTCCGTGGGCGAGGCCAGTCCTTTACAGCCAGTATTTTGTCCTCATCAGTGGATATACCCTCTGGTGTTACACGATGCCCCAAATATTTCACTTCCTTTTGAAACAAAGCGCATTTCTTAACGCTTAGCTTTAATCCTGCAGCTGTTATACGCTTAAACACCTCATCCAGGCTCTTTAGGTGTTCGTCAAAAGTCTTCCCCATCACAATTATGTCATCCAGATATACCAAGCAAGTCTTCCAATTGAGACCTTTAAGCACACGTTCCATTAAACGCTCAAAAGTAGCTGGAGCGTTGCAGAGCCCAAATGGCATCACCTTGAACTGCCATAGACCATCGCTCGCGCTAAAGGCAGTTTTCTCCTTGTCCTTATCGGCTATCTCTACCTGCCAATAGCCGCTCTGCAAGTCCAAGGTTGAGAACCATTTCGTTCCGGCCAACGTGTCTAAGGTATCGTCAATTCTGGGCAGCGGATAACTATCTTTCTTTGTGACGTCATTGAGTTTCCGGTAATCAACGCAAAACCTGGTGCTGCCGTCTTTCTTCTTCACCAAAACTATTGGCGAGCTCCACGGACTAGAAGATGGCTCAATGACTCCATTCCGCTCCATTTCGTTGACCAGTTCTTTGACCTCGTTTCGCTTTGCTAGGGGAATACTCCTGGGTGCTTGTTTTATAGGCCTCGCTTCGCCGGTGTTGATTTCGTGTTTCACAACTGAGGTTCTACCTTGGCTTTTATTACTCAGGGCGAAGACAGAGGCATGTTTTCTAAGCAACTGCTTAGCTTTGTTTCTGTCAGGAGATGTCAGGCCTACTACCCATTTTTCCACCTGTTCTGCCAGTAAATCTCGTTCTTTAGCTGTTGTTTTGGGGCATACTGAATTCGCCGCACAATTAATTATGGCTCCTGCCGGCTCACATTGACCGATCTCAAAATTTCTGTCAATGGTCTTTTCGCTTTTGGACAGATTAAGTACTCTTACAGGAACTCGTCCATCGTCGCAGGCTTTCACAAGGGATCTAGCTGTTATGATTTCGGCTTTTATTTCTTTTGGTTCTACAACCCACAACCGGTTATCCACACAATCTTCCTCCACACGTGCCCATACTATAGTTTCTGCCTGAGGTGGTAATTTCTGGCGTTCAACGGCAAACAGCTTCCTTACTGTGGTCCTGCTCTCATATCCAGCATCCAGGGGTATCTCGACATTGCGCCATACCATTATTTGATGTCCCATGCGTAGATCAATCCCGTGAGCTATCATGAAGTCTGCACCAATAATAACTTCATCCAATATGTCGGCGACAACAAACACATGGTCGACGCTGATGTTTGCGATAGTCAGTCTTGCCCTGGCTCTTCCATAGACGGTAGCTGAATCCCCAGTAGCAGTGCGTAGTCGTATATTATTTAGCGGTTCTACTGCTCCTTTTACCAAATCGGGCCTTATTATAGACTGCGATGCTCCTGTGTCTATGGTGAGGACCTGTTTCTTTCCGTTGATAAGACCACAAGCAGTAAGGTTGCTGTTCTTCTGCTGCATGATGGAAATGGAGATTGTGGGGCCATCGGTTGTAGGAGCTAGCTCTTGCCCCTCAGCGCTAGCTCGATCTAGTTTAACGGTGACGAATGCGTTTTGGTGTTATTAGCCCGTTTGTTTTCCCTCGGTGGCGAAGCAGATCTTGATCTTTTCTTTGCTGATCTGCAGTTGCGCTGGAAGTGGCCGACCTTACCGCAATTAAAGCATTTTGCGCGAGATTTTCCTTTTTCCTCTAGTATTTGCTTGACCACCTCTTCTATCTCGCTCCTTTTGTCTCCGCAAGTTGACGTATCAGCCTCAAGTTGCCGCACCTTGTAGACTTGTGGCTTCGATATAACTTTTGCGGTCTCTTGGGCCAGCGCGTACGAAATGGTTTCCGCAAAGGACGACTTCTGCATAGCGCAAACTGCATATCTAACATCTGGATCCCGTATGCCATTTACAAATGCTTCTATCTTGAACTGGTCCAGGAATGGATGGTTCTCACCTGGGTAAGTCAGCTGCACCAAGCGTTCAATTTCCATCGCAAAATCTTGCAGCGTTTCATTCGGCTTCTGGACTCTGCCCCGTAGTTCCATCCTGTACAGTTCTCGCTTATGTTCGCCACCGTACTTACGTTGCAAGGCCACCATTATGTCGTCGTAGCTATTTCTGCAGCCAGCTGGTAAGCTTTCAAGGATTGCTGCTGCTGTTCCCTTTAACGCCAGAATTAGTTCTATCGCTTTTTCTTCATTGTCCCATTCATTTCTGCTAGCTACCGTTTCGAACTGGAACTTGAAGACATTAAAAGGTGCGCTACCATCAAAGCTTGGGGCCTTTATCTTGCTGGCATGCTCCGAGATTATTCTGGCCGGTCCTTCTCGAATTTGTAGATCGCTCATCTTGTTCTTCAACTCATGTAGTTCTGCGTCTACGCCGGAAAATTTTTCCTCAAAATTTCTCGTTATGCCAGAGAATTTTTCATCAAGCTCACTGACTTTCAGTTCTATAGCTTCAACTCGTTTGCCTATAACTTCTGAAATTTCCTGAAGTGTCTCGTTGTTGGCTCTGACCTCAGCTGAGAGTCTTTTGCTGTTCTTAGAAACTTCTTGAAACTTTTCTTCTAGTCCCTCGTTGTTGGCTCTGACCTCAGCTAAGAGTCTTTCGCTGTTGCTTTTAGAAACTTCTTGAAATTTCTCCATCATAGCGGCCAACATTACGTTGAAGTCCATATTAGTGTTTGTGGCAGGGGTACATATTTCGAGCTCCTCTTTTTCCTCGAATTCATGTTGACCGATGTCAATACCACGTCGCTTGAATTCCTCTATCAGCCTCTTTTGCAGTTCTGCCTTATTGCCCGCCGTTGGCAGATCAAACTTGCTCAGCTCTTTTTTTAGCTGATCTACTTTCAGCTCGTCAAACTTCATTTTATTTTACTTACTTTTTATTTTTTACAATCCCACTTCTGACACCAGTTGTTACGTTTATTACCACAATAAACGTGATTTTGAGGGTTCGTTTAATTGTAAAAATTAAATTACACAGTCCTTAATGATTTTTACCACTACACAACTTTATTAGGTACTTAACACTCTTATATACAACTATACTAAGTACTTATTTACACTGTAACACTGAACACTTTTGTACGCACAGATATTCACACTTTGTAATCTCAAAGTCAACTAACTCTTCTTCGGTGGACGGCGCCTTTATATACAGATCACGGCCGCTTCTTGAAATGTCCCGAACATACGCGAAATTGCGCATTTGTTATTTCAGTTGCTGGCTTAGTAGTCTTGTATATGTGTTTGTATGTGTGTGTATCTTTTGTTTACTTTTTGCTTGCTGTAGAAATTGTTTTTGTTAAATCGCGGTTTAAGGAATTTCTGCTGCGCAATTTGTTTTTGCTTTGTGTTTATGTTATTGCGTATTTGTACATTTGTACAATAGGTCGTTTCACACACCTTTGACTTATACTTTGTTACAATATATATATATATATATATATATATATATATATATATATATTTTCGTGTAATCTTTATTTAGAATATCTCAAACAAATTGTAATTATTAAATAATTTTTTTTAGTTTTCAAAAGTTTATATTATCGAAACACAAAATTAGTCTTAAGGAAGGTAATAAGAAAAGTTATTTATCAATCCTGTTGCCACTAGGACAGAAATATAAATTTTCAGTTAAACACATTTGATAAGAATTGATGACTTGTTAAAACTCAAGTTTTAATAAACTTTGAAAGGCCTGCTGGTGGCTCTGTTCGTTATGTACAAAAAGTTTTTTAATTTTAAATTCTGTTTCATATGTGTATGTTTATTTTATAATGATGTCAATACATCATTACAATTATTATTAGTAATGATGTCAGTGTTATTTCCCCATTTTGTAAAAATACCAAAAAAGCAAAAGTTGCAGCAAATGTTGTTGGCAAATATTTGTGTTTGGCTGCTAATCTTGTGATATAAACTGTCCGTAGGCAAAATGTAGCATTTATTAAAAAGATTTTATTAGATTGTTTTTCGTTTGTAATATAATTAAAAAAGTTTATTTGTTACGATCAAAAGGCCAGAACTTCATTTTTACAAGAGAGAATATGAAAATACATATGAAAACTACATTATTTAGTCTTGATTTCTCGTAATGTAATTAAAAAAAGGTAATAAATTAATTTTTTTTTTAATTTATGAGTACTACATTAGAATATATATATGTTTGGAACGATTTTCCGTCATCCCTTGTCAATTTTGGTTTGGAGACGAACGATAAAAATGACACTGAAGATGGCAACTAGCCGAAACCGGTTTGTCTCCAAACCAAAATTGACAAGGGATGACGGAAAATCGTTCCAAACATATATATCAGAGCACCCTGTCGGAAAAACAAATCAACAAGCACATTAGAATATGTTTTGAAAGGTAATTGATGGCTTCATTAATAGTCGTTAAATATAATAGCCATCCAATACAATTCATTATAAAATAATATATCTTCACATGATGTGAAGACTGCATAGATATTATTTTAATGCGTTTGAAAATGGCTTTACAAACATTTTTTAACAGAAATTAATTTTGTGGGGATTTGCAGGTAACTTAAAGTTTGAATCTCAGCAGGAATGTGGAACAATAATTTTACTGGCAGCCTCAACTAACTGAACCAATTTAAAAATAGAGGTGTATGAAAAAAAAATAAGCATATTGCATTTCTTTTAATACGTCAAATTAATAAAAATTCCTGTGACCAAATTTCCCAAAAATTGTTTTGAAGGAGTTAACATTTATGGAAATATGAGCAAATGCCAAATTATTCAAAAAAATAAAGTCTTCCAAAATCGGTGCATATTCAACCAATTTTTCATACAGCCCAATTTTAACGGTTACTTTCTACACTAAATTCATATCAAATGTTTTTTTACATAAATAATACTACAACAACAACAAAATATAATAATAATTAACTTTAATACCAAGCATGCCATTGCGTGTTTTGTTTCATGAGTTAATCATAAGAAAGGAAAAATAATTAAAAATGTTCTCTTCAAGATTGTGAAAAGTTCCCCTAAACATAAAATTCACAAGTAAATCAACTGTTTGCCAAATCAGCCATATTTCGCTGAAAACCTACAAAAATACTTTTATTTTATTAAGGGAAAAAAAATCTTAAACATTTGAGTGAATATTTTAAAATTTTTTAACTTTAGGATTTTAAAATCATAAAAATTATAAATATTGTCAAACATCTTAATTAATTTCAAAAAACAAATTTTACAATAATTTGAGAATTCAAAAAAGTCCAAAAATTCATTACACAAGATTTACCCACATAATATTTTAGATAACTTAAAACTATAAAGTATTATTAAGTTTCTATTGTTTTTTTCGAACTACAGATATTATTAATTAAAGTAATTTATTTCTTTAGGCATGAGTTCGTTTTTCTTTCTATTCAGAAAGAGAATTATTTATTTAATATGGACAACCTTTGAAAACAGTAAAAGTTTTAATTTTATTAGACATCTAGCTGAATTAGAAAGAAGAATTGGCCTAATACTCACAAAAGTCCTAACTTTTAAAAATTTAGTATTAATTAGTTTCGCACCTTTCACCTTATTAGCCTTCTCCAAGTTATAAAAAACATGGCTGTTAAATTTCACAAGTTTATTAAAATTGACTCCGAGGCATTTAATGCTATCCTTTAAACTTGATGTCATTATCAGTCAGGTTCAATTTTAATTGTTTGCTTTCCGGAACCACCGTATATTTACACTTCCCGGAAGCATTGCGTAAGCAAATGGCATTACTTTTCACTGCGTTTATTTTTATACGCCAATGCGAATAAAACTCATCAACCTTTTTGAGGTGTAAAGAGACACGTTGGAGTGCAACTAGAGGAGATTCATCATGAGCACACAACAGGGAGTCATCCGCGTAAAGTATACCCTTGGATCCATAATAGTCGTGGGGAAATTCGTATATGTAAATGTTATACAAACGAGGTGCCAACACGGGGCCCTGGGGAACACCGCAAGAAACTTTGCCCGGACATGATAAAATATTACCTATTTGTACGCAAAATCTCCTCTCATTGAAAAAGCTTTGAAAGAGATTTACAATTGATGGTCTAAGGCCAATCTTCCCAATTTTGAATAAAATTCCATCATGGTATGCTTTATTAAAAGCCTTTTCGATGTCCAGGGCTACCGCTACAGTGCACTGACGTTTCCTTAAATTCTGTATTACATCAGTGTGCAATTTTAAAAGAGCATGTACCGTGGAATTTCCTTTCTTAAAGCCGAATTGTCTTTCAGGTATATATATATTATTCAAGCCGATATTCATTTTCTCCAATATAATCTTATCAAACAAATTCCCTATATCTGAAAGCACTGAAATTGGTCTTAAGTTTCCTACTTCACTACTACCCCTTTGCTTCTGGATAGGAACGATTTTACCCATTTTCCAAGCACATGGAAAATAGCAAGTGTTTAAGCAATTATTAAATAATATGGTTAGGTATTCAAGTGCCTTAGTTGGAAGTTTTCTTATTATATAATTTGAAATATTATCCAAGCCGCACGATTTCTTATTATTCATCATTTTAGAAACTTCTAATAAGGAATTAAGGTCTGTAAATTTTGTGTTTCCTAAATTATTTATTGATGTACTGTCATCATTAAATAAAATATCATTTGAAGTTTCACAAATTCTGTCAAAAAATAGTCTTTTTTACATTCGAAATATTAATTAAAATTTTAATTAAAGAAATTTGTTTAGAGATTAGCAAATACAGAGGATGTTTTCTATTCAAAGTCCTGGTGAATATTATTTTTAATTGCTTCTGGAAATTATATTTAATTTTACGTATCTTTTGTTCTGAAGTTCAACTTTTTTAGAATGAATTTCTGTTATAAAATAAATAGAAGTATTAAATTCTTCTACAAAATAATCAATCTCTTTGTTAGATAAGTTTCTATTATTGGGTGGAAAATGGCTCACTAACTCGTTAATTACATCAATCTTAAATGTGGACCAATTTGTGTCTTTATAAGACACAAAATGTTTAGAAGCTTTTAGAATTAAGTCAAAATTAGAAAACGATATATTCAATCCTAATGGGATGTGGTCTGAAAATGTTGGTAGGGTATGAGTTCTGTAATTTGGATAGCAATTATCTAAGATATCATTGCTTACTATAAAATGGTCTAAATGGGATGAACCTCCTAGATATGTAGGGTAGGAGTCGCAAGTTCTTAAAACTAAAATAGATTCTCTTTGAAGCCACTTTGAAAGTACTTTGCCATTGAAATTGTGGTCGCATCTCCCAAGGAAATGTGTTTTATATTTAGGTCACCACCTAATATCAGCCCATTATAACTGCTTGAAAAAGTAATATCATTGAAAGACCTCCACAAATATCTCCACGAGTGTAGTTGGATTGAAAGTATATGGAACCACATAGAATTTTCTTAATACTACCATTAATTGAAACTTTTACTTCAGCAAACAAATTTGGAAATCGAAGGCCAGATATCATTACACGAGAATAATACATTTTACTCTTAAGAGCAATGCCCACTCCTAATGAGCTGTCATCCCTTAAAACGCAATAACCGTCAATATATAAATTTGTACAAGAAGGCAAGTGATTTCTTGCAGAAAGGCAATATCAATATTAAACTTATTCAATATCATGGTTAGCTTACTTCTCCTACTTATGTGGACAAGAGAACCAACATTAAATGTTACTAGATTCAATTAATTACGGACCATATACATCTTGAATATTTTTCATTATACTCAAGCACTCCTTGCCTGATCTCTTGTCAATGTCGTATAGCTCCTCATAAAGTTATTAACCTTCTCCTCTAAAGTAAGGGGATCCGACGCGCATAACAACTTTGCTACCTTCATAAACTCCAGTTTCCTATTTAGTGCTTCATGAACTGCTTTTTTGCTAATCAAAACATACTTTTTGTAAGCGGGATAGCCCCTATAATTTGACGTGTGTCCATTTTCGTTGCAATCAACGCAAAATGGTAATATATTACTATCAGCGATGAAAGTGCATTCACCAAGTGCATGCTTTTCGTTGCATTTCAAACAAGAAAATGGGCGGCTACAATTCGTTGAATAATGGCCCCACCGGCGATTTAATATCGCCAATGTCCGATTTAAAATATAGTCCTCTACATATCAAGCTATGACGCTTGTACTCTTTAGGAGTATAACTATATGATGAAATTTCCTTATCTTTTAATAATTGCATCATTTCTGAATGAGCCGATAAATCTGTCAAATACAATTTGCTTTTGAACTTTGTTTGGTTTTTGATTTTAAATTCGACATTCTTGGCGTTTAGCTCGTCAATTAAAGACTTAACATTGACTTTCTCTAAAAATATAGGAGGGCAATTTATTGCCTTTACTTTATTATTTCTGGCCTTTACTTCTGAATCAGACTCATTTTGAGATTTCGAATTATTAAGATTAATGTTATTAATTGGCCGTACGGCCTCTAAATTTAAATCTCCTAAGAGTGAATACTTATTATTACGGATTATATTATTAACTAACTTTTCCAATTTGTTAAATTTACATTTTGCCAAATCAATTTTTACGTCACCTGGATATGTTCTCTTTTTGTTTCTCACGATTTAAATTCATCCTCTAGTGAAGGAAACGAGCACGTTTCATGGTCCAATTCAAATTGGGATTTGAATGTTTTCTAAAATTCTAACCTTATCGTTTTTATTTTTAGATTCCATGTTCCCTTGCAAATCGGCGTTTGATTGGTGGGTAATTGTGTTGCAAAAACTGCATCGAATAATTGCTTACCTAACTTAGAATTAGCAACCACGTCTGTATTTGCAGGCACTTCCTTTGGTTTCTTAGGAATTTGTCCTCTTGCTTGATGGCCAGATGAATTTTTTTTCCAGATAAAGTTGGGTTAATTGATTTTTCCATTAAAATGTTAGGAGGACGCTCCCCAGATTGGGAAAGTAACGGATCTCTCTCCATTGCTTTTGACCTTTTCTCAATCCAATTCAATTTGTTTAGAAATTTAAACAAGAAAAATTTTTTGACAGGAAAAAAATTCAAATATATAAAAAAAAATTTTAACACACAGCCTTCTTAAAACACGTCCGATACGTTTCACAGTTGACAAGAGAATCCAAAGAATCTAAATTTAAAAAAAAAACAAAAACGAAATTTTGAAAAAAATTTTAAATTCACCAGAATAAGTAGAATAAAAAAATTTATTTTTTATAAAAAGCGAAGTTTCACCAAAACTATTAAAAAAACACTTTGACCAAGTATTAAGATTTCGCCGCAACAATTTTAATTTCACCAAATTTTTTAACCTCACCAAAAATCCGAAAAATTTACAAAAGTTAGTATTTAACAAAATTAAAAAAAAACATCAAATATTTCAAACAAACAAAAAATCGTCACAACTAGGGAATTAAGTAAAAAATCAACAAATTGAACAAAAAATTTCAATATCACACAAATTGTAATTCCCACCAAAATTCTTAATTAATCAGACAACAACAAAAATTCAATTTCACTATAATTTGGAAATTCACCACTAATCCAAACTATTGGCCAAAAATTTTATATTACATAAATAAAAGTTTTTTCGAAAACTTCGAAATTTACCGGAATTCACCAAAAATTTAAACATATACCATAAATCTAAAAACAGAAATAAAATAATTTAATTGCTTATCTTCACAAAAAGAATCTGTAGCCTAAAAAAGTTTAAACAACCGAAATTGTTTCAAAAAAATTTATGTTCAATAAATTTTTTAAATTTCAAAACTTAATTTGAAATTTGTCAAAATTTGTCTGTTTTACTAAATATTTTCTCTTCACAAACAACAAACAAACTTCTTCATATTTTGGCTAAAATTGCCCCTAAAACTTTTAATTTTTATCAACATTTCATTTGCACTGGGAAAATCTATAGTAGTTCATACTTTTGTAAATGGTATATAAAATTAGGCAAGGCCGAATATAGCTCTCTTAATGGTTTCACATTTAAAGTCTCCTTTCATATTAAAATAAGCATTTTCATTCGGTGTGTTTTTCTTTTCTCTGAAGACTTATCAATTTTTGATAAATTCTAAATTTTTTGGAAAATTTTGATAATAGCAGAGTCGGGGGTTTTAGTGAATTTTTAATATTTGATAAAACATTACAGTTTTTAGTGCAATTTCAGCCTTTGGGTAAATTTTTTCTGTAAATTTAAAAACATAATAAAGTTTGTGTTTGGTGACTTGTTTGCGAAAGTAAGGTTTTTTGTATGATATAGCCTAGATCTTTTGGAATTTGTGTAACATCGGATTTGTTAAAATTGCAACGTTTTTCATAAAATATAAATTTTTTTGCAAAGTTTAGGGAAATAAAAATATTTGATTAAAAATCGTTATATTTGTTAAATTTAAGTTTTTCTTGTATTTTTAGAATTATTTTGTTTTATTACGATTTTCGATTTTGTGGTGAATTTTCGAAGTTTTGGTGAATACAAAATTTTGCCAATTTTAAAATTATTCGTAATTTTTTAATTTAATACCGGAAAATTTTGTTATTTTTGCAATTTAAATTTTTGGACCATAATTTGGGTTGGTGGTTTTGGTTTTTGTGAGATTAGTAAAATTTCTTCTATATTTCCCATACGTGGTAAAATTAGTTTATTTAAAGATTTGGTTAACGAAGATATTATTAAAATGTCGTAAAAATTATTTTTTTTTCATTTATCTGATTAATTGGTAGTTTTTACTTTTATTAAATATTTTGATGAATTTTTAATTTTTTGGTGAATTTTAAAATTTGTTGGTAAACTCACCATTTTTTTATTTTTTTATATATATGCTAAACAAAATTGTGGTGAAATTTTAGTATTTGTAATTTTGTGAATTTTTTTTTATAAAATATCGGTTTTTCATTAATTGTTGATTAAAAAAAATATTTTTGTTCCAGTTTTCGATTTTTTTTCTTTTTTATTTAATTGGGTCCAATATTTTGGTCCGTAAAATATCTGGGGTTCTAGAGACTAGAACTTCTATAGAAGGACATCATGGCAAATTTGATAAGGATTGAGAATATTTATACGCTCGTGTATAAGCGTTTCACCGCAAGAGTAAAATTAAAATAAAACCCAGACAATTTTATATCTCGATAACTTGCCAACCGATATTGCTGATATTAAACAGCAAAAATTCGCTAAATGTACTAATCAAAGGGTCCAAGTTCAGGTCGCCTGGTGTCGTTAGAGAGTTGATTGCAAATATCGGACAGTCAGATATCGTTAATTGAAATTCCCTACCTATAACGATCCAAAATATGTATACTTTGTTGTGTCGGATAAAGAAATTGTATAATTTTACAAACAGAATGACAAAGCTACATATACCCTTTTCATTTTTATGAAGGGTATAATAAATTTCACCACAAATCAAGAATTCTTCAAAAAATTCAATAAAATCACCAAAAAAAATTTAAAATCTTAAAATTTATAAACTTTACAGAAAATCTGAATTAAACTGAACAATAAAAAACCCTGTCGGAAAAACAAATCAACAAACATAAAAAACCAATATTTTAATATAGTGGTGGAACTGAGCAACATTTAGAAACTCTTCACCAAACTATGGTCTGAAAATTTTAGAATAACAAAATTTTTCAAAAATACCAAAGTTTAAAAAAAACTGCAATTCCGCCAAAATGTTAAATTTACCAACAACTTGAAAACTCACCATAAAATTAAAAAATTGGACTGAAAAATCAATATTAAATACCAAAAAATACCAAATTTTGAATTTTACTAACAAAACTTTAATTTCGCCAAGATTTTGCAATCCATGAAAAAACTGAGATTAAAAAAACAAACTATAATTATTAAAGCGCTTAAATTTAATAAAATTATGTCGAAATTATATGAAAACAAAATTTACCAGAAATCGAGAATTTACAAATAAATTTAAAAATCATAAAAATTACAAACTTTACCAAAAACCAAAACTAAGCTGAAAACTAAAACAATGAATTCACCGAAATCCGTAAATTCCTCATAAAACCAAATTTTACTCAAAAAATTATTAATTACAAAAATTACAAAATTAAAAAGAATCACAAGCCGAATTCAACTAACCTTTGGAAATTCGCATAAATTTTATTAAAACCAAAATTTCACCACGAACTCTAATTTCAGGAAAATTCAAACTTTTAATAAAAACGTAGAAATTGCATTAACATTTTTAAAACATAAAAATTTCACCACATATAGGACTAATTAAAAAAGTTTCGGAATCATAAACCCTATAAATACTACTAAAAGATGAATATTAAACTGAAGAATCACAAAAAAATTATTATAAAAAAAATTTTGGAATTTACCTAATCAAACAATTTTCTAAAAAATTTAAATTATCAAAATGACAAAATTGGTCAAAAAGTATAAAATACAACCAAAAATTCAAATTTCACTAAACTTTATAACTTCACCAAATCTAAAAATTTCAACCAAAAATAGTTAAAAAAAATTAAATAAACTTTTAAATTTTTCTTTTGGAAATTTGGAGTTTATTAGAAATTTTTGTTTATTCTTCGGTAAAATATTGGTTTTATATTAAGTCGATAAATCTAAGTAATAAAATTTTGGCTGTTTTAAAAATTAAAAAAAAGTCTAGAAAAAGCCACGAAACTAACACTGGTTTGGATAAAATATTAAATATTGTATTATTCGAATCGAAAATTTGCCTCTTTTTTCCAATTAAATTCTCTATCGTAATTTCCAAATGATTTTTGCGTTGTTTGTCCTGTTTGATACATTTTGGTTACTTCGTGTTTTATGTTTCACAAAATATTTTTATATAAATCTAATAAAACTTTGTCACTTTTATGCTGTTTCTATTATTTTGACATCACGAAATTTCAAGATCTTGCTACAGGTTGCTGTTGATACATAGTATGAATTTGTCTTGTTTTTCTTTTGTTATTATTCTACTTGTTTTTTTCTTTTTATTTGTATGGGCAGCTTGAGTGTACCTCGTATTAAGCAGTTATATATTGTGTTGGTGTACAAGGTATTTCGGTGTGCACAATATATCAAATTTTTCTTCCAAATCTAATAGCACTTTAACAATAGAAAAAAGAACACAAAACTGAAAAGGTACGACTAAATTTTTCATCCAATTTACAATCGCAACCACATACCTAAGCAATCACATATTCTAGGTTTTAATACGAGGCAGATGTAATTTAAACACAGTCATCAGTCCGAAGTGGAATTTCAACTCTCCTATGTACTCAGGTAGTTAATTATTGCATATACGATTATTGCCGATACGATTTTATTTTAATTAAGACAAAAAAAAAACGCGAAGGAAGTTAGGGAGAAGATAACACAGGACCTAAAAATGAAACCTAGAATTTGTGCTTTAACTATATAATCTTTTTAAAACTTATTTTGTAGCTTGTAATTTGTTAATCTTATGCATCTTATTACTTTGAGATGCTGTAACTGACAATCTCCAATCAAGAATATGTTATTGAACATCATTGATCTGTTTCGCTCGTCGTTGACGGTAATGGTTTCACCAATATTTTTTTTGTAATAAGTACATATGGCGCTGTCCGTCCTAGAGATACACCAAATAACAACAATAACTGTTTGTGGAGGCATTGCCACCTGGTAAACATCATGAGGGCTGACAGAACTACTTATCCAAAAATGGCTGAAGTTCATTGGTCAGACAAACTTTTTCCCCTCTTCCAAGCGTTCATTTGAACATGCTGCTTAATGATGCCACCATATACTGTCTACAATTTGGTACACCCTTTGTAATAATAAATTTATTTTTCAAGTCATCTAAATCATCCGTATTGTACATCCAGGCATTTCTGTAATTATGAGTAGTTTTAATGTTTTGTGCGTGTTACATCTGTTTCTTTATTTAACTTTCATTAGTCGTCTCCTTGTGTTACAAAACTGCATTCGCTATCACTTGTATAGCAATAAAAAAACTAAAATTTGTTTTATTTCATGTTGGGAGTGTTGATGCTGTTCACATCCTTTCACGTCAAATACTTGTACAAGTGACTGTAGTACTTGAGATGAGTTGAGATATTTTTTGTTCTTACATTTATATAAAAAGCGAAAACTCTAGATGGTTTGTATATTTGTTAGCTGCTTCGAAAAAGAGTGAGATTCGGAGAGTGGGCGTGGCAGCTATCCCACAAATTAAATAGCAATTAAGTTTCGCATTACTAAAGTGTAAGGCTTTTTCTACATAGAATAAATGTAATATTATCTTGTTTATCGGTGACTACAAACTCTAGGGTCTTCAAACCATGTACGAGCGTCTGTGTTACTGCGGTGCGTAGTTGAACTTCAAATGGGAACGGAGGCAAAAATAAACAGAACCTCAATAGCAGACGTGGCAAAATTTTTTACTTTATTATGGTAGGCGTGGACGAGCTGCAGATATTATTTTATATTGTTGATTGTAGCTGACATCCTTAGTAAGTGCACTTGATATTTTTCTTTTTAACAATTATTTCAATTTGTTCCATGAATTTCGCATTTAGTATTTTATACTGTATTATGTAACAACAATAATGTGGAAGATAGTGTAAGTATATTTCTTCAACATGTGTATGAAATTAGTTAAATAACGAAGAAAGTTTAATGTTTCCTTGTTATCTTCTGTTGACGGGGAAGACGTCCAGGCTCTTGGCATCCACTGGGATTGTAAACACAGAGTTAATCTTGTAGAAAAGACAACTTTATTTATAAACTTTATTTAAATTTTTTCTTAATTTTAACTCTAATGTTAAAATTCATTTTAGTGCAGGTACCAAGAACAGTTTAATCACCTCAGAATATCTTCGTAAACTCTTCTGAAAATGGCCGCTTTTTGGTTATTTATCAGATCTAAAAACCCGCGTTTTTCGGAATTAACAATTGAGTGTATAATAACTTATTAATTCTACCAACACATATGTATATATGGATAAACAGAGTGACGTATCGAGAGATGTGTTTAGTTCTTTTTACGGCATGAAGCTTACAACCATTATAACCCATTAGTGGCGGTAACAATCTACTATACAGCACATTTAATTACATCTGAAATGTTCAACCATGTTTTGATTGATCCTCAAAATTATTTTCATTTTGCAATTTCGAAGTAATTTGAGAATTGTGAATAAAGAAAATAAACCTTAACTTAATATCAAAAGTATTAGTATCAATATCCTAATACGCTTCAAACAAATTAATTAATTATGTTATTTATTAGAAGAGAATTTTAGTAGCTTTTCTGGGAAAATACCCATGAGTTTAATAGACCCTTAACCTTTAAAGTCAAAACTTGGAAATATTTTCTAGAGTTCTTCTGATTTCAAAACAAATTATGTTTATATAGATTTTTTAAAACCCAGTAAATTTGTCTGACTAGTTTCCCTATTGTGCTGCTAATAAGAACAAATTTTACACACGGATCAATATTGCTCAACCTTCACGACAAAAGTAATAACTGACTTTAGTATATTTATGTTAGAGTTAAGATGTTGAATTGTTCTTTTAACTAATTTTAAAAGCATTGGATAGCAATGCATTTTACGTGTAAGGCTTTCATGAATTACTGTATCATAAAAACAAATTCATAAGGTTTTGAATCTTAAAATTGACGTACTATGCATTCGGCATCTACATAAAGCTCTCCGATTAAATTAAGTATTTTGTCGCTTAGTCTGGATACCGTAGCGAAGGCACGTACGAGATCTACAAACAGAAGGTATAGGCTGCTGTCGTGCTCAATAGACTGCACAAGGTCTTCCCAGCTTGAATCCTACTTATTTTTGGAGGACTGTTTCTACAACTGATGGGATTAGGTTTAAGATCAGCGTTAATAAGAGTGTATCAACTGCATTCAGCAGATTTATATCCCTCCAGTTGCTACACAGCCTTTATTTCTACGGAATTGTCACTACTACACAATTTTTCCAACATTTCGGTATTGACTCCATTTCTGTTTACCGGTGTCAACGCTTTGGCAATTGTTTCCCCACCATATTTGAGTAACTCTGCTCAGTATTTCGGAAAAACCGGGAATGCGTTTGAATGAAAGTGAGATGTCGTAGTCAGGTACGACGAGGTGTTGAAGAAGTCACGCCAGCGTGTGAGCTGTTCAGTGATGGAAGTGAGATCGATGCCATTTTCGTCCTTGATAACATCAGTAGTACGTGTCTGTTTCGCAAGCAACTGTGTAATGGCATTATAAACACATCTCAAACTATTCATCGCTGCTAGCTTTTCCGCTTCAGCTGATATGTTATTGGAATAGGCTTCATAATTTTTCCGTGACATATACTTTACTATTACAGCTGCTTGTCGATATTCCGCCTTTGCATAAGTTCTGGCCTCTGTTGTTTTAGAGCGGTTGATCTTATTTTTTAGCTTTTTGCCGTGTACTATTTCAATTAACGCCGCATCAGTAATCCAAGGTATGTGGCTTCGATTTTGGGTACCAAGAACTTGTGTCGCAATATGGTGGCATGCGCTCTGAACATCAGGCCAGGTAAGTTCTATATCGCGCCCACTTATTTGTTGCATTATAGTATGTTTTTAATGATTTGCAATGTTGGTGTCCTTCAGCTTGTATATGTTACATTTGACCAGCTTTTTTGCATTGGGGCGAAGTTTAATGTTACCTACAAATAGGTGGTGATAGCTGTCTAAATAAGCACCCCTTCGTGTCTTTGCTTCTAATAGACAACCAAGAAACTGTTTAAACTTATTGAATGTCTTTTTTAATAATATAAATAATAAATAATAAATAATAAATAATAAATAATAAATAATAAATAATAAATAATAAATAATAAATAATAAATAATAAATAATAAATAATAAATAATAAATAATAAATAATAAATAATAAATAATAAATAATAAATAATAAATAATAAATAATAAATAATAAATAATAAATAATAAATAATAAATAATAAATAATAAATAATAAATAATAAATAATAAATAATAAATAATAAATAATAAATAATAAATAATAAATAATAAATAATAAATAATAAATAATAAATAATAAATAATAAATAATAAATAATAAATAATAAATAATAAATAATAAATAATAAATAATAAATAATAAATAATAAATAATAAATAATAAATAATAAATAATAAATAATAAATAATAAATAATAAATAATAAATAATAAATAATAAATAATAAATAATAAATAATAAATAATAAATAATAAATAATTAATAATAAATAATAAATAATAAATAATAAATAATAAATAATAAATAATAAATAATAAATAATAAATAATAAATAATAAATAATAAATAATAAATAATAAATAATAAATAATAAATAATAAATAATAAATAATAAATAATAAATAATAAATAATAAATAATAAATAATAAATAATAAATAATAAATAATAAATAATAAATAATAAATAATAAATAATAAATAATAAATAATAAATAATAAATAATAAATAATAAATAATAAATAATAAATAATAAATAATAAATAATAAATAATAAATAATAAATAATAAATAATTAAATAATAAATAATAAATAATAAATAATAAATAATAAATAATAAATAATAAATAATAAATAATAAATAATAAATAATAAATAATAAATAATAAATAATAAATAATAAATAATAAATAATAAATAATAAATAATAAATAATAAATAATAAATAATAAATAATAAATAATAAATAATAAATAATAAATAATAAATAATAAATAATAAATAATAAATAATAAATAATAAATAATAAATAATAAATAATAAATAATAAATAATAAATAATAAATAATAAATAATAAATAATAAATAATAAATAATAAATAATAAATAATAAATAATAAATAATAAATAATAAATAATAAATAATAAATAATAAAATAATAAATAATAAATAATAAATAATAAATAATAAATAATAAATAATAAATAATAAATAATAAATAATAAATAATAAATAATAAATAATAAATAATAAATAATAAATAATAAATAATAAATAATAAATAATAAATAATAAATAATAAATAATAAATAATAATAAATAATAAATAATAAATAATAAATAATAAATAATAAATAATAAATAATAAATAATAAATAATAAATAATAAATAATAAATAATAAATAATAAATAATAAATAATAAATAATAAATAATAAATAATAAATAATAAATAATAAATAATAAATAATAAATAATAAATAATAAATAATAAATAATAAATAATAAATAATAAATAATAAATAATAAATAATAAATAATAAATAATAAATAATAAATAATAAATAATAAATAATAAATAATAAATAATAAATAATAAATAATAAATAATAAATAATAAATAATAAATAATAAATAATAAATAATAAATAATAAATAATAAATAATAAATAATAAATAATAAATAATAAATAATAAATAATAAATAATAAATAATAAATAATAAATAATAAATAATAAATAATAAATAATAAATAATAAATAATAAATAATAAATAATAAATAATAAATAATAAATAATAAATAATAAATAATAAATAATAAATAATAAATAATAAATAATAAATAATAAATAATAAATAATAAATAATAAATAATAAATAATAAATAATAAATAATAAATAATAAATAATAAATAATAAATAATAAATAATAAATTATAAATAATAAATAATAAATAATAAATAAATAATAATAAATAATAAATAATAAATAATAAATAATAAATAATAAATAATAAATAATAAATAACAAATAATAAATAATAAATAATAAATAATAAATAATAAATAATAAATAAATAATAATAAATAATAAATAATAAATAATAAATAATAAATAATAAATAATAAATAACACAAATAATAAATAATAAATAATAAATAATAAATAACAAATAATAAATAATAAATAATAAATAATAAATAATAAATAATAAATAATAAATAATAAATAATAAATAATAAATAATAAATAATAAATAATAAATAATAAATAATAAATAATAAATAATAAATAATAAATAATAAATAATAAATAATAAATAATAAATAATAAATAATAAATAATAAATAATAAATAATAAATAAATAATAATAAATAATAAATAATAAATAATAAATAATAAATAATAAATAATAAATAAATAATAATAAATAATAAATAATAAATAATAAATAACAAATAACAAATAATAAATAATAAATAATAAATAATAAATAATAAATAATAAATAATAAATAATAAATAATAAATAATAAATAATAAATAATAAATAATAAATAATAAATAATAAATAATAAATAATAAATAATAAATAATAAATAATAAATAATAAATAATAAATAATAAATAATAAATAATAAATAATAAATAATAAATAATAAATAATAAATAATAAATAATAAATAATAAATAATAAATAATAAATAATAAATAATAAATAATAAATAATAAATAATAAATAATAAATAATAAATAATAAATAATAAATAATAAATAATAAATAATAAATAATAAATAATAAATAATAAATAATAAATAATAAATAATAAATAATAAATAATAAATAATAAATAATAAATAATAAATAATAAATAATAAATAATAAATAATAAATAATAAATAATAAATAATAAATAATAAATAATAAATAATAAATAATAAATAATAAATAATAAATAATAAATAATAAATAATAAATAATAAATAATAAATAATAAATAATAAATAATAAATAATAAATAATAAATAATAAATAATAAATAATAAATAATAAATAATAAATAATAAATAATAAATAATAAATAATAAATAATAAATAATAAATAATAAATAATAAATAATAAATAATAAATAATAAATAATAAATAATAAATAATAAATAATAAATAATAAATAATAAATAATAAATAATAAATAATAAATAATAAATAATAAATAATAAATAATAAATAATAAATAATAAATAATAAATAATAAATAATAAATAATAAATAATAAATAATAAATAATAAATAATAAATAATAAATAATAAATAATAAATAATAAATAATAAATAATAAATAATAAATAATAAATAATAAATAATAAATAATAAATAATAAATAATAAATAATAAATAATAAATAATAAATAATAAATAATAAATAATAAATAATAAATAATAAATAAATAATAATAAATAATAAATAATAAATAATAAATAATAAATAATAAATAACAAATAATAAATAATAAATAATAAATAATAAATAATAAATAATAAATAATAAATAATAAATAATAAATAATAAATAATAAATAATAAATAATAAATAATAAATAATAAATAATAAATAATAAATAATAAATAATAAATAATAAATAATAAATAATAAATAATAAATAATAAATAATAAATAATAAATAATAAATAATAAATAATAAATAATAAATAATAAATAATAAATAATAAATAATAAATAATAAATAATAAATAATAAATAATAAATAAATAATAATAAATAATAAATAATAAATAATAAATAATAAATAATAAATAATAAATAATAAATAATAAATAACAAATAATAAATAATAAATAATAAATAATAAATAATAAATAATAAATAATAAATAATAAATAATAAATAATAAATAATAAATAATAAATAATAAATAATAAATAATAAATTATAAATTATAAATTATAAATAATAAATAATAAATAATAAATAATAAATAATAAATAATAAATAATAAATAATAAATAATAAATAATAAATAATAAATAATAAATAATAAATAATAAATAATAAATAATAAATAATAAATAATAAATAATAAATAATAAATAATAAATAATAAATAATAAATAATAAATAATAAATAATAAATAATAAATAATAAATAATAAATAATAAATAATAAATAATAAATAATAAATAATAAATAATAAATAATAAATAATAAATAATAAATAATAAATAATAAATAATAAATAATAAATAATAAATAATAAATAATAAATAATAAATAATAAATAATAAATAATAAATAATAAATAATAAATAATAAATAATAAATAATAAATAATAAATAATAAATAATAAATAATAAATAATAAATAATAAATAATAAATAATAAATAATAAATAATAAATAATAAATAATAAATAATAAATAATAAATAATAAATAATAAATAATAAATAATAAATAATAAATAATAAATAATAAATAATAAATAATAAATAATAAATAATAAATAATAAATAATAAATAATAAATAACAAATAATAAATAATAAATAATAAATAATAAATAATAAATAATAAATAATAAATAATAAATAATAAATAATAAATAATAAATAATAAATAATAAATAATAAATTATAAATTATAAATTATAAATAATAAATAATAAATAATAAATAATAAATAATAAATAATAAATAATAAATAATAAATAATAAATAATAAATAATAAATAATAAATAATAAATAATAAATAATAAATAATAAATAATAAATAATAAATAATAAATAATAAATAATAAATAATAAATAATAAATAATAAATAATAAATTATAAATTATAAATTATAAATTATAAATAATAAATAATAAATAATAAATAATAAATAATAAATAATAAATAATAAATAATAAATAATAAATAATAAATAATAAATAATAAATAATAAATAATAAATAATAAATAATAAATAATAAATAATAAATAATAAATAATAAATAATAAATAATAAATAATAAATAATAAATAATAAATAATAAATAATAAATAATAAATAATAAATAATAAATAATAAATAATAAATAATAAATAATAAATAATAAATAATAAATAATAAATAATAAATAATAAATAATAAATAATAAATAATAAATAATAAATAATAAATAATAAATAATAAATAATAAATAATAAATAATAAATAATAAATAATAAATAATAAATAATAAATAATAAATAATAAATAATAAATAATAAATAATAAATAATAAATAATAAATAATAAATAATAAATAATAAATAATAAATAATAAATAATAAATAATAAATAATAAATAATAAATAATAAATAATAAATAATAAATAATAAATAATAAATAATAAATAATAAATAATAAATAATAAATAATAAATAATAAATAATAAATAATAAATAATAAATAAAAAATAATAAATAATAAATAATAATAAATTTAATTAATAAAGGTGATTAAAAATATTTATGAAAAAAACTTAATATAAACTAATTTCTTTTTTTAGTTCCATCTTCAGAGGAAAAAAGGAATTCAATCTCTATAATTCCCTTGCGGGAAATTTGTGTCAATTGTTCTTGACGACCTTGTCCCGTGACTTGTGAACGTGGGTCTAACAAAAAAAGTTACGTCCTGTGACCGGTGAAAACAACTCATATCAATTAACTAGAATAATTAAGACAATCAACTTTTTGTTTGTATGTATGTAACTTTTAATATGTATTAATATACATAGATATTTATTACACCAATTATAACCGATACCAGCGCTATAGTAACCCACACAGATTCTTAGCATCTATTCAAGCACCTGCCTAAAAGATATTAACTTTGCCCTCCTATGATATGGCCATGTTAAAGTGACAGGTCGCTTTCGTGCAAAATGTTAAAACTTGAACCGGTCAATATCCCTAAAGAATGAGTCAGGTGTCAAGTTCCGTGTCAATTCCGTTCTCTCCTTCCGGTTAATAATAGAAAATAATTTCACTCACGAAATAAGCACTAGTCGAAAAAAAAAACGTTAGATGGCGGACCATGTAGTAAGTAGAAACGGAAGATTAAACTTATACACAAAACTGCTACACCTTTAGCAAAAGTTAAAATAAGAATTAATAGATAAATATAATAAAGAGTTATTTAATTTTCATTTAACTGAAGAGGTGCTTTGCTCAATCTTACACAAATTCAATTGATATAAAAGAAATATTTACCAAAGTTTGAAGCTATGAATTTACAAATTTTGTTGGACGTTACAGGCTCTTTTTCATAACCATAAATGTTAAACTATAAAGTGATTTGTTGCATCTGTTGCAACAAATATTAAAACATTAAAAACTTTTATGCATTTATACAAACATTTTTGGAGAAGTTTTTAACAAACCTCTAAACAACACCATTTAAAAGGACTTACTCAAAAATATTTTTTGTGTAGTTGGTTATAAAAAAAACATGAAATATAAAATCGGTTTTATTTTCATAAACTACCAGAACAACCAACAAACATGGCAACGAGGCCAGTTTGAAATATTTTGCAGAAATACAAGTCGTAAAAATAAAAAACTATATAAAGAACTTTCAATTGCAGTCAGAATTTACTTTAACTCTCGTGTCAGTAACTTTCGTTATCAACGTAATACTGTCGATAGTTATTTCGTCTGCTTAAAGTTTATTACACCAATGCAATATAAAAACATTTATCCTTAGAGATTTTAAGTGCTGGTAAACAAAATTTCGAGTGATGGACAATAAATAGTCATGGTTTCTGGTGGTGACAGATGTAAACAAACTATGACTTAATACATACATATTTACATTTTTATATGCATCCTCATGCACTTACACACACACAAATGTATTTTTGTAAAAAGAGATATTAATTTATGAAAGCACAATCTGCTAATAATGGGAATTACTACTAGAGGGATTGTCAGAAAATCATTAAAGAGGAGCATATTGAAGTAGTTTTATAATGCTTATAAATAAATATTATAATAAGTCAATTTTTTTTTCTAATTTTAAAATTTAGAACTCATAAATATTTTTTGTAAAACCTTTTTTCTAACAGTCGGGTATAATCCAATGGTAACTTTGAGGGCTAAGTGGCAATACGGATGATTTATTTATTTCCTTAACATATTTTTAGGCTTCATTTAAATTTAGTTAACTTATAACACTAAGTTGTGGAGAATTCAAGCTTTTTTGAATTTTCTTGGAGATATTTGTCCAGTGTTGCCA
Organism: Phania funesta; assembly: GCA_963932375.1. Taxonomy (NCBI): domain Eukaryota; kingdom Metazoa; phylum Arthropoda; class Insecta; order Diptera; family Tachinidae; genus Phania; species Phania funesta. Next base: position 99,835,223 of record OZ010652.1, read on the forward strand.
GCAATTTATCTGTAAATGGAAGGTTTTTTTTTTATTAAAGGAAAAAGTTCTTGGGTTGGTGATCAGATGGAACTGTTGGGATTGATTAAGAAAGCAAGATAATTTAAATTTGTAAAGTATGTATTATAAGAACTAAGGATATATAATATCCTGCATAGCACTTACTGTCCATGAAGTCTTCGGACAATGTAAAATAAATTTTACAATTTATTACTCAAAATTAATAAATTATTAAACAAAGCATAAAAATGTACTGCTGGTGCCGGCTGTGGTCATTTTAAACGGCCAATTAAGGCCTTTTCCGAAAATTTGAATTGTTTGATCGGAGTAAGGGTACTTAGGATTTTCTAGAAATAGCATATGGATGTGTCCCTTAGTTTTCCGAATGTGTGAGTATGAAAAAAATCGCGTGCCAATTCCACATAAATGTTTGGTTTTGCTATTTTCCAATTTGGTATAGTTTTAGCAACGTTCAATAATAGTGTGTTAAATATACTAGACACAGCAGTCTTAAGAACCATGGACCAACCAATTGCTAATAGTAGCAAGGCGGTCGTATTTGCGACAGAATTTATTGGTTTCCAAGAGTTTATCCAAAATGATTGCATTTTCCATAAAGTACTTTTTATTAGTGATAATAAATCTACAGCAGCACTTTCGTGGATTCTCGTAACATTTCTCATAGAGCGAAATTAAAACACCATATAATTATGAATTAATTTATGGTAAAAAATTTGTCATATTATTTAATGTAAAGGGGATAGCGAAGACGACCGATTAATTTATGGTTCCAATTTCGACTCTTTTCTTACCACGAATTGTTTTTAGGCAACCAATTTATAATTTATTACATTGAGTCCCGTACTATTGACCGTAATGATTTCTGATTTTCGACTGATAATTGTCGTCCATCTACCTGATCGCAAAGTCTCTTTTAATTGCTTGCATTTGTCTAATACTTAGGCCTCCCATGGCATGCACGTTTAACCCGTGGTCCTTACCCTTATGTTTTAGCCAGTACTAGATTTTCACACACAGTGTGCCGTGTCAGACTCTTCCTGAGTTGTATCTTTGGAGACCGACCCGTCTGCTTCTTACGGAGTTTTCTTGTCCATCTCTTCCAAATTGGCCAATAAACTCCAGAGATCCTGCAGACATTAATCTCTCACCTCTTGGGAGTCTTCATTATCCTTCTCACGTTCTTACGCCTTGTTACAGAATTCAAAGCATTTTCGATCGAAATGGAATCCTGATACAGGGCTGATAGATTAGGCAGCTGGCAACACTGTTTAATAGTATCATTCAACAATTGTTGAACCATGTGTCTATTGAAGTCAGAAGCTATTTACATTAAAACTTCATAATATTTCCCCCTTCAATTTCATTAAAACTTTCTAAGGTTAAATTCACACCACGAATCTTAAATAGAATCAATGAAACATTGTAATGGATAAAAAAATATAACGTGTGTTAATGGAGTTTACTTTTGCAGATTGCCGGAAATAATATATCTAGATATTGGAAACTAGACTAGGTGGCACATTAAAAAGCATTTTCTTTTTACATACTTACAGTTTCCTGTGAAAGTGCAAGGCTTGATGCAGCTTCTTATGCTTTTTTTTATTTTGTACTTGTAGATGATACTCACTAATGATGCAGGTACAAAAAATATGTTGTCTAATTCCTAAAAGAATTTGATATACTTTACAACATTTCTAATAAAAAGTTTCTACCAAAACAAACTGATTAGCACAAAAGAAATCTCAAGCTTAATTTTAATTTGTGAAATAAATACAACTTACCATATTTTCATTGGCGGTTGAAAATCATGTTAAAAAACATAATATTATAACATAAGTCGTGAAAGATTTACTTAATTAATACTTCAAGAAAAACAAATATTAAAACTTGATAACTTTAAGTAAAGCTCCCTCCCATATACATGTACAAGTTTTTTCTGTATAAATCTAATGATAAGCAGCTTCAAAGTGGAATGCAATGAAAAAATATTGTAGAACATACTGTTTAATCTTTAGTGAAGAATGCTGTTAAATATGATGAAATTTTAAGCAACCAAAAGTAGAAAGGGGTTTAAGCAAAGGAAGCATCCGATTAAGGAGCAAAAATATATTACTTAAAATGTCTGTGAGTATAAGCGGTATTTTCCCTCTTTCCTTTTGCTTTTAAAATTTGAACTTTAAATAAATAGTCCGATATCATAGTTTTTTTCCCCACCACAGACTGGCAACACCAAGCTGTCTTTACTAGAAATCCCTCTATACATCAGGTGATTTCTTAGCTATATAGTTTTTCAGTACAAAAAAAAATCCTGTAATGTGTCTGGGCCAAAAATGTTCAGTAAGGTTCGCCATTGAATTTTATAATCAAAATTCATGCTGGTGAGTCAACAAGCAGAATTGCCGCATTTGGTGTGAAGTGCAGCCATAGCCAGTGAAAAGCTGCCAACGCACTGGTTGGTGCGATTTATGGGCCCACGCACAGTGGTTCAGAATCGTGTTTCATTGGCAAAAACTGTATAACTTTTGAACTAATGAAGATTTTTTGCAATTCTTTTTTTAGTGAATAGATACGCTTTAATAGTTTCAGTTTCACTAAATCAGTTTAGTGGTTGTTGAGAAATTTAGGCTTTAAGTTGAGCTATCGATTTTTTTTTATTTTGGGTAGAAATGCGCGCTTATTAATTTTTTTTTAAAGACCTCATAATAAAAATTAAATCAGCTTTATAAAACAGTAATGAAGGTTTTTGAAAATTTAACACATAAGCCTAGTTTTTTCAGCATACACATAAGTATGTAAGACACACCTAGACAATAATAACGGAAACATTTCTACTAAATGAATATCTGCAAGATACTGAATTAAAAAAAATACCTAAATATTTATGAGAATTATAAAACTAATTTACCATAATAAAGTCTCACAGAGCACATATTATCTGCTGATAATAAAAATAAATTGAATATCATTAAGTCACTACGCTAAGAACTACAAAATTAGGGATTTTTCCCAATATCTAGCTATTTAGTTTTTTTAATGAGAAACTTTAACCATAATTTGAAACTAAATATTAGTACTTGAAGGAATTTTAATCTATGGATATATCAAAATTTTTATTTCAGATATTGGAACATAGATATTTTTAATTGTGACGTCTTGTTATACAATACACGAAACACGTTAAAAAACGTTTAAAACACATTATTTCAATTTCATTTTATATATTTTTATTTTCAATTTATTTACAAAGCTATCACTTCCAATGACATGAAATAACTTAAAATTACATTAAATATTAATATTTGTATACATGTGGCATCCCCCTCTACAAAAAAGAGGTAACTTTCCATGTATCTTCAACTAACTTCCTTTGAATTGTTGTACCTCTGCCGAAAATGGTGTGATTTCAATAGATTCCTTCTTAGCTGCAATTATATGATGATATGATGTGTATACATTTTAGCCCTTTTCGACCGCATGCAATCTGAGCTGATTAGACTGCTGCTTTGTTAAAAAAAAAAAACAAAAATAATGCAAGCGACTCCCTATTTATGAACTGCTTTTCCTCGTTTGGTTGAGGATCTGTTTTGTTCTCACTGGACTAGTGAAAAAATTTTTGGAATGATATCCAATATCGTTAGATGGTTTTGTGATCGTAATTGGTAAAGCAAACTATTTGTAATATTTTCGCATCCGATTTCTTCATTTATATTCTTCAGTTTGCGCCTCTTCGATCTATCGCTACATTTATCTAGCGATTTTTGTGGTCTTCCACTACTATTATTACTTTTAATTTCCGAAGCTATCTTGATAGTAAGTTCACCTTGTAAAAAAGTAAGTTCACCTTGCAATAAACATATAAAATTTACATTTACTCCAGTCAAATTCCTTGTAGCGTTTTCTCAAATTTGTTACAATACCAGATACTTTTTTTGTAAGTGCGATTATGTTTAATTTTCTTTTTAAAATATTCTTCAGTCACTTCATTATAGCTGAACCTCCCCATATTTTCATTAAGCTATAAAGTAAGACTGAAAATTTTAAAAACTTTTAGGATCAAATATTTGTATGAAACTAAAATATATTTCTAAATTATTGTCGTTATTACTCAATATCAAATTTTTAAAGCTATTCTAAGTTACCTATATTAAATTATAAATTTTCGAATAAAATTAACTCCTCTGCTCACCTCCGTCTCTCTCTCTCTCTCTCTTTATTTGTTGCCTTTCAGGTAAGCATTCGAAATGAACGTGAGTTAATAGTTATAATCTTTCCGGCAAGCTGTCTACCTAACCTAATATTCAAAAATCAATTAACTCAGCAAAATTGAAAGGAATACACAGTGGCGGATTTAGGCCTGCCCATCTCAGGCAATCCTTAAAGTGCGGCCCTTTTTGATTATATGTGACATTTAAGTCACATATAATTACGAACAGTCTTTTGTCCACTGCAGTGTAATTTATTTATTAAATATTGTTTATTATTTTCGACCAAAAAATTTATAAAATTTTACACATAATTGGGGTGTTTTAAAAATTCTTTTATTTCAAATTTTCTTTCTTTTTAATTAGAAAATTCAAAATTTTTTAAGTTTTACATAAAATTAAATATGGTATCTTAAAATAAAATGAAATACTTCATATGTACATGTGTTTGTGTGCCGATAAAACACAAAAGAAACGGTTTTTCTGAAAAGTAAATATAACTTTAAATATAATATTAATATGAATACTATTTTTAAAAAATTAGCAAAGTTTGCTATCAACGCTTATTTTATTAAATTAGTCTTTCGAGATTTTTCTCTGGCAAAGCCTTCAATTAAATCGTCATAGTCAATTTCATCCACCAATTGCGCTTCAATAGACAATAATGCAAGAGCATTAAGTCTATCTTGGCCCATACTTGCCCGTAGATAGTTTCTAATTTTTCCCGGGTTGAAAAAGATCTTTCTGATGAACAGTTTGTAGCGGGGATACTCAGAAAAATTCGCAAAGCTATGTATACATTGGGGTAAATATCTTGAAGATTCCGTATATGTAATATATAGAATATACTTTGTGCAGAACGCACATCTTCAGTATTCGACAATGAATCTTTGAGTTGATAATGTTAATTAATGCTTTCATTTGCTAATGTCTCTTCTAGATCATCAGGATACTTTTCCACCAGTTTATTTGCTTGTTGTATTAATTCATTTTATACATATATTTCTGATAAATTATTAAAAAATTTAAGTTTTCAAAAAGTTTTACGTATGCATTTTTACGTTCCGATAACTGTACACTCAGAGTATCCAAAATGGGATAATATATATTTGTTCGAAAATGTTCCTGTCCAGAAATTGGTCCTCTTTCATTTACCCGTGATTCATCTAAATGAAGTTTCCTAATTTGTCTACGACGAGAATCATAATGATAATAATCTTGAACTCCAGATAACAATTTAACTTTTTCCTCAAATTCAGAAAAATTTTTATTTCTAATATACTGCAGAAATGAGGCAAGGGAATCATAAATTTGGACAACAGATGATAAATCAGCGTGGGACCCCAGAAGTTTCTTACTGGCAGTATTAAAACGATTTAAAATTACATTCCACACATTGGCCAGGATAGCTGTTTCCAGATGTTGTAATTTTCGTTGCAATCCAAGAGCTTCAGATCGTGTGGTTGGTTTCTCGTCCTCGTTTTCTGCAATAAAATCTAATGCTTCAATTATTGCAGACCACCATTTTTCTAAAGCATAACATGCATCATGTCGAGCTGACCAGCGAGTTTGAGAGAAGTTTTTGAGTCTTAAATTTGTCCGCTGCACCAAGATCTCCCAACGATGTGCATATATTGTAAAAAAATTATAAAGTTCTTGTAAAGTCTTGCAGTCTTTTCTGCCTTTTTTTACGATATTCAGCAACGCTGAGTTTTTTTCTATAGGCACTCATATTAAAATTGCAAAAAACACGAAAAGTTGAAACTTGTGTACTTATGTGAACAGTTCATATGTATGAACATAAATGAACCACGCACAGGCTAAATAAATAACACAGTCACTTATTTATTTTATTTTCATAGATTACTATTAAAAAGGGGAATCACATTAACATTCTTTTAAACCTTTTGAAAAGTAATGTAAATTTTACTATTTTAGCGATCAATCTAGCGATTTTAAAGCAGTCGACAATGTAATTTTAGCTACATATGCGGGATTTAGACGGAAACTTTTTTTTATAACTTTTTTCGTATTCTTTTTAAAGTTGCTTCCAAAAATCATTTGCATTTATACGATGACTTTTTTAGTCACAACTTTTTTCACTTCGTCTTCTTTACTTCTCCTTCGTTTGATTAATTATTTGCTATTGTTATTCAAACTATACAAATTTTATGCAAATTTGTTTAATTTTATTTCTTGTTTCTTTTCCTTTTATTCTTTTGTTTGACTTTTTATTATGTTATGGTCTTTATTTTCTAAATATTTAGTTGTTAACTCTTCAAGAGGCGAATAAGAATAAAGCATAATAGAAAAAAAAACAAATGAGAGCAAAGAGAATATGAAAACAGTTACCAAAAACAAGAAACTAAATATAATTTACAAAAATCGTATTTGTTTAAAGCATATTTTTTTTTAATTTACCATTAAATTTTGGCGCCCTTTATATTATGCCGCCCTAGGCCCTGGCCTCATGGGCCTAGGCGTAAATCCACCACTGGGAATACAATGAACATATTACGTTTTGCTACATATGATTTGAACTTGCAGTTTACCGTATTCGGTTTAAAATATTAATCAATATATTTTGTTTCCAAGTTATATAAAAATAAGTTTGTCGTTGCTCTTTTTATTCTATTCAGGTAAAATGGCATTTACGTAATTTCTACGGTACAATTACTAGCAATTTTCATAATAAAATTTTATTTACATTAAAATAAAAAATATGTAGGCGTTCCACAGGCGGGTCGTGGCAGGTGCAAAGAAGACACTTCTTTCTCCGGATGGTATCGGTTCTTAATCACTTTTGATCTTCAAAGCTTAAAATTTTACGAAAATATGGGGTTTATTTTTTTATTTAACATACATTTTTTGTTTTCAGCAACATGCCACACCCACTACTGCAAATATTTTAAGAAAATTGTTTGGCTACTGTAGGGTAATCTTCGTGGTGGCGTAACAATTTTAGGAATCTATGTCAAGCAGTATTTTTTGTGGGGATACGTGAAGGCGCTCGAGCCCATTTCACCACAAAAACGTTCACTTTATAGCAGAAAATTAAAAAAAAAAATTTTGCAAAAACTTACACAAATATATTAAAAATCTTTAAAAAGTCGCAAATAAATTAAAAATTGACCAAAAAACAGAAAATATACCAAAAATTTTTTAAAATTTTAAAATATCGAAATATCAGCACAATTTACTTAAATTCACTAAAATTTAAAAATTTTCACAAAACCAAACTATAGTCTAAAAATGTTTAAATTTCCAAACTAACGAACAGCCAAGTATAAAGAAACTCGAAATTGCTTCAAAAACTATGAATAAACTGAAATTTGGCAAAATTTTATATTTACCAAATCTTCGAAAATTCACTCCAAAATCGAAAAACTGGAATAAAACAAATAAATTCAAAAAAATACCACAAAAACCAAATTCACCAAATATGAAAATTTCAAAATTACATTTAAATTAAAATGTTGCTGTTTCAACGAAAGTTTTCAAAAAATCTATATTTTATGAAAAACGTCGCAATTTTCGAATATAGCTCCCTATTATTTTGCTTCAGAAACTCATTCAGTAGTTACAATACAAATCTTCCACCGTATTCAACAATATTAGCAAGAATAAGACTGCCCAATTTAAAAAGCCGGATAACTATGCTAAGTGCGTTTTCCTAATAAACTTAATATACGGTGATGTTCTTTTTGACTTTCTTCTGAGCAATATTAAATTCACTGTACCACAACATTCCACTCCTACTCAATACCTTTATATCTCCCTTTTCCTTGAATATTATTAAACGAGACCTTAGCTTGTGTTTAGATATATAAAATTTTCTTTTCACAACTTATTTATATCATTATGCATGTGTATTTTAGTCTGTAAAAACTTATTGTCTATAGACATTTTATAAATAAAATTAAAAAAAAATGAGGAGCGAATTTTGATTGTTGAGTCTTTATTAACTACCTTTGCCACGAAGCTTGCTAGTTTTTTGAATGACGGAAAAGCTAATTGTAGCTCATCTCCATAGTTCGTAATTAAAACGTGCATTTGCAGTAGCTTTTTGGTAGCTAATTGTAGCTCATCTCCATAGTTCGTAATTAAAACGTGCATTTGCAGTAGCTTTTGGTTCGAATAATTCACCAGCTGCTGATTTTTTTATTATGTAATAGAATACTTTAAATTATTGGGTATATCATATTATCGCTATATGAATGTTAGAAGTAAGAAATGTAAGCATATATATGTAAGAGTTTTTTTACGAACTAATATGTAAAATCTTACATACTTGCAGATTAAGATGTCCTATTTGCGTAGCTTTAAACAGGTACAAAACTATTTCATTGAATCCATTTAAAAACAAATAGAATTTGAATTCTTTTCAAAATATTTCAAAAGATATTTTTTATTATATAAGTGTATATTTATATTAATTTCTGGGTATATTTTGTATAAAAATAACAGATAACATATAAAGTTAAAATTTTAGCAAAATATGCTAAACTATTTTAGTTTCTTATCAGGAAAAGCTTCCTTCCACTTGCTTCTAAAGTAGGGCTTATGCTTGTGAGGATTTCTCACTTGAGCTGGGGTTGCCTTTTACTGACGATGAGTTAAAAGGAACATCAATAAAATATTATATGCTTTAATTTTGCTCATTTAATATGAAACTTCAATATAAACATGTTTTGAAAATTATGTTTAGTTAGAGGTTCTTTCAAATGATCTTAAGAAGAAAATTCTAATAATATAAAAAATCCTCACAACAATATCCGAGTCAGCTGGCTTTAAGCCGCCAACGAAATTTTTTGTTAAAGCGCTAAGAATTTCAACACATTGGCTGTTTGCCCATTTAAATAGCGGTAAATTTTTATTTCAAACATTAGAACAGTCGGTAAATAAGTTTCTGGTTGCTTATCAATCAAAAATATGCGTAGATATAAAAGGTCGCTATAAAAGGTGGGTAAAAGAAACGATTTTTATGAAATAAAACATATAGCAAAAAATGAAGGTGGTGATCGAATTTAGAAGGTATAAAATTTATGAAATCTTTTAATAAAATAAGAAAAGTGGAAAGCAGGTAATATACTGTGGTTTCACAGTTGCAATAATCACAAACAGGTGGATGAATCAGAAAGAATTTAAGAAAATTTTTAACAAGAAACAAAAAGTATAGCAGATATACTAAACACCACACAGATCTAGTAAATATAAATAAAGCACATTATAAGCAATTACGCACGCGTAACTTTATAACAGTACTAAAGATTCACTTAAAGGAACAAAAGAAAATACCTATAAAAGTAGTTGCTGGTGTGATTATTGCCTAAGCACAATAGTGCTGTATGACTGCCAGGTAGTAGAGAGCATAAAGCAACAAAGAAAAGACCTTATCGTAAAAGCGACAGCCAAAACGCCTTGCTGTTTGCTACCTGTTGTTCAATGCACTTTTGCTTCCACAATGTTGTTAACATTTCTTTGTGCTCTTTGTTATGCTCGAATTCGTATGAAATACAGCTCAAACATGTTGCTAGTCTCGCTGTGAGTGTGATCAAGACTACTAAGTAGAGGCTTAATACTTGCACACAAAAATGTTGATGGTTTGGTGAGTTCTGCATTTCTTCAAGCAAAAAAATGGGTCAGCATATATATAGCCAAGTTCAAGGCGATAGCAGTTTCAGTTGTACGAACGATTTACAAGTGGCAACACGTAAAGGCAACCAGCTGGAAAGTGTTAAGAAAGAATTAAAGAAACAATTAAGCAAATACAAAAAAGTAAAACACAGATTTAATTTTTTATACTAAAGAGAAAATATTTATTAAAGTAACATTAGTGTAAATTCCTATACTGTGTAGTGGTGTATTGAAAGTCAAGTGTAGAAAAGAACTAATTAAATAACAACAAAAGATATTTAAATAATTATAAAATAGTTAACAAGAAAGAATTTTAAAATTGTAGAAAACAGGTAAGAATTTTTTAGTTTTAAAGCGAGAAAAATATATACTCGTATGTACGTATATCAATTCCAATTATGTGTTGCTGTTCAATGGTTAAAAGAGAAAGTTTTTAAGTTGATTGTCATATAAAGGTTACAATAGCGTATTGTAAATAGTTTCATACGTATGAATGCGTTCTAAAAATCTAAAAACAAAATTTCGGAAATTATTATGAAAAACAAAGGATTTAAGACAAAAACTTACAATTTTAAAATAACCGAAAAAACAAACGATTCAAGACACATACCTTTTATGTTAAAGAATTCTTTATACAATTTAATTCATAATGCTTTCATTTTTTTTAATATGCTTTGAGATAAAAGTTTCTTAATTTTATAACTGTAAAAAACATTCTTAAATTAATGGGAACGTTGATAAATACAGCAATCTAGTTTATGTGTTTAACACTCTTATTTTTTACAAAGTACGAAAGCATGTTTTGAACTACTATATTTTTGATAATTATTAATGGATTTTTAAATTATATTTATTGAAAAAAAGATTAGGAATTAAAGACTAATTTGATATTTTTTGTTAGATATTTTATTTTATTTAATTTAAGTTTTTAAAACAAATAAATTTAATATTTATAGGGCTTACTTGGAAATGTAAATAATAAAAACAATTTAAGACCTAAACATCCAAATCAAAACCTGACATTATGTTATTCAAAATATTCTTGTTATATATTGAAAAATTTTCAAAAAATATCTTAGACGTTAGAAGAAATGTTTTATGCTAAGATTTTTAAAGTAAAATTTAAAAAAGCTGAAGATAAAACGACAAACTTTAAAAAGAACACCTCTGATATGTCTTCCGTAATTTATTTCTCTACTATGCTCCGTTACCCATTTCTTTATAAATAAAAATTTTTGAATAAAATGTTATAATTCTGCAAACACGTTAGTAATGGCGTGTAGTTAGTTTGGTCGTGTGCAAAAGCATAAATACCATCCATTATTGTTTCGTTAATATCGAACTTTGTTTCATATTTTCGTAAGAAAATTAGTTTACCATGAATTTTTAAATACAAAATGCTTTAAGCTTTTGTTTCGAAACTCTACTTTCTTGGCCAAACATCTATCTAAAAATCTCCAAAACATAAGGCGAGTAAAAAGTTACAAGTAATATAATTTGAAGTTAATTGTATTTTCAATTTGCTTCTATTTAAATACAATAAATTGAACTGGAAAATCGGCACTGAGCACAGTACGCTACCCTGTGGAATATCTGCATTTATTTCATATATACCTCATCTTCCATCTATACTTTTAGCGTAAAAATGCCTTTCAGAGATAAAGTTTATAAAAAAGAGATAGAATGAAGCCGGTAACATTTTTCTTATTTTCTGAATAGTGCCATACTCTATCGAAAGTTTGTTGGATGTTAAGAGAAACCGTTGAACAATACCGTCAAACATTCACTATACTTTGGCCCTATTTTGGAGTTGCCTGTTTTTGTCGGAAGCCAAACTGATAATCCAGGATGACACTTCGTCTGTCTGAAGTTGGCAACAATCCTCGTAACAAATTTTTTTTAATATGTCTAAAATACGGCAAGTAGACTTATTGCTTTGTATGATGGCAGCATGTCTTCAGGTTTGTTTGATTTGGAAAACATTATAATTTCGGCACATTTCCATTTTAATGGCAAGTGATCCAGTCTGAGATATGAGTTGTAAATTAATGTTAAAATAACACACATTTTCGACTTAATTTCTTTACATCGCTTGCAGTTATCAAACCGTACCCTGGTAATTTATTTTTATTAAGCTTGTCTATTTCAGATTTATGACCATACGTAAACATAATATTGAGGTTAAGTATAAAAATTATATTATACAACATAAACTTATTATTGTTTAAATTATATATTGCTATCATGTTATAATACATATGATAATATTATGATTCCAAGTCACCTTAGTATATTTCAAACATAATTCTACGAAATTAGTACGTGATGCAAATTAATGATATTATATTCATAATTTAGTGAAAATAATCATGCAACTAACGTATTTAACTTTGTAGTTGTTAAATTTTATACGACAATTGGTTTTCTGTCACCTATGTTTGGGTTTTAATAAAATTCTACGCTTGAAAATAACTTTAGCCTGTGTGTATTGTAATGATCCCAAAGCCAAAAGCTGTAGTTATAATTAGAATCGTAGGGTAAAAAATTAGAATATTTTAAGCCCGTGGTGTTACTCTCTAACTCTAAAGAATAAAAGTTTTACCAAAAAAGTTCTGAAAAAAATTTGTTGATTAAACTTTGATATGCTATTTATAATTATCTTTTTAAAAGTCTATTAAATAAAAATAATTAATTTCCTGCCAAATTTTAGAAAAAAGACCTATAAGATACACAAAGTCTAAGCAGATAAAACAACGTATGCCAATACGCATAGTTTTCGATGCAAATCAATTTACAACCCAAGCAAGCAATGATGAAATTTCTTGTAAACTAAAACCGATAAAATATTAATTGCAAATATTTTTCGGAAAACTAGAACTTATGTGTTTTGTATTTGTTTATAGGAAAATTTTTTCTTCAGTAAAAATATAATTCTCGTCGGGATTCAATATATAGGTATATAGAATTTAAGTTTTTTGGTCAATAAAGACCACCATATTTTTTTCGATGAGAAAGGTCACTGAACGGCGGATCTCAATTGCCCATTAGGTCCAGGGCACAACCACTTACCTGATCCATTTAAGAAAGTCTCAGTTCGACTTTTAAAAGTAGCTTAACGAATTTTGGTTACAAAACTTTAAAACTATTTCTCGCACAATAATTTGTAAAGAATTTGTAATCATATCCAACATGATATACATATGTAAATACAAATTACAAATAGATTTAGTCACCAGTTTACCCCTATAAACCCAATTTCGGCGCTGAGGCTTATTATAATTTATGTATATAAATAAGTGAAGCAAATGAAAAAGAAATATATCAAAATTTGTTATCAATAACTTAAAACAAATAAGAGTGGATACATCGCACACCCACGTCAAAGCTAACACAACCCTTAATTAATTAATGCCTTACATGTTGTTGAACTTCACTATTTGTTAAATAGGAATAATATTTTATAAGTTCAAGAATAGTTTTGTGGGTTTTATAAAAAATTTACAAGCTTTCAGTTGCGGCACCTTTGAAGTGGGTGTACGATATGCTATTTTTATAAAATTAATAGATAAGTATGAAGAAAAATTTAAGGATATATTTTAGTTAGAAGCATATATGGCTAAATATTGAGAAAATATATGTATTTTAGTGGTTAACATTTTTGGTAATTCCCGTCCAGTTTTATCCTTAAATATATCTACCGATTAAATAATTCTTAAATAATCAAACTCAGCGTAAATCTTCTAATGTTGGCCATACAGATTTATGAAAAACTATTTAAAATTCGATGACATTTTTGGGGAATTTTTTTCCGATATCATAATTCTAAAACAAGCTATAGCGCTATATTCAGCTGTACCGAATCTAACATACTCTTCTTCTAAGTAGAAGATTAATTTTTCTACTTAAGATGCAAATTTTTTGGTGGCCCAGGCAGTTAATCAGCTATAGTTTTGCACTGTGTATGGGAGTTGTCAAATGAAATTGACTAAAAACTACCACGATTCGCTGGAGAAATCTTTCAAATAATTATAATTAGTCCAATATGACTATATTCCATTTAGGTGCTATATGTGAAATGTTTTGAAATTATGAATGAAATGTTTTCTGTCGAAATTCATGTTTAATTCTCGGACAGTGGGCATGGCACTGTCGCTCATATTGTCACGCACGATTGAAGTGCCCCTATTTTCCAACATGTGCTTCATAATTGGCTTGAACCGTCTGGTATATGTCGTCTATAATGTCGTGCTCTCATCTTTGATGATGTCTTGACAACTGGACTATTATGTACTTACGTATATGCATGACAGAGTATTTGAGTGGCAAAGATTAAATCGAAAATTTAAAACATTTTACAAAATGTTTAAAAACGTTTTCATAAAAAAGCTGTAAAAGAAAAAGTGTCTCACATAAGATATGTTCTGCATGGTAAAAGTTTGTTTTATCGATGTTAATTTAAAATGCAATAGACACCTGAAAACTATTTCAGAATATGAATCTTACATATATGTTGTAAAATTTTATGTAACTTTCGAATCAGCTTTTGGTATAACAATATATAGATTGTATATATATTATATGTGGTAAACACTTGCCCTGTCACCCCATTAAAAGTTTTTTTATCGCACTCATAAGAGCTAAAATGATTCATTTATTTGTTTACATAAATAATTTAAATTATGAATTCTTATGAAATCCTATACCGTCGTTTATCGAGGCCATTTTGTATGTTACAAATTATGGTGGTTTACTCAGCCATAATTTTAGACTAGTATCGCTGCAATATATCGATATTCAATATGCTCGCTGTACCCCAAAGCTAAAGACCGCATATTGTTGATTTAGAGTTTCCATCGATAACAGGCATGCCGTCTGCAATCAATGTTGTATGTAGAAATGGAATTAGTAGACGGTCTTAAGAAACTCTTGCTATAATTTCAAAAATACTTGATAATTTTTCTGTTACTCTGACATAGTACAATCAATTTCGTAGAAAGGATTTTACGATAAAATAGAAGGGGGCTGGAATAAGTGCTTTTATTTTTGATAATAGACCATTGTGCCAAACCTTATTAAGTGTTTGTTCAATATCTTTGAAAGCTGCTTCAAAGGATTTTCAATGTTTAACAAATCGAACTCATATTCGGATACTATGTTCAGATTTTCCAAACCAGTAAAAAATTTTTAAATATTTTTGAAAAAGGGCAAAACAGACTATTGTTCCATACGATTATTTTTCATGTTCTGGTTTGTTTGGCTTACTAATACTAACTATCTCAGAGCATTTCCACTGCGACGGAAGATAACTCGCGCGAAGCATTGCTTTAAATAAATATGTGTGTTAAATTTATTATGGCTGCATTAGCTGAGTTTATAACTACTTTGCCAATTATGTTTACATGTCATATCTTCGAACTTCTCTGTGCGAAATATGCTTTATTGGTAAGCTCATTTAGTAAGACACATTAAGATATTCTGTTCTACTTAACAGAATTTAAATGTTTTTTATGCAAAATATTACGACTTCTAAATTTTCTGAACAAAGTTTAGCCTTTAGCTTTACTTTTTTCGGTTTAATTGTTTTAGATGGTTTAGATTTACCTTGACAAATATCGGTCTACAGACCGATTTTTCTTATTTTAGTATCAGGACTGTTTCGTTCGCAATCTAGCTAAACAGTATTTAAAAGATAATTTACATAGAATCATTTCTTGCAGCTGCGCCATTATTTCATTAAATAACCAGTGTTCATTAAATGAACATATTGCTAAGTCGTGTGATCTGGAATCTATTGTAAAACAAGTACATATATTTTTATTAATAATCAACATGGATTTTTACTTCATTTATAATAAAAATTATATAAGAGTCTTAAAAAATTTCTCCAAAATAATAATCAATTAACGTAGACATTTAAATTGGATATATATCACAAATAAAACGAAATAGAAAGTTAAGAATTTCCAAAGCCAAATAAACTGACAAAACTCTATTCAACACCTGATTATTATATTTTATATGGGTCAAAACACACATACATACGAAACGAAATGAATAAAACAAATACACCGTTGAATGGCAAGACAACAGTATAAATGTCTAAATAACAGTTTCTTAACAACAGCACACTTTGTTAAACACATGGAGTGCAACCAACGTATGTTTAAAGATAGTCTCTTTTCTACTATTTAAAAGCTTGACAATAATATAACAGAAACTGGAGAAATAGAAATGTAAAAAAAACGTGATCTTAATTTGTGCTGCCTGCAAACAACCATAAATTTGTTCAAATATGATACATTTTGCGAAGGCTTCTTTATCACTTTTTCGTTTATTTATTCAATTAACAAATTTTATTTCAAAAATTTTGTCTGCAAGTGCACAAATGGTTGCAGTATATTTGTGCTTATGTACATGTATATACCTTTTATGAAAGTGCCACATGTGATACCACTAACCCAGTTCTATATGCTTGAATGGAAGTGGTTCAAGCTGTACATACGAGCGCACACCTTTTATGGCATTTGTGTCATAAATTCATAAATGAAATTTTGAAAGGTATCAACGATTGGGTAGACGTTCTTGCCATTTTATTTCTTGAAAGATGAATATTAAATATTGTACTTGTATTTATGTTTGATTTAAAAATAGTTTTGTATTCACCAAATTCTGAAAATGACTACTTACAAAGTAGTTTTAGTTTAAAAATTTGTGAGTATGAATTTGAAATGGTCGGTCGGAAAGCAGAATTTTTTTATTGCTTGAGTTTATTTATCAGTTTATTTATCAAATTTTTCAAAAACATTCGAAGGAGATTTTACTAGATAAGGATGCAAGATACGACAAACGTTTATCCAGTATATTCATATCTAAAAGACGAATCGGAAATCCAACTAGCTGGTCGAGTTTCTTCATTCATTTAGTTTTAAATTTACATCAAAAGAAGAAAACATGGTTGAGTTACCCATTAGAAGGCACGGATACGGCTTAAGCTAATTGTTTTATTTCAAACAAAATAATACAAAAACTTTCTGTTGGAAAAACGTTACTTATTAATTGTTTTGGGGAGGGAAATATCCAGGCACAATAAAAGATTATTATTGAATTATATGGTTATAAACAAATCTTATTATTATTTTAGATAGAACGGAAGAAAATCCAAAATTTTGTGTAACTGATTGGCAGCGGGTGAAGTGCGAACTAAGGCCACTTAAGCCATCGAATGGTTAATATTCAAAGCTCTAATCACTCAAGCCACGGCACCGGCATTCTTTGATTAAACACCAAAACTAATTTACTTTTATTTATCTTTATAACATTTTATGGTTGAAACTATTATATTACTTTTGTATAATACTGTGCATGTGATAAGAATTTTAATAAAAATTTTAATGTTCAATTTAGCCATGTTGCAATTTTTATGGATGGAACTTATTGAATGGTTACATTGTATATTTAAACTAAAGTAATATTACAAATGCGTTCAAATAACAATTATATGTTTGCCACAACAATATATTGTTGTAAGGAACATAATGTTTTTTCCATAGCCACATCGTTTAATTGGGGCCAAGAGAAATTGGTTGCCATTGATCTGTATTACATACCGTTGTCGACGATAGCTTAGTACTGGGTCAGTTATTTTGTCGCCTTAATATCTTCAGGTAGATGCATATCTACTTTGAAGACATTATGTGTTATTGTCATTCCTTATATACTTATATAGCAATTTTGCTTGTTAACGTAGCCATGCATCCAAAATATACTACGTCACCAAGATGATTTTTCCAAAAATTTGTGGTTCTTTTTCTAACGCGTTTTCTGTGGCCTTTATTTTTGAGCTCCTGTGTCAGTTGAACTTCGTACCTAAGTTCGCCAAAAAGACCGACTTCCTGCGTTCTACGCATTTTCACCAATAGTAGCGATATGTTCGTCTGTTCTTTCGGCGTACGCGCGTTAGGTGACTATTTGGCCACTAAACTTAGGAGCCGATATTTAAACGACAACATGTTTGTCGTCTAAAGAGCGTGACAGTGACGCTAACAAACGCACATTTAAATAAACAACTTTTATTATTTGCATCTGCAGTTTAACTTGCCATGGAGATTTTTTAGGATAGTTTGCTAGGGTAAGGAATATTAGATACGAGCGATTACAAGACAATATAAAATTGTATACTTTCGTTAAAATGTTCTGTTTCAGAACAACGGGTGATGGTCTTCGTTGAAGTTAAAAAATTATTTGTATTGTAAAATATAATAAATAAATATGGAAGTACACATGTATATTATTATGTCAACCCTTGTCAGTTCGTCTTAATGATTTGCAATTTATTGTATCTTGTTTTATTACATTTTATGAACACGAAAACTGGTAGTGAAGAGTAGTTTCGCTTTTACACTCCGAATTATCGTAAAGCTTCTTTTATGTTTTCGAAAATCAGAAAAAACGGAAAAAGCAACAACTTCAATATATATTTAATTGACGCTCCATGCTTCTTAGCAACCAATTTAAGCAAAGGATATAACAGGAGCTGACGAGTGAGTATTTAATAAATTCTGAACTGACATACTGCCACCTCCACTGTCACTGCCTTAAGCCTTTTGACTCGCGTTTTTTCCCTCTTTTTCCACGTTTTGCTTCTTTTCTATTTGATTTTGTTTACCTTTCCTTCTCTAACACCGTTTAAGGTAAAAAATAATTTTGCTCATTTCGTCGTTGGTTGACTGTTTGTCATGTTGTTTTCAGCTACAAGTCGTGACTTTCATTCATATCTCTTCAAGCATTTCTGATTTTTGTAGTAGTTTTTTATTTTTGTTATTGTATTTTATTTTTTTTGTGTACTACACTTTGCCTATTCGTAGTTTTCATTGGATTTTTGTTGTTGTTTTTTTTCTTACGGAGGGAGAAAGTTTGTTTTGTAAATATTCGTATAATTGCATTTATATTTAGGTATGTATAAATATATGTATGAATATATGTACAGCATTTTTACACGACGCTGTTAATATAATTTGGCTTATAATTTATTTCATGCTATTTATTATTAAGTGTAGAAGATGCGAGTAGAGTTTCATTAATTAAATAAAAATTATTTTAATAATTTTTTTAAGTTATTATGGACATTTAATGTTTTACGAAGAATTTATTTTATGCAAGCCGACATTTTAACTGTAAAATATTCAGAAGGTTGAATATATGCACTTAAGTTCACGTAAGTATTGCAATAAAAAACCTGTTAATAATTATGAAAATAAAACAATTGTAAATAATGCGCATAACAGATGGGTAAGTAGAACACTTGAGGTGTTCACTCTAAAAATGTACCATGCCGTGTGTCGATATATGGATGTGTACTAGTCTATGATAGCAATAATAAGTTAATTAGTTTATCCAAATAACAAATATTAATGTAATTTATTGGTTTATGTTATTTCGAAGAAAATCTGATTAAAATTGAGTAACACTTATATACAGCGTACAAATTTTATGAAATTATAATTGTTTGGTGAATGTTTTACTTTTGGGTAAAATAATGACGTCTTCACTTCTTATATAAAATGCTGCCTTATTAAAGGGTATATGTATAATACACCTTTATTAATAAATATATATCGTGAATAAGAAAAGGAAAATAAAAATAGGGTTTTTGTAATGAAAGGGGTTTCCAATAAAGATGGGGCGCTGTTGTCAGTGATGTAAGCATTACAATCATTTATATTTGAAAGCTCTTGTATGTCATTATATCTAAAATTCGGTACGCTACAAATGTCCGCCGTGTCTTCTTACGGTTGTACGGATTCCCAAAATTCCTTGCAGTATTAGCGTCCATGCTGCGAATTTTAGAAAGCAAAAAGTGCGCTCCGTGGCTTAAGATGATTTATAGGCAAACCCTTTGGTTTGCTACGAAAGTCTCATTTGCACTTGCTACTCAATCGTATAACTTGCCACGGCCACACTCAAAACACAATAACCGAGACACATTATATTTTCACTATCCGATTAATTGGAAAATTATTCGAAAATATAGATTTTTTTTCTAAATTAAGTTTTATGTGAAAGTTATTATAATTTTTCATTGTTTTTTATTAAGTATTTTTCCTTTTATTTCTAGATATTTCGAACAGAGTCGTTGCTTTAAGTATAAAGTTACCTCACCTTAAGTTTTTTCCCGAAGGAGAAAAATTGAAAGTGTTCGAAATATCGGAAAATAAAGAATTAAATATTACTTAATAAAACGAAAAAGATATTTATTTAAATTAAATTTTTGATCTAGAGCCTGAGGAAAAATAATTTATTTTTCAATTTTGTTTCACACAATTTATGAATTTGAGATACTTGGGGCAATATTCAAAAATATATATTATAAATTTAAACAAGTTTTATTAAACAGATTTCTATACAAAAATTATTTTTATAAATGTGGCCTTGATACATTTCTCGTTTGATTAATTTTCAGCAATATTGATACTTATTGAACACTTTTATATTTGATATTGAAATTCTGGTTTTATAGTAAATTAAGTTATCTGTTAAATTTTTTATGAATTAATTTTTTTTTATAAATTATTAACAAACAAACTACATAGATTCCATATTTGTTGTTACATTCAAAATTTATTAAATTTTTAGCCATTTTCAAAAATCCTGAAAATATATGACGGATCAAAGTCGGTTATTAGATATCGGATTATGACGGATAAAATTTTCAGAACCAAAACAATGAAAACACGTAAATGAAAACTGATGAATTTATCAACGAATTGCGGCTTTGCCTGCTTTGAATCAGTCCTAATTTGTTGTTGTCTATTAGAAGGATCTTTTTGCATTTCTTTATTTCATATTATAACATTTTTCACGTTCTTAATTTAAAAATCTCAATATTGTATTTTGTAGCAACTAAACCGCTAAAAAATCATACACGCAAAGTTTCAAGTTTTAGTAACAAAAAAAAAAAAATTTGGAAAAACTGAAAATATATAATTATGTACGTTCAACAGTAATATATAAACTTTATATAAAAAAACTTTGTATTTATGTAATAACAATTAAAGACACAATAAATAGGTTGCATCACCTTACCATCAAAAAGCAAATTAATATGCGGTTCACTCTTTCAATTCATAAGACATCGTTTGAACATTAAAGAAAAAACCAAATACAAGACCTGACTTACTAACTAATTTAAAAATAATAGATTAATAATATAAATAAGCTGTTTCTAATTGCGGTATTTATTTCATATCAAAATATATGCGCAAACATACAGCAAATTTTAAAATAAAATAAGAAAAGGATTCAACCATCATTACAACTTAATAAACCTGAGATGTCCCAAATACATTTTGTAATTAATACGCACTTGCACAATTAAATTTAATTTGGAACATTCAATTACAATTGTCTGCTTAAGCCGAAATAATATTTTTTAACAATTAAGTGCACATTAAGACGACCTCCAACTTAAAATATTTATGTTAAACATTACCAGTAATTGTAATTAGAAATATTGAAAAAAATTTAATTAAAAGAAGAATGTTTTCATAAAGTAATCATAAAAAATTAATTAAATAAGATATTATAGATAACATTGTTTGGTTAATTAGTTCATGTTTACAATGGGTACTAACTTAGTAGAAAGATGCAAAGAATTGCACAGAAAATGCACACCATTATATGGGATAGAGACCAGCAGAACGGTGTCATATAAAATACAAACAATAACTTATTCTAAAGTAACAAAAATAATAAAAAATCTGAGCCTTACAATTAAAATAAAATAATTCCATTCAATTGTAATTAAAAAATTTCTAGTTAATTGTAATTGGAAATCTCCAAGTATTATATTATAAGTAACTTCCGTTAGAAACTTCAATTACATATAATTGAGATTGTAATTAGGTCACAAATAATTAATTCTATTGCACTTTTAAAGCATTTATGTTTCCGTGTGTTTATTTAAATAAAACACCTTAATTTATTATATAAAGAAATGAACATAAGGCATGGTTTTTCTATTTACAAGTAACTGTAATCGGATTTAGTTTTTAATTACAATACGTTTAATTTATAATGGAAATATTTTGATTTTAGTTGTTACAGTATTTCTAAATATAATTACATATAATTGTTATTGATTTTAACTTAGTTTTAATTTCAATATAATTGTAATTGAAAAAATACAATTCTGATTGTCGTTGTTATTCCAATTTATAATTAAACATTACGTGTCATTGTAACTGTACTTGTAATTTTTAACATCCCCCCATGTCTGCAATTTTACAAATCTCTTAAAAATATTTTTTTAATGAAAATGAGGTCAATATAAAATACACAAACTTGTATACATATATATATACTGTTATTGGTCAATAAACCTTTATTCTTTTTTATTTAAAAAAAAAGTTTCTTACTGGCGTGTTAGTGACCGCAAAAAAGAAAGTGAAATTAATTTGTGTGTGCTGTTTTTATCTTTTAATTTCTTATCTTTCGAACTTAACTTTGGTATAATGATTCATAAAGAAATTGTCTTTCGTTTTCTAAATTAATTTCACTATCACTTCGAGCGGATTTATCTTAAGTTGAATCATTTTGAATTCCATTAACCTTAAGGTATTCATACATAACAATACAGAATAATATAAGAAGCTTGTTTAAGATTTTTCTTTCCAAGGTACTCAACTGTATCGTGTTGCTTTGTATTAATTTTTGAATAAACTATTTTTCGTTTTCTTTTTGTTGAAAAAAAGTAATTTTCCTAAAAATATTGGATTGCATGTCTGGTAAAATTTTCCCATTCGATGAGTAAATTAATTAATTTTTTGATTAAGAAAAAATTGTGTTTGTAATTATGTGTTTAATATGTTTTAAAGCTTCTTTTTATTGCTTGTATTATAAAGTGAGAGTTTTTGAAAGATTATATGCTATACATGTTATAATTTGATAAACAAAATTGGTTATTATGACACTGACTA
This sequence comes from Phania funesta, assembly GCA_963932375.1. Classification (NCBI taxonomy): domain Eukaryota; kingdom Metazoa; phylum Arthropoda; class Insecta; order Diptera; family Tachinidae; genus Phania; species Phania funesta. The sequence goes on from OZ010652.1 coordinate 99,858,057, forward strand.
TTTAACGAAACAAATGACTTAGGAAAAAAACCTGAAAATTAAAAAAAAATAAATAATTTTGCTACCATTTTTAAGACAAAACTTTCGTTAAATTACTCTACAATTAAAAATAAATTTTTATGGCTTTCAGCTTGGAATTCAATTTATCATTTTCAACAAATTCATCTTTCTTATCAGAGATTTAAGCGAATTTAAAACGAAATGCAAACTAGAAACCCATGTGTTCAGTTCTAACTGTATTGAATTACAATTCAAGCAAAGAAGGCAAGTAGAAGCTGTCTGTATTTATTGTAAAGCTATATAAGAAGAATATAATGAAAATGTGTTTCACAAAGGAAATTACATTACAATAAATTTTATTTAAAGATATTGGCCTTTGCCAATCTTAGAAATTATTGGAATTTCACTTAGAGTTAATTACTAGCAAAAAGTGCTATAAATTATTTTTTGTAGGTTTTAAAATTTTTAAATCAAGAGTAAATAAAGTTGTTTGTTAACATACTTCAATATATTAGAGTTTTCTCAAACAGTAGTTAAAGTATTTTTTTTTCCGTACATTTGGAAAGAAAAAATTTATGTAGATATTTCAGTTGAGAAATTACATACAAAATTGATGTCACTATTGTTTGTAGCCAAGTCAAATAAGACATATAGAGAAAAATCGGAGAAACAGTGACATAGTTAGTCCTTGGTACTCATCGAACCCCAATCCCCAAAATAACATAACCCATCGAAAACAAATTTTACAGGGGAAGGTTGTTTTTTGCGTTTTTTCTATTTGTTCAGAATCTTTTATTGAAAATTCAAATGGTGCCTTCAGATGAGCATACGCGTTTTATGTGCTATGTTTATAGAAATAAAAACTATCTACAAAAGCAGTTATAATTTAAAGTAAAAGTTTTCAATATCACTTAGATCGAACTCCAATTTACACGCCTAACAAAGCGTATATTTTATAACGAACAAAGGGCATAAAAGAAGATCAAACTTGAGATGTACTACGCTTACGTTGTGTGCGTGAATGTCGGTGATCGTTAATTGGTCGAAGTTTTGTCTGATGGAAATGTTATCATTATTTATTTGCCATTTTTAACAAACAATTGGAAAGTGAAGTAATACAAATAAAAGTTCTGCTTCACTGGCAGCAAGTTTGCATAAAATATTTGAATAAGTTTTATTAAAAATATAGGAGAAAAGATTTCTTTTATTTACATTTATCAGCATTTCCTGATCGTTGCTAAATGTTCACTACATTCACGTGGACGAACATGCATATGAGCAAAGCAGCAGGGTCGTACATTAGCAGCATTTTTATTGTAATCGTGTATGATCGTGAGTGAAAAGTTGTTCATCATTCGAGCTCTAAGCCAAAAAAAAAAACGGATCGACAACTGTTGCATATGTAAATGTTGATTTCTTCAGTGACCTTAACATTATTTTCTGACAGTTACATTATTTTTTATAGTCACACAAAAATCTGAACGTCATTTAGGTTAAAATTGAAAGCATTGGATTTCTGTAACTATTTTTGTTTTTGAGTCAATATTTTGCTTATCAACGCACTGTGGGGTTTTGGTGTCAAAACTTCTATTCAGCCACCGTACTTCAAAAACCGAATGATGCAGTTTTATAGCAAAATTTTTTTTAATTAAATGTTTATTTATGGTTTTTTAGAAAAATTGTATTTCAAGTTTGAAAAATTTAAGTAAACACCATACAAGGGTGCTAGGCAAGACACAAGTTTTCACGAAAGTTTTTACGAAATTTAGAAGTCCATATATGTATAATTTTCTTGATAATACCATTTGACTTTAATGTATTTGAAAAATATAGCATTTTTCCATGTGAAAAAATATTATGGGACTATCATGAACCGTTAAAAACATATGCCTATTGAAAGGAAAATAGATGACCTTAAAAGTTATAATTTCAGACCTATTATCAAAAAACTAAAAAATGTCACCTAAAGAGAGAGAGAGAGAGAGGACCCCTTCCTCTAGCTCAGGCGTCTTCCTCTAGCTCAGACCGAGTTTAAATATATGTACCAAGGGCCAACTGGGCCAGTTTTCCAAAACCCGGGAGTTATTTTCCTCGATTTGTCCTATTTGGCTGGGCTATTGCTTTACTTTTAATAAAGTTGTCATTAAAATAAAAAAAAGCCTCTATTAATTGTGATTGTAAGAATTATCTGTGGCTAAAGTCGAAAAGGGACGCAGAAAGTAAGTGGTCTGCTTCGATATCCCCCCATACATTAATAATATCTGTGGCTAAAGAATTTTTCATTTAAAGTTTAAATTTTTGTGCAATTTGTAGGAAATTTTAAATTTCATAATAAGAAAAAAAATGGAGCATATCATTAAGCATAATATTTCTGGCATTAAATGAGTTGAAGAAAGAATTTCAGCATTAAAGTTGTTAAACCCGGCAGAAATTCGTTTAATTAACAGGTGTATTTGCATTTGTGTTTTAAGCTGCCATAATAAATAGAGATAAACCTACATTGTTAAGCTTCTTTAATTGCAAAATCATGCTAGCTGCTTAGTGCCAACTTCCTAATACCATGAAAAGACTAAAATTTAAGCAACAAATTTGTTTTAATTGAATTCTCATAAATTTCTAAATCTAGACCAATTTTGCTTCTGTAGCATTTTCTATGATATAAACAAGTTTAAGTTCTGACTGACTGTGCAGATAACATTTCTTTTTACAAGCAAATATTAATGATTATGTTAATCAAGAAACGGCTTTCTAAATTTACATATACATAATAATTACAAATAATTTATTATTTCTTTCAAAAATACTGGCTAAGAAGTAAACCAACTGCACAACACATATTAGAAGAAAATTGTGTCACATATTAATGAAGAAGAAGCGAAAGAGAAAGAACACACTGAAATTCCAACAGCATTGGCAGCAGTAAAAAAATATAAAAACGCGTTTTGTTGAAATAAAAGCAAACTGAAAGCCATCAAGAGCTCTCTATAGCTAGTAAAGTGAACACAGACACATGCACCCATATACAAACAAATGTTAAATTGTTTAAGAACCAACAAAACAGCCACTACAAGAACAGTAGAATAAATTCTAAAGCACCTTAATATATAACATCCATCTATTTTTTCATAATTTCCGCTAAATACAGTTAAGATTAGTTTTTTCATGCTATAATAGCCCGTGCAAACATAGATTAAAAGTAGAAAGCATATGCTTAAATATATATACATGTATGTACGTAAGAATGAAAACAGTAGTGAAGCAAATAAAAGAAGAAGTAAGTAAAGAAAACATCAACTTGAAGACATGATTCTGAAATGGCAAATCAACAAACGGTATTATATAAACTGGAATAAGAAAGCCAACATTACGATTTTATGAACAAGTGTCGAAACTAACGTATGGATTGTTAATAAATAAATAAAAGAAGAATTATATGCAAAAGCCAATAAACTGATCAATAAATAGATGCGGAAAAATAAAATCAATTTTTTCAATCAAAACAAATTTGTTGCATAGAATTTCTTTTTATGCATTTGATATGCAATAGAAATTAATCTTCCGGTTTACAGCAATAGATATTTGAATTAAAATGTGTTCACTGAAACGAACGACTTAAGAAAGGTGTAATTATTTTTTCAAGTTGTTATTGAAATAAAGTTCGATACATTTCCTATTAAATATGGTCAGAATATTGATTCAACTTCAACAACTGTGTAGAGATAAATATATTGAAAAATTTATTTAATCGTAAACTTTTCAAAAGCAAAACTGTTAAAGAAAGTATTAAACCAGCGTCTGAGAGGGTTTTTGAAAGTCCAGAAAATTAATGCGGCATCGTAAGCTAAAATTGCAATTTTAACGTAGCGTGTGCAACTGGCACAAGAATTGTAAAGCATTGACCATGCACATCGAAGAGAGTTCGGTGGCTGGCTTATCGAACAACAATAAACATTTTATGATTTTACGATTATAATAATCTTAAGCGATCAAGAACAGTTTTACTATTATGGCTTAGTTATTCCACAACATTACTGTATTTGGGATTCAGAGAAGCTTACGTGTGTGCAAATTTCAGACTGGTGTCATAATTGGAATATAACTCTTTGAAAAGACTACTTAAACAGTGATTGTTACTAGTTTTCGAACTCACTGCATGTTAGAAGATTTTTTTGTTAAAACACAGCCCCCTGAAATATCTCAATTACTGCTCTCTCGCTTCGTTGATCGGTATCAAAACATGCTTCGAAGGAAGAGACTAAACGCTGCCCAACCCAAATTCAACTGCATTTATAAAAAATGGTCAAAGAAAATTTGTACGTGGCAGCCAAATAGTGCAGGGCTTTTCACGATATACCATTTCATACAAAACTAAAATACATTTTAGTATGTCTTCGGATAACTTTGCGAACACTGAAGCGTTAAAGTTAATTTTTGCCTTTAAGGGTTTGTACCTAAAATGTCCACATTTGTGGTTTATGCGATTGTGGTGCATGCGATTGCCGACAAACAAATGCAATCACAACTTGCTCCTGTATGTGTTTTTCTCTTCGGTCCATGTCAACAAGCGCACACCCATCTTTTCTTTAAAGGAATAAGTTCAAGACTGTGTACCCCATGACCTAGGTTGTTATTTCCGAACGCACTTAAAATTAATTTATCTTTGACTTCTAGATTATCTGCAATTCTTTCTCTATTTTATAGATCCCTCTCCTCGACAATAATTTTTTTCTTTATTATTAACAATTCTTTTTTATAGGTTCCCTCTCTCTCCCTCTCTTTCTTCATTATGGGTATTTTTCTGAATATTTTATAAACAATTTTGTTATTTTTCTGTAGCACATTTGAAAATTCATGACCGCATTTGATAAATTCGCTCGTCTCAACCTAACGTCACATACTGTTAAAGAATATATGAATTTCAAATAAAATTTATGAGCTTAAGAATATTGTAGTTATAAATATAAATAAATTTTTTTTCGCCAACTTTCTTTTCTTTTTTCAAAAGCCAAATAAGTCTAATATTGGGTCGAATTAGCCCAACAAAAAATTCGATTTGCATCCACCTTATAACAAATTCGCCTTGATCGAGGTTATATATTCATAAAATCACTAAAACTAGAATATTAACTTTACTTTATGAAATTGTTATCGTTTATTGGAAACTACTAAGTCTTAATAAAAAAATAGCACTTTTATACACAAAAATTCATATTTAGTAATTTTACTCAAGATTTCCAGGCTATGCAGGACGTATTTACACAACAGGCTTAAGTATTTCTAATATAAAAACTTAATATTTACACGCAACACAATCATTCATTAGTTACAAAAAGAAACATTTTTCGCAAAAGAAAAAGCCCCTTTTTTGTTAGAAAACACAACCATTGTCATTGAAAGCAATGGAATATTTTAGCACGTGTTGAACCTACTAAATTAACGTCATAAATTTCTGGTTTCTCATTTCAGCATGTTTAGTCAACGTAAAATGAATTCATATATCTTATTAGTCATAGTGGCTACAAATTGTATTTTACTTACATTTTCCTATCCTCAAAATGAAGTATATCAAAGGCGCTTACAGCAGCGACAGCAGCAACAACAACAACAGATCTCACCTGTTTATGCTGAGGGACAAGAGGATGTTGCTCGAAAATATGCCGTCAAACCAAATGCCTCAAAGAAAGTGGCACTTGATGATATTGAGAATGATGTTGAGAGCAATCAAATACAAGAAGCCCCTAATGGATTTTCTTGGTCCAACATGCTTGGAACTGTACTGACCATGTTCTTTAATGGTGCGGGTAACTCACCCACAAAATCTGATGATGTTGATGGTTCAATTGGTTTTGGCGGTTCGCCCTGGGCTAATGTTATCTCAATGGGTATTATTTATTTTGCTATTAAAAGTTATTAGAAAATGATTAATAAATCAATCTTGTTTTTATTTAAAGGTTTAAAAATCATTAACACCTTGTTGGGCGGTGGTGCTCCAAGCGATGGCATTGATAAAGTAGACAACGGAGGCTCCCCCATGCAGGTAATATTTGATTTTATTAATTACAAATTTTGTTTTTTCTAATCTTAAGTAGTGTGCACATTTTTTTAATTTGTACATATACAATTTTTTGTTTTGGTTCAACTAACTTTAATTTTTATTTGCTTATAAATGCTTTTATAATTATCTATCTTTAAATTAACACATATTTCAAAACCGAATTCATTTCATCAATCTATCAAATATTAATCAGATTTCTTCAACATATATTATTGAAAGATTTATTGCAAAATAATTGTTTGGTACAAGAGCAGGCTGGTATTAAAACGAAGAATGCCTCACAGTGACGTAAGTCTTAGCACTCGCAATATAAGTTACAGGTGTTTTGACATAAATGCCTAACATAAATTTTTAGAAACCTAGTTTATAAAATCATGAATTAGTTTGTCTAAATTTCGTTTAAGTGCTTCCCACATTTTTAATACCAATTGATTGATAAAATCACCAAAAAAATTTATTGAATATTTAAGAAAACCCAAATTTTTTACTTCTATTGAAAAGTTTTAAATTTTAAGTTAATACGATATTGGTGCAACAGGGCGATATGTATTTTCGTGTTATGTTTCATATTGAAAACCATATAAAAAACAATACAAAAGCATAAACCCTTATCTATGGTCTGGCAACATCAAAACTTTAATATTTTCAACAAAGTAAAACACTGCTAGTTTAAACAATTTTTAAAAACAATTTCATACGTGTATGAAAACGTTTTAGCCAAATTATTCACTATTAAATGCCCTTAATCCAGTGAAAGAGTGCACTGTTTTTGAGTTATTTTCTAAAAAAAAACAAATTAAACAGTTTGCTCTTTTCTAAAACATATGTTACTTCTTATGCCTTCATTAAGAGTGGACATTTTTAAATACACATTTAAAATTTTTACTTTTAAAAAAAGAGCGAGAATAAAATTGTCGCAGTTTGTTTTTTAAAATAACGAAAATATATATATTTGGTAGTTATACATTATTTGCCAAGAAGATTTTGTGCAATATTATTATTTAATTGTGTTCTTAAAAGAGGTAACACTTTCCAAAAGGTATTTTCCAAAGGAAAAGAAAAAGCTCTACGTCAGTCCACTTGTTGAATTTCACAGGCATTGGGCATCGTTCGAACCGAAAAATGATTTCATCATTTTATAAACTTAAGACGAAAAGCCATCTTGGGCGTGAAACATAATTTTTACTTAATGAATATTTGAACAAGCATTAAAGGACAAAAACGAATCTCAAGGTAACCCATTTTAGTCATAATAAGTAACTGTGTGGTGTGTATTAGGTACCGAAGGGGACAGTGAGCTATATTTTTCAATCGATTAAGAATATCGCACTGTTAGAGTTAGATATAACGCTGCAGTACGGACATGTATATTTTAAAAAGAAGTACGTAACTGGTTTGTATATTTTAATACCGTCGACTATCTGTTGGCTGACGATAATTCATCAACAACGCAGTTGGACCGATCGAAAAAAAAAATTTTATAGTAAATGTTTACTAATTGATCAGCTCAGGTTCGTAAAACTTTTTTGAGTATTATACAAATGTGACCCGACTTCGATGCCTTAATCTTTTTTAAATATTGTTGGGTCGAAGTACGTATTCTGTATGCAAACACATTTTGATGTTAGCACATGTGAGTGGTCACGTTTTATGTTTTATTTGGTTTCGTGAGCTTAATAAGTTACTATAAAAAATATACGCAAAGTGTTACGGTTTTATTTGCACATAGTGCGTAAAAACGAGATAATAAACGAGTTTCTTGGGTTCCCAAAGAAATAAATCAGTTGGTTAAACAAAACAATTAAAAGGTGTCACTAGCTCGGCAATACTTATCGTATATGATCTATGAACTGTGCTATGCGGCCACGTTTTATCAGAAGTCATATATATATTTGATTATGGATTTTTCCAGTGATGAGTTTTTATTTATCGGAAAATACTTATGTGTCGCTTGCAGCTTGTGATATCTAAGATTGTAGTACTTGTAAGAACAATTAACTAACAATTGAAACACGTTGACTTCAATTGTCTATGAGTTCTAATTAGAAGACTTCAAAACTTAAACTCGTCCGGTAATTTAGTACCACACAAAGCTATTTACTGTTTGAAGACACAAATCCCACGGCTATAATACTAATTTCATATACAATTTCTCAACTTCGCCTTGACGTGGGAAACAAGCAAAATAAACAATTGAAAATTAATTTCTAAAATTGATAAATTGCTTAAAAACTCAGTCAAGGAATTTGGGGGAAAAATTTTTTAATAAATTTTTACTAATAAAATTTCAAATAAAACAAACTGTGCCCCCTACTGCAAGCATTAGTCAATAATAATTTTTTTTAACAATTTCCTTAACGAACTGTTGTAAAGAAATTTTCAGGCGGGAATTTATTCTAATTTTGAAATGATTTTGTTTTAATTTGCGTTTACCACGTACTTAATTAAGAATGTAATAGGTTAAGCTAATTTCTGCAACAATACTCAAAACTAAAATTATAAAACAAAAACAATTTCATTAGCATTTTTTGGCAGACTCCTTATTTTATTCAATAGTTTTAAATATGAGAGAGTGAATTATGAAAATATACACTTGAGTATGCAGCAAGTTACACTATTAAGCAGCACCACAAACGTGGTGATCCTTCAAAGCCGCTAGATGTTTCTTCTGTAGTTCCCTTAAGTCGCAGGTCTATGCAAATATGCCATAATTTCCCGATAACCTTAAACACGGCAGAGTCATTAAAAGTTGGTCTTTAGAAATCTATGGCATCTCGCTAAGCAGCGGCTTATCTTAAACGACGTCATATTTCATATAGAGTAGCTTGCATTAAAATCTTTTCTTTTCCTGATACACAGCTTTCTTTTTTCATTTGTTCTTATTTTAAACCCCTTTATTTTAAATTGAAGTGGTGTAAAATTGTTTGTAGTATTAACTGTTGTCTGTTGTTTTGTTCCTCATAAATAAAAAAAAAATCCTCTAAAAAGCGTTACAAAATAATTTTATCCCCTAGTAAATTCAGCTATTTTTAAAATTCTCCTTGGACAGTTTTTTAATTAATTTAACCACTGTGCTCATAAACGGGGATATGGGGATCTTTGTAAATGTTTATTGTTTGCATTGAAATTCGTGTGAAGCTACTATATAATTTTTTTTTAATTCTAAAAGCATTTATAAGAGTAAGATTATTTGTATTTCAAAAAAAAAAAAAGAAAACTGGAGCACAAATCAAAAAACAAACATTTAAAACAACTTCTTTTTTCTCTCTTTTTCTTTTTCCCATCTACTCGATTATTTTCATGTCTGTGTGTGTGTGTTTATTTTCTGGAAAAACTGTAACGTTTTTTTATTAAACATAAACATGCTCTCTCATGCTAAATTTAAAAATAAACTCAAAATTAAATACTGGTGAATGGTTTTGGTGGATATTATATGGTTAAATGCTTCAATAAAAATAAATAAAACAAAAATAAAAAAAAACAAATATAAACAGGGAGTCTTGGCGGCAGTATTATCAACGGTACTTGGTACAAAAGATCCAGAACAAGTGAATTCAATGGCCAAACAAGCCGGAGAGGTAAAGCAAAACTATTATAATTTTTATTTGTTATCTCATTTCATTATCAAATAGATCACAGTAGATTTGTAAATTTATTTTCATTTATCTTTTATGCTTTTACCTACACTTTAGTTGCTTTATCTAATATTTTCTTGTCCTAACTATTAATTGAAATGTAAAGTTTTATTTGATGTCTTTCTTATGTTTCTTTAATGCTTTTTAGTTTATACAAATCGTCATGAATCTTTTGGATGCCTTAAAAACTTCTTTCTCGCATCGTTCGCTGAATGCTCGCTCTTTGGGTAAACGTGATTCTGTAAGTGATGCCACTGTTGCTGGTATTTCGATGTTGAAGGGTTATGTCCGCACTTATCGCAGTGCCGATGAGAAGTGCTTGCAACGTTACATGTGCGAAGCTAACACCGAATGTATTCGTGAAATAGGTGGCAGCAGTATCTTCTGTCAATTGGGATCGTAAGTTTATAAAAAAGCTATTTATGTAAGAGCTTTCAAACAAAGGAAATATAAAGTTTTGGATGTGAAGTAGAAGTCACTCAGTAAAAATATCTAAAACTTAAATATATTGCTGCAGGATATTTGATGTTTATTTTTGGAAAAATCGTTAAAATTTTATATGAAAAAATCGTTCAAGCTTTCGAAAAGCATGCGTTAAAATGTCATTACATAAGTATAAATTTTAACAAAGGTTTTCCCAATCAAGAAAGCAGCTTAAAACCACTGTAGAAGCAAACATAGTACTTCGCTGAAAAAAGAAACTAACATGTATAACAAAAATTAATTGGTAAGGCCGTTAGGACTAGGCGTCAATATAGGTAGCTTCAGCGTCAGCAAAGAATTTTAGAACAAATTTGATAATAAAAAAAATTAGTCGAAATCTATACTTGGAAAAGCTTTTATTTTTATTTCTCCTTTTAACAAATTTAACCTTTAAAGTTGCCTTTGTATTTTGCTATTTTATTAATTATGTTTGTTCTTCTTTCTCCAAGCTATGCCACCAGCTATCTTTTGGACCGTACCAGCGATGGCAGATTTGATCAAATATACGAAGCTAGTCGCAGAGGGCGTTCCGGTTTTGATTGTAACCAGTTGTATTTAGAATGTAATGAAGTTTAAGTCTGTTTGTACTGAATAACTTATTCAATTAAAGCTTGAACTATAGGACTGGTTTACAAATTTCGTTGTATTTATTTTAGCTATCTTCCCATTAAACACATAATTCCTCCCTCTGCTTACTCTCTACAATTAAGAAATATAATTTATTTATTTATTATTTAAAAATTATTTCTTTATTTCTAAGTAATAATTGTGTATTTATTAATATATATAAGAATATAATTTGCGAATATCACAGAACGATTAATAAAATATCGTATAAAAGTGAGTAAAATTTTAAGTTATAAAAAATAACGAAGTTGAAATGTATGTTAAGTATTTAACAAAAACCATAATAAAAGATTCTTAAAAATCATATTAAAGGTTAATATCGGAATGCAGTATTCGTTTTTAACTATCTTTAGAAACCTTGTGGACTGAGTAACTTTAGAAAAAATTCTACAATCAGAAAATATAAGAAACTAACCTTGGCTACATGTGAGTAAATTTGCCAGATGAAATCCCGCAGCTGCTAGCAAATCAACTATTTGTTGTGATAAGTTAAAAATGTATGATGAATAGCACTTTTTCGAATGACTAAAATAAATTTCTAAAAAAGTTGAACAAAAAACAAAAGCTTCGCTTTAAGCGCAGACCACGACATATTATTGACTGCGATTCAGTTTATACCTCTTATAAACATTCAGTCCATTGTACAGTGTCAGATTTGCATAATATAGAGAGGCTAACGTCTATATCGTAACATGTGTGTAGATATAGCTGGATGGTTATTAGAACCATGCTTTCTTATGAGCTAACTCATATCTAGGCAATAAATTAGGTACGCCCGGCCATATTACGCCATTCACGGTGAAACCTGTTATTTTTTGAATATATTAGTTTAACAACAATTCCATCAAATATAATTTTTTTTGTGAATTTTTCGCTATTTGGTGGAACTTAAAAATTTGGTGAAATTTAAATATTTGTGATAAAATTTTAAAATTGCGTGTATTTTGACTTTTTGGAAAATTTGGGTTTTTAATAAATATTGGTTCTTGAGCAATGCATTTTTTAGATTTTCAACTTTTTGTTTATTTAAATTTTGGGTTTTTGGAATATTATATTATTTATGTATATCAAAGTTTATTAAGGAAAGCTTGTGGTGAATTTTCAAATTTGGGTGAATTTTCAAATTATTGGAAAATTTTGTTTTCTTATTTCTGAAATTAATTAAGATTTTTGGTGAAATAATACTTTTTATGATTTTTAAATTTTTTGGTGAATTTTTTAATATTTCGATTAATTTCCTATTTGTGGTGAATTTGATTTTTGTAATATATTATTAAATTAATACATTTTTGTTGATTTTAAAACATAGATTTTTTGGTTTTGGAGGGAATTCGGCTTTTTTGTTAGTTTTTGAAATTTTAAAGTTCTTTAAAAAGTAATTTAATTCGGTCCAACTTTTGGGTCCGTTGTTTACCTGGGGCCTAGGAATGATAATTTCTGTATGAGGACGTTCATAGTAAATTTGATACGGATTCAGAGAACGTAAGCTTAATGCGATGCTATTTTAGCGTTTCCTCGGAAGTGTGAAAATGCCACTAAAAAATCTGAAAAAATGGCTTTTGGCCCATATCACGGGAACCGAATGGCAGATATTACATATAAGGATCCAGAATAATTATACTTTGGTGTTTACAGCGATTATCGTTTATAACATTAGTTTGTATGTGTTGTTAAACACATTAAAATCTTACAACTGCTCATTAGCTGTTGCCTTATTGTCACGGCAAGTTGGAAAATGGTAAAAAATTTTAAATATTTCGTAGAAAAATAACAAATAAAGAGCAGATGAAGATTCTTGTAGATTTCATGCAACTAAATCCAGATATCGGACGGAATTTGGAACTAAGAAAGTTCAGCTTAAAGAGAAATGGGATCGCTTTACAGTACAATTAAAAAGCTTGGGTCCGCCAATTAGAAGCACAAAAGAATGGCAAAGAGATCGTATTACATGGATTAACCAATTTTTAATGTTTTATCTAAAATTTGTTATTTTATTATAGGTATGGATTCACTACAAAGCTAACTTAAAAAGAAAGTTGGCCGCAAATAAAAAAAATTTCCAAGCCACCGGTGGCGGTCCATACGCAGAAATAAGGTAGAGCAGAGCACCGTGTTTCAATGCAGTCACTTGTAAACCTAGGAGGATCTGCAATGGGCTAACAAATGTAAGAAGATTCTAATGCTGCGGAATCAACAAATGAATAAGGAGCCTTCACCGGTGGCAAGATGTACGACACAGCAATTACCAACAAGCCGCAAGGGTTCAAAAAATTTACTAAGATACGATTTAATGAAACTGTAAAAATATACATATGTATGTAAATTGTAATTATGACTGGTAATTTCAGAAAAAGTTTACTAACTCAGTGTTTGGTAATTCCAATGGGCTGGAATTGGTCTCCTCATTATCAAAAAATAAATCGACATTAACGTCCATGGTCTTGATTATTATAAGAATTTTCAAGCAGAGAAGATTGCAGTGGTCTTGGCTTCTGTTATTTGTTTTTTTCACCTCGATAGTTTTTAGTATACGCAGGGATGTATTTTAATAGAAACCAAGTACTAACATTAAAACTCAACTCTGTGATATACACAACACTTAGACCATGTAAATCATAAATGAAAAAAAAGCAAGTTGTGTTGTAGCCGAGAAAACAACTTTTCTGTGTTGTAAACGATAATTTGGCCCATAATTACGCATGAACAAATGAGTGGTTATTACTTAATCCTTATAAGCACGCAGAACACTGATTAACGGGTGGCCAACCTGTAAGAATCATTTAATCATAATATTTCGTATTTATGTGAGTTATTATAATTATTGGATTTCGGGATAAAGAAAAAAGAGAATTAATATTTTCTCTTAAGTATTTCAATAACATTTTTTGGTGATAAATTAATCAGCCGTGCGCGTTAATTCTTTTCAGGTTTATTATGGTAACTTATTGGTAAGTATGTATGTACCTAAATGTATTCAATTACAATGAAGAAATAAAAATAGTTGTTAGTCTAACTAATTAGCAAGTTAATATTATAGAGATTGAAAATTATATAAAATTGAGACAAAAAAAAAAAAACGCTTTGAAAGCAACTGCTACAAATTGATATTTTGTACCAAATTTTAATATTGACAGTAAAGTAAACTTTTTTTCCGATATTTCAAATCAAATTAAACTCCATGTACGATTATTACTGAAATTATTAAAAACTCTTACTAAACTTATAAGTTTTGCTTTGCTGAAGACTGCTTTGGTTTAAAAGTTACTACAAAAGCTATTGCTTCGTTTTGTTATCTTCTTATGCCTTTAAATTGTAATAGCTAGTTGATTATTGTCTCAAACGCTAGGCGAAAGGTCATGTAGCAATTTGCATGATTAGTTTACAAAAACAATTTTAAGTTTTGTTTCTGAGCTTAAGAAGTATGAAGAAGAAACAGTCAAAGGAACTCTATTCAACGTGTTGTAATACGTTTTAAAGAAAAAGCAGATAAAATTCAAATTTTTTATTTAATAAATGCATTACTAGATATACCAAAAAGCAATAAAAGTATTGGGGAATATATTTATAAATACCCGCTTGCTAAAAAGGACAAGTAAAAAAATCTCACAGTAAAAGTAGTTAAAAAGCACAATGAAATATAAGAAAACCTACTTAATGGCACCACTAATTTTCAGTATCCAGTATGGTTAATGTCTTTAATTCCGATTTTGTTTTTAGTACTTAAAAGTTAGTGGGCTTACATTCCACAATCACGCTGCTCACAAATAAATGTGCCAAGTACATACTCAGCATCGTTATAAGTTTACCAAGCTTTATTTTAAGTACCTTTAATACCTTAAGTTCACAATTCTATGTTGCTGTATAAACAACTTTCGTTTTGAGCTTTAGTTTTAAATTGCAGGCACAGGCCAACAGTACACATTTTTCTTATTGTTATAAGACAATTTTCTTATATATTGATATTTAAGTGCAGAACCTTGGACAGTTTCTGGGTTATTCCTGTTGTCTTAAAAACAAATACGCTTAGCTAGTAATAGTTTTTCTTAATGCTTTAAAAATGAATTAGAAATGATTCCGTTATCATTTAATATACTGCATATCTGAAACAGATATTTTCAGATTTTATTTTAGAAACAACGTGTCTCTATGCATATATGATAAACACCTTTATAACGCCAGAATTTAAATTGAAAAAAATTACATTAAAACATTTTTTAAATTTAGTTATGTTCGGGGCTTCAGACTCCTTAGTCCTAGAGGGAGATAGTTCGAATAAACAAATGATACGTCGTATCTGGCGGTGAACCCACCTACTGACCCACAGACTTGAATAATGCTTGAATATCTTAAACATTTTGCCATTGTATGTTTATTCATTCTCTGCCATGTTTTCCGATTATTCACCTTCAATCGTTATTTTACACGACAGTTTTACCACTGCACCTGACAGTTTTAGCCTGCTGTCAATTTTCACAATTGTTAGATCAGCATTTGAATACTGTTCAGCTTTATTAATTGACATTTCCCAGGTATTTGTTAAAGTCTGGCATGAAATAAAATGAATGAAAATTACTTGAGTTGAAATCTCCCACAATCTTCTTAAGAGCTATTTGGCAGATTAAAGAAAAGTAAAATGACCAACTTGTTTACTAGGTCCGCTACTATATACCCTACCCTTTATTCAGCGGGTATGCGAACAACTCAAAATATTTACGTCAAGGCTTCCAGACGAAGCTACAGTTATAAATACTTACCAAGATACGAAGATAGCATCCGACCAAATTAATTCTCCCATTTACAAGCTAGAAGATTGGTTAACGAAGTAAATCCATCAAAATGTTCTCATGTAACGTTTAGCTTCAGAAAGCAAAGTTGTCCATCAAAAATAATACGAAATACGATTGTTCTAGCGGAACAGTTACATCGACACCTAACTTGTTCCCCTATATTAAGAAAATATAACGGCAATAAAATTTATAACCCATCACCTACACTAGTTAATAGGTTCTAACTCAAGCCGGGCTTTAGAATACCAAGTTCTTTTATACAAATCAATCTTAAAGTCAATATGAATTTAAAAATGTAAGGATAAGTGTCGTACTCGATTAAGCAATATATGTCCTTTTATATAAATCTGATATAAAGCCAATATGATGATATCGCTTTCAGGTGTGGAGTACCCAAACATTCGAAAGCTGCTAAGAAGCCAATCTAGGATTTAACGACTTATCGTCTGCGCCCTTCCATAGAGATTTACAAGTTCCCACTATCCAGAAGGAGGCAAAAACATACTCGTTCATATACGTAAACAAACTATTGGTCCATCCAAATACTTAATTATATATTTATTTTATCGGCACAAAACAGAACGTTGGTTTCCTTTTCAAACATTAAAATTAACTTTTAACTATTTCTAGGGAATTTATTTGTAAATCACAGCGAGATTCAAAATTAAGAAAACTATTGAAACTATTAATCCTCTTGTCAGCTGATTTCAGTTATACATATGCTCAGTTAAATCATACAGTGCTTTATCGAATATATTTTCGGGTTTTAATTTGATTTTATTGAAACTTTTTAAAAGAAATTAAGTATTCAAATATTACCCCTAAAATATAATTTATTAATTATTACCAATGTGATAACTAATTTATTGTATTCAAATCTTAATGTGCTATCTATGATTAGGTTGAAAGAGCCGTTTTGCAAAGCTCACTGTGTCTTTTTTTTAGTCAATCATGTCCATCAAATTCAGTAAATTGCGCACAATATAGGATGGACCAAAATCTTGTTTACGTATTTGCACAAGTTTCTCTTCTACTTCTTGCTGGATAGTGCGAACTTCTCGATTTTTAAAGATATTTTCGTTTCATATATACCAAGGGGCGCAAGCGATAAGACGTAAAATCGTACAATGTGGTCTTTGTAATTTCTGAATGTTAGATGCGCAAGCAGTAACCTACACCCTAATTCTATATATTTATATAAAATTTTTATAAAAGGACTTTGTATTGCTTAATCGAATATGACTATTATCATACAATTTTAGAATTCACAAGCTAAGATATCATGTCATAATGTCCTAAAATAATAAAACCTTGTTCTGTCATTATTTTCAGTTTTTTATTTTTTGTTTTTAATATGAAATACTACTGCTGTTTCTGTTCTAGTATAACTTGTTGGAGGTAGGTTATTTCTGGTATTAAAATTACACTCTTTTTATACCCTTCACAAAAATTTGATATTCCATCTGTAATTTCTACAATATTTATTTACGAACCAACAAAGTATATATATTCTGGATCTTTAGAGGTAGGGAAGCTCAATTAACGATTCGTCTGTTCATCAATAATGATGAAAAACTTTAAGTAATCAATTTTAAATTCCTTTTATTACTATTAAAGATTTTATTTTATCCCAACCATTTTCCTTACAATATGCTGCTAAAGTTTTAATGATGCGTGTTAAGGTTTCATTGCTATTACTATATCCAAGCTGTTGCCGTATTACAATTTATTACATTTAAATTTTCAACTACTTCATAACACTAGTGAATACGAAGTTGGCCCCGCAATTACAAGTTCTACATGTAACAGTCTACAAAACACTTTTATAAACTAAATTTATGTGTGTGTCTTTCACGGTGACCTTTGTAAACTAAATCAAATTCCTTTTGGTTTAACTTAAGTGTTAGGAGGCTTTTTGTTCAGAAGACATAAAAAGATGATGTGATCCACTTTAATCCCCTGTGCGAATTTAATCGTGGTGACACTAATTCAAATATATTTTACTTTCGTACAGAAAATACTTTTGTTTGCTGTTCAATTCGAAATCAAACAAATGTTTAAGAGTTAATCTTACATAAACATGTGACAATTGCACAAACCATAAAATCAAATACTGAAAAAGACATGTTGTACATTTTCATGCTGAGATTATGGTATAAGGAATTTATTAACGGTCAAATGCTTTTGCAAACACATGGCTCAAATAACAAGACATACAAACAAGACAATATGGACACGCATACTCCATAGCTGGTTCTCTATTAGGGGCGGGTGGATGTAGAAATGAAATAAGGAGGTGTGATTTGAAATTATGGATGGATTTGACATTCTTTATATCGCATCCGCAGTTGGACATGTATCCTAGAAATCCAATTGATAAAGGCTAGCCTCAGAGATCTGGCTGAATTTAAAGAATGCCTTGGGTAATATTACCTTTGTAGGTATCTGCCGATGGCTGCTAATTGGCATAGACCATGAAGTACATAACACAGCAGAAAAACAAATCTAGAGTGATCAAAGCAGATGAACTTGGTAGATTATTGATGTCTCCTCCGTCTTAAAATTTATTATGCAAAGTGTTTAGGGTAGTGTTAACAAGTTTCACTATAACCTGGCCAATCATTCACAAATAATTTTTTGCTAAAAATTATTCCTCTTTTCAAACCCAAAGCCAACTCAGTGAATAAACGAAGTTGTCTTTCGTGATTATTTCGCTCACTTAATTAAAAAACCTTCACAATTCAAAAAATCCAGATTGTTTAGGAGATGCATAAAACTGGTTTTACACAAATGGTAGATTTTCAAAACTAACAACTCTAAATGATGTACCAGCGTCAGATGTTGAAATAGCAATGCTTTGGTAAAACAAAACTGCTCAATTGTGCACCAGCTAATAACTAAAAATAGTGCTCTTCAGTTCAAGCGACGCAAGAAGAATGAGGGCAGGCATTACGGTATATTTCAAGCGAGGTTTTTGCAATGAGCTGGTTTCTGAATAACCCCGGTTTTCAAAATTTTGAGTTGTGACTGTTTTTGATTTAGGTAGCGATATTTAATAAAGTGAACTAGCTGGATCTTATACGGGTGCACGCAATATTCCCCAACGTCAATGTGAAAGCAACGGTATTAAATCAATTGCCTCGGCTCCTACTGCACACTTTTACGGGCAGCAGCAAATGTTCCTGCCCAATCTTGGCTTAATTCGTTCTGCCCTTATTGCAAAACCTTTAATTTATGCCTCCCAAGTATGTGAAATCTTGTGTGTAGAACTGTGAGTTGACAAGTCATATGGGAAATAAAATAGCAATTTACCATTGAAAGTTTGAGAAAAGTGAATTGGCTTTGAACAAAAATCTAATAATAAATTAAAACCCTTGAAAAAGTGATATTAACCTTATTGACCAACAATATATTGTATGTACATAGCTATTCGGTCTTCTTTAGTTCTTTTATGTTTTGAAAAACTTCTGCTTATAATTGAACAAGAAAAAATTTTTAGATAAACTGAGATAAACAACTTGCAGTTATAAACTGTGTCAAATTTGATAAATTTTTAGGTTGTAACTTTTACACTCTACTTTTGGGATAGAAAAACATAAAGAAAACTTGTGCCACTTTCTTGAACTAGGATCTCATGCAGTACATAATAATGATAAAATCTTTTAAAGTGCTTTAATAAATTAGAAAACTCCTAGCAAGAACTATACTTGCCATAGAAAATAATAGTTTTACATCACTGAGATAAAATAAATTAAAATTTTATATATATATTTTTTTAAATAGTTGTGGAAAAGTGTTTGCACTGCCACTGGTTGGATTTTCTTGTAACAAAAGAATTTTCATAAAAAAAAATTAATAAAAAGAACGTGTTTGTTAAGAAGTAGAGTCTCATGTAACTTTTGTTAAAGTGCACAAACTTTTATTCTTTGGACAATAGAAAATTTATATACTCTTTTTTTACATTACAGAGAGAATAAGAAAGAGAAAAACAAAATTTTTACAAGACGTTAAGGTCGAATATAAAATGACCTTTACTTTTCTTGTAATTTAATTTAATTAAAACCAATATTTATTTTTAACAAATATTTTGTGAAGGTAATAGTGGCAGGCCAGTGTGACCCTGCAAAAAGGCAAATTTGTACAAGTATAGTATGACTAGAGAATCAGTTTTGGATACATTTGGATGCAGAAGTACGATATTTGGTTTCGTCAGCAAAGCTATTGCTGTCACTGGTTATGCTACTCATCAATTATGATATGTCCATGTTTTTATAAATTTTATCCGGGTGAAATGATTTTTGAAACTATGGCCGCTTCGGCCATGTCATACAGTGGCTACTCTAAGAATTTTTAAGAATTAAGTAGCTCTATGGATTTAATGATTTTCTAATTATGCCCATATAAAGAAATGCTCTTTTTGTCAGTTAATATATCAATATCAATGTTAACAATGTATTAAAACACATATGGAAACACTCCTCAATATCTGCAAATCATTGAGAAATAATATACTACTACATGTCTGAAAGAACTATAAATGCATTTCGAAGAAGAATAGCACCAAAGTTAACTTTTCAATGAACATATGTTTCAGAACGGCATCCTGTTTCTAACGTTCGACACCTATTGCATATTTTTCAGATTTTTATACATTACTTGATGAAGCCTGGCATCGAGATCAATAAAAATAACAGGTGATAACGCATTATGGATAACACATTATGGAACTAACTAACGTCGACGAGCGGTGCCCCACCATCGGTTATTATAGCTGTTGTTTTGTAACAATGCCACTTAAACCAAGGATTTTGTTGAAAATAAAAACCTAAGTTTGCTTAACAAACACTCCGCAAGCCCCTTTTGTTTTAAGATATGCTTTTGGAAAAGATTTTCTGCTTCCCTCCAGATGTCACTTAATACATGAATGGATTATATTCGAATATTCTAAGATCATACTTCATTATTATACAGTTGGTTACTACTCAGTACGAACCGGTGAGGGAGGCTCGGTTGCCACACCATACTGGAATTTTTACGGCAGCAAAATCTCTGCTATTAAAGCTGAAACAACTTTGTCATTAAGCACAGCATAGAGATAAAGCCGTCCTAGTAGCTTAAGTTCTACAAAAGGCTTGATAAAAATGTAAATGGGACATATGATTATATGAGTGAATGAGGCTTTGAACTTACAATTAATAATCAAATTTTCATGTTTTATCAAGGCTTTAACAACCCCTTTTTAATTCAACCGTCTGTACTGAAGACAGGTCCACCCAAATGCATTCAGTACCAAGTAAGTCTCACAATATGGCATATTGACTGAATGTCAACAATCAAGGATAGATCAGCCACTTTAGACAATTGACAACAAATTTAATTGTTTGTTTATCCTTTACTTTTCTTCTCTAAGTGGTCGAGTATGTAGAAAATCAATGCCTGCATTATAAGAATTTATGACGAGACCAAATGCACTTGTGCGTATTCTGGACTTGTTTATGATTTTCCATTATATCCGTTAAAAATTAATAAATAGCAACAGCAAGAAAGGTGACAGCAAATATAGAATAATAGTCCTTGTTGTAGGGTGTTTAAGTAGGGCTTTTAAAAAAAGGAAAACCAGTAAGTAAATTATTTTTTATATTTGCACATTTCTCATCTCGGAATTTATGTGATAATTTTTGTTTGTGACGGCATAAAGGAAAATTTCATTAAATATACACACACACATATAATTTAATATTTATGTTTATCTTTTAATGACATAATTTGCCTAGGAAGTTGAATTTGGCTTCAAGACATAAATGCTGGAAATATTATGATCTAGTTTTTTTTTCATTTTCTGCTTTTAATATTTCATTCTCTTAAAAATAATGAATACAAATGATTATAATGAAAATTCATATGCTGAGTTGTGTTGGAGTTTGACATTAATCAGGCAAGTGGTGATTGTGTGCTAAAATCTAGGACAAATATTTTATAAATTTATATGTAGATCATAAATAAAAATTTATATCTCCATTAAGTAATATTAAGTTATTGTACTATTATGTGCATGTGCTTGTGGTTTATTGTTTGCATTGTTTCCTTATAGTTTAAGGTTCTTGAATAATTCATTATTTTTAAGGCAAAAATATGCTAAAATAAAATTATAATTAAATATTTATTTGTGTGCTGAAATATGTGGTCTTTTATGAAATAATTGTCTTAAGGAAGTATATAATTATATTATAAAAAATTAAATTCTGTCATAGGCTTTATTAAAATTAAAATAGATTTAAAAAATTTAAAATTAAAATAATTTATATTTTAATAATTTAAGCAATAATATTGGTATTTCAAAAACAATGATCAAAAGTGCGAAAAAGGGAATAATCGGCCTTATTATGACGAAAACCACTACTTTTTATTTGATAGGATTATGATTGTCGTATGCGACAAATAGTTAAATTCGATTGATAATTTGCCCCCCGGGTGCTATGTCGGTTGGTTGGTTGCTGTGAGAGTCAATTTGACAGCTGTTGATATAAGATTATATTACAATGTACTAAAACTTTAAAAAGTATATTTTTTAGAATTTTTTTATCAATTCCCAAAAAAAAAAACAAATTAAAATCTCTGCAGGAGTACCTAAAGGTAGTATACTAGGGCTACTATTATACATCGATTATACCGGATATACCAACAAGTCCAAATACGTATGCGTCAAATTTTGCAGATGACCCAAAAGTTGCATCTGAACAACTTCAGTTTCATGTTAATGAACTGGAACATTGGCTAAAAACGTGGATCATACAGGTAAATTCATCGAAATATGGTCCTGTAACGTTTTTCCCCAGAAGGAAAAATCGTCCACCTATAACAATAAAAAAGGCCACTGTTTCAGTGAAAACCCACGTGAAATATTTGGGTATCCACCTTGATCGACGCCTCACTTGGTCTCGTCATATTGAGGCAAAAATAACTGCAATGAAACTGCGAACGACTCAAACTACATTGGTAAATAGATCCTCACTCAATATAGGCTTTGAAATATAAAGTCCGTTAAAAAGCCAATATGGTCATATGGCATTCAGCCGTTGGGTAGTGCTTGTGGATCAAACATTCGCAAGTTACAAAGGAGACAAACTAAAATTTTACGACTTTCATATGCGCCCCCTTCTATAAGAGAAATGAAAGTATCCATAGATACCTAGAAGTTGTCACTATCCAGGAAGAAGTAAAAACATACACGTCAAAATACGTAAACAAACTAGAGGTCTACCCCAACACTCTTGTATGCAAATTATTACAATTCGGCACCAGAGACTAAATAAGACTGAAACATTGAGCCTGGCGAGACGACTCGCTCAATCCAATAATAGATGGTATATTAAGATTTGAATATAATAGATTAGTTATTACGATGGTAATAAATAATATTTTAGAGATAAGATTTTAATACTTACTGTAATTCTCTTTCAGAAAGATTAATTAAAATAAAATTAAAGGTTTAAAAAACAATTTTTTATATTAACGCAACATATACATAATTCTAAGGACATAATGAACCCTATCGCGAATAACAACTAAAATGTATTTTTCCATGAAATTACCACTACCCTCGAAATGAAAACTGGTATCATGGATTTTCGTGAAATTTTTGTTTCCTTTGTTGAACAGCTAGCTGTCAAATGTAAAGTAAGCTATTTTAATAGTATTTTGAATGAAAATAATAAAAATGAAGTTTTTGCAAAATATTTAAATTATAGTATTAAAATATATAAATAAATAAAACAACAATTGTATTATTACAAGAAGTAGATAACTGGGACTAATCGAATTGTTCATCGGGGTTTACGACACGCAGCTATCCCCTGGAGTAGTAATACATTTTTGTATTAGATTTGTCAATTTTTGTATTAGATTTGTCCAACATTAATAAATCTGCGTTTTATTGGATATACTTCATAATGCTTTGCTGACAACTTGTTCCGTATTTCGCCAATCGTAAAGCTTAGCGTGTGCTTGCGGCTGTCCGCGGAGGGTGGTAGCACGAGATATTCTATTTTGAACAAATTAAAGTGCAAAAAAAATCGACGGAAATAACAGACATGATAAGGGGCATTTTTTCGATGTAAACATTTTTCCTAGAATTTATTCACCGTTGGAACTTTAGGTAAACGGATAAAAAGTATTCGTGATGGGGTGATTATGTCGTTATTGGCGGTGCTTTGCGTGTTTTACAATTTTTCGATAACTAAGAAAGAACCATTTTGGTGTCTAAAAAATCCTTCATAAATTTGGGAGATTAAGAATGTGTCAATAAGGGTGCATTTTTTCTTTTAAAAGAAAACAGGTAAATTTTTAGTAAGTTGTGCTATTGTGATTGCATCGTAAAGTGGGCATGTTCCGATTATGAATAATATCCAGGGCGGCTCTGATGACAGGGCATTGCGCTTTTCATGAAATTTTTTGATGACTTTGGAAAATAATCTGGCTGTCTTGAAAAAAAATGGAAATATTTAAAAAAAAAAATTTTTTCAGACAGTATTTACTTTTTAAAATTTATTTAGTAGCGAGTAAAAGAAGATTAAAATTGTTTAACATGAAAAAGTATTTCTGAAGAAATATTTTGTTAAAGGTGAATTTGTATTTACCAATTACAAATTACTTGTTATTGTGTGAATACGTAGACAATACGTATTTTGAATTTATATTAGAAAGATTCAATCAAATTTTAAGTCTAAACAAAATATACCAAACAGGCCAGAGCCGTCGTTTAAATGAGAGGAAATTATCATTAAAAAATTTCTATTTTTACTGCTTAAGTTAACAACATTTAAAATAAAATAAAATGGCATGAGTGCTTTAGAAATTAAATATTGCCCGCTTCATTACGTTTGTCAGACACAATTTGAATTTATTTTTATAAATAAAAAAACTATGAAGCCGTGAAAATACCACTTCAGTTTGAACTGTTTCATTTTTCGCTGGGTGCTTTCGTATACAGAAGATTGTTAAATTGCATCAACACAGCCTTTTATTTATGTGAAATTTCGTGTCAACTAACTGTCAAACTCCACAAAAAAATAATCATAAACTAAAAAGGTCACGAAGCTTAAACGTAAATGCTAAATAAAATACACAATGGAATTATATTTAGAAAAATCTTCAGAAAAATAATTATTATTAGTCACAAATTTTCTACATGTAAAGAATGTGTTTTATTGAAACTCTCTGCAAAATAGACCTATCGAGTCTATAATCGCTAATAACAATTAGAAATCTAGAATAAAACACAACTTTAGTTTAAACGTGAATTGTAACATCATATCATTTCTAATCACTAAAATAACTGATATGTTATTTAGAATTATTATCACTGAATTTGAATTATTAGAGCCCCACTGGAGAGTATCAGAAAGACTTGTAAGATAAGATGCATTTCAATTAATGTTTTGGCATAAATAAAAAAATTAATAAAATAATATTGCAGATATTTTTTTAAAGATTTTCAATAATGATAAAAATATAGATATCCTTGTGATCTTCCTTATGATTTCGATAAAGCTGGAACAAATAAAGTGCATACATATTGCGTTGAAAACAAACCAAAATATACAGCAAGAAACTTAAACCAGATAAATCACTGTTTCCTTACTGTTTTCTTACTTCATTGCCGCCATAACAACAAAATTAGTTAACGGCTAGAATTACGTTCACTAACATATTTTTGGCTTTTCGCCCATTTCGCTTTATTTTCTACTCGTTATACTTTTTGGCTTCGATATACTAAAAAAATTAAACTCCTTTTTAACATTCTCTTAACTATTTTGTAAATGAAAACAAACATAAAATAATTTCCTTTTTCCTTTGCTTCCATAAAATTCTAATAAATTTATGTCTTTTCGAGTTATATCTTTTAACTAAAATAAAATTGGCACTTTATCCATTTTTGCTCCAGTTGCGTTACAAACTTTGCTAACAAAACAATAAACTCTTAAATGCTTAGACAACCGTAACAATCATTCAACAATAACATTTTGTAAGAACTAAAGCAATAGCGCAATAAAAATTTCTGTAAAAAGTCTAATGAATTATCTTTTATTGCCTTTTGCCATTTCCACACTCGAACAGTAATGAAAAGCAACATTTCACCTTAGTAATACATAAAACAGCATGAGGTCGATAGTTAAAACTGCAACACCTGCTGTGTGTTTGTAAAAATAGCAATTAAATGAATGGAAGCTGCCTAGCAAAGAGTCTTTAGTAGAAAAATACCTTAAGCTACGGTCAGACGGGGAAAATATTTGACGAATATTTCGAAAAATTGGGTACGTAGTTATTAAAAGGTAACATATTTACTCGGTATAAAGAAATACCAAAGTTTGATTTTGGCATAAATATAGAAATTTAAAATTCAGAAGCTTGCCTTTATCAAATGGACGCTTAGTTCAGAGCTGGATTTTTTCGGGATTTTGAACGTAAAGTAAGATGGAATAATTTCTTTCGCGGTATAAATGGTTATACTCCATATTTCTTAATCATATAAAGCCTTATTGAAAATTATATTTTTGTTTTAAATCCTTATTGTATTTTTCTAAGCGGCCAATAAATGTATAATTTTTACAATTGAGCAGACATGGCGAAAAAATTGTTGGAAACAACCATGGAGAAATTGGAGGAATTTTCTACATGATATATAAAATATGTTAACTATATTTTCAAATATTAAAATTAAATAAAAAAGAATTCAATACGCGATTACTATATTTAGATATTAGTTAACACACAATATCAATTTAGACCTGGCACAATAGTTCAATTTGGAATTAACTTTTAATACACATATGTAGCAATCTAATTCAAGTTTCTATTAGACTTTTGTCATTCAAAATAGTGTAATCGATTAGGAATTCGTGGATTTATTAATTTATATAATAAATGACAAATAGTACTTTTAAAGTAACGTGGACCACATAGAATGAATTAATGCTATATGCACATAAGGTTGTATGTAAGAGTGATTCCGCACAGTGCTTTTTCCATAGACGAAAACAAGATTAAAAATAATGTTTTTTGTTGTAATTAATATTACAGTTTTCGACAGATAGCAAAATAGATCAACCTAATATAAGAAAACTTTATATATTTATCCCTTTTTGTCTCCACAGGAGGGCACAAAAGCCAGAGAATTTTAAGTAAAAAGTATGATTTTAATGTTTCAAGAAAAGAATCGTAAAAAAATCATTTCATGAACTAGGAGTTTTTGGCTACGAGTTTTAACTGATCTTGTCTACGGTAATTTTTTTTATTGATTTATGCAACGCTTTTTATTCAAAATTTGTTTTAAGTTTAATGGAATATTAAAAGGAAAAGAAAAACATAGTCTATCGGTTTATTTCTGTTTATATTTTTTTACTGTTTTCGAGCAGTCGCCAGAAAAAATTAAAAAAATTTTAATGATTTTAAATTTGAAAATAAAGCCTGTGTTGTAATTAAAATTAGACTGTTCGATACATAATAACAAGGAAACATGAAATTGTAAGAAATATTTAGGTTTATCGCTTTTGGGCACTACCAGAAAGCGCTAGAGTCACAGAATTTTAAGTAAAAATAACTAAGTTTTAAAATATATGCCTAAAAACATTTTTTGGACTGGGACATTAAAATTTAAACTTTCGATAGCCAGATATATTTTTATTGATTTTTACAGCTTGCTCACTTTTCCTCTAGGCTACAAGTGTTTCTTACGTAAATATGTGAAAAATATAATATTTCAGTTCAATTTATTTATAAAAGAAACGTTTAAATTTTTAAATGAACTAATTGTCATAAGTTAATTTTTTTGTTTCAATTTTGTTTACTTATTTGCTGCACTCAAATTATAAAAATAAAGCTGTCCGAAGAATTTATGGAAGCCAATTACAAAAGTATGGGAATAATTATATTTTCAAAGAGAAACATAATGCTTACACATATTAGAGTAATATACAAATAGAAAATAATGGTAATAGATATGCAGAAAGATATGCATATGAGACAAGTGTTTGCTTGAGCGCAAATATTCTGCGCAACAATTGTATTACATTTATTAATATATTTTGTAGTGTTACTGGTAACTTTATTCTAAGTCCAATATTGCAAGCCCTTAGATATGGCCTACCAATTTTTTGTATACCATGATTTGGTCACAAAATGAAATGTAAAATTTTTCTGCAGATTTTGTAACCTCATAATGTTATTTCGTCCTTCACAACTAGTTTCTTTTAAATGTGTGCTACTACTTAAAAATACTAATAATGAAAACGTCTAAATTTAATACTTTTTTTATCAAAATTAATTTGTTTTATTTTCTTAATTAACGATCCTACTTTATTCATATTTGAAACATATAATGCCGTCATCGGCTAACTTTTGTGGGAATTATAGAAATTTTACTTTAAAGGATTTATGGTAGAACCTCAAATACTTGCTGCAATTACATTGAAAATCTACACATTAAATGCTGCTGCTATCGAGCGTATCGTACGTGCAAGTTTTCATAATTTTTCGTTCACACATGAAGCTGAAATAACATTTTGAATTTTGTGGATATATGCGATGTCGGCGTGTTCTTGGTCCAATTTTTTCAAAAAACCTAAATTTTTCTTAGCTAATATATTTTTCATGCAGTAAGGTATACAACTTAGCATAAAGAAAATTAGTGTTGCAAAGGAATGCCGCCAAATCTGAAAAAATTAAAAAAAAATATATAATATTTTTTCAGAAGATTGGTCGATTAAAAATTGTTTAAACGTATTAAGGAACCCTAAGTTCCTGTCTATTCAACACTGTTCAAAATTCCAAAATTAAGCTAATGATGAGTTATTTTAAAATTTTGTTGTCGGCGAGAATTTTTAAAATTTACAAAATTATATATATATATAGTTAGTCCTACAGCCATGACTAGGTCATTTCGAAAGTACATTTTCACTATCACATCGTATTATTAATTTTGCTACTAAAATAAAGGAAACTTTTAGTTTAAAATATATAATAATATAGTTTATAGCACGCACTGGTATGCGTATGTCGCCCACGATGATATACAGGTCAAATGACAAAGTTTCTATGCTTATGGTATTAATTTATAAATTTGCATTTATTTAGAGTTTAAGAGTGAATATCAACAACCACTATTTAGCAGTAAATATTTGCCCCGTCTGACCGTACCTTTATAGAAGCTAATATAATAACTTGCACATTCTTATTAACATTAAATGAAAATATCTTTAGAAAGAATATCTATGAATATCTGTAATGGACTGTTGAATAATAAACATTTTTCTCTTATCCATTCAATGAAAAATAATAAAAAGTGATTAATTTCTTAAGTGACACTTAAAATTTTTTTTTTAGTTTATTCATATGCCAGGATGTAGGCGGGTTACAAGTATAAAATTAGTGAAATCTTTACAGGTTTTACATAAAAAATACAATATAAAAATCAAAAACCAGGAGCAATACAAATTTATTTAAAGGTACTTTCATACGTTCTGGTATACGGGCTTATGAAATAAAAACGAGCCAACGATACAAGCATTTTATTTTTGTTTGTTTTAGATTTAATGAATATTTGACGGTCCAAGTCCATTAGAAAGTTCTCCACTACACGGATAAGAGCAAGCTTTAGGGATTCCAAGTTTGGATGACAATAAGTGCAGACCATCCTCTCTAAAACATACCTCAACTTATAATCTGGACTGCCAAAAGGTGGAAATAATATTTGGTAAATTATTTTTTAACCACATTTGTGCTGTTTTTGCCTTATGTGCTGAATCAGAGTCCTGCTGAAAGGTCCATGGCTTGCTTTTAACAAAGTATTGTGTAGTGGCTTCACAATTTTTTTCTAAAACGTCGGATCCTTATGGAAATGGAGGTTTGTGATCGATTTGTAATATACAACTACCCGACTCTCATTGAGTCTAACACTAGCTTTTTTCTTTGAAGGCTAACACAATCCATTGTCTAGAAGGCAAGGGCAACATAGTCGTTTTCCTGACATCAAAACCAACATGAACTTATGTCAACAAAATGTACGTACCAAACTGAGGCGGAAAAACGAGTTAGCTTACCCGGACCTGATCGCATTAGAAGATCAATGATAAATTACAATTACCTGATTCTTCTGTGAGAATTGTTGTGATCCTTAAAGAAGGAAAGAACCCAAGCCAAACTACATCATACAGGCTCGTTCGCTTACTGTCAATTTAATCCAAGTTATTTGAAAAATTATTCATCTCGAGCTTAAAACCCTATCTTAATGAACACAACATCATCCCGTTCCATCAGCTTGGATATCGAGCAAGATATAGTACAACTAAGCAAGTGCATAGAATTACCACCGTTATTCGATCGGCATTTGAAAATAAGCATTATTGTTCAGCTTTATTTAGAATCTGGCCTGATGTACTACTTACAAAAATACTCGAGTTCTACCTGGAAACTCTCACAAACTTCTGGAGAGCTATTTTATAGATAGAACGTTTAACGTAAGGTCAAGTATTTGATAAACCCTTATAAAAAGTAAAGTATTTTTAAAATACTTCGTTTATGTTAGTGGGGCTTACGTCTGCACCAAACTCAGTGATAACTTTTATCGAGACAGAAATTGTAATAAATTTGTGAATTTGCTAAATTTTATTTCGAAAGCAGATGCCACAATTTTTATTATAATTTTAACTGATTAAATTGTTTAATTGTCAAATTACTCACTTAGTTTCCGATTACAAAATTGTACTCAACCCACTCTTATATAATTTAATATTTTTTCGCTATTTTGCAAATAACAGAAATTGTAATCATTAGATTTGCTATAACTTTTTAATGACTTTAGTTTTATCTATTTATGTCCCATTGGTCATGTCTGCTGTAAATTTACAAATAACGTCATTTGAGATGTAGCTGTTTGTGAAAATTCTGTTGTTGCAAGAAGTGAAAATAAAAAAAAAAAAAATTACAATTGACATAATTGCTAAATGGTGTAACAATTCGACACCATTTATGCTTATTCTCCTTTGCATGGCAGTTTTTAAAATGGCCATGTCCTCAACATGCAGTAAAATGTTGAACATGTTAACGAAACATAAATTTCATAATGATGATTTTGCAATGATTAAAACTTGTTTGCTGTTCGGTGGCGTCAGCTTAATGAAATGATTTGAATACGATTGAATACTAATGATGGTATGGCGGAATATTCCATTAGAGATTAAAATGGCAAGTTAGCGATAAATGTATTTTGTCAGTGTAATTAGTGCAAATACAGGGCAGGGCGTCTGGTAGCAGATTTATATTTTAAAACTTGAACAAAAAACTTAATAACTGACACAAAGTTTTATTAAGGGCATTGAACGATAGAATGGAAAAGCGGAATTTATTTTTTAAAGAGTACGTCATCCAGATGTCTTCCGTTGAGTTAAACACACTGTTCAAAACGGAGCCTTGTGTTCTGCGCGACACGCTGCAGTAAACTTGCTAATTTCTCGACGAATATTTTCCTTTAAAGATGCAAGAGAATGGGGATTATCAATATCTTCATAGAAAAACCCATGGGAGTTAGTTCGGGCGACTTCGGTAGCCATGGGATGTCCCCAAAGCGACTGATCAGTTTTTGGGGGAAATTTCCAGAAGCAAATTCATCGAAGCTCTGGCTGTGTGTGCAGTCGCCCCGTCCTGTTGAAAACACGTGTGTGAAGAGTACGATGGATGAGCTCGTAGGTTTTTTAAAAATAATTCCGTTATCATGCGTCGATAATTTTCACCATTGTTATTCGTCGCCTGGCCTCGAGAATTTTCAAAAAAAAAAAAATGGTCCAATTATCTCATGTGTGGATAAGGCACACCAAACAGTTACCCTGGGGCAATGTAATGAGTTTTGATGTTTCAATCGAGGGTTGCGGGTTCTTGGAGACCTGTAACGGCAGTTTTGCTTGTTGAGTGAAAATGATCCTCGTCGCTCCAAAAAATGGGATATACAGTGCCAAAACGCTCCAACATCGTTTCACAAAAATGTTTGCGTAAATCAAAGTTACTTTCTTTCAGTTATTGAACGATTTGAATTTTAAAAGGCTGCTGTTTTCCGTATGAAAAGTCGCGGATTTTCACGTAAACTGCTTTCAACCAGTTCAATGTTTTTGGGAGTCCTTGAAAATCGGCTGGGCCATGGCTGTAAGACATTCATAGCCAAAACCAGTTGCTCGCAATCTCTTCACCCACGAACGAATTAAATTTACACTCGGTCCATCACGTATTCGCCGACTACCGAACTTTGAACAAAATTGTCGACGAGCAATTACGTATGAATCATTACTCTTAACAAATGTCTCTACAGCGAATGCGCCATGCTCACTCGGAAACTGCGACATCATGACTGACAAATCAGCACAATCGATACTTCCAACGGCACCATCCTCCCAGCGCAACGTTTCATACTTTTTGAAATAATCGTATTTAAAAATATAAATTTGCCACCAGACATGGCTGCTTCATTCAGAGTTTTCAATGGCGCCAATGAGGATTTGATATTGGAGATATTTGTAATGTGGCAGAATATGTTAAATGATATTTCTATTATTAATTATATAATTGTGGATCTAATAGTGATTTTCTCATTTAGTGAAATGAATTCGACAGTATGGAAAAAAGGCGTTGGCGTGTGTCAGATGTGGCGTTGCAGATCCTCTACTGCACCCGGCTAAGCAAGGGGCAAGAGAGGTGTCCAGTATGCATTGATGTTTAAGATTTAAACTCAAAATGGCGGATCGAATAAACAAATATGCTCTAGTGCTTTTAACAACACGGAAAAAGTTCTTAATTATTATTATAGGAACATATATTGGGAACCCAAAATCGTAAATTATGACGGCTAAAAACTTTATAATTTTTCAAGAAATCATTATTGTTTTTTAACTCGTTTAAGGTTAAAAGTTTCAGAGGTCAGAGATTAGATATACAGTGAAAGATTCTGAGTGAAACTCGCTTATATGTAATTCATTTTTGATTTTAAATGTTTTATTTAATATTTCATTTTGTTAAAGCATTTGAAAACTAGCATAGACAACATATATAGCCACAGACTATAAATTATAGGAAACTACTTCAACATGGACTGGTTCAATGCTAGCTGTTGAAATTCAAAATTTTTCTGAAGAGTTCTAAATCGACAAAGTCATATGTGGCAAAATGCTTCAAACGAGAAATTTGCTTTTATATTTCATCATAATAATTTATAGGATCAAATATTCCTGCAATTACTTGGTCTTCAGAGTCTTCAGACGCGTTTCTCTTCACAACAGCACCTGATTTTAATATTTCAATACAGTCTTCAGTGTAGACTTTCTCTTTTCACTTGTCAAAGGTATTTGATTGTGCAAACGATTTCATTGGCATTAACAAATATATGAATCAGAATTTGCAAAAAGTAGAATTTTTAATTTAATACAACTCTTGTTGGGGCGGTTTATCCCTTAGTTCCACTTATGAGAAATTAAAAAAAAAATAAAAATGGTTAATGCAATTTCTATAGAAATAGTTATTAAATTTGTACGCCTTTTTTGAGTCTATGAATACTAACCTGACAATAAAATTAATAATTTTAGGAGTGATAAGAATTTTGTATTGTTTAAATTAAATTGCAAACGTAACTAGTTCTAACGTTTGGAAATCGGCTATAAAAAAAACTACTTTATAATTGTTGACTTTCTAGATGCAAAATTTTTATTCTGGTTTTCAAATATTAATATCCCGATCATTTTTAGATTAATGGTTGTTTGTTTTTGACTGCGTGTTTATATTGTTTTTGGTAAAATTAAAGTTTTCGAGTTTTAAATTGATGGTAAGTGTTTCGATTTTATGGTAAAACTTAATGGTGAATTTTCGGTTTTTGTAAATTATTGATTTTTGCTGATTTATAGATTTCTTTTATAACCTTTTTTTGTGAAAAAATTAATTTTTGGTTTGGAGCTTTGTCTGATATTTTGATTTTATTTTGAAAATTCTATTTATGTGTGTTTCCCAATGAACTTGTTGCCATGTCAATATAAAAAAAGAAGAACAACATACATGGGCAAAAAAGAAATCTTGTAATCCTTACATTTTAGATTTAAGGTGTGTTAAGCGCTTCTATGTAAAACAAAACGAGGATTACATTACTGTGTCGTTTTAACCCTCTAACACTTTCCTGTAATAGATTAGAAATGTTAAAAACACTCCCATTAAACAGTAATATACCGGCTGTAATGGCCTACTTAAGTATTGAATAAAAAAACTGATGTTTTAGAGCAATGCTATCATTATCTTAAATTTACAAAAAGAAAAAATAATGTTTAACAAAAATTGGTACGTATACCAAAGAGTCCAACATACGGATTAACCAGAGGAAAGATAAGACGTATAAACATAATAAATGTATAATAAAAGTTATAAAATCGAAGCACAAAATTAAAGATAGTTAAAAACCATTTATTCCGAAGAAACCTTTTAGCCTTGCAACACCAATAATTTTTGTTAATCGACTTAAGTTTTTGTAAGACCAACATTAAAAACTGTTGATATGTTAAAGTTCCTTCGAGAAAAATATCCTTGATGTGCCTGCCTATAATTTGTAGATATTTTACAAACTTTTTTCTCTCGTTTTTCTTCCATACTCCTAATTAAATCAAAAGTGTTTACTTACAATCAATAACTTTTGCAAAGTATGTTACAAACTACTGAGTTACAAACTGGAGTCGAAGGTTTTAAATTACTTACAGTTTGTTTATAAACTAAAACGAAACACCAAGCTGTTACAAATACGTACAGCCACCCACTAGAGAGTGAAAACAATAGAATGAAAATGCCAAACATACCTGTGTGCTGCTGACATATTTATCCACAGTAACGGAAAGTTCATTGTGTAAAAAATGAAAAGATTGTGCTTAGTTGCACACAATTAAACATACCCTTTAAATAATACCTAGTAACACCAGTATAAGTATATACACACATACTAGGTATTTACGTCCGAATGTACAAAGATGTAGGATGCCAGTTTTATGTTTTAAATGAGCAAAAATAAATATTACGCACATAATCTTGTACATAGGGGCGGTTTGGCTGAGTAGCACGTATTGTGTTTAATATGTTTTATGAAAATTGTGTGCAAAAATATTTGTAGTTAGGGGAAAGTTGAAACCGGTTGTGTGTAAATAATAGAGAAATACGGCAGTAAAAACTCGGGTAAATGACGTAACAAATTACCCCTTTGAATGATGGTTCTATAAAATGCCTTGCGGACGAGTAACATACGGAACAAATTGCAACACCCTGTATTATTTATTGTATTATTTACTAGTAGTTTACAAGTAATACTCAATAATAAAATTTCGTTTTTAAAAATAAACTACTTTTTATAAGGAAGCAATTATAACCCTAATGGAGTAATGTGAGCCGCATTGAAATTATTTTCCTTAAACTGTAATAAACAGAAGAGGAAAGCTTTTGCACAAATCATAAAACCGAACTGAAAATAAAATTGCAAACAGAAAAGCTAAATTCAAATGCTTTTAAAGAATACTACGTTTCGTTTCACTTCCATTCACTTGGCACTTTTTAAAACTGAGAAGACATGTAAGTAAGTGGTTGCGAGTCTTAAAATTATTCCCGGTCACAAGGAACACTCTTTAATATTCACCGTAGTACAGTATCCCCAATCTCATCAGCTACCGCAACGAAAGCCGTTAATAAGGGATAATTATTTTATTACGATTGTGATCGGCCCAGCAGTTAGGACTTCGAGATGAAAATTTCTGTAAAGGGAGTTTATAGCAAGTTTTATAAGTGAATTGGATGGACTTGTATGTAAACGTTTCCCGGCAAGAATAAAAATACCAAAATAACCCAGAACAATGGTGGTTGACCCGTATTTAAGAAGTGTGTGGACCGAACCTAGGATCAATACTAGCTTGTCTAGGGTTGTCAGCGAGTTGATTTCAACTTCGGGCAAACCGAATTCGTTAATTGAACTTTCCTACTTATAAAGATTTGTTGAGTTGGAAATGAATATTGTAGAAATTTTCATTTTCGTGAAGGGTATAGTTATTATAAGACTATGTAGAACTTATAATTAATTGTACACACACATATATATATATATAAATA
Organism: Phania funesta; assembly: GCA_963932375.1. Lineage (NCBI taxonomy): Eukaryota > Metazoa > Arthropoda > Insecta > Diptera > Tachinidae > Phania > Phania funesta. The sequence goes on from OZ010652.1 coordinate 99,893,804, forward strand.
TATATATATATATATATATATATATATATATAGGTATATATATATATATATAGGTATATATATATATATATATATAGGTATATATATATATATATACATATATGGCTTTTTTACTGAAGTGGTTGAATTAGTAAAACTTTCGCTCAAGAGATTCAATAATTTGTTGGCATGCATGGTTCTGTTCTTGTAAATAATTGGCTTAATATGAAAAGGGCGTATCTAGATTTTTTTGTTACTTTACAGGAAAAGGCAAAAACTAAATAATTAAGTGCTGGTTGCTTTTTTTATTTTCTGAAAGTTTTAAGAAAATTACTTTAACTAAGCCTTTTTGTTATAGAAATTTTATGAAACAAATGTAAAGTTAAGTCTTTTGTAATTAGTTGCATTCAGCGTTTTTAAGCTTAAAAATCGAATAATTCAATTTCTTTATTATTTATGAAAAAAAAGGATACGATAACTTCATGTTTTTATAAAAAAAATCTGATTCGAAGTATATATATAGCGCTTTGATCAATTTCCTACAATAATGGGACTCCATTTTAGGCAATTTCGCTAGCCACTCTTTTAGAAATGCTCGTCGTATTTCGTTATGCTTACCGATTTTCGATGATCGTTTAGTACTTTTATGTAAACTTGAAGTTTCTTCGGGACTGCATTGTGTACCGTGCTTGCCTCCGTGGCTTATCAATTATCGAACAATCTCTTCCTTAACCCCTAATGTTGAATAAAACATTACGCGGCTTACTTGTAAGCGGCCTAAAAGGTTTTTCACAAAGTTCATTTTTTGATATACCGAAATGCTGCTCACCTTTGTTTCTATTCAGATTTTTTCTTTTTGGAACATTATTTAAATCACAGTTTTCGTTTACAGAAGACATGTTGTTATTGGGACTTTCAATATCAAAACTCTTTTCCACACAAATATATAAAATGTAATGACAATTTATGCAATGAAAAAAATATGTATGTTTACATAATTTGGGGAAGTCCCAATTTTATATCAAAGTAAAAAAAAAAACAAACCAAAACAACATTTTTTATACACTCATGCAATCAAGAATGATAAAAATACAGATTACGCCATCCTGAACACAAAAATTGAATTTTCTGCGCATGTTGGTCAAATGATGTCACGAAATAGTCTGACATAATATTTGTGTAAACATAACAGTGGGTCAGTTTCTTATTTTTTCCCTTAAATAATTTTAAGATAATTTTTTATTTTTTATATTGCTTTTATTTATTAATTACGTTATGGAAATATTCAAAGAATATATAAAATTAAATAACATTTAAAACATATATTAATAAAATTTAAAATATAATATTAGTTTGTTATTTTACTAAATTTTCTTTTTCGACTATATATTTAGATTAATTTACGCATTAAACGATCTTATTCTAAAGTACATTATGCATCTAAAAAAAGTTTTTTCACATCTTCACTTGCTTTTACGTCTTAGTGCCTTCTCCAGATTTACGTTTGAAAGACTCAACCTCTGAACTCTTTGCGACAAATGTTTAATAGTAGTCTCAAATTGGCTTTTTTGCATTTTTAGCATCTAATTCTTCTGGCGCAATGTATCTCTAAAAACGGTTATAAGTCAATTTTTGCTAACTTTTTAAAAATTGACTGGCATGTCGATCAAGAAGAGGGCATTAGCTCAGAAAACAATTTAAATATATTTTCAAACTAAATTTGCTTATTATGATGTATTCGACCTTTCAAATTTTTTTAAAATGTAACCACAAACAGTTTGTGATCTCTAATAAAAATTTGAGTCATTACACTCTTGTTATATGTACATTCGACTTCTAAATTTTTATGTAAAGTTACAAACAGTCTTCGCTTGCGTCAGAGTTGGTTTCTTTCGTTTGCTCTTCATATAGTAGTGTTTCCGTTTCAGTTGTGATACCAATGGTCTCTATAGTCCCGGATTCAAATTTAGAGTTGCTCTATTACTAAATCCTATGCGTAATTTTAAATTAAACTGTACAAACGAAAATACTTGTTACTTACCCATTTCATAATTTAAATTTCTTTCAAAATCGTCCTGTTTGAAATATAATGAGCAAATTCTCTCCCTGTGTATCTTAATGGTGTCCGGCCGATTGCAAAATTTTATCCAAAGATTTCTTTGTTGTTCATTGTTTTTTGGAAAGTGCCAAAGCTCACAGCTAAATTAAGATCTATTAAAAAACGTACAAAATTAGTTTTTAACACAATTTCTCACTTGATTTTTTTCCATCGTTTTACAAGCATTTGCCCCCTGCGCACTTCATGTTTACAATTTGCTTCAAATTTTCAAACCAGTTTTTTTTGCACTTAGAGCTTGTAAATACATTTCACACACGGTTGGTATATTAATTATTATTTTTTTACAGTATATTTTGTAAATTTAAACTTAAAATTCTTGATTTATAACGAAATCCGATAAATTAATTTTTTGAGAACTGTCAAAGTGATTTGTCTTGCAGGGCTGCCAAAACTCACATAACACATACACTTTTAAAAACAAAATTAGGAATTAATCTAGAATATATTGATTTTCAAATTGTTTTTTACCGAAACACAGAAACAACAACTAATCACTCAGACTGAAAGGACAGGTAGCAAGCAAATGGAGAGACACACACACACATATACGAACAAGAGAGAGAGAGGTAAAAAGGGATAAAAAGAAGAGGTTAGATCAGTGCATGGTCTAACGCCATGCACTGTTTCGTAAATATATCATAAATTTCATGTCTGGTGAAAAAAATCTGAAAGCTCAATATATTGTTGATTGGTTCCAAATTTATTCTATCCATTATATCTATAATTCCTTCAAATTCAGCACACTACAGATTATTACATTCATATTCATCTTTCAAATGTAAAATAGTCTAATTATGAATTATTAATATTAATCATACAAATAAAAGTTTTCAATACCAACACAGCCCTAAATCATTTGAAAATACATAGAATAGGCAACCATTGCAACTACGTCATCTAACGGGTAATCATGCCCATGGCGTAATCTGTATTTCCATTATTCTTGCATACAATTAATAAACACAATATATATATGGGAGAGTTAGAGCTTTTTATTAAAAAAAAATATTGAAATAGTTAGGGCTTTTTGTAATAAGCTACAAATCCCCTATTTTGAAAGATATATCGCGGAATTTTCTAAGGGAGATACATTTTGAGGTACACTACCAGAAAGAGTTCAAAATGCAATTAAATAAAATCTAGATACACCCTTTCTACATTTAGCCAAAGAAATAGTTTATATCTATATTACCAAGATTTTGTATTTGCAAATTTTATATAATCCCTCTCTGTGTGTATAAGTTTTCTGTACTTGTGTATGTATCTAAACTCCTCCCAAACGGCTGGATTTGTGTATGGTTTAGATTCACAATTGGGCAAGGTAGATGATCCTCTTATCGGGGCCAAGTAAGCAAATGTCTAACTCTTCAACGACTTGACTGATTTTGATGTTTTTTGGCGTGCTTTTCAGTGGATTCTTGGATAGTTTAGGTTCGCTGTTGGACTGGGCGGGTGATGCTGCGTTCAGTTCCCAAGTTAGTTATGAATTTCGTTGACTGCCAAACTTTTATGTATATCAACATGTGCTCGGGCCAATAGATTTATATAAATTTCACTGAGGCGTAAATTCAAGCCAATCGTTTTCTTTCGAATGAGTAGGTGTAAAGGATTTTACTGCTGTATGACTCATTCAATATTAAGAGCATACCTAAAATTTTACAACTTATATTTTTCAATTCGCCTTTGGAAAGTTTTTAAAATTTTGTTGAATTCTATTTGAAAAACATCAAAGACATATAGCCAGAATATATATATTTCGATAGCCAAATAATATATTAATTTTGCTTATGCTCGATTTTATTGTATAAAGTATTCAAAAAACTACACTTATTTTAAGCCTTGTTAAAAGTGCTGGACATTTGTACTATTTGAGTATATTTAATATTAAATTAATATAATTAATAAAATTCTAATGTTTTTTTAAAAATATTATATATTAGCACTGTTATATAAACATTTTAAATTATATAAGAACAAAAGTTTGTACGTAAAAAAATTAAGATAACGGAAATATTTTCAAGAACTTTTGACGTGTGTCACCTTTATGAACAGCATTATTTGCTTCTTATATTCCTTTGTATATTTCCACACAAACGTTTTTCCATCATCCGGTAAATGAAAATTTTGTGGTACTTTTATGACACTTCATAACGGAAATTAGAAAGAAAAGCAAAACGGAAACAATGTAGTCAAAGTGCTGATGAGGCTCCTGTTCATTATGACATTTATGTTTTCTACACATTTACTTTGTAGCAGCTGTATTATGCTTTCTGTGTGCTAAGTTTTCGTGTTCATTACGGCTACATTCTCATAATATCTGTTTGAATAATAAAACTGACATACTGCTCTCGGTTGACTTATTTGTAAGTATATAATGGCTTAACAAAAAGCTTGTTTTACTTAAATGTTTTATAGGTGAAAAGCATGCACATACACAAAAACACACACACGCACATTTAATTTTGCCATTGAAAAGAAAACAACTATGACGAAGGTTGAATTATGTACATAAAGCAACAAGAATATCAACATATATATAAAAATTTGACCTTTTGTGTAGGTACACATACATACGTATTTAGCTTATGTTGATGTGTTTTCTTAATTGTGATGTTTAATCAATGCGTCATAAAAAAATGTCAACAATGTCACGAACATGTCACAGGCATTATTGTAATCAGTATAATCTTACATCTCATTTTACCAAACAACTCCGCGTATGTATCTTTTCATATGTTAAGAGGGTTTAGTTCCACGGATTAAATTTATATGTAGTCTGCATGTAAATGTTCAGTTGCTCTTTAAGAAATAGGATAACACAAATCCGAAAAAAACGTTTATTTCTTCTGAGTAAAAACATTCCTTTTCTTTCTGAAATAGAGGTTTTCCCTTCAACAATTTGAACATTATCGGTAAAACAATATTCTTTCCTCTCTTAAGATTTTATTGATTCGCTTTTCTCATTTTGACTTATAATTTTAAAGTTTTATCTCCTTGTAATGAATTTTTCGTATGTTCCCATTATCCTTTTGGTTGGCAAGTTTTGTATTGGTAACATTTGGAATATCTAAGCAATACCATGTTTCGAACCACTTGTCTTTTTACAATGGGGAAAGTGGGCAAGGTGCGTGATACGATTAGGGAAATTTTCTTAGCCTGTTTAACAACACAATATATCTCTGAGGCGTGGAGAGAAATCAAACCGTTTAAGAGCGTCTATTAAAGGTGCCTTTGACAAGATGCTCTTACAGAGCATCAACGCTATGTTTCGGTATGCTCCATGATCCGTTTTGACTATTCTTTAATAGAACATCACCATTAGAAACCTTCTTCGAAAATTGGTCTCAATAGGTGTCCAGATGATTTCGTACGCAGACAACCTGGGACTTATGGGAGATGGTGAGTTCATTTGGGTCAGTCAACGTTGCATAAAACAGGCTCTTATGATAACTGAGACATAATGCAATGAACAGAGGATAGCCATAAGTGCTAGCAAATCAGATGATAGTTGAATTACTCTGGACAGTGAACTTACTTGAAATAAATATATTGAATTGAAGATGCGGAAAGCAAAAAGGAGCTTGCATCAATGTAAATGAGTGTGTGACAGTAGGTGGAGAGCTTCGCCAAAAGATGCAATGCGCACGGTATTAACAACGGCAATGCTGGGATTGGGATTTATTAATTACGTCGACGGCCTTAAAGTCAGTATGAAAAGCGATTCCATACATCATAGTTTTGGGCCGAACATTAGGCGTAAGTATATTCTCTAGGCAGAAAAGATTTTAGGGAGATGCAGGTGTACTCTTAGCTGAGCTAAACTTGTCGTATACTCTGTATCTGGTGGAGTATGTGCCCGTTTACCAGGCAGAATTGCATAGATTGCAGTAGGCGTTGAATCACCTACTGGCAAGTCGGGTGCAATCATTAAGAATACAGGCAGATAAGTGGTAATCGTGAATTCCATGGCGGTTCGGACTCACACACAAATAGTAGTTATTACAAGGCACTTCGTGATGAGAAAGAAGACCGACAATTTGAAATCACTATACTCCAGAGGAAAGGCTAGTTGTAGCACGATACTCGTAATACCAATTTGAGAAACGACGATGGTCGAAAAGGGGCGCATGAAATAAGCGGTATGCTTACCTCAATATATAATACGTTACCAAATGACCTGGTGAACTTATTTTCAGCTTCAATTTATTTGAATAGCTTTTGATCTCGAATATTGCATCGCATACGGTTATTGATTGAATATCGGTTGTAATTAAACGACATTTAATGCCATTTTTTTAATTAAAACATAAATATAGTTATTTTTAATCATATCATTGAGTTTTGCTCATTAGGCATAATTCACATCTCTTATATATCAAAATGGTTTTGAAAGGATACCTGACAAATATTCAAGTTTGTAGGTAGCATAGAATACCGAAAAATTAGCCAACAGACCTGCAGAATGAAAACATGTTGGTGACATGAATTTAAAACGCGTGTTCGCGGTATCAATACATGTTTGTGGGAAACACGTCATGGTAATTTTATAGTGTTTTAGAGACAAAGCTTAATAACAATAACATAATATAATATAATATTTTTACGAATAAAATATTATTAATGAACAAGAACAGAAAGTTTTTATATTACAATATTACTAGAGCTACAGCTCAATACTTGCCTTTTACAATAGAGTGTATCTAAAATAATCATCAAAAGAAAATTAAGCAGGGTTTCAAGCTTGGACTATGTTAGTCTGGTAGGCGCAAAATTACCTTTCCTATTCTTATCCTTTCACTGCAGCGCGTGAGCATCTTCTTATCAATATATTCTAACACTTGATTATTAAGCAAATATTATTTTCAGTAACTTAATCGGGCTTAAGTTCGTTTTTGAATTAATTAAGAATTTTTTTTTGCATATGTAGATGCGGATTTCCAAAGATGATGCCACGTAATTGCAATTAAAAATATTTTTATATATAATGTCAGTTTATTATTATACCTACGTTATAACTACTCCTATATGCTATTTAAAAACCCTTGATAACATTCCTATGCCAAGTTATTTATTGTAAATTATTGTTCCATATAAACAGGGTTAACGAACAATTTTTTCAATTTTACTCATACTTCTTATGAGCATTTGAAATTTAAACACAATTTATTTTATCATAATAATCAAACCAAATGAAGTAAAAAACTTCATTTCTTATTTTATTTATTATAGTTTATGATCAATTCAAACATTTCATCACGTACCATATTTAATATTTATAACATGTGACATAAGTTGGGTGCATAATCTTACAAATTCCTTCTGTACTCCTATAAAAAGCTGTAGCTTTATTCGGAACATATGTACGTAAATATATACGCAACTATAAACATATATTTATACTGTTAGCATGTACTCACATGTTCCAAAACACATACACCCCGATATATTTACTTTCTGTGTCAAGGGTATGAGGTAAAAATAAATTTACACCAAACTCTATGACTTCAATTAAAAAACAATTTAAAGCATTTTGCTCTTAAAGATTTTGTCTACTTACACGCTTCTGTAGGTTTGGTTCGGAAAAGTAATTTATGCTCATGCATATAAAAGGAGGAGAAAACAAAAAAAATATATATTGAATTTATTGCTTTGGACAACTTACTAATCATACCCTACTTACAGCTATAATGAATAGGTCGCCCAGGGAACGACAGTTGAAATATTATTTCGTTTTCCATATGACAGACCCTGTTTCGATTATTTGTCGGTGATTCTCCTTTCTCCTAAATCTTTATCCAACTCACAACTTGCAATAATGACATCGATTTGTACACAGTTTTCGCATATGAAAAGATATGTATGTTGACGATATCCTCCAGGAAAGTGATGCTCCTAGTGATATTTTAAGTGATTGTTTAAAGTACCTAACGGAGTCTCCATCTATCGCCATCGTGTGGGCATTTGTGCAGAAAACGATTACAAACCCCCTATCAGGTCCTATTAAAATGCATGTTTTGCAGTTAAATTTCTTCGCCAAAACAGGATTTTCTATCATTATTATACGACTTTTTAGGCTGTAATTATTCCAAATACAATTATCTTTCTCGATATAAATATTTTAGAAATATTCCTGCTAAATTTGCCCAAACAAATATTTGAACCGATATGGAGAGTAAAGAGCTTGTTAAAACCTTATAAAGAAGTTTTCCGAAAATTACAGTTTGGGTACACTCAGAGTCGACTGTTCAAAGTTTGATGACCAAATTGAAACCGGTTTGGTATGCAAGTACGGCAGAGAACGCCGCTGCTGTCGTGAAAATGCGCTGGAAATATTCTTTATCGGCCACAAGGACCGGACTTTCGCTTTCAATTTCAATTTGGCAATTCTTGCTTCGGAATTAAGTCACGAAAACTATCAAGTGAACCTACAGTTAAATATCATAGACAATGCAGTTTATTGGCTATATGAGCTTTGCTTTGTTTCGAAGAGCACCCCATCATGCTGTCGACGATGCCAAAGATGTTAGAATGGAAACATAGGCAAACATCTCGCATAAAAAAGTGTAGGATATTCATAGCAAAGAATAATGCAGCAGTTTCTTTTGTTTTAATTTTATTGGCACATATTTTCTCTATGCTCGGAATCATCATCACAAGAACAATAAAAACCAAAGAAAATAAAATAAAACCATAAGAATATATAAAGTTTTCTTATACTTGCCATTGGAAGTTATGCTTTAGCAAGTGACCCAAAAACGTTCATGAAAAACAACAATGCTATTGTCTAGTTGTTTGAATAATAAATTTTCTTGCGTAAAGTTTTGTTTCTCTCAAAAAGTTTTGTGAAAGCACTAAACGAAGAAATTTATATCTTTGAGAAAATTTCACCAATATTCATAATTGAAATTTGATGGCTTAAATAATAATTTCATAAATATTTTTCAATAACAGTAAATGGTTTATTGTTGGAAAATGGAGCTTACGGCAATAAGTTTTTGATAGTTTTGAAGAGAAAGAAAAATGTTAGTCTTCTTTTATGTCATTTAAATTATATTTGTACAAGTGATGTCCAAAATAATGATGGAATTATTGTTTTTTAAATGAGTAGTTATACTTAATATATCTCTTTATTTATAATGCCATATATTAACGAGTATAATATGTATTTTTGAAAATAATTGTGATATAAAAATGTATAAGTTGGAATATTGAATAATAACTCTGTGATACAAAAGTTGAGAAAAAAGTTATTCCGGGGTTCTAATGTATCAATTCTGTTTTGTTGGTTTTTTCAGTTTTAAACAGTTGTAATTTCTTTGATTCCCACCGGATTTCTTTTAGTTGATTAAAAGGATCGAATATTATCTTTTGTAAATCGACTAACAAATGGCTAAGTTACATTCGTTGAAGTGTACAAAAAACGCATTAAAAAAGTATTTCTTTGTCTTCCTCAGGCTATAAGTTGCTTATGAGTTACCAAACACTATAGATATTTATGATTGCAAAAAAGTAAACTAAATTAGCTTTCCAAAATGGGTAATACCGGTAAAATCGGATAAAAAATAAAAGACCTATGCAAATTTTTGTGCTTTCACTTTTTGGTTTTTTATTTAGAAATAACTTGTATTTCTCTGCTTTTTATAATCTTCGCCGTCAGTATTCCGCTTTAAAGACCAGTTAGAAAGCATACTGATTTTATTTTTTCCTAAATAACGCTGTTAAATTTTAAATATTTCCTGGTGAAATCGTTGACCTTGTTCATCACTCATCTGACCTAAATTTGATGGAAATCTTTCCAAGTGAGCATGCAGATAGTGCAATTTTATTGACATGTTGCAACCCATCGCATGGTAGGCAGACAACATATTGTTTACTATTTGCGCATAGTTTTCAACTTTTGTGTTTCCAAGGAAATTTTCACACACTGAAACGAAGCTATTTTTTTCTGCAAGTGTCATTTGTTGCATGAAATTTTCATCTGTTACTAATTTCCGTATTAGCGGACCAATAAAGATACCTGTTGATTTTAAGTTGTGTTTTATTGCGTATGCGTTCATAATATATTTTTTACCTTCTTTAACTTTCCACTCGTTATTCGTGGAAAAACCTGTTCAAGATATTTGAATGTGGGCCCATTTTTATCAAGTGCTTTCACGAATTGCTTCATCAAGCCCAACTTTATGTGCACCAACAATAGCTGTTGTACGCGGTTTCCAATCTCTCTGTATGTAATGTTTGGAGAAGTCTCGGCTGTCCCATTCACAAAAATAGCAGGGATACTTTGTGTTACCACCTTGCATTCCCTTCAAAATTGATAGTACCTTCAAATCTGCTACAATCAGCCACTTGTATGCATTGTAATCTATGACATTAAGTATTAGAGAGCCATACTAATATATGATTCTTTGATGTTAGTAGCGTAAGCCAACGGTACTGAAGGAAGTGATCCATCATAATGCAAAAGTACTACTTTCAAACCTTAAAGCAGAAGATAAACATACATATATTAATAAAATATAAGATTAAAATAACTTTTTATATGACTTTTTGTTGAACCTTCAATAAATAATAGCCATTCTTGTGGGATATGATTATATCCAAGTTGTACAATCAATTTATTTACATAATTGCAGTAAGTCAAATCACTATTTTCAGTGCTTTCGTTGAATAGTGATCCAAACAACTAGTGTCCTCGGTCCTCCGAAATGTAATGTTTACATTTTTTTGCAAATACTTCCACTGTTTTAATCTGGAACCTAGGAGCTCGGTCTGTCTTTTCGACAATTCTAAATCGCGAACAAGATCATGAAATTCCGCTTGGGAAACAAAGTGCTGTTTATTCAATTCTCCTTCCCTTCAGGTGGAACATATTTTGATGCGGGGCTCATAGCTTGGCTTAAAGATGGTTCAAACTCAGATGAATCTGGTGATATTTCTTTAACAAATTTCTTACGCAGTACAGCCTTAATAACACTATCAACATTTGATATCCTTTCGTTTTTGATAAACAGAAATAGCAATTACTTTCTCTATGCACACGTAGTGGAAGCCAGTTCACAGGTTCGATAAACGGCAATGCAAAAGAACCACATGGATCGTTTTTCCAGGATCTTAGTGTTGCGTAACACGATGAACAACAAACTGATGGTATATACCCTTTCCCCAGTACTAAGCAATGTCTAAAATATTCTTTATATAGGGAAATAATATGCTTTTTTAACGACAAAATTTGAAAACTAACAGTTTGTATTAATTCACTTATTAATAGTACTTTTATTAAATACCACTATTGTTTGTATCAAAATCACTCGAACACTTACTGTTCACTTGCCGAAATTAAATTGTGCCATCTTTGCAACCGTAGCCCTTTTATACTAAATTCAGCAGTATAAAAGCGCAATAAATAAAGAAAAGGAAAATACTTTAAATTTTTATGACAGATGCATATCTGGCAAAATTAAGGTAAATCGGATAATATAATTGTGGTTTATTCGCATTTTACCGCAGGTACTCAATATCGATAAAATTTGCGTCATACAGAAATACAAGTTATTTCTAAATGAAAACCAAAAAGTTAAAGCACAAAAATTTGCATAGGTTTTTTATTTTTTATCCGATTTTACCCATTTTGGAAATCTAATTTAGTTTCCTTTTTTTGCAATCATAAATATCTATAGTGTTTGGTAACTCATAATCAACTTATAGCCTAAGGAAAACAAAAGAATACTTTTTAATGCGTTTTTGTATACTTCAACGACTGTAACTTAGCCATTTGTTAGTCGGTTTACAAAAGATATATCTTGGTTGAAAGATAATATTCGATCCTTTTAATCAACGAAAAGAAATCCGGTGGGAAACAAAGAAGTTACAACTGTTTAAAACTGAAAATATAAGAAACCCCGTTTATCACTACATTTACCGTTATAAAATCACTTTATGAAGTGACCTAAAAAAACCAACGGCATTTTCGTCATCCATGGACTCCAACAAATAGGAATTGGTACATTAGAACCCCTGAACATTTTTTGTGTATCACAGTGTAATGTTACGAAATAATAGTCGAAGATGTTTTAATCAAATAAAAAAAAAATAAGAAATTGGTGTGAAATGACCTAATGTACAAATACGCATTGTTATAAACATAAAGCAAAAACAATTATCTAGCGAAAATTCCCTGCACTGCGATTCAAAGTAGAAACAAAAACTTCTACAGAACGAAAAAGTAAACAAAATATATACACACACACACGAACACATATACAAGACTACTAAGCCAGCAACTGAAATAAATGATGCGCAATATCACGTAAGTTCGGGACATTCCAAGAAGCGGCCGTGATCTCTATAAAAAGGCCTCGTCCACGGCAGAGAGTAGAGTTGACTTTGAGATTTCATAGAGTGAATATCGGTGTGTACATAAGAGTGTTAAGTTTACAGTGTAAAATAGTACAGAGAAGTTGTAAATAAGAGTCGTAATTGCCGAACAAAATTGTGTATTGATAAAATCATTAAGGACTGTGTATTTTAAATCTTGCAATTAAACGAACCCTATAAATTACCGTTTATTGTGGTAATAAACGTAACAATATTTTAATCTCTGCCGATAGGTGTTATGTTGATTATGATTCTAATATGAGTTATTTAGGATTGTGAATTTTAGGGTTTTATTCGGTTTCCTTATTTTGAAATTTAGAAAGTTTTAGGAAATGATCATTAAAATACATTTTTGTGAATTCCCGAAGTTTCTATTTGTGTATAATTTTCGATTTGTGTATAATTTATAAGTTTGTAAATTTTCAAATAGGAGTTGATGGGAATTTATAGTATTCTTCTATGTGATTTTGTGATATTTAGGTGACATAAAATTTTTTGATAAAATGTATTTTTCTTATTAAAAAATACCCGGAGGTATAGAAATATATACACTTCTGCTTTAACGAACATCCTTGTAACCTTTTTCTAAAACGGTTCAGTTATTCATCCCTGTTTTTTTTTAAGGAATCTTAATTTGAGGTTAAGGGCACATAACCACGCTTCCTTTTATTTGAAAAGAATATTTTATCAACGCAATCGTGTTAAATAATATGCTTTATATGATAACGTTAGTGTTCTAAGTGAACTATATTTGCCATAAATTATTTTCATTAGAGGCGAAGTAATGATTCGTTGCATTGCGTCGAACATTTTGCTTAGACGGTGCCCTAAGCGAAGGAAAGCACTTTCTTTCTAAATGACTATTTGTGTAAAATACTCATTATATTATTTTATGCTGCTGTAGTAGTTTTTAGAGCTTTCACTGTAAAAACAACAGTTACAGTCAAATGTCAGGCGCATTCGTTATACCGAAACTCGCGTTATATCGCGAAGTTGATATTTATAATTTTAATGTTAACGACTTCTTGCTGGATTTCTCGGAGGATCTGACTGCATTAGTACTGCTTTTGAAACAATAATTTGCAAAATAGATAAATGATCAGAATAAAAAAAAAATTAAAACAATGCTTGGCTTTGTCGTCTGTCCTAGAAAATGGACTTTAATTTTTTCTGTGCCACATGCTTTGGTACTTTTTAGCAGAATATGCAAAGATTTTATTTTGTAGTATCTTTCAAAAAAGATTAGTCTGGTAGGCATTGAAAATAACAGAACGATTTAAATTATGCTCCTCTCCAATTTTCGTTATTTTAAATTTACTGAATCAGTTCTGGATAATAATTTTCCCCTGGTTCTTTTAAAAGTCTAATGCTACAACTCTTTTTTTAAATGTAATAAATCGGATTAAATTGAGTTGTTTTTTTAACTAACTAACAATACCGCAACGACTTTTCTTCTCTTTTTACAGTCTCTGATGGTTTTGATTTTGTATTTTATTCCTGCCGTTCATTATAACCAGTATACATCTTTTTGACGTTCGTTATATAATATAGTGTTCATTATATCGGATTTCCGTTAAAGCCAGTCGTTATACACAGAGTTGATTGCAATGCTAAAACACACAAGTATTATTTTCTTTGCCTATCGTAAACTTTGTCTACTTGAGTTATCAATCACTTCTTTTTCACATACACACATTTATCTCACTCATGTCTATAAACGAAAATAAAGTTTATTTGATTTCACTTCATTGCAGTTGAATTCAGGGCAAATTAGTAACATTAACTACAAACAAACTTTTGTTGCCTTCCTGTATATTTGCTTTAATTTGTCCTAACTGCAAAAGACGAGTAATGCAAACTAAAGAAGTTCTTTATAAATTTTAATTTAAGGAAACCAAAATTTAGATGTAGATTGAATTTAAACGCCAAGAAAAAGCAATATATGATATGAAAAATGAATATATTGCTACAGATATTGCTGCTGCCAATGAGTAATGTCAGTGCAAGTTATTCTTATCAGCTCTTCTCTAAATATTACTTTGTATATCTACATGCCTAGAAATCAGGAGGAAACAATGAACTTAGATTATTAAAAAATTAGCGTGGACTTCAGTATATCGCCGAAAAGGTAGATTCATTTAATAGAGCTATAGCAGATAATTCATTTAAGGGATGTATCGAAGGGGCTGGATTAACTTTTGGTTATTTTTTCTAAAATTATTGCACAAAATATACTACCCAATTAAGGAAGATATTTATGTTGTACCAATGGGAAATTCTTTTAATATTTGTGGATTATCTTGCCAAAAAGTAAGCAAAAATTGCATTGTTATGTTATTGTCAAAAATGTGTGGTTGTATTTCATAATTTTAATAATAAGTTTAATAATATTTTAATATACGTACATATGTGGCTATTGATTTATTTGAGAATTATGCATCGTAGGCAAATATTTTCACAAAACATAAAAAAACATGACATGGCCACATCAACAAGAATATTTTTAAATTAGAAGCAACAAGTTTTCGAACAGATTTTGAAGTAGTTTTGCAGGGTTCTTTGAAAATGCTTTATAGTTATTGGTTTCAAATTTGCCAGGCAGTGAGATGCACTATTTCAAAATTATTTGAAACCCTCCCAGATTATTTATGGACTAAACGATGGATTAATAAAATCTATCATCAAATTAAATTCTGATAATTGTTACCGGCGAAAACTATAGCTGAGGTATTTTTAATTATAAACAATGACTATATTTCATTTCGTTGCAGTCAGAATATATAAACCATTTATTTGCTCTATTAATAAATAATGAATACAAAAAAACTACTAAGTGAACATACATTATCTGAGTTTTCGTCTTATGTCAATAGTTAACTCTAAGAATATGGCAGCTAAAATTGAATATATTTTATTAAAATGATGGATTTTCCTGAAAAAGATACTCAGATACTGTAAAGGCCGCTTAAGGTCTATTATTTTAAAAATATTTTTCTGTGCCTAAACTGAACAAATGACCATTCTAAAAGTCGAACCTTATATTACTTATAGAGAGTGGTGACCCTTTGGTGCAAAAGAATAAGACGCCAATATGCGGAAAACGCGAGCAATTTTAAAAAGCGGCAGCAGCATTAGCATCTACTTCTATTTCTACTACTAATTTTTTAAGGCATACAGCTTTTTGAAAAATCTCATTTACTTATATTGGAAATGTTGTAAAGCTATTTTGGAAAATGATTTTGCGGAGAGAGAATCTGATGAATACATAACTGAAAGTCTAATAAATGCAGATTTTTCATAAAGTTTTGATATTTTTCTTTGGTGAAATTTCCTTTTTTGTTATTGGGCTTTTTCATTTGAAAATTTTTTGAGCGCTTTTGTTTTGGGCGATTTTTCATGCGTTGTTTAAATTAATTTAAATTTTAAAAATAATGGTTGTCATTTGAAAATTTAGTTAAACATACATATAGTGTTCCTAACAAACATATTGCTATTTTTCTGAATGAAGGACTTTGCGAAAAGTTGTCATCAACGGCGAAGCTTATTCCATGTAGATTTGGCAAGTTAACAAATGGTAGAGTTTCCATAATCCATAATATATATAGTATAGGTATATAACGAGATAACTATTACAACATATACAACCGTCCTTCTGTATTTATTGAAAAATTAAAAAAGATGCTGATTAACCCTCAATGAAAAAACCTTTTTTTTTGTTAATAATACAAGAACTGAATGTAGACGAAGTGTTGTTTCAGATTAAGTTTACGTTTAATATACCAAACATACATATTTTTTTCAATCACAATAAGTGATACAAAAGTCCCAATTGTATAGAGAAGGTATTGCAATAAAAATTCGTCCAAATTCTTCCAATACGCATGACTGTTCTCATTTTGTACGTTTTTGCTTAAAGCGAATTGGTTTCTCTATTATATCCGCAAGGGCAACAGGTGGTTGTTGCTAAACAGCAATTGTGCCATTCATCTAAATACTCGTCAACATATATTTTTTATATGATTTACAAAGAAACAAAGTTGAACCATTTAAATATTCAAAATTTCCTAAGGACAAATAAACATAAAATAAGGGTTCCAAGAAAGAAGAATCAATGAATGTTCAACAACTCACATGTATAAACAGTTGCATACATTTTTACACAAGTTAAACAGGGGGACAGAGGGTTGCTTTGAATCGTATTTGTCAAATAAAATTGTTTTGTTATGATTTATATTAGCAGATAAATAACTTTCAATGTGTAATAAAATTTATATTATTTACGTAATGTTTAAAATATTTCTTTTATTTATGAAGCAATAATATAAATTGTTTATTCCATATTAAGGATCAATGGCATATGTGTTCGCAGCGGTTCCTGATTTACAAATTCGTTCTCAGTGGCACATGACAGTATTCTAATGAATTCTCTGTCGGACATAAGACGTGTCTTCAAGAATTGATAAATTTTTTATGGCATATGTATGTATATCAGTCGACTGTCACATAAGGGCAATTATTTTAATTTTCTTTTAGAATGATTCATTAAAATAAAATTAAAGTTAAAAAAAATATATATAAGTATGAGCATCTAATGCCATAACTGATGGATTACCCAACCTCATTATTAATCAATTTGCCACAAGATATACTATATTTCTAAATATTTCTTCTATTTCATGACCTCTATTCAAACCAGGGCCACAAACACTTCTAATACGAATCAAAGCACTACTGCTTACGAAACAAATTGTTGATTATAGAATTTAATTAAAATACTTTCCAAATTATTTGCAATAATTGATGCTTAAGCATCCTTCATCAGCTTAGATTAAGATTAAGCGTCACTAAAAATCGTGCGTAGAATTTATCAATTTATAAATAAATCCTTGTATGTAAGACAAAGTCCACTACTTAAATGTATCTAAGTAATGCAGACGGTATTTAGTATTCATAGAAGTCTCTTGTGAAGGGCTTCTTGAGAAAAAGTTTGTCCGTTGTTTGCATATCCGCAAAATTAAACAAAAAGGAGTTTAACTCAAAAATGGGTTGGCGATGCATTTAAACTTTTTAAAAATTTCATCTTAATAAATAAATTCAACAAAACCCAAACTGCAAATTTTGTAGTCTTTAAGTATGTCTGCCATTTGGGTCTGTTAATTTATTATGCATTGCATTAGTACAATTGTATTAGTATTATTAAACTCAATTCCAGTACTTTTGCAAAAGTTATATTTTTAATGTTGTTGAAGAAAAAATATCCTACCTCTCTTACCATCGAGCCATTCTTGCAGTAGCTTTATGCAAAATCTGGAGTTGCTGGAAGAAAACTGAGTGTGGGTTGGTATTAGAGACCAGAATTAACAAGCCTTTATGCATTTCATTTAAGTCTGGTGACCATGACACTGTGATAGAATTTTAATGGAAGCCTTTATTTAATAAAACGGGAACTAATAACATAGCGCCGTATAAATATTCCCTCTATCTGATTATGTTTTTTTTTCCTAAATTTCGGCTCTTTAAATTCATTTTTCTTTTCTCTGAGTGCTTATCTATTCTTGATAAATTCTCTATTATTTGGTGAGTTGTAGATAATAGAGCAGCAATTGGTAAATTTTGTCATTCAATTTCAATATATTGTAAAGTTTGTTTTTGATTATTTGGTTGTGAAAATTAAAATTTTTGTAAGATATACGTAGGTTTTCTAAACATGTGGAATAACTTTTTTCTTTAAATTGTGACGTTATTCATAAAATTTGCTATTTTTTGGCAACACTGCAAAATTTAGTTTTGAAATGTTTAAATTTGCTGAATTTTGTTTTTGTGGTATTTTTTCAATTAAAGTTTTTTATTTCAGATTCTTGATTTTATGGTAAGTGTTTTAACATTTGGTGAATTGAACTTTTTACCGATTTGTGAACTATATGCAATATTTTGGTTCAATTTCAGTTTTTTTTTTTTTTGTAACATGTTGTTATTACTTTAGTCTAAAATGTTGGAAGCTTCATTTCGTGAAGAATTATTAAAATTTCGTGAACTCCTGAGTTGTGTTAAAACTTAAATTTTTTAACTTTTAAGTTTAATTAATATTAATAATAAAATATTTAAATTTTGTTGTGAATTTTTAATTTTCTTTGTGAATTGTGCAACATATATCCTAGTTTGGTGTTTTCATACAGTATTGTTGTTTCTAACTTTCGGCTTTTGCTAAATTTTGCTGAAATTAAAGTTTTTGTGGTAAAATTCCAAAACTTGGTGAATTTTGATTTCTGTGGTAAAATTTATTTTTTTATTCAAAATAATTTTTTAGCAATTAATTTTTTTTTATTTGTGATGTTTTTGTGAATTTTTAAATTTTTGCTGAATTTATAATTTGTTAACATTTTGCATTTTTGGAGTTTCTTTTTAATCTAGAATTTTTTGTAATATTATGCTGTTTCTGTAATTTAATTTTTGAACTACATTTTCAAATAGCGAAAATTCGGCGAACGAGGAATCAAATGGACCAAGTTCCAAAGTCATGGCTTTTCTAGTGCCGTCTGAAAGTGGATTTTAATGCCGGACGGAGGGACATTGTTAATTTAACTTCCCTACCTAAAAGTTTTCAAAATATATAAACACTAGTATTTAGCCTTTGGGTTAAAACATATGAAATCAACTGAAAATATTAACATATCTGACCTCATCACCTTCAAATTTGATAAGATTTTGTACACATGATCTATGGATCGGCACAATAATATTTGCCAACTTTCAGACATATAGCCTTCCAACTTTCAGAATTATGGCCATTCCAAGTTGGCAAAAATCAATAAAAATGCACTCAGATGCCTTACCACAATTTTTAATATCTCGAAAAGTATTCATTGTACGTTAATAATGAAGGGCTCATTTTACAGACAAAAACATGCGCCATTCACAGAAACATGCGCCATTCGGAGGATCAATGCAGACTGTATTAGTACTGCTTTTGAAACAATAATTTGCAAAATAGATAAATGATCAGAATAAAAAAAAGATTAAAACAATGCTTGGCTTCGTCGTCTGTCCTAGAAAATGGACTTTAATTTCTTCTGTGCCACGTGCTTTTGGTACTTTCTAGCAGCATATGCAAAGATTTTATTCTGTAGGGTCGAAGGTTTATGTTTTGAAATAATAAAATTGAAAGTATACAAAAAAGTCGTGCACAATTCATTCGGTATTTAAATAAAAAATATGCCATTGAATTCAACATTTTGCTGTAATCCTTTTAAAAAATCCGGTCACACTGGGTGCAATAAAAGTTTAAGACAAGAATGGATGCTACAGTATACTAAGGATAAAAACATTACGATCTCAAATAAAATTTGTGGGACATGTAGAATAAAATTTTCGCATCTGAAAAAATCTAATAAATCTAATTTGGAAGAAGGTTCAGACATAAACGAAAATGTAGATACTTTCAATGACATTGCGTCAGGCACGGAAGAAGTTGCTATTTCAAAATTAAACCAATCTTTACCGTATCTGGAACAATCTCCGATAAAACGGTAAAGAGATGCAAAATGCAGGAAAATAACTGATTCGATTCAAGACAAAATTTTCCACCGTTCAGCACAATCAACTTCGCATATGTGCCCACAATCCAAAATAATAGAACAATTAAAACAAAAGTTTAAAACATTAACAAAAAATAGTGAGAAAATCCAACTGCTAACAATTTTACCAAAAAGCTGGACAATACATAAAATTGAGGAAGAATTCCTGGTTACAAACTATATCGCGTGAAAAGTTTCACTTTAGTGAAGGGTATAAAATTCAATGTAAATATAAAAATAGTTTTAATAATATACTATACAACCATATCGAATAAAAAAAAATGTAGAATTTTGGAACGAATTTCCGTCATCCCTTGTCAAGTTTGGTTTGGAGACAAACCGGTTTCGGCTATGTGCCATCTTCAGTGTCATTTTTCGTTCGGGCGAAACCGGTTTGTCTCCAAACCAAACTTGACAAGGGATGACGGAAATTCGTTCCAAAATTCTACATCAAAACACCCTGTCGGAATATCAAATCAAGAATCAAAAAAAAAAAACTTTAATGGAATGAAATTTTAATACAATCATGTGAATTCTTATTTATTTCTTATATTATATTGGTATTTTACTTAATCCAAAAAGGTTTATGCATTAATTAAAAAAAAAATGTATATTTTATCAATTGTCACATTTTTACGAAATATAAGCTTGAAAAGCAAATAGTGCTGCCAGTACAAAAATGAGAAATATGTATTCGTTAAAAACTAAAATATTCTAAAGTATTTAATGACTAATGTGTACTTTACACCTAAAATAAATTCCGTTATGAATATGGTCGGAATTATCTTTTTTATTTAGTTAGTTTTCGTACCTACACTTGATCAATGCAGAGTAATGCAATTTTGACTAGTAGGTAAACACTAGTACAAATTATAATCAATTATAATTAGAACTCTTAAGCGCATTTAAACACATTTGGTTTCTAATTCTATTCTTAAAAATTTTTAGAGCTGAACACTTCTATTACACCAGCCGGTTTTTAATTTTTTTATGCCAAATGCGGAGAATTTTCTTTAAGCCTAAAGAATATTTTGGAAGTTGTATTATTATTTCATAAAGAAAACTTTTCACAATCTGTATTAATTTTAATTTAATGATCCTTTAGTTATAATAGAATCAGCAGAGGCCTTCTCAAAGTTATATCCTTGGTAGCAGTAGTTATTTATTATAGGTTATATACTCGTATTATCTGGCATACAAATGAAGTTATTTGTTGGTACAAAAACTTGATTCATTACGCTTTGTATTAAATAAATAAGTCAATAATTATTATGATCAGCCAACTGATCTTAAAGCACTAAATTGTTTTTTTTTTTGCATTTACATATGCATGTAAAGTTTTAAACTATTTATTGTGAATATATTTAAATGAATTTTAAGCTAAAGGCACATATTCGAAAATTTCGAATTATAAGAGCAAAAGCTGGTAATTGATTGAAGGATTCAGCTCCTTTCACAAATAGCATAAAAAGGGTAAACTTTAGATTATTTCTATTATTTAAAAATATAACACCTTTGAGAAATTAATTAATAAAACATAAGTAATTTTTTGTTCATAATATAAGAAAAAAACCACTTTCACTTTTACACTTTAACATTTAGTAGTCCACATTTGACATGCGCCAAGAGAGAATTAAAAAAGCAACTATTTGTTTCACAACCCATGGAAAACGAAACACAAACTTTTTATGTCAACAGCTGACAGCATTCTAAAGCACACAATGGATGACAACGATAATTTTACTCCGAAAACTCTTAAGTGCGCAATCGAGTTTTATTTACCACAAGAAAAGCATTGTCAGTATTACAATTGCTTTGGTTTGAAAAACACGTGCCAAATTTACGAAACGCTTCAAAGATCTGTCAACAGAAGTTACAAGGCATAGTAAATAAAATAAATATCAAACGCAAGCATATGCAAATTACAATCGTATATAAACGTGTATAAGTATCATCACAAGGATAATGTGCCAAGTGTTATAAAAAAATATGATTATTTGCAATTAATTAAATTTAATTACATTTTTAATTGCATTTAAATTCGTACTTGGATAAGCCGCATTGCAAATAAAAACCAAAGTTCAATCAATATTAAATAAAAAATGATTTAATAAGAAAATCTTTAAAGTAGTTCCCAATCTTAACAAAAGTGCAAAGTTTTCAAATGGATAACATAATTTAAAATAAAATGATGTCCAGCAAAACAAAACATACAAGAATTATTTTAAATAAGTGATTTTAAATAATAACAGAACGAAAATGTAGTAATTAACAAATACAGTCAAATAGAAGAGAAAAGTTTTAAACATTTTAAAAAATATTGTTGGGTAAATAAAAAAAAAAAAATAAAAAAAAAATATTTGTCCTTCAGCAAATTAATAAAATTATTTTTAATCATACAATAGCTTAAATGTCATCATTTATGTATATTTCGAAGTTCTAAAGCTGCTTGTTTCTCTAGCATCTCCACCCACTGTACATAGTGGAGGATGAATTTGTAAGGAAGTGTTTTGCGATAGAGATCTCTTTTTAGTAATAATTTATTTCTTCAATTAAAGTTTTGTGCCAGTGTCTTTTTAGAAAATGTTGGTAGTCGCAATAAACTTGTCAATTAATATTAATAATTGCAAACAAAAAAATATAAAAAAATGAAAGAAAATTATGTTTTTAAAATAAATAAAATATAAACAACTTAAAATTAAAAAAAAAAAATAATTGAAAATAATAAAATGCTTTTGAAAATCTTAAAAGGACGTGCTAAATGTTTAAAAGCTGCCAGCGTTGTTGTTTGCCCAACTGATCACCTTCAAGAAATGAATACGTATAGCACAGCAACGATTTTCGTCTACAGCTTCAACTCTCGCTTCGCCTCTACACTATTTGCAACCTTAGTCATTAATATCGTAATTAAAGCGATGGTTTTTCATTTCACGATTTCTTCAATATACTCAAAATATATAAATCCCTATAGCGAAGTGCATTTAATCAACTGGGGAAATTTCTAAAAGTGCATAGAAAAATGGTGATAGCAAATATCTTAAAATTCAATAAAAGACAAAAAAAAATATATCGGTGAAAATGAAAAAACCCATAAGTAAAAATGTGTAAAATAAACAAAACGTCATAGAGCATATAAATAAGTGCGTCTTAGTTTGGTTGCATCGATATTTATTTTCCACGGAATATGAATTTAACATAAAATTAAAATGACAAATATCCCAAAACACATTAAACTAATGGAGGATCTTACAGTTGCCATTAATGTGGATTTATGATTAATGTTATTTATTAAGGTGCTTTATACAAGGGCTGGTAAATGTTGACAGTCTGCGGCGGACGAGAGTCATTGTAATTTTTGCAAAATAGTTGTGTTCATAAATGGAGTAACGAAAACCTGTGCAAAATTATTAAATGAGGGTTTTGATAGCTTTAGGTTTAGTTTAATGGAAAACTTCCACTAGCGGATCTGAGTTGTTTTTGGCCCCGCTAGCTGTCGCTGTTCGCAGAAGACTTTTTTCCATTTTATATTTTTTTAATACTTAAAACACAAATTCGAAATCAAAATCGAAATGAGTATCATATTATATGTATTTCATGCTAATCAAATAGTACCTGATGAAAAGGGCTTTATGTCCTCTATTTTTTGAGTATAGCTGCTATAAAAGTGTCACTGCTCAAAAGTAACCTATTTGATTCTGCTGAATTACGTCGCTTATTTCGTGCGATATAATCTCATGTGCTTATTTCGGGCTGCACTTTGGCTCATGGACGCAGCAAATGTGACCTTTTCTGTCCCTAATTGCTGACGAATTGCTTTTGTTATTTTTCATTCGATATATCCCTTGCTTAGTAAGTCGTTAAACATACCTCTCAGTTGACATACCCTTTCCACTAAAAAAAAAGTCTGTTAAGTAAAAAAAAAAAAAAAAAAAATACTGATATAAATAACTAATATTAGACAACAAAATTGGTAGATTTGCATTTTAAGTTACCGGATCTGGGTCGGATTTCAGTTTTTGCATTATGCATAAATCAAAATTTCACCAATACATTGACAAAAAGTAAAACAAAACGAATATTGCTTATGCTATTTCTCTATCTCCTCCACTAGCCTTTCTTTATTGTAAGTGCAAAATATAGATACTTAAGTATAATCTTTTACGCTTGCATTCTTCTTTTACATTAAACAACATTTAAATTTAATAATTGGAATAAAACACAGATGTTTATGATTGTCAAAATAGTATGAGAAAAATAGAAAAAAGGTGAAATTTTCAAAATCTCATCAAAAATAATGGCGCAAACTTCATTTGTCTAAAAGATGAGGTTTCATATTTTATTTTTGTATATACCACTATTTGTAGAGCAGCAACCTTGACGTCTTAAAATCTCTTTTCTTTTCATTTGCAAAAAAGTGCAAAAAAATCATTTTTTTAATGTTGAAATAAACTGTGGTAACATACATATTTAGGAAATGAAAATATCTACAAATGAAGTCTTTCTGCGAAAAAATGTCATTGTCAAATCTCAATTCGTATAATTTTTAGGGGTATAGAATCCATTTTAAGAAAATTGTTTTATCTTACATTTTTACTTTTCATTTTAAATATGTTTTCATACTCAAACATTTTTATTAAAAAAAATGTGACATCGGAAGTGGCCAGTCACATATGGCGAACTGACTGTCACATGAACATCGCCTGCGAATTGGTCAAATTTATTTTGAAAATAAAATGCAAGTCATCCCACTTTATTGTTGCAATAGTATCATCAATGATACAGCTCATTTTTGGCTCAAGTGCATATTATTAAGACAAGCTACTATAATAGAGTGAAGAAAATTCACAAAGAAAAACCCAGGCACCCCCACATCGATAAAAACAGCTGTTTAAAGTTTTTTAAGGATCGGTAGAACAAGACGGTAAAACATGCCACACAGTGCGTGCCTCAACTGATTTGTTGGAAAAAACTTTCAGTGTATGAATAGATTCGCGTAATGGACCAGTGAATTTAAAATTATGCGATCTAAAACAGCTGGACTATTTTTGTATGGCATTACATAACCCTACTTTAAGCAACAGATACATTGTAAAATAACATTCCTACGTTACCAGTGACATAAGATGTCCATAGCTGCAAGAAAGATTACAAATTGAACTTCCTTCCAGCTTTCCGAGGCGCACATATGCTAGAAATAATATTCGTATTAAAATGGCAAAGAATTCTCTTTTGAATTGGCAGTTACCACCACTATCTGAATGAACAAGTTATCAAGTTATTACTATAAAAATCGTTAAAACTGCAAACCTTAAAAATCTAATTCCTTGAAATTCTGATTTTGTTGTACTTTGCTTTAAGCAAAATTATATTGTTTTAACATGCATACACTTTTAGAACGGAAGCATGAAGAGGCAATGGCATTATATTGATTATTGCTGCTAAGTAGCAATGATTAAAATGTTTACCTGACAGTCGTCGAATGTTACTTTGGAACTTGAACTACAACTCGCCATACCTCAACATATGTTTTCATTACTCTCCAGGCAATAGCAATCAATTCAAATTCGTACATGTAGGGCACCTACCTAAGTCCAATAGACCGACAAGCACGTACCACAATAACAGATATGTACAATTTACAGATAAATAAAACACAAAACAGAAATATGAAGAGAACGTATTAAGATAAACAATGGAAATTTAAGCAATTTACTGTAGAAGAAAAGACAGTTGAAAAGTAGAAGTTAAAAAATTAATTTTAACCTTTAACAATTGAACTGAATGGCAGAGGATCCTACATACCTAAAATTGCTTGCATTTCTGCAACCAATATCCTTATGCAAATGAAATTTTTTTAAACACTAAAATCGCTAAGGAGTATTTCGTTTTTTGATACGGTTAATGCTGCATATTGAGTTTTGATAATTTCACTGCTTTAGCTAATGTTAACCATGTGATATAATATGATGCAGAATATTCGCGTCTTTTTAACAGACTGGACTTAGAACAAAATCATTGATTTTAAAATCCTTAAAGATTTTTTCGGTCAGTTTAGTTTTTGTAATCACTTTGAATACATCAATAGTTAACATTTTTTTCAGACATCTTACCTTTGTTCAAAATTATCATATCCTATGAAAAACAAGTAAGAGAGCTACATTCGACTGTGCTGAATCTTATAAGCCCTTCACAAAAGTATGAGCTAATAAAAGTGTACTGCAGATGTGCAAAGGATTGTGATCTTTATTTTTGGGCTTAAGTTTTAGTCGCCTTCCGCTTAATGATCAACATTTTCAATCGGTTAGTCGCTTTATTTTTTTATATGGTTTGCTCTCCTCTGAATAAATTTTTGTAAATTCTTATTTTTTGGTGAATTGTTTGATCTTGAGTGAAATTTTAAATTTTTGATACTATTTAGAGTATTCGATGCGATTTAAGCCTTTCGATCGAATTGAAGAAAATGTTTTTATTTGTAAAACTTGGGTCTGCTGGAATTTAAAATTATTGTGGGCATTGGCAGACGTTTTGATAAACTTTTGGAAATTTAGCTGTTTTTTAAATTTTTTGTTTTGCAAAGAACTTTTAAATTTTTATAGCATCCCTAATTGTGATAGAATTTGTTTTTTGTTCTCAGTTGAATTACATACATTTTTGACAAAATTAATAATAATATTCGAAAACTTTTCAACTTTTTGGTGAACAAACTTTTAGTAATGAAATGACTTTTTTTTTGTAAAATTTCGGTTTTTGTTAAATATGTATTACATTTTTTAAATCCAGTTTTCGACCCTATAATAAATTATCAAACTTTTGGTGAATTCTCTATTTTGACAAAATTTTTTTATTTTTTATTTAAGTAATTTTAAAAATGTTTACTTTTCTTTAATTTTGTGGTGAAATATCTGTTTTTAATTTATATCGGTTTAATTTAGATTTTTGTAAAATTAATAATTTTTACGATTTAAAATTTTTAGTTGAATTTTAAAATTTTGACGATTTTTTTTAATTTTTAGTTAATTTTCTATTTGTAGTGAAATTGAATTTTGTATATATTTTTGTTCTTTATTAAGTATTAATATAATGTGATTTTTCGGCTTTTTGGTGAAACTCCAAATTTTTCTTAATATAATATTTTTATGGTGAAATATTAAATTTTTTAAATTTCGTTTTTTGAATTTTATACCCGCCTTCGCACGGGTATAACATATATAGCCTATGTCTGAAATCGATCCAGTAGTTTTGATTTATTCATTACTGCTCGTGGCCTGCACGCGTTAAATTTAGAATAAAACAGTTCTTCTTTCCCTAAATCATGAAGATTTCCTGGTATCTTTGGAATATCAAAATTTTTACTTATTTACTTTTTTCAATGTGTACAATACTTAGCACCTCAAAAATAACAGTATTTCTCCACTATTTAAGGGATGTTATTATACATATAAACCTTCCTCTTCAATCACGCTATCTATTTAAAAAAAAAAACGCATCAAAATCCGTTGCGTAGTTTTAAAGATTTAATCATACATAGGGATATAGGGACAGAGAAAGCGACTTTGTTTTATACCATGTAGTGATGTTTACTTTTGAACATATATAATTTTTTTTATTAAAATTTTTCGATTTTATTAAAATTTTCCACATTTTTGCGAGTTTTAAATTTTAAGTAATTTTAAATATTTTTGCTTTAGTTTCTTTTGTGGCGAATTATTAAATATCGGTGGATTCCCAAATTGTGGTGAAATATGGGTTCTCTATTTTATATTTTGTTTAATTTTTGGTAAAATTTTTACCAATTTTAATTTGCTTGAGAATTTTTAATATTTGGAAATTTTTTTTAAAATATTGTAATTTTTCGCAAAATATTAAAGCATTGTAAATTTTCGGCTTTTTGGTTGTACAAAATTTTGAATTTCAGTTTTTTCGTATTTTTTCCTTAAAAATTCGATTTTTGTAAAATTGTTATTTTATTTTTAATGTAATGTAATGTAATTACGTGTTTTTTACACTTTTTATCTGAAATTTTGGTTTTTGGACGAATTAAGTTTCCTTTGTTATTTTTTTTTATTCCTCTCAGTTTTTATATCCGTAAGTTTTATGTGGGTTATAGCGAAAATCCACCGAATGCGCTGATCAAATGGTCCCAGTATCAAGATGCTAGGGGAAAGTTGATTCCACCATGGGACAAATGGACATCGGTAATTAAAATTCCCTACATATAAGGTTCCAGAATATATATATTTGTGAGTAATGAATATTGTAGAAATTACAAACGGAATGACAAACTTCTATATACCCTTGTCATTTTTGTGAAGGAGTTAAAAGGAGCGTGACTATTTTTGGTATTGTTTGTTTTTTAAAATATTAGTTTTCCAGAACCTCCATAATGAATTTTAATAATAGTTTTAAAACTTCTAACTGTCTTCAAAATATACGGAATTCAGGTTATTAGTTCCATGGCAATGACTACTTATCAAATTCCCTGACATTTAGATTTGTAAATATTTTTCGGATTACAGAATAAAATAAACTCGGTTTATAAAGAATTCTGCCAAAATACATATTTACGTCAACAAAAACTTCGTAAGCCCCTTCACAATTCCAGTTGAATTCTTCTCTTTAGTTTTTTTATTCATCAGAATCTACAATGTTTATGTGAGCATTTCACTTTTGCGGAAAAAATAGATAAGTAAAACCAATTGTGATTCAATGAAGCAGAAAAAATATAATAAATATAATAACCTCAATTTTTATATGGCTGTCTTTTACAATGCACAAAATATCGTATGGGTAAAACAATGAATAAAAATTATGTCAAAATGTGAGGAAGGCATCCGTAACTGATGGTAAAAAAATATTGTGTAGTGCAGACAGACTTTTGGACAAGATATACAATTTATTTTAATACACATGATGTTTTTAGGCTTTTTTCTTGTCATAAAGACTTGAAAAATGTATTTTTTTCTTGGCATTTGATTATATGCCAACCTAAAGATGAAATTTATTCAACTTTGAGGAAGATTTATGATGCATTTCGTTTTGCAAACGCATTGCTAGATAAATTAACCAAAGTCGACGAGGAACCAATATGCTAAGATGCCATTTTATATATCTGATTTGCAGTACGTTAGTTTCGCTAAAGCTTAAAAACGACTGGACTAATCTGAATGTTTTTTATGTTCGTTATAATACAAGAAAGGTTTAGAAACAAAAATTTTAAGGAAAACTGAATTAAGCTTAAAACTCAAAAAAATTAAATTTGTTAGTTTTGTATGAGAATCGCTACTACTGAATCCAAGAATCGCAAAAAAAAATTAAAATGTACGTGAGCAGAACAGCCGCTCTCTAATATTGGAGAAATAATTATAAATAAATAGACATAAAAAAATTTTTTAAAATCAAAGAGCCACCAAATTTTAATATCCAAAACATAATCGAAGAAATCACAAAACTTTTAAAATCGAAAAGTTGACAGTTCTACCTAAATACATATAATAACAAAAATAAACCAGTGTCGAAAATTCAGTTAAATATTTTTAAATTAACCCCAATATTAAAAACTCGCTTTGAATTGAGAAATTACAAACAAATAAAATTTCAAATTGAAAGTATCTTCCAAATCAATATCTTATTTAAAACCAAAAATACACAGGAACTTTGAAATTTTTAGGAAAATGGCTGACAACTTATAATTTACGAATAATACGCCCCTTAATGAGCTCAGCATGTGTGCAGTTTCAGAAAAATCGGCCCAGTGCAAGTACCTCAAAATTATAATTTTTTTATGGGCGTAGCCCCGTCCACTTTTTTTTAAATTACCATCCATAAACACTCTCTGGAATATGTACAACAACTTGCCAAAGTTTGAGACCGATCGGCTTTACGGTTTCGGAGTCTATAGCTAACACACACACACAGACAGAGTTTAATTTTTATATATATAGATAAGTAATAAAATTAAAAAATAGCACTTACTTATATGAATCAAATAATATAAAACTCAAAATGTGCTTAAGCTTTCCCAAGCACATTTAGTGACGGCTCTGCGAAATGTGTCTCCAAAGAACAAAATTAAAAATTGCCCCAACTTAGTGTTTACAATACAAAAACATAAAACTTTGGGGTGACTTTGATGATTCTGTGCGACTTATTTTCATTTCTTAATCAGGAGGTTTTTCAATATAAGTAAATAAAAACACTAATGAAACTAGCTCTATAACAATTATGGTTTTGGCGCTTTTTTCATTTAATAATAATGCTGGTAAAATATTTTATATTCATAGCGTAAATATTAAATGGACTCTGCATATAAAATTTTTCGGCCAGATTATGTCAGTTTGTATTACGAAATACCGCAATAAGAATGAAGCAAATTGAATGGTTTTCTATATATATATTAATAAATTAATAACTCGTAGATCGCGCGGTTTTTTGCTTGCAACTTCCTATTCATAAAAACTATAAATTTAACAAATATCTAAATTAAAATAAAAAAGAGAAGGAAATTTTAGCATAATTTGGGAACTCACCAAAAAATCCGAAAATATTAAATATAGAAAAAATATAAAAATAATATGAATATAAATTTTAACCACGTTGAGCGCCACGTCAGTCACCCGTGACTGACACCGACCTTTCTGTTTAGGCCGCGTCAGTCACCGGTGACTGATAGTATAAAAAATGATAATAAAGGTAAAAATTGAAATTTTTAAAAAAAAAACTTTAATGGATTTTATTGAAACAAAGTAAACATAAAATGGTTGTCCCACGCAAGTTTCACAAAGTGATCACTAAATTATCATTATTGACATTTAATTAAAAAATGTTAGTTAGAGTAAGAGAATTATATTCGGCTGCGCCGAATCTTATATATACTTCACAAAATGATGACCAACTAAAAATGTACAAAGGATTGTTTAGGATGTTCCAATTTGGCTGTTGAACTTAGTCGCCTTATTTTATATTTAAGCGCTTCTTTGTTTTAAAATAAACTTATAAATTTTTAATAAATTCTTCATTTGTTGGTGAATTGTAGATAATTTTAAGTTTTCGTTGCATTTTCAAAATTTGGGTAAATGTTTTCGTTAAATTTCAAAATATGATAAAGTTTGTTTTTAGTTACTTGCTTATGAAAATTAGATTTTGCGTAAGATATAAATAGGTGTTTTGGAACTTGGGGACATCGGTTTTTTAAATTGCGACGTTTCGGTGAAATCAAAATTTGCCAAATTTTAGACTTTTCGTTAATTGTTGTTTTCTTTTTTTTATGTCTGGATTTGTCGTTTTTCATAAAATATTAATGTTTTGTGATTTTTGAAATTTAAAAATTTTGGTGAAATTTAAATTTAATGAATATTCAAATTGTGAGTTTAATTTTTTGTTTTTTTTTCTTAAATTGGGTATGCTCATTGAAATTCCGATATTTTTTTTTTACTGCATTTTATTTTATTGAATCTTTCTATTAAAAGAAATTCACAATAAGTGTTCAAATCTTATTTCTAAATTATTATTTACTAGTTAGTACCAACGTAATAACTAATTTTTTTTTATTCAAATCTTAAAAATCTATCTTCTACTGTGTAGAGAGAGCCGCCTCGCCAGACTCAATGTGTCAGTTCTTTTTAGTCTCTGGTGGCCATCAAATTGCAATAAATTGCGTGCTAGAGTGTTGGGATGTGCGACTAGTTTGTTCACGTATTTGGACGTGTATGTTTTAACTTCTTCGTGGATAGTGGGAACTTTGAGATCCCTATGTATGTTTTCATTTCTTATGTACCAGGGGGCGCATACGATATGACGTAAAATCCTAGACTGTCTTCTCTGTAACTTCTGGATGTTTGATGCACAGGCAGTACCCCACAGCTGAATACCATATGACCATATTGGCTTTATAACGGATTTGTATAACAGGACTTTATATTCCAAAGCCAAAGTTGAGTTAGAACTTATTAGCCAATGCAGTTGATTTGTTCGAAGCTTTATGGACGTTATTTTTGACTCAATGTGACGGGTCCAAGTTAGGCGCCGATCTAGGTGGATACCTAAATATTTGACGTGCGTTTCCGCTGGAGCCGTGGTATTAGTTATTGTTATTGGTGGACAATTTTGCCTTCTAAGGGAAAACGTTACATGAGCACATTTTGATGGATTTACCTTTATTCTCCACTGTTTTAGCCAGTGTTCTAGCTTATGAATATGGGACTGCAGCTTTTCAGATGCATCCTTTGGATCATTACTGACACTTATAATTGCAGTGTCGTCTGCAAAGGTTGATGTATATGTATGTGGGCTTGTCGGCATATCCGCTGTATAGATGATATATAATAGCGGTCCTAGCACACTACCTTAAGGTACTCCTGCACTGATTTTCCCACATCTTGAAAGCTGGTCCTTTGACCTTACTTTAAAGGTTCTATCGGACAAATAACTTTTTATAAGCTTATGGGTATTTTCAGGAAGAACCCGAGCTATTTTAGTAAGTAGCCCCTCATGGCAGACTTTATCAAATGCTTGGGAAATGTCTATAAATAAAGCTGAACAGTATTGCTTTCTTTAAAAAGCCGATCTAATAATGGTAACGATTCTATGGACCTGTTCAATCGTACTATGCCTTGCTCGAAAACCAAACTGATGATCTGGGATAACGTTTTGTTCATTTAGGAAAGGAGTTACACTCGAGACGAATAATTTTTCAAATATTTTTGACAAAACTGACAGTAGGCTAATTGGCCTGTAAGATGTAATCTGGCTTGAGTCCTTTCCAGGTTTCGGGATCATAACAATTTCAGACATCTTCCAAGAGCATGGGAAGAAGCCGACGCGCAACATGGCATTAAATATGTAAAGTAAAATTCTTACAGCTGAATCAGGTAAGTTTCTTATCATTGATCCTGTTATACCATCAGGTCCAGGTGATTTCTTCATATCCGTATTTTTAATTGTCGATTTTAAAGAAGACAACCGAAATTTCATAGGATCATTCACGGTGTCACTAATAATTGGAATAATGAAATTACTTATATCATGTGGTGCGAAAACCTTCTCTAAGTGATTTGCAAACGCATTTGCCTTTTCACTTGAGTTTTTAGCCCAAGTACAGTCTTCAAGTCTTAGTGGGGATTCGTAAGCAATAGGACATTGTAAGTGCTTTACAGCTTTCCACAGACTATAATCCGTGGTTTTCATTGGATCCAAGTTTTTTAAAAAGTTGTCGATAGCGAATTCGTGTTTCTGTCTCAATTTACTGCGTAAGTTTTTTTGGCATAAGTTCATTTGCATTTTTATGTGTGGAGAACGACTATTTTGCCATTGTCTTCTTAGTCTTCTTTTCTCAATGACGAGCATCTGAATATCTACTGTTGCCTGGTACGTTATTATTTTAGCTGATGGCTTTGTTGGCGTTGCAGCTATGGCTCCGGCAGTCACGACATCTGTAAAATGATCTACAGCTGCTTGAATATCAGCTGGATTTCTCAGTGGGATGTTCAAAGATAAGTCAGAGCTCACATACATTTTATATTTTAACCAATTCGTGTTTCTGTTCGGGTAGAAACTAAGGGTTTTAGGTGCAGTGGCAAAACTGTCGTGTAAAATAACAATTGTAGGTGAATGATCAGAAGATAGGTCATAGGATGAACTAACTAACAGTTGGTTTTCGTGTGCAGTAGGTTTTCGTGTGTCCGAATTTCTGACAATTAGTACACTGACGGGGACCGCTACGTTTTAGAGGCTCTTCCACCGTTATTCTTCTGTTCAAAAGGTAGCACAAATTATATATTGGATGAACCGAGTTTTTTGATTTAAGTTGCGATGCGTTAAATACGATTTCAACACGATGCATAGGTTGGGGAACTTTGTTCTTATTTAGAATATTGTGCACTGACCTTACGACATAGCCTTCCACCTATATGGCACTTTTTATTTCATCAGTGGGAACAGAACTGTCAATGTCCTTTACAATGACAATCAAACCTTTAGCACTTTTGAGTTGATACGTATAATAGCTCTTATTATCTGCATCGAGGCGATTTGCGATTAGGCGGTAATTCTTCTCAGTGTGCGCTTGGATCTTTGTTTCTTGAATTTGACCTCTTCGTATAGAAGCTACATAAAAGCTTTCCTTACCTACAAGCTGAGACAACATGTTAACAATTTCGTTAGATGTTTGTTCGCGCAAGTAAATCGGGGGAGGTTTTTGTTCCCTGACAGCGGGTTCAGCTTCATCATCCGCTGTAGCAAGTACAGAGAATCTGTTTTCGCTTACCGGCATTACAGTACTTTGGGAGCTTTTATATTGTTTAGCAATGCGCTCTTGCTGCGAAGACTTAGGACTGGCCTTCCTTTTGGTTATGGTTATATAACGATCCATACCTGTTTTCACTTTTTTTACGGGATTTTTCAAATTACCTGTTTCGTTTGTTTGTTGCACTATTTTTGATATGGTACCTGAATTGTTTTTTGTTTGAATTGTAATTTCTTCTGGTGTTGTTATTTGCGAAGATAAGTTTATATTTCCGGATAAAGAACGCGTTCGGTCAATTGGCCTGGCGCTTAAAAAAGCACTGTCATCTTTTTTTTTTATTATTTGTATTGTTCATTGCATTATTAGCATTTGTGTAAGAAAAAGAGTAATAAGCATTGTTGTTATTACCTTTTATATTTTTTTCATTAATATTTGGTGCGCTCATACACTCACTGTCAATTGTTCAAACCGGTTTAACCATGCACTATTTGTTATTGTTTTTTTTTACACACAATATATTATATTGTTGTTATTTTTTGTTCTTTATTTCTTTGTTATTACTAACTGTTACTGTTCAATTGAATACTTTAAAAAAAAAATATATATATATATATATATATATACATGGCGAATTTTCGCTATTTGAAATTAGTAATATCGGTCAACAAGTTCCCTTTTGAACCGGAAAAAATCTAATAGTAGATCATATTATATGATTAGGTACAGCAGAATATAGCTCTCTTACTCGTTTTTCTAACATTTCATAAAATAAAATGGAAAACGAAATCGAATTCGATTTAAGACAGAGTGAAATTAAATGGAAAAGATGTGTGCATTACACCCATACCTAAACAAAAGCGGCAAGCGTTTTCTAGGTGTCAAACTTTCTCATGCCCATACAATTTGTATGAAATAAATCCAAATACCGCAGTATTAACTCTAAGCGGTTAGAAATTCCGATTTTGACAACGCGTTAAATTTTTTGTATTTATATTTTTTTGTCAGGGATGATCAATACTTTTCTCACTAAAATTTTTATATCAAAAGTACTATTGTGCACACACATAAATTTTTGAAAAGCTCAGTCATGGTACGATTATAGTTCAAAGGAAACTCATTTTGATGACAAATGAAGTAAAAAATTTTGCTCTATTTCATGTCAAGAAAATAACATTGGGCGAAATTTTGTGAAATCGCTTGTGCTTGTTTTCCATATTATATTCAGGTATTTATGTTTGAATAAAAAGTAGAGAATTTTTCCGTGAACAGAAACAAAAATTAATGTTCAGATAATTGTTTTGTTAAAGAATTTTTGACATTTACATATGTTTTTGAGTATTGGTAATTATTGTTTAAAGATAAAAAACTTAAATTTCTGTGAAATAATTAAAAAAAATTAAGCAAACATGTTACGTTTCTTCACAAATCATCATAATTATTTTTCCATGTAGAAATATATTCAAAATTTTAAACCTGAAATTCAATAAGAACTGTATAACTACATTGACTGCATTTTGGGTAAAAAAGGTACCATTTTGCTCATAATGAAGTACAATTTTTGAAACGGCCTTATCATGCCAGCCCAAACGCTATTACGAGTTGTTAAATTTATTATACCCATTACATTGGTGACACAACGTTTTCGCTCTTATTTCGGTATGCCGCTTTTGAATTAGCGGTAGACGGTATGCAATATAACGCTTGCCGCTCTTGTTTAGATATGGGTGTAACACCTTTCAACGTTTTTCAATCGATTTCAAATCGGAAACGATTTACATCGCATACCTGTATATCACGTTTCATCATGGGTAGATTACGAAGGACTACATTTTGGTCATCTTAGTATCAGCCATACCTAAATAAGAGCGTTGAGCGAACTGTAGCTACGTAACCTGCTGCTAACGCAACGCTCAACGCTCTTATTTAGGTATGGCTGTATGGCCTTGGATAATAATATATATTACGAAGTATAATAATATATTATTCTAGCCAATTATCAAGCTCTTTTAGAAATTTCCAAAACACTGATATTCTACCAGAATTTAGTTGCCTCCGCGTATACAATATTTGTACGAAACAATTCCTATTCTAAAGTTTAATAACACTATGCAACAAATTGAAAAAAAAATTCTGCCAATAAACAACCACTATATTTTTTATATATTGTGCTTGCCTATCTACAAAAATCGCCTTTATTTCGAATTCTATGGATAGGTTTCGGAATAACTTCAAAACTAATAGGTATAGTAAAAAATTTTAGAATGACTTATGGCTGTTGTAATTTGAAATTTGTGGACATATAGCACAACGAAATTGAACAAGGCGTTTGAAAGTTATAATAAGATATATGAAGCGGCCTTTTCAAAAATCTCATATTACAACAAATTTTTTTTTAAAAAAAACCTATCCATAGAATTCGATATAAAGGCGATTTTTGTAGTTAGGCAACCATAACTCATCAAAAAAATATAGCGGTTCTCCTATGTTTTTTTTGGTTGTTGCATAGTGCAATTTGCTAGCATTTTTAGACTGTAGATCATGATGAAATGAAAAATTTCTCCTAAGGATGCCAAACTCTGGCATATTGAGCATAAAGTTGTCTACCGGAAAACTTTACTGAAAAAATAGCCCCCAGAAGTTTTTTTTAACCCCTATGCTAACAGTCTAAGATATTATTACAATGTACTTTACAATCAACAACCTCAAATCCATTATGCTTTTATTGCCCTTTTGGCCTTGTACTTATTCAAGCATCATTTTTATATGGCCTTCAAAAACGTTCTTTTCAATCAACAATAAACTGAAAAACATTTTTTCTTTTTGTTTGAAACGTTCTATGTTTAAGAAATAAACATGAACAAGAAAAACAGTAAGAAAAGAGGATGAAAATTGCAAGCATATGCAAAATATATCAGTTTGTTTTGCTCACACATTTTCATTCAAATTAAATATAAATAAAATTCAATTTTGTGCAACATGCTTCTAAAATAAGAAAGAATAATAGACAAAATTCTTGTGTATTCCTTCAAAAATGTCAAAATATGTAAAATAGTGAATGCTTCAAAAGCAAAATTCCACTTAACTAAACTGATAAAAAGGTTAAAAAAAAGTTCCATGTTATGGTACTTTTTAAGGTGAAAGGCGTTTCATTAGACGAAGTTTTTATTTGTTGCTTTATGCAATCAAAAAAATTTATCCTCTAACATCAATTATGTTAGACAAAGTGTTTATTGCAGTAAAATTTCTATATTTTCTGTTCATCATGCCTGACTTAATTTTGTGTAAGGTTGCAGGTAATTTTATTTAAATTTCTTATTTACTTTTTCTCTTTTTTATTGCCGAGAACTTAGATAAAGCAATTTATATTAAAATTTTTTTAGGACAACTACGTACATATAAAACTCAGTAGCTAAAGTTTGCAGAAGAAAGCAAACAAATGTCACATCAAAGAAAATCTGAAATAAATAAAAAGGAAGGAAAAGTTTATTACCGATTTTTTACGTAATTTTACTTAAAGAAAAAAGAAAGAATATGACTGAAGTAACGATATTATAAAAGGCTTGATAGCTATTTAATCGAGATTGAGAAAGGAAACTCAATTAACGATATCCGTCTTTTCGATGTAGAAATAATTTTCCGACAGCACTGACCTTTTGTCCTTTTGGCGAATTTTCGCTATTTGAAATTAGTAATATCGGTCAACAAGTTCCCGAAATATGGGCCAAAAACCATTTATTTGTCTTTTTTTGGTGTATTCACTCTTGCTGGGATACGGTCATACAAACTTATTAAATTCACATATTCTAAATCTCTATCAAATTTGCCTACATAAATTATATGTTATATCGGAATTCCAATGAGCAAACCAAATTTAAGAAAAAAAAAACCAAAAAATTAAAATCACAATTTGAATATTCATTAAATTTAAATTTCACCAAAATTTTTAAATTTCAAAAATCACAAAACATTAATATTTTATGAAAAACGACAAATCCAGACATAAAAAAAAGAAAACAACAATTAACGAAAAGTCTAAAATTTGGCAAATTTTGATTTCACCGAAACGTCGCAATTTAAAAAACCGATGTCCCCAAGTTCCAAAACACCTATTTATATCTTACGCAAAATCTAATTTTCATAAGCAAGTAACTAAAAACAAACTTTATCATATTTTGAAATTTAACGAAAACATTTACCCAAATTTTGAAAATGCAACGAAAACTTAAAATTATCTACAATTCACCAACAAATGAAGAATTTATTAAAAATTTATAAGTTTATTTTAAAACAAAGAAGCGCTTAAATATAAAATAAGACGACTAAGATCGACAGCGAAACAAATCTTTGTACATTTTTAGTTGGTCATCATTTTGTGAAGTATATATAAGATTCGGCGCAGCCGAATAATGATCATTTAGTGATCAAATGTAAACAAGCTTTTGTTTGCCGTGAGAGCTAAATATACTGTACGTGACTATTCGACTTGGGTAAAAAATTTCTGAGTTATAAAAATGATAACTTAAAACGTTATGCTAACATTGAGTTTGAAATTAATTAAAATTCACTTGCAAATTTCTTAATTAATTTTCATTTAATTTTAAATGTTAACAACTTATACAACCACATTTGGGAAAACGTAATTAATATTCCTTTTTTTAATAATTTTGTAGCATAAGCTTTGATTTTCTTTTCCCTACATATGTTTCTCAAAAGGCATCTGACTACAACAGATGCACGTTAATTAAAGATTTGTCCATCAATGCGCATAACAAATGCGTATGCCAAGATGAGATTTCAATATTCAAGTTTACATTTCTTACTTCTACTTCAACTCCGTAGTCCTACGTTAGTTTAGTGTCTGGCAGTAATGCACCTTCTTGAAAATTGCGAAAGGATTAAATTATGAAAAATAACAAGAATTCGTGGGATGATTGTATTGGTTTTTAAAAAATTGGTGAATAAGCTAGCTTCTTGGGCATTTCGCTGATTACTTAAGGGAGTTCAAATTGTTGAGGTGGGTTTCCAGATCTTCAGTTAAAATTTTGATGAGGTGATTGTAGCCGTTGCACTTGTGAATTGGTTCCTTTTCTTAAATGCGCCCTTTTTGTTCTGATTTGCTGTATTTTGTTGTAAAAAGTTTGAATAATATTCTTCGTTTACTAGACTCTTTGATAGTATGTACCCTAGCACTGTAGTTTGTCAGTTTAAGGGCTTTCCACCAAAGACTGCACCCTGTTTCACTACAACGGGTGAAAGCCTTCGTTATTATGGACAATGATTCAAGTTAGAATATAATTTACAATTGTACGAGTATAAATAAATAAAGAACTACTAAATAAATAAAGATTCTCCTAATAAAGAAATAAAGGTTCTCCATTTAATGTCTTTGATTTTAAAGACGTCCACGTTAAGACGATGTTATCTTAGTAATAATTATATATCTGTATACCAGCGTCCCTTCCTCATGAATCAATAGTACAATGGTGAGCTTCATTGGCATCCTTATTATAAACCATTTGCTGGAAATCAGGTGCTCGGTGAATTTCTTTTATGAATTTTCTTTAGCTCAATTACTCATCTGAACTCATAAAATTGGATTAATTTTTTTGGCAGTTTTCGCTGCCTCTAATAGTCAATTTCGACAATGTTTGGTAAAGCAAAAGCTTAATACTATATCAGAATGTCCCCGTAGTTTCTGTCACATAAATTTAGCAAACACATTAATGAGAAAGTTTGATTTATTAAACAAGAAATACGAATTTGTAGAAATGTAAATGCATTCATTTATTACTAAGCTTTTGTTAAATTAAAATGACATTTGCCTACAATGCAACTCCTTTTAAAAATTGCTATATTCATGTATGTAGTATATGTATCTTCCGTGCCATATGCACGTGTACATGGCTACCATTATTTACAGTCAATAATTTAACACGAATGTGCACATGCTTTCCATTTATTACCAAAATGTATTAAAATACATTGTATTGCTCATGCGAATTGATTGTTGTTAAACAAACATTTCCATTATAATATATTTTACCACAAAGGAAGCACCGTTTGGTGGAATATATTTTTTCCAATTTTTTAATAGTTAAAAATTTTTTTCATTTTGTGTTATGTGTCACAAATTTTGCGCGCCCGGCGCTCGTTGCTACGCCCCTTAACGAGCTCAATATGTGTGCAAAGTTTCAGAAAAATCAGTCCAGAATTATAACTTTTTTATGGGCGTGGCCCTGCCTACTTTTCTAATCACGAAATTATATAGTTATGACAGCTCAATATGTGGGCAAAGTTTCAGAAAAATCGATCTAGTGAAAGTAGCTGAAAAATTAATATTTATTTCGTATGGGCGTATTTCATTTTTATGTATATGTAGATGGGCGTAGCCCCGCCCATTTTTTTTAAATTACCACCCATAAACGCTCCCTGGAATGTGTACAAAAACTTGTCAAAGTTTGAGTCTGATCGGCTTTACGGTTTCGGAGTCTATAGCTAACACACACACAGACAGACAGAGTTTCACTTTTATATACCTAATTTTATAAATGTGATGAGTAAGAACTCGCCACAACCATGTAAGAGAGCGCCATTTACTTCACTCAAAGCTGCGATAGGTATCTCCGTATAGGCGACTGACTTCGACTTACCTTAACCAAGTGTTCAGGGTAATAGAATCAATAATCCCCAACCACATAATAATACTGATTTTAAATGTTGTAATTTGATCAAAATTTCATGAATGACGGTACCATTCATTGCTCCACTGAACAGTAAGCAAAATGCATAATCTGGTGCGCAATTAACCGAAAATGGAATGTTTACAAAATAAAATTTCCACTGAGCCTTATTTACTGCAAACGCAACATTGGAGTATGCAGTTAAACAATAGGAATCATTTCTTATTCAAGTTTTTAAATATTCTGTATAAACGCTTTCATAGTTTGTTGTTTTAACGATGTTGGATATCAAAATTTTAAAAACTAATCGAAAATTGTGTCTATATTAAAGTTAATTTTTAGCAGTCATGAGTCATGACTTTTGTTAAAGTGTTCAGTTACTAATGGTGCCAATTTAAAGTAATAAAAAAATTGGGTGCTACTTTTTGCCGGTTTCTTCATTTGTAGTCGATATGTACTAATTCAGGCTAGAATTGTTCCATGTTTGGATAAACGCATAGAACAACTAAAATAAATCGTAAGCCATTCTACAATATGTAATGAGTAAAATTGTATTAAGGGAAAAATACAGCAAAAATGCAAAAGAAGCAGAGAAAATAGTATACAATTTTGTTCATGCTTTTGACGTCAAATGGGACGGACAATAACATATTTTGAAACTAAATATAAAAATTGTGAAAACAGTGCTATAGTTTTCACAAATACATCGAACATCGATTCTGAAGTTGCGCTGTTTTTAATTTATCAGAAAAAAAAGTAAGAGGATGCCAGTAGTTGTTAGACACAGTGTGGTCATATGTAGAACATTATTTGGGGAGCTATGTGTAGTGTAGGCTCTACAAAATATTAATACATTGTACGAATATAATTCAACAGTCTTTTTAACCGATTGGCATCATATCAAACGAGGCCTTAGAGCATAGATATATAATTTTGAGTAATGTACGCTAATTTCGTACTCAATTTCTTTCGTAAAGAAACGATGCAAGACTAATTCCATTCTATAGGATTCCGACATATTATCCATTTCAAAATAATTTCGAAAGTCAGATGCTCTTCAGGATGATGTGCCAATCCATCAATCTTGTCAGAAATTCAAGACGATATTGTGTAGGACTTCTTTAGTTACAAAAGCAGTGACTAAACATGTAAATAGTCTACAGCTCGATCGTCAATCGTAACTTTTTGGATAACAATTTCCGAACCGAATAAAATGATGAACGTATTGATAAAAATATATATTTTTACATGTTTAAGGAAGTAAAAAATCGTATTTTTTTATAGATCTACGTTTTATAAAATTATGTAACTAGATTTTAGTGATGAAAGAGACTCTTCTCGTATATTGACACACTTGTGATAAGAGACACACTCTTGCAAATATTTCCCAGAATATTTATGACGTTGTGTTGAATTTGGAATTTCATATTCCTAGGTGTTTTCAAAATTGGTTTAAAACCACCTGGACACGGATCTCATGTCTGAAAAGCAAATCTTTCTTATACACAGAAAAGTGCAGCACAGAAAAATGCAGCAGCCTTGAACAGGGTGTGATTTATATGATTTTTTCTGGCTTAAGAATAACCAAATTGAAGACTGTCGAATTTTAAAAACCCAAAATAACACTGAAGATGGCACATAGGCAAAACCGCTTGGTCACCAAACCAAACTTGACAAGGGATGCCGAAAATTAGTTCCAAAAATCTATATCACGACACACACCCTGTCGGAATATCAAATCAAGAATCAAATTTTAGAATCTTTGGTCGCGGTACGTCTGCGTGCGACACAAGAGCACCAAACCTTGCTTAAGTAAATTTAATTTTGGTTAGTTAAATGTTGAGAGTCACATTTTTAATGTTTAGTCAGTAGTACCAAGGTATTATGGCAACACGTTCAATGAGCGTTTGAAAGTGCACTCCTTTTTTGGCGGCAGAATCATATTGAGCATCCATAAAAAGTGCAGAGTTTGGCCTTTGACCGCTGCAGATATAAAGTGACTAATATCTTTGAACGATATGGATGTGAACAACTTATGATTCTAACGGAATGGCTATAATTGCTACTTAAATAACACCAAATTGGATGGCCTCCATTAACGATATGACGGTATAGTATTATCTCAATGTGGCGAGGCGATTTGGTATTTAGGATCTTACACTTTGATTCTGCTAGAATTCTTATTGTGGATATTGTTGAAGTCGCAGACCTAAACCAATAGGCAGCAACAGAACAAAGGCTATTACTCTAATTCAACCATCTGTACGTCCTGGTTATAGAAACTGGAATTTATCAGAACATTGTACATTTGAGCGCTGTTAAGCTACATACAAAACGGTATTCATCGACCTTTTAAACAAAACAATAACTTTCTTAAAAGCTCACACTTTTTTTCTGGTCTAATATCGAAGTTGCTTTATTGCGAAACTCTTTACATACAATTATTAAACACAATAAAACAAATACAATCACTGTTGCTAAAATACATTATCTATCCTTGAATAAATAATAAAAAACACTTACATAAAAAACCATCATAACACTTTCAATATAAATAATGAAATTTTTTTCCCTTGAAATTATTTTTCCTTTACAGGGTTTTCTTTGTTTTATTTTTATTATTTATTGCTTTTTGGCAACACATTTCTTTGCCAGCAGTGGTTATTTTTACCTTGTTATCGTAATCGGTTTTGCTATTGTTGTTATTACTGTTGAAAGAATATCTTCCCTCTTCTCCAATCATGATAAAATTTTTGCTACAAATCAAGAAAATGTAAATGTGTTTAACTCAAAACACAAACGGAAGGAATGGATAAATTTTGTTTTGTTTTCTTTTCGCTTAACCTAAAAACCCCTAATGTATTCGAATATGGTAGAAGACTCTAAAGTAATTGTGTGT
Source organism: Phania funesta (assembly GCA_963932375.1). Classification (NCBI taxonomy): domain Eukaryota; kingdom Metazoa; phylum Arthropoda; class Insecta; order Diptera; family Tachinidae; genus Phania; species Phania funesta. The sequence continues at coordinate 99,937,668 of OZ010652.1, forward strand.
TGTTTTATGTAAATTAAAGTTCTTTTAACTTATCCTAATATCTTTAAATAAGGGAAACACCTTTTAACCCACAAATGATGTTTTAGGAAAATAAATCATTGTGGTAACTAAGCTGGCTTGCACTTACGCTTGGGAAATCTTGTTAGAGAGATATTTAAGGGTGTGTCGATAAACTGAAAATTGAATGCAAATATATGTAACTTGTAGACCAGCTGGGTTGATATATATATATATATATATATATACATATATATATATATATATATATATATATATATTATACTAGCAGGCTATAAAGAAAATAAATAAAAATCCTTAATATAACTTGAACTGCAACTTAGCAAAAGCCTAAAACTATGTATTAGTTCTTAAGTTCAGTCAGTGCCAGCCAAAAATTTCGTTACCCTGGTTGTTATTATAATATTCTCTCTCTCTGGTTTATCATTTTTGTAGTTGCATGACCGCAATGGTATTCAACCTTCTTTAATGAATGAAGCCAATATAATTTATAATATAGCCAGCCAATGTATCAATTGTTTGTCTACGAAGTTTTTAAGATCAGTTTTGATCAATGGCAAGTTTAGATTTTTGAATATTTTTGAGTTTTTAATGTACCAAGGGGCAATTGTAGCCCCTCAATCAATCGTAGAGTTTTGTTTTGACCACTTTGAATGTTTTCAGTGTTAGAAGCAGATAGTATTCCCCATAACTGAATTCCATAATACTAAATTGAGTTTAAAATATATTGATAAATGAACCGTTTTCAATGTCATCCGGATCAGTTTCGCATGAATATGGTATTTCCAGTTAAGACGCCTAACAAGATGTATTCCGCTGTAGTTTAGCCGTGAGTGTTGCAGTACTAATTGGTTAAATAATTTGGGTAAAACAAAAAGTTTATTTACTTTTATTCTCAATACGTTTAGCCAATATTTGAAGTATCTGGCTCTACAAATGTTGAGATACTTCGTGAGTACTGCAGTATCTAGAGTATGTATGTGTGTGCTTCTATGCATATAAAAATATATACCAAATAAAACACAAGTTCATAAATACTGCCTTGTGAATATGACACATTAGAAAATCTCTCTCTTTGGGGAATGTTCTACCATCAATATAGCTTTCCAAAACTTGTGAATATTATCAGGCAAACAGTGATTTTATTTGTGTATTATTCTCTTAGGAGTTTGTTCCAAAGCCAAATGGTAAGAGGGTACCATTTGCACTAACCTATTGGTTTGTTCGATAGTGGGGGTTTTTTTTAAATCGATTTGGTGGTCAGAAATACATCCGACCTTGTTTAATGTTGGACTTGGGTTTAATATGTATTATAAGCTTTCTGGTTCATAGACCTATATTGTCCGGTCATGTTGCAGAAAAGGAACGAAAGTGCAAATAAAATTCTGTATTTACTCTCATAAAACTAGTAAAATCGCTATCTGGAATCTGAAATTATCTAACTATTAGCCACAAAAAATAACAAAAATTATAATAAAGCAAGTTTTGGAATACAGCGAGAATTTTAAAAATTAAATTTAAGTTTTTGATATTTCTTTAAGTGTTTTATATATGAAAGAACAATATATATTTCACAACAGAAAAGCTTTTGTATATACGATTTTTAGTTTTTATGCCATATAGTATATATTTTACATTTAGAAAAATTTTCGGTTTTACTAGTAATTTCGGTCTTAATCGCTTAAACATTAATTTTTTTTTAATTTGGGTCTCATAACGACAGTGTTTTGCATGAAGGAGAAATTCAAAAAGACAATGGAAATATGTTTAAAAAAGGCTTATATTGCAACGTAGTCATATGTCACAAAATTAAACTTGTTAAATGCGATTAAAGTTTTTGAAATACTGGCTTTTTATTCCGACTTTAGTTTTCGGTTAAGCTCAAATTTTTGTTTTGTTAAAGAAACACTTTTTATCAGCAACTTTTTCATTTTGGTTTCTTTTATTTTGTTTCTTGGTAAATTTTCAATATTTTATGAACTTAAATTTTTTGCTACATAAAACTTTTGCCGAATATTCTAATTTTTGGGAAATAATTAAATATTTTGACGACTTTGACGTTAATTTTTTAATATTTTATGAGTTATTGCTTTCTGTTGAAATTGTTGGTGAATTTTTTCACGATTTTTTCTGTGGAATTTCATTTTTGGTAAATTTTTAATATAGTACCGCCATTATACCTAAAATTTATCTATGGTCGTCCGTTACCTGATTTTAAAAGATGGGTTTGGCAGTGGATATCACAGGAATATGCTTTATTTTATTTTAAGATATCTTTTATTGGTGTGATTTGTTTTTGACCTCAAAATATATCGGTTCTTTCGTTTAGGAATTCACATATGACCAAATAAAAGAGCAAAGGTCACAACTAAAAATCCGCAGCAATTAGAATGACGTGGTTAACGATAATTAAAATAACAAAATTCTAGACTTTTTTGTACCCCCAATACGCACCTTAAATAATACAAAGGCAGTAGCAAGTCGATTGTATCTCAATATTTTACAAGCTTTAATTGTACCAAACAGTGTCTCAAAGACATTTTTTAATTTCAATCTTTATACTTACATAAACATTTTTTTGTTTACAGAAACAACTGGGAATAAAAAATAATTTTCGGATAAATTTATATAATTGCAATAAAATGTTCAAATAAAATGAAGGCAATAAATACGTTTACTGAAATATGGCATAACATGTTAACCAGCATTGTTGAAATCGAAGAAAATCTTTTGAGTTGTATCACTACCAATCGTCTAGATATGAAGGAATGTTTGCGTTTTATCAAGATAATATTTTTTTTAAAATATTTGTAGCTGCCTGATATTCAGTTTTTAAAAGGAGCTTAAAACGTTAATACCAGTGCTAATAACTTTATAACGAATTATATCACAAATATAAAAATATATAGCTGTATCTTAGTAATAAAATTGTAATGTGTGCTGTAATTTCCTATTTAATATCGAAAATGTTTGCACTAGAATTCCTTCATGTAATAAACATCATACCAAAATCATTAGAATCCTACGCGGTAGCATTACCAGTAGTATGTAGTTATACATTATATCACTGTGATATTGTATGACATAGGGTAAAAATTTAGGATACTATGCATCATTACAAAAATATTTCGCCTCTTCCTTTTTAAGATTAAACACGAAACTACTCCAGCAGAAAGCAGACATAGAGATAATAAACATATAAACTTGTGAAAAAAAGCAGCAACGTGCGAGAATGTATGCAAAGATCAAAATATTTTTATCACCTCTAACATAGAAGATGATTAAAATACAAAACGAAAACAATATGGTTTGCAGAAACAGACTTTCGACGTATTAAAAAAAACTAAACACTTTATGACTCTATTCAAAAAGTTAACAAGCTGATCTGAGAAAATAATAAGTGTTGTGAACGCATTTCCCATACAAATGTATTTCAATGAAAATTATATAAGAAAAGTGAAAATAACAAGAAAAATATCAAAATTCTCAACATCATTGTCCTTGCCATCGTGCTCATCACTGGCAAAAACACTGAAAACTACTAGAGACACAAATGCTAAAACTACAATACCAAATACGGCTACAGCAGAAGTTTCAACAACATCAGTTGTTAGCTACAACAACGATAGCATCATCATTTTCATTATCGTCAAGAAAAAATTTCTCTTGTGTTTTTGTTCTTTTAAAACCTTCTTTTCTGCAATGCTTGCGATACCGCATAATAAGAAAATTACTCAACTTAACTGCTCTATGGGGACGTGTGAGTCAAGAAAAACAAAAACCCAAACACCTACATACACACCAGCAACGTTACCAGCAGCAGTACATGAACATGGGCAACAAGAAGACCAACCAACAAGAACAAGTACAGCAAAAACAGACATTGCAGAGGTGATGCTAGCGCCACTTACAACAATGCCATCAAAACAACTACTGAAGTGTTGGGTAGACACTATAATGCACAACGATGTTGAAAATTCACAAGTTACAACACGTAGAACAGACATTCCACAATCATCACTACCACCATTACAGCAAACACTATCAGCAGGAACAACAGCAGAAGCAGCACAAACTGCGAAACGAAAAACAGCTTCTCTGCCAATATTAGCAGCAGCGGCAACAGCAGAAAAACATTTTAGAAAACAATGTTTAAGCATTAAAATGCCCTTAAGACATTTAATGCTTGCAATAATGACAATGGTTGTTTTTAGTATGGGTAAGTACGCACAGTGTCTTTTAATATAATTGTGTGAATGTATATGTATAGCTGTGTATGTGTGTTTAGCAGAAATTTTAATTTAACTGAGTTTTCTTTTTGCGTTATTTACTTTTTCTTTGACACGTTGCACATAAAAGTATAAATATTTTTGCAAATATTTTAGAAAAAGTTTAAATGTTGTGTTCGGTTGCGTGAAATATAAGACACAACATACAATCAAATATAATTAATATTTGTGCTTAAAAATAGTGAAACTGTTGCTGCAAATTCGGACTATATTAATAGCACGCTCGGGGAATTTGAAATGTCGGTATACAATTTCTCGAAATATGGACAAGAAACAATTTTTTTTTGCATATTATTTAGTGTTTTCGGTTTGACGGGGAAGATTTTATCTGTCAAGGCTATACAATTTGCATATTCGGAATTCTTGTTAAATTTGCTATAAACTCCTCTTGCAGATATTATCAACCCGAAGCTCCCAGATAACATGCGGGCCTAAATATGAACTAAAATTAAATTTTTTAATGAAAACCTTTAAAATTAAAAGAAATCGAATTCCCCCTAAATTCAAAACTGCGCAAAAAATTTGAAAAAATCGTTATATTTTAAAAATTTGAAATATACCAGCAATTCGCAAATTCACCATAAAAAGAAACTATAATAAAAAATACTTTGTTGCCCAATTATCAGTGTTTAATAAAAATATAAATTTTACAAAAAAATTTCGTAAAATTCACCAAATTTCTAAATTTCACTAAAACTTTGTATTTCCTTTAAAAAGAAGAAAATTCGAAAAAAGTCAATAGTTTATAAATAAACGTCGATAAATTTTAACTACAAATCGAGATTTCAAAAAAAAAAAAAAAAATTAAAAAATTTCCTAAAAATTCATAATCATATAAATTATATATTTTACCAAAAACTAAAATTAATCTAAAAATAATTAAGCAACAAAAATTCATCAAAATTTGAGATTTCACGAAAATTCGAAAATTCACCAAAAAACTATAGTCACAATGTTTTAAATTACCTAAATTAACAACAACAAAAACCAAATTGCACCACAAAACTTTTCAGTGAAAAATCCACACTTTATGAACAAAGTCATCATTTTAAAAAAAACCGATTTCACCACAAGTCTCAAATTCACCATAGATTTAAAAACTCACCAAAGAATTCGAAATTCATCAAAAACGTTTTTAATTATTACTAGTGTTAGTTTTACAATAAATTTAAAGTAACCGAAAAATTATATACTCCTAGAACGTAATTTCACAAAGAAAAATATTTTCGTAATTTCCCAAGAATATTTAACAAAACTCCTATTTCACCAATTTGTGATATTTCCACCCAAATTGCCCAACAATTTTATTTTATCCAAAATTGTACATTTTTATTATATTTTACAAAATTCAGAAATCCTGAACAAACAATTTCAAAAACTTAAAAAAATTAAGAAAATTGAGTACTTCCCTAAAATTGACATTCAGAAAAAAGAGGGAAAAGAAAAAAAGTAAAAGATCTGTAATTAAGAAACAATATCTCACCTATTACCCGATCGAAAATCCTATAAAAAGCAGATAAAAAAGAGTTTATATGTAAAAATAATGAAAAAACAGGAGGCCAAAATTAAAGATCACAAACAATGCTTGCACCGGGAAAAATCTGTAGCCAATTTTTAGTAGTTCATACTTTTGTGAAGGGCATACAAGATTCGACACAGTCGAATATAGCTCTCTTGCTTGTTCAAAATAATTTGCTATTGGTTTAAATTCCTTAAAAATATGGCTGTCGCGAATACTTCTAGCACTACTGATTAGAACCGAAACGAATTTAAAGGACAACTCAAGAACAAAAGTTAAAAAATACGTTGCGTATAACAAATGGCGGTACATATAAATTCTGCTGCAAACTTTGTGAATTAAGCAAGTAAAAAACATAGCTCAACAAAACTTGAATCGATATACTGCTTAGCAATACGGAATAATTGCTTAGAGTGCCATTTGTAAAAATATACCATCTTCCGGACTAAAAAAGTTGTTGGAATAATCTCAAAAGTCTCACAAAAAAAAAAAAATATAGCTGTTCTTGACCTTTTTTAAATTTAATTTATTTAAGCTTGGACAATTTTAAATAAAGTCTCACAAAAAAGTTAAGCACCCAATTCGAAATTAAAATTTATTAGGCTGACAGTTTAAAACTAAATTTATTTCAAATTGATTTACCAACGAAAATGGGTGTTGTGTGACTGTTTCGAAAAGTGGAAACGCCATATTTAAACTGCTGGCCTCTGCCACTAGTAATTCCGTGCCGGTTAATAGAGAACTAACGGATGAACTTTTAAATGTTTCTATTATATATCATTTGTAAGAGGGAGCTCTAGTATGTATACGGGTCACATTGGCTAAATAGGGGTTTTCAATGTGGGCGGGCTGTAGTAGAAACTGCGTGCCAATCATGTTGCTTTTGTGGCATCTGTAGAATTTGTAATGCAACGGTGGTACGTTATATTATTGAACATCATGTCCAAATAAGAAAGCTTTGTTATAAAAATCAGTGCTAACATTTCCAAATACAAAACGAGCGTCTCTACATCCAAGGAATGCAAAGATCAACCGATAATATTCAAAAAGAAAAAGAGGCAGTCTATTTCACAAGATTTCCAATATTGTTGACGGCTTTTACGTAAATGGGTGTTCAAATGAAAATGTAATCGTGCACTTCGTGATTTTTTGGTCAGAATTATCGATCACATGTGTCCACATTCGGAAGAGAATTATGCGCGAATTTCAGCAAACCGGGTCTGTAGGAAATGTAAAATCACCTGTGCATGCTCGCCCAGTTAGTTCTGCGGAAAACATTGCTGATGTTCGTGATAGTGTGCTAGATATGGCGTCAACCTTGAGTCATTGTACCCATCATCGAACATCTTACGAACATCACTGGTGCGAATTTTGAATTATGATTTGAATTTACATGCTCACAAGGTTCAATTGACTCAAGAGCTAAAGCCTACTGATCATTTCAAGCGTTGTTAATACGCCGAATGTTTGGTTGAACAGACAGAAATGACTGCGGACTTTACAAAGCAGAATTGCCGCATTTAGGCAAATGAGAATTCAAGAGTGGTTGTTCAAAAGCCGATGTTTCCACAAAGAGTGCCTGCTTGGTGCGGTTTATGGGCTGGCGACGTCATCGGGCCCTACTTTTTTTAAAATGAGGTCGCCCAAGCAGTTACCTAGAATGGTGTTCGCTATGGCGAGATGATAGCGGTCTTCTTAAGGCCAGAAATAATGAAAATGGATCTGGACGAAATGTGGTTTAAACAGAATGATGCCATTTGCCAACGAAACAATAGCTCTTTTGCGTTAAAAATTCAATGGCCCCATTATCTCACGTCATGGCGATTTTAATTGGCCGTCATAATCATGTGATTTGACACCGTTGGACTTCTTTATTTGGGGATATTTAAAAGTAAAAGTGTACGTCAATAAACCAAGAACAATTCAAGAGCATTGATCCCCAATTATGTCTCAGAGCCACTGAAAATATCGACCATCGGATAAAGGTATGGCTCCGAAGCCTTGGAGAGTATTTGGCCGATATTTTGATTCACATATAGTTGCCATAGATGCTTCTATCTAAAATATATTAAGGTAATTCTCTGAAAACTTTTTATTTTTTAAAAAATTAACATCGTGCGTTTTGGTTGGACCACCTTTTATATAAATAACACTAAAAAAGTTTTTATATAAATTTTTTTTAAAAGAATTTTATTACAAATCAATCAAATTATTAAAATGGTGAAAGAAAAGCAGGGCCAAATTGTGAAAATTACATTAGTTTCTGCAAAGATGTTGCGTGTAAAACAATTTGTTCTGTAGAAAATTAAAATTTCATTTAAAAGTACCTTACCTACTTAGTACTTACTTTAATAAACGTCGCTAGTAGTTGCTCTACATGCGTACACTTTGGGTTGACAAAAAGATATAAAACTCTTATTTTATTTTTGTTGTTATGATTTTTGAGAAATTAATATAAATGTTTAGGGTTATAAGACAAAATAATCACCTCTAAGGGATGTGCGTCTACACATACTGATTTGAATTTTATAACTACGAAGTTTTTCAAAGCATTATTATCTTTAAAATTATTCCCAGACGCAGCATGCACACATTTGTGTTTTATTTTCCAAAGAAAGTTTTTTTGTTCAAAACTTTTTCCAGACACAAGTTGGTTATGTGTTTTTCATGCGGTGTTCTTTTAGTTTGACAATTCAAAAAGCAAAAGCCCTTAAGCCAATCAGACACGTATTCACCAGGGACACTTTGTTAGAATATTATCATATTATTTGTGGACTGTTGTAAAGAAGTGTCCATTAAATGTCTTTTCGTAATCAGATAATGCGCAGACGCCGACGAATTACCTGTAAAATCCTAATGTAAACGATGGAAAAAATAGTGAATACATATTTCACATTCCATCTTTTAAAGTCAATGTTTATTTGGTTTTTTGTCTCTGCATCAGATATAAATGTAAAACTACGTAAGTATGTTGAAGATTCGTGTTTAAGAACGAAGTGAAAGGGGTGAATATAAAGAATCGATAAGTGTAACCTTTATTACCTTTAACAGTGTTTAATATAAATAATGTTTAAGGAAAACATACAGCACATTATGATTATAATGTATGATTGTAAACAAACAATATTATTGCTGTAGGAATAATGGGCTCTTACAACGATAGAAAAGCAAGAAATTTAGGTAACTGATCGGCAGCGCTTAACGTATGATCACAGACGACTAAAGCCATGGAATGCTTACTAGTCACCCACATCAGCCACAGCACCATCTCACTTTGATAAAACACGAAAAGAAATTTACATCTTATATATGTATATTAAAAACTTTTTTGGTATAATATTTATTATCTTATTATAATTCAAATACTTTTTATTCAGAATTTTTGTAAATAGTGTATTGCAATAGGTATTATTTAATGACTAAACGTAAACAGGGACTGGCTTCATATGTTTTAAAATGTTTTCATACAACTTTTATATGTTTGTCAATACAATGTGATCGTCGTGACAATGCCACAACCAAATTTTTTCTTTTCAATATGTAAGTTCTACAGTTTCGCGCAAAAAAGCCGAGCACATACGTTGTTTTTTACGAAAATATTTGAGCGCAGGATTATGATTTGTAAGAATTAATAAATACTAAAGTGTATTTAAAAATTGTAAGAGTTGTTGCTTTACCCTTAATAAACAATAACACTGTTTACATAGGTCTTTTTTTATTTGTGCTCAGTTTAAGTCCTGTAACATATCTATATATCTTATATTCGCATATTCGGTAACTTGAGATGATCGCTTTTTGCCTTTCTTCGAAAATATGCTTTGAAGACATACGTTTTTTGCCAGCAAATTTATCCACACATATTTTTTTACTCTTTGGGAAAAATTAAAAAACTCGAGTCTCTTTCATTTTATAATTCAACAAAAATAAAGATTTATTTACATTATTAAAAGTAAACAAACTTGTTTAGCATCTCAAAATCACATTTACTTTTAACTGGTCATCAGCTTTACATATTTTATAAAGTACTTATGAAACTTTTATTTTTTTTAAAGTGAATGTAAACAAAGAACAATATTAATTGAAATAGAAAATAAAGCTTTGTTCAGGCATGAAAATAGGCACCATTGTGTCAATGGCCATTCGAACAAAGTTGAGATAATTTGGAAAAAGTACATACATAGTATACAAATGAGTACCCTTCATATAAAGCTCTCAAGTTGCTGTTATACAGTGCAGCATCCTGTTCTATTTATTTTTCATCAAGTGTTATGTACAATGCGTGGATAAATGCTTTGAATTATTTGTGTTATGAAATGTTTTTCGTGTCTAGGTCACATATATATAAATAAATGTTAATTAAGAATATGAGTGCGAGTATAATAGGCAATATGTTAGCTAGCGAGATTAGACTGCGCATGGTACCGTTGACCTTAAACCGGATTTTTTTTTATGAAAATCATATTTTTTCTGCTGTTTTTAGACATTAAAGGTAGTATTTCCTTTGTTATTAATTTTATATGTTCTATGAAAACAAATGTTGGTTATTTTAGCTGTTGGTTTTCATTAGCATTAGTTATTAAGTTTTAAGCTTTATTTTTTTTATGTTGGCTTTTTAACTTTAAAACGCACACAAAATAGGAAACATTAACAAAGAATGTCAGATTTAAATCGATAGCAATATTCTGGGAACTTCTTATAGTAGATCTAACAAAATTAATACTTGAGCGGATGGTTTAATAATGAAAACTAATATAAACGCCGCTGTGTAAGTCATTAACAAATATAAAAACAAATAAAACCACAAACAGGGTAAACTCCACTTTCAAGCTACCAATTTGGTAGACCTGGAGCCTCAACTAATGCTTGTGTGTTAGTTTCAGAATTACCTGTTACGTCGTTCTATTTTAGGTCAAAGTATTTAAAGTTGCGGATTTGGAAGAATTGCATCTTGCTTATCGATTTCTTTGTACCAAATCTTGGTTAACAGCCCATATAAGCCGTATGGAGTTCAAATTCTCTTTAGAAATTAGTTATTTGATGCTTACTTTAAAAGCAAAACAAACAAAAAGATAAAAATATTACAAATCCGACCCTGACTATAGTTTGTTATCAAGAAAACAGTATAATTTTAATATAATTTTAGAATCGGAAGCTGAGTAAATAGGCTATGACTGACTTTACATTTTATATATGTGGTCAGTACGTTGTATCGTCTATATTATTCTTTACAAAAAATAAATAACAAGTTAGCATGGCTGTAGTTATGATACTAAATGAATGAAGTACACTGTAGTAAAAGCAAAAAGAAATTTTAAAACAATAAGAAGAGCCGCGAGAATATAAACTCAAATAAAAACCGACACGTAAAAAGGAGTTCAGAAATAGGTTAATAAATTGATATAAAATTGCCTATTTATAAATATTACTACAGAACACATGTAATTAATTAGCCCCGTTTCTTAAAAATAAATAAATGAATATAACTTGAATATTAACTAAATAAAAATCGAACATTTTATAAATAATGGCACCGACAAATCTAACAAAAAAATTAAAAGAATATCAAGTTCATCACATAGTGAGTTTGATTACCAAATAAATTGTGCGGAAACAAACAATGGCATTATCAAAGGAACAATTTCATTTAAATTCACCACATTTGAAAATTTAAAAATTAATTTGCAATTTCACTAAAAATTTGCAAAAATCAATATTTTATGAAAAATTTTGCAATTGTTACACTATATTCGAAAGATTTATATTTTAAAAATTCTTCGCAAACAAATTACCACAAATAAACTTCAACAAATTTCGAAATCTTTGAAAAAATCTGTAACCAGCTTAATATAACTAATAGAATACGAAGACGGAACAATAAGTCCGTGATGTTTCTAACTTCCTTCGTTGTTATATGCAATGCAACACTGTTCCCATCAAGTACCAGACTAGTGTCAAATTTTGAGCAAGTGTCGTCATCTAGTTTACGTTTAACAGTTGTTCAAAACAAACAACCTCGTGTATTTGTCTAAAAATTGAAAGAAGTGAATTTCGAGTGCTCATTAAACATTATTTTTTGCCAAAAAAAAACCCGTCAATCAAACAAAAGAAAAGCTCTATAAATACTATGGGGACTCTGCACCATAGATTTCAATAATAAGAAAGTGGTTTACTGACTTTCGTTGTGGTCGCACAAGTACAAATGAAGCTGAACGTTCTGGACGGCCAATTTAGCTCAGTACACCCGAAAATTTCGAAAAAATCCACGATATGGTGTTGGCCGATCGAAAAGTAAAAGTGCGTGAGATTCTTGATGCTATAGGCATTTCATATGGCAGTGTGGTTTCGATTTTATATGATCAGCTGGGTTTAAGAAAGTTGTCCGCAAGATGGGTGGACGTTTGCTCTCAATTGCCCATAAACCTAAACGTGTGACAACTTCAAAAGATTGTTTTGAGTTGTTTAACCGCAATCCGAATGAGTTTTTGCGGCGTTTTGTAACTGTGGATGAAACATGGATCTACTACCGTACTCCGGAGACCAAGCAGCAGTCTAAAGAATGGGTTTCTTCGGGTGAATCTGCTCCAAAGAAGGTCAAGGTAAGTTTGTTGGCCAATAAGGTGACGGCAACAGTTTTTTGTGATGCACGTGGGATAATCCACATTGACAAACAATAACCGGCGAATATTATGCCAATTTATTAGACCGATTTAATGAGGATTTAAAAAGAAAACGACCCCATGGGGCCAAAAAGTTCTTTTTCACCAAGATAATGTAGGGGTGAACATAAGTGCAGTCTCAATGGCACAACTCTATGAATTGGGCTAAGAATTGCGACCTCATCCAACATATTCTCTGGATATAGTTCCTAGTGACTACTTCCAATTTCCAAACCTAAAGAAATGGCTCGGTGGAAAGATATTAGCAACTATGAAATTATTGACAGCACAAATGACTTTTTTAAGGACGTCGAAAAATCATATTTTTTGGAAGGATACAAAAACTGGAGAAACGTTGGACTAAGTGTATGGAGTTAAAAGGCGCTTATGTTGAAAAAAAATTTTTGTTTTGCAAAAAAAACTATGTTTCATTCAAAAAGTCACGGACTTATTGATCCGCCCTCTTTTAATCAGTTCCATGACCTCTTATGCAGTGTCTAATAGATATCAATATTCCCTTCTTATGACAACGCCCAGCTAAAGCGAGTTATGCCTTGCATGGAAAGCGTTAACCGGTAACTAGCCGCAATGATCCAGTCACGTGAAAAGTTTTTTATTAGTTTTGTTACGTTTAAGCGAAAAACAATCCACGTCTTGTAAGCAGCACATACGTTCTATGAAACGAATTTTTCGCAAACAAATTACCAAAAATAAACTTCAAAAAATTTGAAAATTTAACGAAAAAAGTTACCTGAAATCGCTGTAAGTTTGATCAAATATTTAAAAGTTTTACTGTACGCCAAATTCCGCTATTACCTCTAGTTCAGCAAAAAATCGAGAATTTATAAAAAACTGATAAGCATTAAAAGAAAACGAAAATAAACAGGTCGAAAATGTTTAAATTAAGGCGAACACCGAAGTCGAAAATTAAATATTTTAAACAATCCTTTGCACCGGGAAAAATCAGTAGCCAATTTTTAGTAGTTCATAATTTTGTGAAGGGTATATAATATTCTATACAGCCGGTAATGAAATTTTTGAAAGGCTTTTTAATATTCGAATATTTTAAACTGCATTGAACTCGTTAAAACGCAATTCCAATAATATGCTTAGATACAAAGACTGCTCTTTAAGTTCGAACAGTCTTGTGTAATGACTCTTGCTTATTAATGTAAGCGACAGCAAGCCAAAAATTTTTTAATCATTTAAAAACACTAAAACACAAATATGCACATTTATCGAAAAGTGTTTAAACAACAAGTAGTATTTTTCCAACAGTATTGTTTATATATAAAATAATATTACTTATACGTCCTATGCTCTAAATTGATTTGTTGCCTACTGTGATGATCAATATACATACGATATATTGTTGCTTAAAACCTACAAATTTTGGCTGCATAAATTTCAATTTTCTTGTTTTTACTATTTTTAACTAGGTTAAATTGTGTATACTTGTGTTGTACATGTGAGATTGCGAGTGTGTATTTGTAATCGTTTACAGAAAATTTAAAACAATTGCATTTACAATATATTTTAACGATCTCTTTCCTATTTCATTTGTTGTTTATTTTTCGTTATAGAATTTACAATATGTACAAGTGCTTCCTTGCAACAACAGTTAACTACAATGACATTGCCCAATAGCACACGCCCGCACACAACGACAAATAATAAATTTGCAAAAATCAACGACAATACACAAATCTTGCCTGATACATCAACAACGAGAACAACATCAACATCAGGCAGTTCATTGTTATTTCCATCAGCAGTGTCCCCTCTATCAGCAGCATCGAAGTCATCGCTACCACCCTTAACGGTAACATCCTACACCAGACCAATAATACACTCTATGGAATCTGCGGCTTTAGTAAAGAATTTACCATCAACATCATCAATGACTACATCGACATTGGATGATAGCTCATCAAATCGCCAGTCATTTTTAACACATACCGAATCACCAGCGCATACATCCTTGCAATGGAACGATGATCAAGGTGATTCTAGTGAATTATCGCTTTCCACGTCCATACTGAATACATACGATGCCAGTGATTTACCACCACTCAGTGAGGCTGAACAAGCAGCTAAGGATTTGCTAACCAAAGGATTTTCAATACCCACATATTTGCCACCATTTCCCGTATTTGCTGTCGCTGATTTGCCAGCATATTTAAATACCGTGTCGACAACGACAACAGAAGCACCGATGGCACAACTACTGCCATCAGAGCCTTATGGCACCAATTCACAAGGAAATCTTGTATACTTCGACAATTTAGCAGAGCATCAACTTTATGCAGGACACCAAAAGCACCATCAACTAGAAATACCAAAAAGAAACTCAAGTATGACTGCAGAAAATGTGACCGTACAAGTGGGAAGTCATGCTTATTTGCCATGTCATGTGAGTGCTACTTTAGTTTTTTAGAAATTGTGACAAAAATTTTTATGAGTTTTTCAAGTTTTGCCTTTTAATGGTTGGACGTTTTAGTTATTACCTTGAATCTTGTCGAAAGATTAATGATATTTTTTAATGCTACTGAAGAAAAAGTGCGTGTTTTTATAAGGCATTTTTTATATTAGAATTGCATTTCAGCAAGTTGCAAATACAAAAAGAAAAAGGTTTTTTTTTGTAAGAAAATATTCTACTACAAAAATTTTAAAGATTTTGAATGCGAATGCAAAAATTATCTCTATTGTCGATTACTTGTGGCTGGTTATAATACTAGCACTGCTTTATCAATACGCAAAGAAAGTATTGTGTATTGCCACTGTTATAAAACTATGTGCCTTTCGAAAAAAAAGACATCATATTATTGAAGCACAAACACAAACGGTAAAATCAAGAGCAAACGCATTTGTTGTTTTTGTTGGAGCGCGTCCGTAATTGACAACGCTATGAGGTGTTTTGTTGGAAAATCCCATGAAAAATTGTACATGTAATGGAACGGAATGGAAAATGTTTGCGAATGTATAAGAAAATGTGTAATTTTTCTACAATAAAGTACGTTGTAAAAACAGTTTATTGTATACACATCATACCCAGGAATAAATCGGCATAAAGAATATTTCTCATTAAAATAATATAATATTTTCTCGTCCTAAAAAAAGGCATGTTTTGGCACCTTAAAAAACAGTTATATTTTATATATTGGTCTCAAATACACGCAATACGCTACTCAATATGCGCAATACGCAGAGCAAAGAGACAAAACAAAATAGAATTTGCATTGAGCAAATACCAGCGTAAATGAGAACAAGCGCAAGATCTACGCAAGACAGTTGGTCTTTTCTCTTTTTTTCTAGCTCCGGTCTTTGCTTATTGTGCAAGTTTTCAATGAGGAAGGCAGAAGCGGTCAATGCGCAAAGAGCAGAAAGTCTGAGCAAGTGAGAACTCTCGTTATAAGTGACTTTTTGTTATGAACTAGTTTCTTTCATGATTTTAATCCAGTTTTCATATAAAAAAAAAAAATCGTTATGTTTGGATATGTCTGCGACAATTGGTCACGTTTCATATGCTGTTTTACACATTTTACTGACAGAGAAAAAGAGAAATTTTATATGGACTTCGACCCTGACGACTCTCTGTGGAAATTTCGTGTCACTGGGTCTAGTTGGGCGTTTCTCGTGACTAGCGAAAATACTACTACTACGAAATGCAAGGTACCATGAGAGAAAATCAGCACGTATCATTTAACTGCTCTCGTATTAGAAATATAATTTATTGCTGATCGAATTTTGCATGTTGCATGGAAGTATCTAGTGTTAATTATAATTGTAGTCGCAATGGTCTTAATTCAAATTCGGATTAGCATTAGTTTTTCTGTAGTACGTACTATTCATCGATTGAAATGAAAATGCGTGGAGTTGCAAAAATTGTTTTAAATAAATAATTCGGAAATTAGCTATTCTGCATTCCGCTTGCTATCGTTTACTTTAATAAGCAAAAGTAATCAAAAAAATCCTCTCAGACATTCCACATGTATTCTAAAATGTGTTAGAGAATATAATTGAAAATGAAAATGAAATTTTCCTTATATTCATGAGTTAGTTTCCAAAGTACACTATTTCATACGATTATATTCGCGAAAACAGCTTATTTTAAAACTTCTTTTGCACTTTGGCGACTTGAACTTATAGAACAAAAAAATAAGACTTTGATATTTGCTTTTTCTTAAAAAAAAAAAAAAAATAGAAAGCCATGGCATTTCATTTAAAAATTAACTTATAGTTCTCGTATAAACAGGTTTTTTATAGTACTGTATTCTGTGACAAATTTAATATAAATATAACTAAAACCAGTTGCATGAACTCTTATGCAGTGTCTCAAATATATTAATATTCCCTTCCTATGACAACGCCAAGTTAAAGTAACTGGTCCCTTGCATGGACAGCGTTAGAACTCTAAGCGGTCATTGGTCGCAATGATCGAGTCACGTAACACGTTCTTTATTAGTGGTGTTACGTCTAAGCGACAAATAACTGCGTCTTGTTAGCAATACATGCCTTTTATGACAAACAAACGCACTTCATATCAAAAATAAATATTTTGCTTTGGTATTAAATAATTGAAATATTTAAATTTGTGCGAATATTTTCTAGCAATACATAAACAAATTAATATTCGCTCACAGTTGTGCATAACATAATGCACATAACAATACACATATAGTGCTTTTTGTTGGGGTTTCAACCTCAACAACAAAAAACACTATAAAACAATTAAAAACAACGTTCACATGCGCTCCGTAAACACCAATTCTGACGCAATAAAATAGTAATCACAATCCTGCATCTACCTTGCATCCGCAAACACAAATTCTCATGCAATACAAAGCAATAAAACAATAATCACTTACAACTGTCAGTCCGTACAAAACACCCGACTTGCGAGCTTTACCTGCTACCTGTTCACACCTGACGAATGCCTACGAGCTCACATTACAAATAGATATCTGACAAACTATTAAACACTAACGAATTGATGCAAACTCCTCAGAACGAAAAATCACACTGCAGGTGGTACATAGCCTAAACCGGTTTATCACCAAACCAAACTGGACAAGGAATGACGGAAAAATGTACCTAAAATCACCCAGTTGAACATCAAATCAAAATATTTAAACGCAAAGGTTTTGAAGTGTATCTCGGGTTTCTTCTGTTTTGATCTTGACATTAAAAACGATCTTTCTAAGTGAGCGTGCTTCATTCGAATCTGATACGGTCCCATCTGTTATGAAAACAAATAAATTCTGAAAAAAAATCGTCTATTGCAAGGTTTGGTGTTTTTGTTTAAACGTATATATCGAAAAAACGGTTATCGCAATTAGTTCCCAGTAAAGGTTTAGGGTTACCTGGCAGCTTGACACTTTAAAAACACGCCTATACATTGTTCCCTTTACACCAAAACGCAATATTTTATCGATTTCTAATTAACATTGGCCAATCGGAAAATGTAGAGCAATTTATTAGAAACTAGTGAAAAGACAGTGTTAAAGAAAACAAATTTAAAGAAACTAAAGCCATGAATTTTATATATTATACCATCTGGTTCTTTCAAAGACTTTTGAAGTGTGCAATAATAATTTATAATGAAATAGGACGCAGACAATATAAAATAGGATTTTCCCAATTTCATTGCCACTTATTTTGTAGCGTTATTTATAACACTGTTATTCATGTTTTACAAATATTTTTACTTGGTTGTTGGCTGTGGTATAATTTACTCAGTTTATCGTTTTTATGAATTACTTACATATATATATTACATGCTATTTATTTTTATAGAAATAAAAGTTTCATATATTGCACCCTAGGTAAATTTCGAACTGCATGTGTATTTTAAACAATTTTAATATTCGCGAATTCATTTGGCCAATTTCATGGAATTGGAAATAAGTAATTATTTTATGCTGATTGATTTAGCTATTTGGACTATTTTTTATTCAGTCACTGTGAACAATAATTAAATTTCAAAGTCAACTTGGAATTCGTAGAATATCCAACCCACATTTATCAATGTCAACGAATAAGCAAAATAATCTTAAATTTTATGCAAAATATGCAATAGAGACCAAAGAATAGTAATGCATTGAATTAGGGGCGAAATAACTCGACAGTGTTTTTGGAAAATTGTAGAGAGCACTTTTAAGTGCCTCTGTGTTTTATGTTGTTGTACACAAATTCAGTTGCTGTTAGTTTTAAAAAATACGTGTGTTTGTGTTGCTTGGGACGTAATTTAACTATAAGTTGAAGGTGACTTTAAAAAATAAGTTTAAAATAACAAGACGGAAGTGAATGTTGTAAAAGGGGTCTTAATAAGGGCAACCGGTTCGGAAATATAGGGTGGCTGATGAATTTTGCTACATTAAGAAACTGGAATACCTTTTTTGTAGTTTAGTTGAATAAATTTCATATTCAATATTTTTTTATTTGAAAGATCATTGAATTGTATTACAAATAGTTTAATAAGTCTTAAAGGCAATTAAATTTAAATGCTCTCTCTACTGGTTAATGCAGTTATGGTATCTTACCAAACAGTTTTACCTTACCGCCCGCAAAGTTGAGGAATAGCAGCCATCGTCACTTGAATTGATTGTTTTAGTATATTCGCAAAGGTTCGGTAGGTTGAGTTTCTTGAAATGAGCCTGTTAGGAAATTTTCTCCGTAATTCGGCCATAACCGGCTAAGTGTGCAGTTGCATCATCTTGTTGAAGCCACCACAAAGAGTTTAAAGAAATTCCCCTTCGACGTAGTTCCGGATAAAAAAATTATTTTAGCATGCTTAATTAACAGTTTTAAGTAAGAATAAAGCTGGGTCTGTTTTGTTCAAAAAAGTATGACTCGACAATAGAGCGTGAAAAAACTGCACACCACACACAATTCCCTCTCATGTAGGTTTTCGTTGCCATTCAGATTAATATAAGCTTCGTCAATATCGCAACTTCTTGTACTCTTCCACCTTTTGAAGCATCTTCTGGCAAAATTCCAAACGAATCAACAAGTCTGCTGCATTAAGTTTATAAGCCATTTGAATTTTGTAGGGGAATACGTTCAATTCCTTATAATTCTTTGTCTGTAAAGTATGACACCCATTTGGGCAGGTTATCTCCTTGTTGAAATACTTGGGTTGCTTTGTTATGTAGCAGCTATGGCAGCATTAGCTTCCTCTGTTCGAACAAAAGGGTTTCAATAATAAGGCCTTTTAGCTACTGTCATGCTCTGTAAAATTATCCACTGGTCTCATAGTGATCTATGAACTCGGAGGATTGCCGCTAAACGTGCGCCTATATTTACTTTGAACTAAAACTGCAAAATCCAATGCGTGATAGTGTACAATTTTTCTTTTGCACAGCAACAAATAGGTTGCCTTGGGTTCTCCTGTACATCTTTATGCACAACGGTCATGTTCTCTGCCGAATTGTCGTACTATATTTTTTTCATTTGGTATCAACTGTGTCAGTTGGTGATTACAATCATCGGTAACATTCATTCAGTATTATTGGAATAACTTATATATTACACTTATAGGATTGTTCGTTATAATTATTTCACGGGTAGTATCACTAATATTGTTCGCCTTTAATTTTGAATCGTTTAGTCTTCACTTGAAGCTATTTATTCCAAGTTTATGCAGAAAGGGCATATGCCAAGTGGTTAATACTCTTAACAAATACTAAATTAATGGTATAGCTTAATCCTAATTATTATTTATTAGTTACCACTAAAGTAATAACAAAATTTTTATTAAATACACTATTTACTAGTCCAAGTGAATAGCGAAGGCATTTCCTTATCTAATTTTCCACTGGTGTTTCTCGCCCATGTAGGATTTTCAAGTCCCAATGGTGATTTGTAGGCAACAGGACATTCCATATGGGACACTACTTTTCGTAAGCTATAGTCTGTATTCTTTGTTGGATCAAAATTGTTTAAAAATTTTATTTGCTTTATATGTGGCACTTGTAATGATGTGATGGCGTATTAAATATATCTTGAGTGTCTCATTAAATATATCTTGAGGCCACATACATTTTATATATCAACCATTTTGTATTTTTGTTTAGAAAGAAGGAGATGTGTCCTTCTAGAGTCAAATAATTATTGCTAAAGATTAAAATTGTGGGTAAAAGATCGGATGGTTTTTTTTCACAACAACATCAATCAGGTTTGCGTCGAGTAGGTAGGCTAACATTTTGGCGTTTCACCAAATATGGCGTCTTTATTCTTTTTACCAAGTGTGTTTATAGTTGATTTCATCTTGGAGTTATAAGCCTAGAGGCTCTTGGTGTTATAATCCCCAGCTGTAATAAAGTTTTGCCCCAATGTAAAAAGAATCTGGCAAATTCAATTTAATGTCTAAGGAGAATATATACGGCTGAGATTGTTACACTAAGTTCTGTAAGATTTGTAAAAGTCAACCATACAAGATCTTTAAGGCATAGCGAACAACTTTACAATTTCATATAATTGTAGAAGAAAATTTCCAATTATAATTTTTGCAATTGAATTCCCCAGTCTGTTATTAAGTAATTAAGCAAAACTTCTATATTTATTTATGTCTTTTGCAGATACATCGTTTGCAAAATAAACCCGTTTCCTGGGTACGTTTAAGAGATGGCCATATCATATCAGTGGACCAAACTACCTTTATAGCAGATCAAAGATTTCAGGCTATATTTCAAGACGACAAGGAATTTACATGGTCCCTACAAATAAAGTATGTACAAGAAACAGATGAAGGATGGTACGAATGTCAGGCAAGTTCTGAGCCCAAAATGAGTGCCAAAGTTTATCTGAAGGTTATTGGTAAGTTTTCTGTTGCTACATTGCCACCAGAAATTTGCCATAAAAAGTGTACAAACATTTTTGTCTAGTACCCCTTACGGAGTTAATTGGTGATCATTCGCGCTTTGTTAAGGCTGGCAGTAAAGTAGCACTACATTGTATTGTACGTGGAACACTAGATCCGCCACAATATATTATTTGGTATCGTGAAAAAGCTCAAATAAGCGAGAATAACAAAATGGGTTGGTACACGCAGTTGGATCGTAATATATTTGGAAATAGCGGAGATAAACAAAATACGGTAAAAATAATATGATTATATTTTTTTAATAGAAAAGTTTTGTGTTTACAATTCTAAAGCAAATCATTTGTTTTGTTGTTTCGAGAGCAGTAAGTTTCATATTTTAAATATACTTTTTTTCTATTTCTTTTTCTGTTTTAATTTGTGCAGATTGGCTCTCTGATTATACCGTTTGTACGCAAAATGGATTCTGGTAATTATACATGTCAGCCCTCAAATAGTGCTTCTGTGTCAGTAGATTTACATGTGCTCAGTGGTAAGTTGAATTTCAATTTTGTGTGTTTACATATTTTTTCACAGAGAATTTACAATGAGTTAAAATTTAGCTGTTGAGGAGACCGACAAAAACTTTATAGAAAGAATTTTAAATGAAAGTTGTGTGTAAATAATAGTTATGTGTGTATTAGTGTGAGTGTGGTTTTAAATTAATGTGGCATATTTCAGTACACAGCGCTTCTTAAAGGCATCTTTAAAGGCAGAAGAAGAATTAGCTGCATATCTCTTAGGCAAGGGTAGGTTTAGATTCCAGGAAGGCAGCAGGTGCTGTAGCGGAAGTATTATGCTTACCCACTTAAAAAAACTATAGTTCTTTAATGACTTTCCATTTGTCTTAGATAATATATATCGAAGTTGGTTAGCGTCTGCATTTCTTTCCACTTTCTCTTTGTGCCCCTTTTTTATAGTACCCTTATTTTTAAATTATATTTAAAAAAAGTGTTCAAGCAAGAGAACGAAAAATCACACTAAAGTTGGCACATGGCCGAAATCCGTTTGTCTCTAAACCAAACTTGACAAGGGATGACAGAAATTCGTTCCAAAAATCTACATGTTCAAACAAACATCTTTTAAATGTTGTTATAATTATTAAGTATTTTGGCATCTAGTGACTTACATACATATATAATAATTTTTTATATTTCTTTCATCAACCGTGGTATTGACTACATAATTTTTATCATACATGCTAGTTCTTCATGTATTAAACAAAATTCTTGACTAAAGTTCAGGCTATGATGTGAATACGTTTGTATATACATATGTATGATAATATCACAACTACGAAAGCATTTTTAAAATAAAATATAAACTCATAAGTGTAAACTGTGGTCACTCATTCAGTCATAGCTGCTTAGAAAACTTTATGTTTTACAGCTGTTTACTTAGAGAATATCAATGAGAACAGTTGTAGTCGAAATAAGATATATGCTGGCAATTGCGTGTTTGAAATATAAAGGAAATTAAACTTTAAACTTTAATAATTTGCATAAAAACGCAATTTCAACTAAACAGTTAGAATTTAATTAAACGGAAATTTTTGAAAAAAAAGGGGAAATTTTACCGAAAAAAGTTGTCAACAATTTTAATTTCACCACAAACCAAAAAGTTAAAGGTACAAATAGAATTTCACAAAATTTGAAAATTTCCATACCAATTGCAGGAAAATACCAATTTCATTAAGAATTGGAAATTTTATAAAAATAAGTCGTTATTATAAAAAATTCGATATCTTATGACAAAGTCCCCACAATTCGCATATTCAACAGAAAAAACGGATTAAAAATTTCAAAACAAAAAACTAAAACTTTCGCAATTAATAACATCTTTCACCATGGTAGATGCCAAAGAAGCTCTACGGACAAACTTGCTCCAATTCGTAAAATTTTCGATAATTGGTCTTGGCCGTTTTCGCAAATATGATTGACATCTCAGCTCTAAACGCGCTAATTATTTTCAAAGATGTGAAACTAAATTGACAAAAGAAACAGCAATGCAGGGTTTTCTTGCGTGAGCTTTGAATACCTATTGCTAAACCATACATGACAATGAGGAAAGGCATACCTCGAAGTGAATCATTGGTGTTTTTGCTATCTGGTATTATCAATTATAGCAGAGCCTAGTTGCTACCTAGCCCTGTCAACATCTTCATTTTATCGCAATCATTCGAAATTCCTCCCAATATCAAAAGCAAAGCTTGATATCACATTAATTGTAACCAGAAGTGAAAAATAAGAACAATATAGTAAACGACTTGCTGTTTCTGCCACAAAGGTGTATGTAAAAGTACTGATAACCGAAATATGTATGTGTGCAAAATGTGTAAATGATTTGTTTTCCATAAGAACATAAATGTGAAAATAAGGCCAAGTTCCCATCCAAAAATTTGGGCCGTAAAAAGTACCGATATCAAAATGAGGACCAAGTTCTTCATATGTACAATATCATCCCATTTCTAGGCAACCTGCTAGCTGGGTAACATTTTCCTATATTAGAAAGATAAAAAAAGTCTGCGTCAAAATTTTCTCCTTACTTATTTTCAAAGGCCTACCTGTATATCAAGTTTCAGGTCTTTAGCTATAGTGAACGAATCGCATACAAAAGAGGGTGAAACCTAACTTTAACTGTATTTGTATTTGTTTATATATATATTGAAATTACATAAGTCACGGAACGTTACATTTTGTGCTAGGACCATTTTTACAAGTCTAGACCAATTTCCCGTACGGAAAGTCTCACATATAATGTTATGCTTTTTCTTGCAACACATCTGTAATTATAGAGTTATTTCGAAATATGACTGTGTTTGTGTGCTTGCTACATGTGTGCCTGTGTTAGTGTATGACTACATATGGAGTATAAGTATACAATTTACATTACCAACATATATTTCATATATATTAATATATTTTCTAATAAATGTACAAACGTGTATTTGTTTGTTTTTTTAATCTGTCTATAGGTGAATATTCTGCATCTGCTATAATGTCTGCAGCTCGAACGTACACACTTAATGGTTACTATCTATTGCTGCTATTGTTTTTATTAGTGTTATTGCAAAAGACGTGACTGTTATGTGCAAATAGTATATTAGAGCAATTTGTTTAAATATGTAGATCCCTAAATAAAGACCCAAACTCTCATACGTATATAAATAGATATTTATAGAAAATTTTAATAGTATTAAGGCCAGTTGTCTATCGAAGTAAATATTAAACATTATGGTGACATATTGAAATTGTAAATATTAAACTAATAAATATAAAGTAACTTTGAAATTAATAAAAATAATAAAGTAATAGTTTAAAATTTAAAATAAATTAGTTACGACATTAAATAAAACTTAAACCACTTGAAATGAACAAAACAGTTGTGAAATATCATTAAATATTAAACTAGTTTAACTCATCACATTTATCAAAGTCAACATGAACATAATGAAGATACGTTAGGAAATGTTAGTTCTTTTCTAAATGAACATTTTAAGTAGAACTTTTTACAAATCTTGATAATATTTTAAATAAGATATTCATAAAATGTGGGTGCATTCGAACCAAACACGAAAGAATTTTATAGGAAAAATTTAACAAAGTCCTCTATAACCCTACGAATGATTAATTTTGCATTTATATTGCCAAAAAAGTATTTTACTTTTAGTTTCATGTAAAATTATGTTTAAGAGAAAATAAGATGTTTATGTTTAAGAGAAAAACAAGATATTAGTTTAGCAATATCAAATAACCCAGTCATTTTCCTTGAGGGAAGACATCAAATGAAAATTGTGTAAATAATTTATAGCGTAAATAAAATGTTAACAACTTTTAAGTAAATTTAAAAATTAATGTAATTCTTTTTCTCATAAAATATAAAAAAGTATATTAAAAAAATTTAATTAGAATTTAAAAAAGTTTTTCCAAAGGCATACTAAGCAATTGTCATGTAAGTATGGAGGGTTAATAAGATGAAAGTCAAGTGGTAAGAAAAAGGATTTTACTTTATGATATTTCTGATTTTGATCACAATATTACAATCGGATATGCGTTCTTTTAAGAGTTCTTTAAAGCATGTGTATTGTAGCTAATTTTTTCAAAACAAAAGTAGGAAAAAAGCTCTGAGCTAGTCCACAGAAATATAAAAATGGTTAAAAGTTTTAAGAAAATGCTAAACTTTAAAAGAACATATTCCAGAAAAAATTATAAAACTGCATAATACGAATTATGTTTATACATTTTCAGTAAATTTACATCAGACGGGGTTGACAGATATTTTAATTTCACAGTTTTTTTCACCGAATTTATTTATCAAACTTAGAAAGAGATCGTATATTCCAAACTAACTTTGAAGCTTCATTCAGTATATCAGCACCTAGTCCTAGAACACTGCCTAGTGGGATGCATGTGGTTAGTTCGATGGCACTTATTGTTTAACTATCAGCAGCACATTTAGATTAATACTTACTACTCACCACTTTGTGTTTTATTTTCAATTGGCTATCGTTTCCGTAAATATGCTATCAGAAATTATTAGTGCAGAAGTTATCTAAACGATTATAATAAAGAAACTAGGAGACCGAAAAGAGAGTTTTGGAGAAAATTGTGTGGAGTACCAAAAGAACTTCAATGGCAGCAAAAGTTTATTATTTATGCTTACATTTTGGGTCCCTCCTTTTCAACTCACTTCTCACCTAGAATTCATTTCAGGCCACCGATTTGTAATGACCGATTATCTTACTTTCATTGATTACCGCGCTAATATTAGCCTTTGACTGCAGTTATTTCAGACCGTCTAATGAAAACTGTCTGCCTTCTTTTTCATCACGGAATCTATTGTACTTGCTAGCGTTGTCTATAGCTTAAGTTCCTCTTGGCATTCACATTTAAAATGCGGGTGCCCGCGATCCTTACGCTAGACAGTGCTGGACAATCGCACACAATATGCGATACCGTTTCAGTCTCTTTCTCAGGAGTGTCTTTGAAGACCCGTACAAACCTTTGAAGATGCGTATACTCTTGTTCATCTGGTCAGAGTTCTTTCAATAAACGCCGGAGTTTCTACAGAGATAATTCCTCTCCATCCTTTGTGCGATTTCATTGTCCATCCCTATCAGTATCTCATGGTCCAACGCCTTGTATTGGAATCTTCTACGGATAATGGAGAAAAAGATGTCCACCCACACAGAGCTCCAAATGTACGGGTAAGTCTGTATTAAACCTGGAGACCGACAGGTATTTATAGTTTGTATAGTAGAAACCATGCACCTTCTTGGCCGCGCAACCTTGTAGTAATCTCTTCTCTGCTCTGCTTCATAAACTTCACGCAACGAAAAACACCAAGATGTTATTATTGAATAATATGATTGTACACTAATCATATTATTATTGTAGATAATAATAGCATTTTCTTTTTGGAATGATAAAAAAGCATAGAATTGTTGTTACAGGGTAACTTTTCACTTTAGAATTAAAATTTTCTTAAATAATTTTTTCGAGGTATAAATCAATAGAAAAAAAATCAATATAAGTGATTAATATAGGAAATTCTTCCATCTTTGCTAAAAAATTATTATTAAAATTTATCTTCGTTTTAAATACGTAAAATTACCATTTCAAATTTAAATATTTTAACTTCGATTTAATTTTGTTAATTATCTTTAAACCGAAATTAAGCTAGACAATTCTCCTTGTACTGTATGCACAGTAAAAAGTTTTGGTTGAATTTTAATGCTAATGGTGTTAAAACAATTCCCTCCAGTATTTAAGTTTTCAATATATGATTTTAAATTTAAACTATTTCGGAATTAATTTCAAACTTAAAAAAAGAATTCTAAGTATTAAAATTAAACCAAAACTTTTTACTGTGTGGTGTTAGCCGCTTGTTTATAGTACGCTACTTTACGCCAAAAATGTTTAGAGTTTTTATTGCATTAGGGGGTGTCCTGAACACAAAAAATAATTTATTTTTCATTGCTGAATTATTAAAGTAATCAATAACTGAATCGCTGAGGATCAAAGTTAAATTTTCATGAAATTTTTAAAAATTCTAATAAATTTTTGTAATTTTAAAAATTGTTTTGTTCAACAAATAATAACAGTATTGTTACAAATTAATAGTCAAAGGTGTGTGAAACGACTTATTGTACAAATGTACAAATACGCAATATCACAAACACAAAGCGAAAACAAATTGCGCAGCAGAAATTCCATAAACCGCGATTCAATAAAAACAATTTCTACAACAAGCAAAAAATAAACAAAGATACACACACACACAAACACATATACAAGACTACTAAGCCAGCAACTGAAATAACAAATG
Source organism: Phania funesta (assembly GCA_963932375.1). Taxonomy (NCBI): domain Eukaryota; kingdom Metazoa; phylum Arthropoda; class Insecta; order Diptera; family Tachinidae; genus Phania; species Phania funesta. Next base: position 99,965,337 of record OZ010652.1, read on the forward strand.
CGCAATTTCGCATATGTTCGGGACATTTCAAGAAGCGGCCGTGATCTGTATATAAAGGCGCCGTCCACCGCAGAAGAGTTAGTTGACTTTGAGATTTCAAAGAGCGAATATCTGTGCATACAAAAGTGTTAAGTGTACAGTGTGAATTAATACTTAGTACAGTTGTAAATAGAGTCTTAATTGCCGAATAAAATTGTGTACTGGTAAAAATCATTAAGGACTGTGTAATTTAATTTTTACAATTAAACGAACCCTTCAAAATCACGTTTATTGTGGTAATAAACGTAACAGTATCTATGATTTTATTATAACATTAAGTAGTATGTTATGAATCGAAAACTTTAAGCTATTATGGACCGAAAGCTGATAAAAAAAATTAAAATTCTCTAAACTAAAAAACGCAGGCATTTAAATTCACTATTCCACACACAAGTTCAAATCGAAATTTTATCTTATTAAATATTTGCACACATATATGCTTCATGAATATAGGATTTGGTACTTAACATACAACTAGCGTATCGTGTAGAAGTACAGTTATGCCGAATTCGGGAGAAACATTTATTTGGGTTCCCCGCTTCACTCCTTATACTATTTTATTTTTTAACTAATTTATAATATTTATAGATGAAAACAATATATTGATTAAAAATACACAATAATGTTCAAAATGTTTGCCAATAGCTTTTATATGTTTTCCACAACAATATATTTTTGAATTGATTTTTTTTGCACTCCGTAGTAATGTATAAATCAGAAATAACATTTATCGTAAAATATGTTTTAAAAAATATAAAAATATTGTTCTAATTGTTTATCTAAAATTGTGGGGTGCCCCTATCTTAAGAAGCTCGGTAGTTTAAGTTAGAATATAATTCGTATATGTATTGTGCCAATGATTAAATAAATAAAATTAAATAAAATTTGTTACTCGTGAAAAAACCTTTATACTAAATTCCTTACTTTAACCTTTAATATAGAATCATGTATGATTTTCTGGTTTGTATACATACATAGTGATAGTTCATGGTTTAATTTTTTACGGGATACTTCAGAAAGTTTATAGGTCGGGTGCTTATATCTCTATGCTCCTCCTTAAAAGTGTTTCGATACAAGCTATATTTAAAAAATTTCTCTTTGTTCTTACTTCTGGTACCGTAAATCTTCTTCGGATGGCCCAAATTTATTAGCTACTGACTTTGAAAATATAGATTCTGTATATAATTTCAAGCAGACAAACTACTAATTTTAAGTTTTACCTAGAGATTATATCGGTTTTAACAACGCCAAAAACCAATATATTTTTATAATACTTCATATGTCTCCTAGTTAGATTTCTTTAATTTTATTTAATGGCTAAAATTAAAGTTTTATTATAATAAAGTATCCGTATTCTACTTACAGATTAAAAATATATTTTATTTTTCGCTCTTTCGAGGTGAACTATGCTACCAAACACAACACAACTTAAAGCATAATAACGAAACCATATATCTCAGCAAAAGAAAAATACTTCAATTTAATTTATGATTTCATTAAAAAGCCGCAAATAAAGTGACTTATTATAAAAATGCGTAATTTATTTCTCTGAATTTTTCTTACAGATGAAAATTCTTTTTATTTTGACACCTTTTTTGTTGCTACGGAAAAGGATAAAAACTGCCTGCCAAGATAATTTAAATATCCAGTGGACAAACATTGAAAATATCATTTTGCCTTTTTTCCCAACAACAACATGTAAATCGCAACTGTTTTTGTGGGAAAGAATTAAAAATAAATAAATAATATTTTATTAAACGGACTTTTTATGATAATAGCGTTGCTGCAAAAGGGATTTCTAGGAATAAAAATACAATAAATTAAGAGCAACATAACAAGGGTTGAAGAAAATTCTTAAATAATATTTAAATATGATAACATAACAAACGACTTGGAAATGTAATAAATTTGTATGGAGTAAAATATTTAGTTGAAATGTCGTGAAGTTCAGAAGTTAAAAGGAGTTATTTCTGTTTAGAATTAATTAAATTATAAATTACATTTACTTGAAATATTTTGATGTATAATTCCCTGATACGAACAGCCCTATTAAAATTGCGTGTACTCTAGAGAGTTGTGTCAAAATACAAGAGATGAACTATAATTAAGAGACTGTCAGCGGTATATTGAAACCAATTAAATGGAAATAAGTCTAAAATGCGAGGATCGCCAAAGAACCAAACTTAAAATTTTATTTACAAACATTGTGATCAAATGTTTAACTTGATCACAATATTGAATCACAAATTAAAAGAAAAATTCGAAGCAAGTTAAAAATTGTGTTAGAAAATAATGTCATCAAATGCTTCTTAAAACTGTCAAGTATTGTTCCTGCATAAAATAATGTACAAAAGCACGGCTTGACCATTAATTATTATCTTACTTTTATGTTATGAGCTTTTGTATGCATTTCCTGGTAACGCTGGTACTAATTTATGTGAGTCAAGCTAATAACATTTGTATAAATATAATGAGCAGTTAGAAAACAACGAAAAAATATATCTATATTTAACAAAAAATGTTGGGTGAAAATCAAAATGCAAGATAGGTTATTAAAAAAAGAAGAAAACATAAGCACTGAACTTCGGAGCTCAAAACGCTCAGAGCGATGAGCGGCTCACTTAGTTCAGTTGTGGGAATGGTTTAATTAAATTAGTTCGTTCATGAAGTACACAACTCTAGTCTTATTAATTATGTTGCTTTCGTTGGAAACGGACAGACTCGAGAAGACAGGTAGTAAAAAAGAGCGACAAAAAAGTTTCAGTGTTTGACAGCTCTTCCTGTTATGTTTATTTTTAGAACAGTGTTGCAAGTATCTTTGATGCTATGTAGGGCATAACATGTAGCTATTTTATTAAGTAGTTTCCATCGACGACGATTTAGTGCTATAGAGTGATACCAACGAAGCTGAACGCTGTGAAATACTATACTAGTATGAATGGAAGCTAGTGCGAAGCGACGAAGGCGACTTATAGCTGCCGAATACTTAATAGTCACACCACTAACTACTCAAGCCGTAGGGTGGCTTCATCACCAATCGGTTAGTCCATCATTTTAAGACAAAAACTCATAAGAAAACTATTTACCAGCAGAAAAATATGTAGATACAATTTTGTTGTAAATTATTGATATAACTGTCAAGTTACGCTCAAAATTGATGTACTATATATAAAATATATAAGAAAATGAAATTGTAGAATAAACTAAGAATGTTAAAATTATATTTATTTTTTATTTTTTGTTATTTTAATGAAGCATGGCACATTCTGTTTTGTAGGCAAAAACAGCAATAAAACGATAATTTTAATACTAAAACACAAGGAACTAAAACTAGCAATAGTTACTATTTCTCTAAAATAAATTTAAAAAAAAATGTTCTGATTTTTTGAGTAAACTGCAATGCGTTATGGCCAAAATATTTTAAACGTTCATTTCTTATTCCTAGTTACAAGAAATTGAATTATAACATTGAATGAAGGAAAATATTTTACTATTCCCTAGGGAATTATTTCAATTAAGTAGAATCTTTCAAGAACAAATTAATTTATACATAATTCTGTAAAATTTAATCCATTAAAAAAAAAAATAGATCAAAAAGTAATTTTGTTAAGATTATGATTAATTCTTAAACAATAAAATGGCATCTACAGATTTATTTTTCGTCATATTGCGAAACCTAGAGCTTGTCTCCAAACCAAAGCTACATCAAATCATCCTGCCGAATCAAGAGTCACAAAATAACAAAATGTATATATTTAGAATTTTGCTTTTGATTAAAAAAAAACTTATAATAATATATAACTAGTACTTGTTTTGCAGATACATTTTTATGTAATGATTGTCCATTACTGAGTCATAACATCTTCAATTTCAAATTAATTTGTACTCTTCATTCTAAACATTAGAGTTCAAGCTATGTGACACTCATGGAGATTCTCTTTAAAGAACCAAAAAATACAGTGTAGAGGTACAATATGGTTTTAACAACGCGCTGTTACAAATGTACAAACATAAACATATCGATAGGAAAACCAACACACAAACTTAACTTATATGCAGTTAACATATTACAACTACAAAAAATTATTAGTACATAATTCTCATTTATTACATACTATATATTGTATATGGCGTGGAAATTTGACCATGAGAAGACGGGCAGTTACAAGCAAGGCACTTACGCTGTAGAGTCGGGATCGTGATAGATGTTTGTTCCCCTTTTCTACACAACCATACAGCGGAGTTTTTCGAATACCAGTTGTCCCGAAATTATCTGGTAGTAGTCGTGCATTCGAAATGGCCATAGGCGGCAGTAAGAAAAATTTAAATTATATTAGGGGGATATTATTGGTACGGTTGATGTGGACGTGACTTTACAAAATGAGAAGTTTATAAATATTTCGTTTCTTTAATACCAGGGCAGAATGTTATGACCACTTTTCTCCCACTAGTCTATCTCTATTAGAAAACTTTATTTCTGATATTTTGATGATATGGAAATAATAAAATTATGACCAATTATCTCTCTGGTAGAACCCAATCTGTTTCCAATAATGGATGCTTCTCTCGTCACTTGAAAGTTGTAAGAGAGGTGTTCCACATGGCTTGGTCCTTGGGCCACTTTTATATTCGTTATTTGCAAGTGACCTGCCACAATATCTACGTTATTCTAAAATACAAATATATGCTGTTGATGTGGAGTTTCACCCTCAGTTGAGCAAAGGGCTTGGTTCTGTCTGAAGAAATGATTTCAATTTTTATTTTGTAGCAAGTTTTCAATTGGTCTGAGACTAAACCCGAGTAAGCCAAAACGCTTGATGATACGCAAGAAGTGTGTGAGAATTGGTATTGCTGACAAAGTAAAAAATTTAGAAGTAACCATGAACAGTACTTTGACCAGATCACATGAATCAGGCTTGCAGAAGGATTTATAGGATGCTACAGGGTCTGTGGCTTTCATAGTAGTTTTAAAAATGCAGAAACTTATCAAAACATATAATAACAATGTCCGTAACATCTTTGGACTGAGAAAAGTTTGTTAGTATTTTTTCGTGTACGTTTCAAAATTTAAAACTTTTTTCTTAGTTTAATGGAGAATATTTTGTCATATTTTATTGTTGATTTGAATTTTCTGTAATATAATTTATTTCCTGGTGATGCTAGATAAAGGCGTAGCGAAATATCAACTATAAACAACAAAATAAAATAGGAGTGGAAAATTTTATAAAAGACGTTAAGTGCAAACAAATTATTTAAGTAAAGAAATTTAAGTTTTCTTTACGATTTATATAATTTTTACCCATACAAAACTTGCTCCAATCGTCCCTATGCAGTCTTATCACTTACATCTGGCATTTTATTTTAATTTATATAAATTGTGTTTCTTTCATCTCGAATCTAATATGGGAAAAAATACTTTTCTTGGTTCAAATATATGTATAGAAAATTTTGGTTTTTATCTGTTTTTCTTAAATAAGAACTACAAATTATATTTTATGATATTCACATTCATTCTATAGTCAATGGCTTTTAGCCACTACACAAGGCACATATCTATGTACTGTACAACATATTTACATACCATTAAAATAAATATATCCATTTGTTTAACAAGGATTAAGAACAATTTTCTAGCTGACTACCGCAACTACTACTGGGTACTAAGTTCAAAGCAAATATTTCCGGCTTATTACAAATCAGCTTGTTCTTGTTTTTTATCCGCTTCAAATGATAACGTGTTTTTGCAAAAGAAGAAGTTTTCTAACGCTAGAGTAACTGTTGGTGATTCAGGGCATATGCAAATATATCCTTCCATGTGTCATGTAAAAGCTCCTATTACCTTATTTATGGGGAAAATACTTGTGCTTCGATAACGAGACATTAAATCTTTTGAGAGAAAGTAAACATGCGAAAAGGTATAAGGGACAGCTACATAACAAATTTACATTTTTCATAGGTCTCTTATTAGTATTTTGTTCTATTTAACAGCAAAGTACACGAATTAAGTTTGTGAGTCAAAGCTCATCTTCAACCAAATCTCCATATAATGTCGACTATGAAATAGAACTAAAACAAATTATTTTTTAAATTTTTCTGAATTATTGGGAAATCGTCGTACAGTGGCTGTTTTCACTTTTTCCTTTGTAAAAATCCTAACTTTTGAAGTAATGAATATATTTTAAAAAGATGTTGGAAGAAAACATCTTCCACTATGAAGCTGTGCGCCTCATGTGTTTCAACGAAAATAGGGTGCTGCAAAAATCGCAGTCAAATTTAAACAAATATTTTCGGTGTAAATTTTATATGTTTAATTTATTGTTAAATTTTTTATTTGCGTCAAATATTTATATTATTAAAACGTTTTTAATACTAAAGACTTAGCTATAAATAATTTTTGTAGTTTTTTTATATAACACCGTCTCTTTGGACTTTCAATAATGGTAAAATATTGTCATTATTAGAACTTTTTGCTGGTTAGGTCTATACAAAATTTTGGGCAATATCTAATAAATTTGGCATTTCTAAACTTAAGTTATTTTTTCCCAAATCCTTCCATGATCTAACATGTCTTGTTGATGAAATAAGTGGATGTGATGGAGAAACCAATGTTTAGAAGAGATCTTCTTTCTCTCTAATGCGTGAAATCTTGCAAGTGCTTGGGTTTCTAAATTTTTTGTAGTCTTTATTTATGTATTCTTGGACTTCTTCTAAAAGATTTCCAATTCTTAAACACTGATATTCAATTAAATTTTTCCCATGAAAAATAATTTTGTATACCTTGGAATACATTTGCGTTAAAAATTGGGTGGTTTTGATCGATTGATCTTTTCTTTGTAGTTTATTACATTAAATATAACGAGAAATCCCTTTATAATATTCATATTCACAGCCGTAATTTGAGCAGTCTCGTTACCATTATCAAAAAATTATTTCGCTGTTTTGCGATCATTTGAATTTCCAAATTCATACTGTGGATTTATCTTCTTTTGCGTCAAAAGTTTCTTCCGCCCGTGTAATTGTAAATGCCAGCTTTAATATTCAAATAATATTGGGAGCCAAAAACGAACTGATTACTTTCACTTCTAAGTCTTAAGGAAACTGGAGAAGCCATAACCATATTTGCGTCTGTGGTTGTCATGTTATTTATATGTATTACTTGTTGTTAGTGGTTTGACAGGATGATTCATCACAACCCCATTTATGAAGTAATGTGAGTTCATCCGGAAGTAGTTCTGCGTGTTCTTCAGGTGAACTTTGAATTAGACTTCTGCAAAATTATTCATTACAGATTGAAGTCTTACCTCTACAGATATTTCAGTTAATTCTTAGCCAATTGGAGTTGCTTCTTTTTTTGCAGTAGTAACTTTGACAATTGCAGGACCAAAAATAATGATAAGGCGTCTTTTATACTTTTTATGACAAGTATTTGTTGGCTTAGGTATTCTCTCTTTTATCCTTTGACGTTGTCGACTTTCGATCGATACCGCCATTGTGATCTAATCTTGGTTTTTCCTGGTCTATTACCTATTTTATAGATAACGCTTCCGATAAATGTTACGTAGTTATTGAGGTGGAAGTATCCGTTCTTTTGTATATGGCGCACAGTTTTCGAGAGATCTTTTGTTTCGCCAGTAGAAGTTGACAGTTTTCAACTTTTTTTTATTGTTGTGAATTCATTTAATTAAGCAGAATTTTTTTTCATAAAATTTTCCTTTATTCAATTGGATGCCTACCATTTTTCTTCAACAAATTATACAGGGTGTCCGCCGGGAAGGTATACTACTTTGTTTGTTTACATTTTTTGATTAAACGAAAGAGAATGGATCGTATATTGATAAATGTTTTATTTAATGTCGGCAATTAGTCAAGCCTAAAGGCTGCAGTTGTGGCGTTAAAAAGTTTTCAATCATATCGCGATATCGCTTCCCATTGACAGTTACCGTTACGCCGTTTTCAGTTTCAAAGAAGTTAGGTCCAATTATTACTCCTGACCAAATTTCACACCAGACCGTCACTTTTAATGGATGCAAAGGTGACTCATGAATAATTTGAGGGTTTTCCAAAATGTGCCTCGGCACTCATTATAATTTTTTTTTTTAAAAAACCGGAGTTATCATGGCCGAGCTGTACCATCTGTATATGTACGGCGGCGTAAATGGTCTTCTCGAAGAAGCTCTTGTGTCAACTGAATCTTAAATCGAAAAAAATGCAAATCTTTGTGCAAATTGTGGCCAATGTTGTTCTTTGAATACCAAGCTCCTGAGCACGGTGTCGAATTGAGGTTGATGGATTGTTTTAAACACCTTCTTGAACAGCAGTGATGTCTTCAGCCGATCTTGCAGTACTATCAGCCTCAGTCTCTCTTTCTTCGAAATCATTCATACGAATAATAGTGCGTCTTGTTGGCACGTTGGTTCACCCAAAAATTTTTCGTAACTTTCTCATCGTCACAGTAATCCATAATTGATTTTGATAAAATGTTTTAACGATTAAAACTCGTTGGTTTACCGAATATTTGTCCATAATAAATTTGCCACGTCTCTACTTCACGACTGCCGAATATGAACTGTCAAAACTAATGTTTACCAAAACTGCGGCAAAACAAACTAGTATACCTTCCTGGCGGTATAGTGAATGAAGTCTAGTGTTCAGATCCTTGTTTTCTTTCGCCTTTGTAAAAATGTTTCACCTTTCTTTAATAGTCAGTTTAAAAGTACCTTCAGCATCGGAATAATACTAGTTTTTCACATTTTGCAATCTTAAAGAATTAATAATAAATTGTTTGTTTCGGTTTTTAAACATCAATATCTTAGAATTGTTTGATATTATGTTTTACTTAAAACTTTCCACCTAGTATTGGAAAGTATTTACGCCCTTTGTGGGCGTGACAATACTTGTGAGCATTTGTTTTATAGTGTCGGAAGTTTTTTATTAAATGCTTTTTAAATTAGCATAATCTTCATTTAAATAAAAGTTATATCACTTTTAATCAAACAAGTCATATATATATATATCAACAACACTACGTATTTGGGCGTTAACAATGAGATTGTGAAACTTTTTTTGGTTGAAAATGAACGGGAAGAATCGGGCACCGAAATATTTTAGACTAGTTAGTGTATGAAACAGACAAAGTGAGTATACCAATAATTATTTCCCAAAAACGACCCAGGGGCATTTGAGGAACTCTGCCACCTACTAACGTAAAAATAACCTCAAAATCTTTGAGGTAAAATTTAATAAAAAAAAAGCAAACTTTTTTAATAAATTTGACTAATTTTAGTAATCGGTTGCAAATTTTACATACAAAAAATTTGAAGCCTAAAGTTTTTGTCAAAACCTTACTTTTTTTTACCAGTTCAAAAAATTACTAACTTTGAGCGGCTACAACAGCCATAGTTTTCATACTTTTTAAGAACGGCATTTTAATATTTGATCAGTAAATTATTCCCTGCAATATGATGCAACTTATTTCGAATATAGTCGAAATTCTACCGTTTTCAGCAAAATGAGCAACTGTGCGTTGATTACTTTAAGGGACATTTAAAATCTGATTCGGTCGTGAGAAGTAGAACATATCAAAGTTGCTGTAAACATTAGATAAGTAAAATCCGAGACTCTTCAGTAAAAAATAGGCCGTTTTTAAAAGCATCCTCAATTGCTTCCCTTGTTTTTTTATCTTAAAACAGTTTGCTTAAATTGGTAGTTTGGAAGTTGGATATAAGCAATTTTATAAGTAGTCATGACATTGTAATACATAGCATGAGAAATAGTAGTAAACTGTGATATTCCTGCAAGAGGGATATATCTGTATATGTAGACGTATGAAAGGTATGCTACGAAGTGAAGAAACGACGAATTATTTCACCACTATTTTGACTTGTTGTGAAGACCGTTTTTTTTTATGATATACTTTAATTTGCCTAATTATTTTCGAAACTCATTAAAAAAGTTTTAAGAAAAAAAAAATACCGCATAAAGAACGACCAATAAGACCTTAGAATCTTATAGAGGCTGCGAAATTATTCTTTAAACATCGTAATTACACTCTGCACTGATTCTAATGATACATGAGATCGGCTGCTAAGACGCTAATTCTTGTAGCATTTTCTTCGAGAAAAAAGGGTGAATAGATAAATTCTTTGTCAGCCAGCTGATAAAATGTTCGAACATTTACATATTCGAATTCTAATCGAAGTATTCTTGTCGTTTTAAAATATAAATTTTAATCATTACTGTTTTAAACGCTTACACTGTTAGGAAGGATTTTAAAATTCAATCTAGCTTAATATGATAGTTTATTATTTTATTTAAACTTCACATAATAAGTAGGAAAAGCAGATTTAAAATTTGTTTGCGGTATTAAAATGGTACAAGCACAGTGGCTCCATCATTTTATCACAATATATTATGCGACTGGTCTTTGTTTCCTTCTTATTGTGATTTGTTTTTATTTATGTTTCTTTTATTTTAGTTTTGTTTTTATCTCTTGGAATGCTTAAGAAATATTTGAGTATATGGCTATATTTGCCTTTATTTGTTTTTGTGTTTGACTATATTTTTAAGAAGTCATTCGTGGTTGGAGTTTCATTCAATTAAGAAAAAAATTTGTTTTATTAATACGATAAGCTTTGAACAAGAACAAAATGGAATATTAGCTAATAGAACGATAAAGAATGAAATGAGTAAAGTTACAGTGGGCCAAACTTCGATCAACCCAACAGAAAAATGAACAAAAATTATTACTTAGCACAGAACATGATATAACAAAAGTATTTTCGAATTTCGGTTAACCGGCTAATCGACAGAAATATACCGATTTATTTGTTATTTATTTGCCTTGTGGTATTAAATATTAACGAAGCTGCTCCAGAACGATACTTTAGGAAAAACAAAAACAAATTTCATGTATTAAAAACATTTTTTTTCTATACAAACTTTAAGGTATTTAAAAAGGAAACAGACGTTTGATATTTTATGTCGTAGATTTGTTTTTTGCACCACAAAAATATATGGAAAGAAAAAACAACATTGTTGGAATTTTTCTTCCATATTCTCAGTTTATTGCAATTTTTATTAAAACAATAATAGCACAGAAACTTAAAATATATTTGTTCAATTCAGAAGCTTAATCGTATGTGTTATCGTTTAAAAATAGACGACATTTGTTTATGTGCTTGTGAACAGAAAATTATTTTATTGTATTTTCAAAATGTCAAAAATTAAAAATATCAATTCAATGTGCATAGAAGTTTAAATTTGAGAAAACTATTTAAAACTTTTCGTTTTACCAAATAAAAAAATGAAAAGTGAAAGTGAAAAAAGAAAATTAATTAACGCCTTATGCGAAAAATATAGTTGTAAGGTGTTGATAGCATGAAAGTAAAGCAGGTATGGGAGTCGTAAAATAATACAAAATGACAATAAAATTTTTTTCCGATAAGCAATTTTAATAAAAAAAGTTTAGGAATTAAATTAAAATTAATGCAATATGTTCATTTACTTTTAAGGCGCATAATATTATTGATAATAGTTACCACTACTACAAATACTTTCACAAATTCACCAAAGAACTGAAACATTCCCAGTTCTGGCATAAATACAACATTTTCCAAACACATAAAATTCAATCGTATAATGAGAACACTCTTTTGTATGAAAATTACAAAAAAAAAAAAAATACAATACCGTATAATTAGACGATTTGACGACACATGCGACATTAATACGAGCCTGTGAATTGAGTCATTGGTTTTATTTAAATTACATATAAAATTTGTCTATTCCTATAATTTATGGTATCACGATTGTAAAAAACACACAAACAAAAATTTAAAACAAGCTTTAACATGAACTAGAAAAAAAAACTAACAACAAAAAGTTTATTATGATTAATTGGCTTTCAATAAACGTGGTCATTATTCTAAAGATGGGTAAGTAAACTGAAGTATTCCGACTGTAATTAAAAGTAAAAGAAAACATTATTATCGAGATAAAATAAGTAAAATAAAATGCAATTAATTGCACTAAAGAATATAGTTTTGAATATATTACTAATCGCTTCACCTGTATGCATGTATAGTATTTAACAACATAACTATTTAAATTCATTTTACCGACTTGCTAATAGTTTGAAATTTTGTATATCTATAAAAGATTGATGATGACACAATAACTTCATAACTTTAGTTCAAACGAACTAATGTCACAAAGCATGCAGAGGTGTTGAGAGTAAGGTGATAAAAACTTTTTATCCTTCCCGTTCCTGCAGTGTCCTAGTTTTTATTTTTACATTGATTTATAGAAATTCAAGAATGCAATAATTTTTATTTCTTAATTTTATTTAAATGCAGTAAAATTTATTATTATAAAGTTAATTCGCCAAACTCATTTTTAGAAGTAGTATACACACGCATACCAATACAAAGAGGGTAACTTCCATTTATATTTTTGCCACAACATTCAACAAGCGAACTATTCGATTTGTTTGCATATTTAAATTAAATTTTATACAATTTTTTATTAAAATTAAATATATGAATTTAATATTTTATTTATAATTTTTTTTCTGTAAAACTAGCATAGATATTGATCAATTTTCATAACATGTGTGGAACAATCTAGTTGAAATTTATGGATTTCGGTGCTGAGTACTAAAGCACACGCACCTAAACTCATTTTGATTTAGTTTAATATATTTTCGTATTAAAACAAATAAATAAACCTATTATAACTAATTTATGGTAAAATCTGAGTTTTTTATTTGCGTATACGTCAAAATTGTCACCTCTAACTGCTTTGTGCTAGTGTCCTGACTGCAGTAATCAGGATATTATTATATTAAATTTTGAACAATTATTAAATACAGACAGCATTACAATAACAATTTCTTTTCCAACTATTGTCCTGAAGAGAATACAAAATTATAAAAAGAACTAAAAAGTTTATAAGCCTACATACACGCTCTAATAAATTTATAAGCGATAATTTGCTTAAAAAATTCTTTTTCTGTTTCAAAACAGATGTCCTTCCTTATAAAAATTTATTCTCAAAGATCCACGTTTTTTATTGCATTAAAAATATAAAATTTTGAACCCAACAATTGGTTTTTGATAAGAAATGTGTTTCATATTCTTATAAAGAAATGCGATGTAAAATTTTACCGTTTTCTCGTGAAAGTTTAAGGGGAGCATATTTCGAGTTGTTGGCCTGGTTAGAGAGCTGTAGAGTAAATAAAGGATTCCTTTGATAAAAGGATTCACTCGCACGATGTAGATCAACCTGGCGGTTTCAGTTGATTTGGAGGTACTAAATATTTCTTTAGATGTGAATTCCATTTACTTCATGAGAAAAAAGACAGCTAACGACTTAATAAAATCAGGTTTTTATTTTAAAAAAATGTTTCCAAAACTTATGTAATATTGATAATGTAATTGACTGAAAATAAATTTTTTCTAATAGAAAAAGATCATGTCGTACTTTATGTTATAACTATGTTTACCTAAAAATATATTGCAAGGCTTGTAAAAAATTTTCCATAATTTAATTTATTGCAAAAACATTGCAACGAAAGTGCGAACAAATAATAAGTACAAAAATTAATTCCACTAGTGACGTCAGTCAGTCAAATGTGTACATAACAAAATTACTTAAACAAAGTTAGTTGTGTATTCGCTTGGCTTTGTAATATTTGGTATGCAATTTTTAACTGTTTACTTAATTAAATTTCTTTCAGTTGATGAAGCAATCTGAATTTAAAAAGTTATGAATATATCTAAATGTGGCCATGACCGATGAATTAAAATTAAATTGAGTTAAACTAAGAGCACGAAACCAATGATTAAAACCCATTTATTAGGCAAATGGCAAAATAATGAAATTCAATTGTAAATTATATAGAGCTATTGTCCACTGTAAGCATCATATATTTAACCCCGAATAAGGCGAAAAACATGCGCGCGAATGACTATTCATTTATCATCTCATGTATCAAGTTAAAGCTATTTTAAGTGCTTGATGTATTCTTGACAGCTCAATGGGCTAATAAGAATCCCCGCGGATTAAATCTTGTTATTTAAAAAAGAAATTATATGTTTTAACTACCCAGTATATTTACAATCATTGTTTTTTATCCCGGTCTATGCAAAGCCATGAAAAACCATTGACGATTTAAGAACTCATTGCTGAAGTATCTGAACGCTGTACCGAAAGTCACTGTAAGAATGCATGCCTGATGAGAATTCTTCCCTTTAATTCATAAAAATTCTAAAACAATTTTTTTTGTTTAAAATTATCAAAAAATATGAAAAATTAAGAGAAACTCTTGTTTTAAATTTTTCATCATTAGGGGGGTCAATAGAAGATGTTTGCAATAGACACTAATCAGTAGAAAGATACAGAGAATGGTGATGACTTGAAAATATATGTATTCCATTTTGCTAATATGTAATAATTATGTTTACTTTGTTGACCAACTTGGCATGGTATAATGTCAACTTGCTTACCTGTAGAACATTTTTATTTATAAAACAGCCTAGAAAACGGACAAACTATATTTTACTTAATATATGTAAATTGGATTTTTAATAAAGTATATTGTTTTATTTTGGAATCTGAAGTGTTAGCTATGTGTGCACTTTTTAGTTTTTGAGTATAAGCTCTGATGTATGTAAATTGGGAACACACTTCTTTTTTAATTATGTAAATTGCTTAGATGCAAATTGTAAATTTTATAATTCCTGTAAGATTATTTTTGTAGCATAAGAGTGAAGTGAAAATTTGCATTTAAATACAAACATGAACATGTAATATTTCCATTCTAATACCATTCCTACGATAACAAGAATTAGACAACATAAAGGAAATCACTTCAAAGAGAATCCAGTTTATTAAGTTGGGTTTAATCTCTTTTTACACTTCTGTTGTGTTGAAATTGTTAGGTATGTATGTATTTGTAGTAGCTTAGAAATTAACATAATTATAAATAGATACTTCATTGCAGATAAGCACCAAACGCCTTTATGTAGCTTTGCGAACTAAAGAAATTAAGCAACCAATAGTATCGTCAACAACCAGAGTGTTTAGCTGGAGAACGGTACATGCACCGAAAATATAGATACAATATCTGTGGAACGACTTTGCACCTTCCTTCAGCAATTTGAATCTACTCTGTACCTTTCCTTATAATTCCCGGCGAAGCTTTAACAACATCGAGTGGGAAATTATATTCGTATATTTCCGGAGCTAGTAACTTCCGGAGCTACAGAATTTGTTCGTTTTCGTTTTAGTTCTCAGTCGTTCGTGGTACTTAATTTTATTTCTTTGTTGCAAAGATATCCTCCCATGTATTGTCTTCTGTGAGTAATTTAAAAAAATATTTTAAATCATATTCAACTGAATACACTTGAAGTGCAACATATTTTATATTTAAATTCTGTATTAAATATGTGTGGAATTTACTTTTTGTTTCTGTTTTAGTCTTCTTATTTGGCAGCATATAAAATTGACAACTTATGTGTGGGGGCATTACTGAAATTCCACTTTATTTTTGTATTTCAAAAATTTTCATTGCTTGATCTAATTGGTTAACGCTAGAGTGCCCGATATAATTATTATTAAGGTGTAAGACTTTATTTTAAATCCACACTGGTAAAATCTCAAGTAGCTTTTTGTGAAGTTTTAAATAGACCAAGCAGTGTATAACAAAAAGATAAAAAATGTCATAAACACTAGAAGCTTTAAATTAAACATGCAAATTCTTGATTTGGTATTCCAAACATCTCAAAATTTAAAGTTTAAAAAATTAGCAGCAAATACATCAATACGAGTATACTCACGCTGATATCATATCAACTTTAGTCCAAGACGGCAGATAATGCAAAGCTCATCGTTATTATTCAGGTTTGCCTGTTGATGCCTATGAGTGCTTGCTATATTAAAAAATAAAACCAGCTACTGCTACCATATAGTAGTTTTCACAATATTTTCTGCAAAGGATTGGGAACAGTTACTCAATCAGTGCAATTAGAATTAATGCCAAGTTACCAGAATAAAGGGATAAAGAAGAAGAATAAGCTACATTTTTAGACTTTTTTATTGTATTGTCTTTTCAGACCTAATGCACACATCACCAATCGCGCTGTTTTTACCCCCTCATAACTTTGTTTCCCCTAATCAGAAAATAACGAAACTTGAAACAGAAGGATATAGGTAACGTCATAGGCCAAGTTTTACCAAAAAAGCTTGCTGAGATATGAAGGTGTAAAAAGTCCATATTTGGGTGCATATTCACTAACTTACTCGTCAATATTATGGAGCACTTTCATTATAGCTAGAGAGCTGAAATTTGATAAACAGGTAGGCCTAGGAGAAAAATATACCAAAAAAGTCCTTATCTGGGGGAAGGGTTCCTCCTTATTTGGACTTGTCACTTCCACCATTGTTAGAGAGCTAATAGTTAATATAAAGACCTTGGGGAACAAGTAAACAAACTCTTATTTGTATGAAGGATTTCTACTATAGGTAGAGAGTCTATAAGCTTTAAGTTAAAATGCATTAAAAAAAAATTACTTGGAAAAAAGTACTCACATCCGCACAAGAGCATACAATTTCGGCACTTAAGAGTACTGAGATCAAAGTGAAGACTACGTTCTTCATATGTACTATACTACCTCATTTCTAGACAACTTGATCGCTGGTTAAAATTTTTTTTAACTGGCTAATAGGGCAGAGATTATGGAAAAAATATTTGAAAACTAGCAAGTCGCCTACAAATGTGATGGTATATTGCATATGAAGAGTTTGGTCCTCATTATGGTTTCAATATTTCTAACGGCTGAAGTTTTAAGTTGTTGGACGGATTTTATTTAAAGGAAACTAAGTAAGTAAATAACTGTTGGGCTTAAGTTCCTAAAACTTTAAATATAGTAACAGTTAAAGATTTGATTAGGCAACGAGCAGAATGGAATGGCTTTTCTGTGCCGCTAGGGGCGTTGGCAACATTATTTGCGTAGTTCTACTAATTTTGTGTCAGTAGTCATTATCTTTTTAATCAAATAATCAAGACAAATCGAATATGAGAAATGTTTAATGTTTTTGTCTGTTTCTTTGGTTAGAACGAAGTTTAGACCTTTTCAAATTGTATTTATCTCTATTATCATGTCTGTTATTACTTTGCCAACCATCGATTAGTAATAAAAGCTTATTTCTATCTGTGTCTGTTTCTTCTCGACTGATCCTATTTTGTATCAAACAATATATTCTAATTCTAAGAACTGTAAACCTGTATTAATCTATGATAATTTTAAATCTTCTACATAACTATTGCAGTATTTAAAAATCTGCTGTTAGTTTGTTTTTTTTTTTTTAATTAATTTAAACTAAATTAACTAAAATATAAAATATTTATTTTTAGAACAGTGTTAAGTTTTAGGGCAAGTCGTCTTGCAATAGAATAAGAACGAAATTGGCATTTTAATAAAATCGCACAACAAAATACACAAAATTTCTTCAAAATTTCATAAAAAAGCTAAGATAATATGAATTGGTACTTTTCCAAGACCATTTACACCAAACACTGAATACCGTTATTATAGAAATTGTGATTTACTTTTGTGCAAAATAAAACAGTTTAAAGTTAGTTGCGTTACTTTTAAGTTATTGAGTTTGTGGAAGAATATTCTAAAGACCATCCATATGTATGAAGAAATGCCCTCAGTATTGTTACCATCTCCCAAATCTTCACTTCTATTCAACAGATTTAAAATCCACTTACATATAAGTGTGTAGTATCTATTTAATTTAACACTGCATTTCTTGTAATTTCGCAAGTATCATTCGAAAAACGTTAAAACGAAAACAATTCTAAATTTAACTTTGTTAGAGTGATGCTTGTAACATCCCTGCAGACGATGGCTTGTCTTTAAAATGCTTTAATTGTTGTTTTTTTCATTGTGTTCCCATTGTGTACTTTTTCGTATCATTGTTTTATTTTCTCATATTAACTTCTAAGCTTCTTAGATTACCTTTTGTTAAAGTAACAACATGAAGTTGTAAAACAAGCTGCCACTAGGGTTTCTATTGAAACAAAAAAATTAAGCGAGTAAAATTAAGTGTTTTGTAAAGTTCAAATCACCAAAGGCAATAAAGTGTAAATTTGGAAATCTGTAACACGTCAGGTACAGCACGATCTAAGCATGTGTCTATACCACTTAAGTTCATAATATTTACTTAGCAGAAAAATTCCGTGAGTATATGCGTCCAACCAACAGATTTGCTACCTTTTCCACTGTCTTGATTGTCGCACGGATAAAAAGTCATTACCAATGTCAATAAGTATGTGCAACATGTGCGACTGTGTAAGTAATCTTCATAGAGGCATGAAGTAAGAAATTTGTTTTATGTGCAAAATTAATTTTGTACTTCCTGGAAATAGATTTTTTTTTGATTAATTAAAATTTTGTATGCCATGATTGTTTTCTTTTCCAAGTCAAATTTTCTATTGTGCTGCTGCTCTTTGTCAAATGCACTACACGACGGCAATATTTTACCAAATAATTTATTTGATGTTTAGTGAATTTATTTTTTATGTATTTTGTCGGTAATAAAAGCAAATTTTTTTAGATTTTCTAATATCCCTTGATCATATAATTTGATCGACAACTTTCATTTTTATCTTTAAATGTTGTTTGGACTTGTTTTAATTTGGAAAGACATTATTATATCAAATGAAATAAATCAAATAGCTCTTCGCAAATGAATGACGGCGTTATCTAATTTTACATGTTTTTATATTTCAAAATTTACAAAATTTAAGTGGCTGAATTTCCTGTTGCAGAAAATGTTGTTAGTTCTCTTTTGGCTCAAATTCAGATTTCTGTCTTTTACATAAAAAAAACGAATTTTCTAATTTAATACCAGCACAGTTGATGTCGCAATTTTATACTTTGATTCGCTTTGTACGTTGCCATAATCACAGAATTTCTGGTTGAGCTCAATTTATTGTTTTTACGTTTCTTGACTGTCTATTACTTCTTTCGGCACATAATCTGTGTCAACCAGATAAATGTTTACTGAATATATTATCTAAAATTCTTCTTTTGTCATCTAGGCATGAATATTTCGCGGCCCTGATTGTTATTAAATATGAAAATACACTTATAAAGTGAAAGTTCTTGTTGTCGAAAGCTTCGTTATGCGAACAGGCTTTCTACGCTTAGAACTACAGATATTTTAAGCAATATCCAAATAATGAGCACTAATTTTATCAAAGATCTCCAGTAAGAAAACAGTTGTTCAAATTAAAGGTAAAAAACTTATTTAATTTGTTTGTCTTAACATATATGTAATTAGTTGGTCGTTGATACAGATTGAAAACAGACTATTTTTAACTTGAAACCTAACAATGTTGACAGTTAAGTCAACTGTCAAAAACATGCTTTTGTGGATCTTATTATAATGGTAGTTTGCAGACATATTCGACATTTAGAAACTTACTATAGAGCTGCAAATGTACTAAATTTATAACATAAGCCCATTATTCGATAAAATACATTTTGGAATTCAGTTACACCTAAAACAATAACTTTTTTTAACAAATATGTTTTTTGAAAGTAGTTAGTTTTACCTAAACATGATATTTCACATTTAAGACAACGTAAATACTGACGAGTGCAGTCTGACGACCAACTATTTGCTTATCTGATGGTGATGGAAGTGCTATCATTTATTATGAATTTATGATTACAATAAAATATCGACACGTAGAAAGCTCTGGAATAAACTAAGTGATTAAATAATTATCTGAAGAATATTACAACGCTTGTAAACATATAAAATACTTAGAAAGATACTAGACAAAACACTTTGTTAAATAACATACTAAGTAAGTATAGCGATTTGTTAAGTAACCACATAAAATTGTATGGGCTTGCGTATAAGAGTTTTCCTGCCAATTTGTTTATACTAAAAACCCATAAATAAAGTCTTTTACGTCCATATATATAAGGAACGTTTGGACCTATACTGCGAAGCGTTCCCAAGCTTACTCATCAAGTGGTCCAAGTTTCAAGATCTTAGTTTGTGTATTTTGTTGGGTCGTAAATGAAATAAAAATCTCTTAAATCTATTTTAAAGAAGAAACAGCATCCCTATATGTACCCTTTTTCTTTTTCTATAGGGTATAAAATGTATGGATGTATGTAGTATACTGCACTTGAAACAAAAAAACAAATTTCTTTTTTAGTGATTCTCGATTTGATATTCCGACACGGTGTTTTGATGTAGATTTTTGGAAAGAAAATAGTTTGATTTGGTTTGAGCACAAAAATGTGGTTTCTACTTCAGTAGTAGTTAACAAATATAATAATAACTGGGATCAGGATTATAATCAATGTTTGGTGCGTCCCGTATAGAGCTGTAATATTAATTCATCACTATGCCTTTGCGAATACTAATTGCTTTAGGTTCCACGTGATATATGTATATCCTTTAAGCATAAACTGAGATAAAACAATTTAAAGTATAGAATTAACAATTTGAATTTAAAAACGAATAATATCAGGGATGATTCCCATTAAATTAAATAAATAAAATTAATAAAGTAAATAAAATAAATAAAATAAATAAAATAAATAAAATAAATAAAATATATTTTCGTATGAGTGTGATATATACGGTGTTCCAACAAAAACCTAAAAATGTACTAAATTGTATAAAAATACCAATTAATATGAAAATTTACAAAATATAAAGTTTTATCATCATTTCGGAATTCGAAAATTTACTAATAAACAATAGTTCAAAAACTATAAATTAAAAACAATTTAATATTCCGAAAAATCGAAATTAGAAAAAAAACGAAACTACGAAACAAATTGTAAAAAATTCGAAATTTTGCAAATACTTTAAATTTACTACAAATTCGAAAATTAACCATTAAATCGAAAAATGGTACAAAAAAGTTTATTCGATAAAATAATATTATTATTAGATAAAGAAAATTTTACCAAAAAATACGACAAAAAACAAATTCACCAAACATTGAAATTTTACCACGAAAATTTATATTTTAGCAAATTTTCAAATTTCACCAAAAATTCGAAAATTCATAAAAATTTTTTATTTACGAAATTTTAACCAAATCTGTTAAGCATATATATATATATAATTTAACTACGAAATCCACCGAAAAATTTACTTTCACCAAAATTTTATAAATCCAACAGGAACGCGAAAATAAAAATAAAACCAACATTTTATGAAATCTTCAAAATAAAATATATTTTATATAACAGTCTCTAATTTCACCACAAATCGGGTGTTTATGATTTCTATATTAATTTATTTTCGCGAGCTTATAATATTCAGATTTGTTCTACTCTAATTTCTTATATTACCAAAATTCCATGAGTAAAGAAAGGTCCCAATTATATATTTAGTTGTACAGCGCTGATGAATTTTTAAGTAAATTGTTCTTTATTAGTTTACAGTACAGAAAGAAGTGAATTCAAAAATTATTGTAATGCAACATTATAGCAAAATCAGAATTATATTAAAGAAGAACAACAATAAAATATGTTTAAAGTAACAAGTGAGAACCATCATGATACATGTACGAGAAGGCGATAGATTACTTCAATTCAAACACATAAATCTGAACTGAAACTATTTTTGCCTTATTTGTTCTTACAAGCACTTGAACCTGAAGAACGCTAATCACTCAAATAAAACACCTTAAATGCTTTAAAACGATTGACAGATTATTTCTTTATTTTTCATTCTTTTATACTAAATTATTTTACAATAAATTGATTTAAATTCCTTAGTAAGTAGAATAAACAAAATGTGCATAATTGCTCTAATTAAATATTTTCCTTAAGTTAAAAACATTAATTTCTGTTTTGTCAATAAAAATGGTTAATGATCTTAATACAAAATTAGGTCATAAAATAAAATGTTTAGGTAATTGAACTTAAAACAGAAATAGTAAGTAGAATAAAATGTTTAGTCAACAATAATGGCTATTGAACTTAAAAACGGAAATTAAGTAATATTTTTTAATAATGATAATTTAATAATGAAAATAAAATTATGTAGATGTAAGTATCAACAATATAGTTAACTTTGTCTTCTTAATATTATTTCATTAGCATGCTACTAACACTTCACTACAGTAGGTAGTGAGCTAATGAAACGAAGAGCATTTTGTATGAGAGAGACTTATGAAGTTCTCAGGTAGAGCAAAAAATACAATGAATGTTAATGATGTTTAATAAGATGTAATAATCACTTTTCATTAGGGGGTTACTTTTATGCAATATAAATTATTTTGAAGATATTGAATATAATTCATGGTAACATTAATTCTTATTAATATATTATATATCCACTTTTGTAATAATTGAAAGAAATTATTAAAAGAAACTAGAGTTTGTGTAAATTTAAGTTTTTCTATATAAATATGGAAATGATTGTAAAATTATTCTTAATTTCTGCAACATCGGGAATGCATAAAAAATTTAAAACTCATAAAAATTAAATATATATTTTACGAATAATTCATTATAGTTTAAATTTGTATGACGCTATATCCCTTGAACAAAGCTAGTGCAATTAATGCAGTAAAAACTAGAAATCAACTTTCAGAAATCCTTTGAATAACAGAAGACTAACTATACGTTGTACAGCACGCCCAACACAACACAGGCGTAACACAAATAATTAGTTCTGATCACTAAAGTGGCACAATAAATTTTAATTTTGGTTTATATATAATATGAATTTTAAAGATATGTTTTGAATAGGAATCTCTTCAGCTTTGATATTGGTGCCCTAGAGATTTACCGGACGTGCAATTTCACATTTTGTTTATGTGAATTAGGCACCAAAATCGTGCAATTAGTTACCGCTGAACATTGCTTTGGCGGTTAAGTAAAGAGTTAAATCAAAATAAAATTCCATAACTCTTAAAACCGAATCCCCGTCAAGTCATAGTGTTTCGCACAACGTGCATTTAAGTTCTTGAAAATAACCCTCATGTTATCCTGCATAAATAAGCTATATTTTGAGAATCACAAACATTTTATTCATAATATCCACGCTTTGTGTTAAACATGTTGTTTTACCGAACTATTCAGTTTTATGTGAAATATTAAATTTTATACATTCCTATACATCACGTAAGGTTGTGGCTTTTATGGAGTGTCCTCACACAATGTCACTAATTTATAATAGCAATGCAATTTCCAAATAAAAGTTTTCAGACACCCATGCGAGTTGTACAAAATATGACGTTGTAGAATAAATATGCAAGAGAAATATCGTTTGTTTAATGAAAATATGGTGGTTCATCATCAGCCCCTTTTATTTTGTTAGTTCTTAATACAAAACATTCAGTACTAAATATGTTACAGCAGTAGGACTAGAATATTACTGCGCCAATTATAATTTTTTTAGTTGTTTTTTGTAGTCTATGTAAAGAAGGTTGCATAAAAATTATAAACCAACTATAGAAAATAATCCAACTAGAAAATTTAAGGTTGTTTCTAGTTTTGTTAGTATTGGAACAATTGGAAAAAAACAAAAATTCCCTAGAATTGAAATATTTGTCCCTAGAATTATTTTATTAATAACTATGCAAATGCATGTGCATATTTTTTGTCAGCACTCGCTAATTTTGTGTTTTCTGATATACACAACACGCCTCTACATAAATATATTAGTTTTATTTACACTACGCCTTAGTGCTACATTTGTGGCGGAGAGAACAATTCTCATTGAAGTCATATACAATATGTTATCCGATATTTATGACCACAATTCTTTGGTCAGATATGCATACAGTATTTTTTTTAATAAAACACACAGATTTGTTAGCAAATATTAAAACGTAAAGACATTTTATAAACAGGAATAAACATTGGTCTTAATCTTTAAGTAATTTGTATATTCGGGGTATGCATTGACTTTGAAAGTTTTCATTCACCGCAAGCGGAAAACAATATCATAAATAAGTCGTAAGTCAAAAATTTACGACCCAATAAATGACAGTACTTAAATAACACAGACCTACAAATTTTTTTCTCCTTTTGAGAAGAATAGTTTATGCTTTCTTGGTTACCTTAAGAAGAAATATTTTTAACAATAATTCGTATCATTTACAAAAGTCGGAATTAACTTTTGAACAGTGTACTTATTGTAATTATTTTTTTTTTTGGACCAAGCAAAGAATAATCCAGATTTTGTAAGCATAATTTTTCTGGCGCATCAATGCGGAAAGAAAACTTATATTTTCACATGTTAGAACTACAAAGTTTTACATTTCGCGATAAGTTCCGAAGAGAACACATCAAAATGATAGTAAGCATACAGTGAATCTTCCAGAGACAACGAAACGCTAAATTAACAGCTTAAAAAAATTGCCATAAATATGGACACCGCGACCTGTCGGGTTTGTATAGCTAACTCGATATTTCATTACAAAGCTACTTATCGCGTAACAGTTGTTTTTGCTGGCGAAGTCTTTCTACTTTATATGTAAATTTAGAATCAGCGGAACCATTTCATGTATGTCAACCGACTTTCATCTGGTTTGTTTAGTAGATATTGATGTGGCCACTAAAAAAATAAATATTTTAGTCTTACGTCTTATAGGTAGAGTGGGCGAATAATTTATCAAGATCCCCAACCTAAAAGTACGTATGCGTAAGAGATGAGAAGTATAACTTAAAATTTCGTCTATTGTCACCCTCAATATAAATGTGGATTAATTATGCAGTGTTTTATACCCGTGGGAATTTTGGAATTTTTGTTGAAATGTTTCAAAATTTCATTATTTAAAAATATTGATAATTACTATTTTCATATTCAGAGCAATAATAATGATAGTTGTAATCATATGTACACGTAGTTTAGTTTCTAAAATATCAGTGATGCTTTTAACCGCTCCTTTCCTGCGCATTTTTGGCGTGCCCATATGCAACTTTATATCTGCTGACAAAAATTATAACTTTGTGTTTAAAGAATTATAAACTGTTATTTTTGGGAGTGTTTTGAATTTCGGCAGAGGCAAACATTCTCATCAAATTCATCATTCATTTCACAAATAAAGAAAAAGCCTTTCGAGCTCACTCCTTGCATCAGAAAAAAGGACAGTATCACATTGGACGTTCAGCAGACGCTACATACAGGATATAAATGACAAACGACAAGTTCTCAGCAAGGACTCCAGCCATAACAAGGATCTCTGTACCAATACACCATTAATTCCCATTAAAACAATGGGAAAAACAGGGAACGAACCAAAACCACCAGCGGCAAAAGGAGTAAGATGATTTAGATTCTTTAAATGCTTTGTACCACCCTATACTTTTAAAAGGAGTAAAGGAAATAAATGGTTGCGAATGTATTTAACATGTACATACTCGTATACATGATATTTGTTATTTAAATAACGGAAGCTAAACTTATAAATTAGATTTTTTATTCGATGCTACACGGATGGGATTAGCCCTACTCATGCATAAAATTCTATTGGAGTTCAAACAGATGGTAGAGTGATAACGGAAATAGTATTTCTTGACATTGGATTTATCCGTATTCAAAGTACAGGATATATCGTTGCAGGGACTAGGGAGGTTTACTGCTAAATAGCAATGCTTTAATTTGACAAGTTAAAGCAAAATTAAAGAACTGTACTTTTGTTTTATAATTATTAAATTTTAATAAATATACAATCTCCTTTTTATATGTAAATGCGTGTTTGTTTCCCGGATGTAATTATTGTTGTACTAAATTTGAAAATATTTGAAATATTATTCATGCGCATATTTTATACCCACTTTTTGCATACAACATGTGTATTTTGATTTTTCGACCATTTTGACAGAAGTAGTTTGCAACTTTACACAGGTTCCAAAGTGGCAAACTAACAAAAATGTAATTTATACCACTTGTGTATTATAACATGATATTTTAGATTTATTTATTCAAATTATTTTATGAAATTTTATAAAGCCAAGCACGTGCATAAACATTAAACGAAGTTAAGCAAAAAAGTTAAAACTCGTATCTTTTTAAATACGCGTTTCTCTTTTTTTTTTTTTATTGAAATTAAATTTATTTGAATTTTGTTCAAATGTTGTTAGTTATTTGCTTGTTAGTGCAAATTTCTGAAAAAAGATTAGTTTACAGATACTTCAATAAATAATTTATATTGGTAAATATTTGGTTTGTATTTCCACACGACTTCAGTTCACGTTATTTTAAAATGTTAAATAAACACCAATATTCTAATATATTGTTTAATAAACACGTTTTTTTATTTCAGATTTTTTTTATGAACCCACTCCTTTCCACGAATTGATTTAAGATAGTCAATTTGTAATATACGATTACCTTACTCTCAATCAAATCTCGAGCTAGCCTTTACTATCGACTATAGTGACATCAGACTACCGACTGGTGACTGTCGTTTTCCTCCTCTGCACGTACTCTCTTGTAATTGCTAGCATTTGTTTAAGGCATTTGCAATTAACAAATGTCTACCCATGGTCCCTAGTCCTGTGCTAGCCAGTGCTGGAAATGCGCACACAATATGTGTTACCATCTCAGCCTTTTCCTCAGGAATATCTTTCGAAGCTGTCCCGTCCACCGCTTGAAAGGTTTTCTAAGAGTTCCTACACAGATTAACCCCTCCACCTCATAGAAGGATTCATTGTCCATCCCTGTCTGAATATGATGGTCTAATACCTTAGAAGTAACTTTAAAGACTTATCCACTCGCCCCTCGCGAGCGGATTCGTCCGCTTGCCCTTGTTCCGGATTCCTCCGCTAGCCCATCGCGAGGCATTCTTGTCAATCTCTTCCGGTTTCCTCCTTTGCCGAATAAAAACCTATTCTTCTTTTCGAGGCTTCCTTATTTATACACCTAATGGCGAAAAATATGTCCACCCATACAGAGCTTCAAATGAATGGGTAAATCTGGATTAAAACTGGAGATCGATTGGTACCCAGAGTTCGCATACTTGATACCTAGCACCCACTTGGCATTTCTGGCGTATGCTGTTCCACCTTGGATAAGGGATTTTTTATACGAGAGTATTAACTCCTCTCCGCTTGACTTATTTAGCCAGACTCCTTGTAGAGACAGGAACCTGTTACCGGCCGCCACTACATGGAGGTATAAGCCTGCACTTCTGACAGTGCACTCAGTTACGGTAAGCCATATCTTTGTGCATGTCAGCTCGCGACCTTTATTAGAGGTTGCTTTAGCACAAAATGGGCTGCATTTATATAAATCTACTCGTATAACCCTCTATATATTTATTATCTCTTCTGAGATTATGCAAAGGTAATGTTTGTATTTTTGTAAGAGGTAAATTCCAAAAACACTCATCCGATTTATAAATTCGTTTCAGAAAAATGTAGAATGGAACTCAATGGACACCGGTTATATATTGTTGCGGTAAACTGTTTAGTACAGGGTCTACAAGTTAAATAATATTATAAATGCGGGTGTAGGTTTTTGTATTTATTTCTTTTTTACACTATTTAGGCTGAACTGACTTTGATAACTGTAACGAAAAGCATAGATGCCTTACGCAATATATACATTTTCATATTACTTTGTCTTGTAACATTAATAGGGAAATTTGTTTCTCCAAATAAAACATTATGGTTTAAAACCCATAGTAAAATAATCTTCCTTTTCATAATATTCATAATGCCAGTAGTTCCAACTCTCTCTTCCGCTGATAATCGCGGTCAAATTAACTTGACACACAGAGTTTTTTTTATAATAACCCTTAATGGGTTAAATAAGTTAAAAAAAGTGAATGGAATACCAAACCGCCAAAGAACCTCGTCTTCGCCCTTGAAAGCGGGGTGGAGGACACAAAGAAGCCAGTTAATCGCTGTACATAAGACGACTTGGGCCTGCACTCGTGCAATAATTTGAGGGTTTTCAATTACCCAGAACCGACTATTCTGTTTATTCACATATCCATTCAAATTAAAATGTGCCTCGTCACTCTTTATGATTTTTTCATGGAAATCGGGGTTGTCATAGGCGAGCTGTAGCATCCTATTGGCGGCGGCGTAGATGGTCTTCTGGAAAAAGCTCTTGTCTCAACTGAATCTTAAATGGAAACAAATGCAAATCTTTGTGCAAAATTGTGGGCAAAGTTGTTCTTTGAAGACCAAGCTCCTGAGCACGGTGTCGAATTGAGATTGATGGATTGTTTGGAATACCTTTTTGAACAGCTGTAATGTTTTCAGCCGATCTTGCAATACGTTGTGGTCCATGCTTGGGTCTATCAGCTACAGTCCCTCTTTCTCCGAAATCATTCACTACACGATAAATAGTACGTCTTGTTCGCACGTTGTTTCCCCCAAAAATTTCACGTAACTTTCTCATCATCACAATAATCAATGATGGATTTTGATAAAATGTTTTAGGGATTAAAACACGTTGACCGAATATTTTTCCATAATAAATTTGCCACGTCTCTACTTCACGACTGCCAAATTTGAACTGTCAAGTCTAATGTTTACTAAAATGGCGGCAAAACAAAATAGTATACCCTCCCGGCGGACACCCTGTAAATTATAGTTAAAAGAAATAATCAAAAATGTTCCATCACTTTACGTCAGCAGCATGAGCTGTGAGGATGTTTTGTTCTTAAAATTCATTGTATTTGAATAGAGGAAAGTGTTAAAGTCAGAGGATTTGCCTGTTATTGTAATTTTTGTTTGTTTTTTTTGCCTTTAATTGTAAGAAGAAGGCAAAACTCTGGTTTAATCCAATTACGTTCACAATTACGATCTCAGGTTATTATGAAAAATTGAAGCATAGAATATTTTGCAAGTGCTTGAAATGGAACTTCTTTGCATTGTTAAGTCATTTGCATTGTTGATTCACCTGTAGAAATACAAGTTTTCTGTTTAAAATTTAAAAATGTTTTTTAATTAAGCAAAGAGTAACGAAAATATTTTAATGTTTAAATAATATTTTTAATCGTACGGTGGTAGTATTATTATTAAAGGCGATGAACTAGTAATAAAATAAAAGAAAAAAACGTGTTTCAATTATCCAAGCGCACTATGAAAATGGGCACTCGAGAAAAAAATTAACCTTTACGAGAATATTTTGACCTACCTTATAGAGTTTCTTAGTGCATAATTTTTAAATCCGTCCAAAAGTTCAGCATTCTCAGCCAGTTCGTTCAAACGAAAAAATTTATAGACTGGTCTGAAAGTGTAATTGGTTCATACTTTTTATACGATAATAGCAAAAGTCAATGATGTACGTTATTGAAGTATAACGCACTTTTTGTATGACCAGTTGCAAGATTTGGACACCGAGGGATTCTCTATTTAACAAGACGATGCCAACAGCTACATATTATCAGAAACAATCGCGTTTCTGCGCACCAACTTTCCAGGCCAAATCGTTTTACGACACGGCGACATTAATTGGCTTACTAGATCGTCTTATTAAACAACTTTGGATTTTATTTCTACCCTTGGAGAAATTTAAAGCGAATATCAGTCGAACACGATTGCTGAACTTGTACAGAAATGTCCTCGACTATTTGGTTAACAGAATCTTTTATAAAAATTGCTTGTGTTTGATAAATGTTATACTTCCTCTTCATGCTAAAATTATTGTGGGAAAAAGGAAGTTAATTTTTTTTTACATAAACTGGCTCAAAATACTTCCAATGTCGTAATTGTTTATCGACCCCAACTTTATGAAGTATCTGCTAGGAGTGCATTTCATTAGAGTCCGGAGCCAATTTGAATGCCATTCAATTAAGAGATTGATCTATAAGCATTATACCATATCACGCTTCCCAGGTGTAAGAAAATAACCAGCTTTTTATTTTCAATATTTTAGTCTATATTTAGGTCACCTACTATTTTTGTAATGTTTTTTTGTTTGATTATAAACTAGTCATGTTTTTAATCAATTGTCTTTCTTTTGGTTCAGATTATTTATCATTATTTATTGGCTATCATTTCTCAACAGTGTTGGGCCTTCTAAACCTTGCCAAACACATTTGGAGCCATCTTTAGCTTACATTCATTCAATACCCTAATGGATAATTTTTTCTTTAAATGGTAACACAGGATTTGAAGGCAGGTAATATTCACAAGACTCAAGCCAAATGAACGAGTTACAATGTAGGATCAAGAAGCTTTAAAAACAAAGCTAGTTTTTAGTACACTCTGTCGTGGGTTATGGGTTTGGTGGATATAAGAAAGATTAAAGGTCGATATCATATTAACAGACATAACATTGGCCACCGGTAGTGAATCTCTGTGTTAAATTTTTCTTAAAAAAACATGCATTTTCGAGACAACAACTTAACAAAAACAAAGCACCATTTAAGTTTTTAATACTGCTAGCAACAGCAATCAGTAAGGTCTCTCGCAGCCTGTTTATGATCAGTAGTGTAACGATTAAAGTCGCGGGCTTGTTTTAAACGTACCAGCAACAACTACTATGAATTATTATTATTTTTTTTGTATTACAATGAAGTATTATTTTATTATTATTTCATATTATTATTGTCATTGGATTAATTAGATGAATTATTATTATTTACTTATTACCATGAATTATTTCTATTTTGTATTTATCATAAGTTACTTACCTGAAAGAATTATTATTATTATACTATCATTTCTCGTTAAGTTTTGAATTTAAATTTAACGGATTTACACGCATTAATACAGCACTGCGTCTGACAAACATATGTTGTCAATTGTGTATGAACGCCCACATGCAGTGTGTATTCATGTTGTGTGTTAGTACGTGTGTATGTGTACTCATGTGTGTACAAGCAAACAAGTATAAAAGACGAGTGATCGTTAAACAAAAGGTGAGTTAGCTAGCAGCTCGCGCTACGGTAAGAACTGCTATTAGAGTGCGGGGTACCTGCTCTAATATAAGGACTAAAGTAGTGTTTGTTGGAAGCACCCCAATACTGGAGCGTGGGTACCGCTTCAGTGGAGGATCTTCTTGTTGAGCCAGGGTTAACTGCACCCAAGAGCTCGCTGCATCAGCGTCGCACCCAGGCCTCTTATTGGTGGGGCCAATACAGAAGCCTGTATACGCCGGAGGTTCTATCGTAGTGGGGTACCCTTCGATAGATTCTCTGGGTAGTGGTGTACGGTCAAGGTTAACTGCACCCAAGAGCTCGCTGCATCAGCGTCGCACCCAGGCCTCTTATTGGTGGGGCCAATACAGAAGCCTGTATACGCCGGAGGTTCTATCGTAGTGGGGTACCCTTCGATAGATTCTCTGGGTAGTGGTGTACGGTCGCAAACTCACCGCTCCCGAAGAGTTGGTCAAGCCTTCGCAGCATCCGGAAACTACTATTGGTGGGAGGATACTCTACTAATAGTTGATTCCTGACCACGTGCCGGAGATCCTAGCGGAGAGTGGGACATTCTTCCGCTACAAATCTCTCCGTCTTGGTGCGAGAGAAGGCAAATTCCACACTCTCAGAGAAACCTGGCCGCGAGAGAAGTCACCACGCGAGTACACATCACACAAGAGCTCTGTGTAGATTTTGTGTAAAGAGAAGACCAATAAGGGAGAATTATAACGTTAAGTGGAAATTCCCCGTGTTTTTATTATGTGGAAAACGACCCTGGACTCGGCTGAGACTACCCCAGCAACCAGCGAGTACGTGTCGTCACAGTAGTTACTGAAAGTAAAGGTTTGAATTCAATGGATTTTTGTACCTTTTATCACTCAAACACAACAAAATTAAATTTGCAACATATTCTGTTACCGAATTTTAGGAACATTGGCTGTGTCTGCAAAACAACAATAAGACAGGCTTTTTAAATGAATACATTAACTGAAATTTGTTATTTTATATATTATTAATAAATAAAGAAATACGCAAACTCTGAAAAATATTTAATCTGTCTAAAATAATAACAACAAAAGAAATAACCACCAAGAGGTTAAGTTGTGCACTTTAAACAAAGCGCTAATTTGTTTGGCATGAAAATGTACAAAAAATACAAATGAACAAAATAAAAAATCAACTTTTTTAAGCTTTTATATGAATAAGTTTTTGCTTTCATAAAAATTGTTGATAAAGAACCAATAAAATAATTTTTATGTTCACACTTGCTATTGTCAACACTTGGTTTTGCGTTCATTTTTATTCTGCCTTTTAACTTAAGTTATGACCCAAAAGCAAGCGAGACAATAAAATTATTGACATAATTTACATTTTTAATATTTCATGTTGAAATCTTTTAGGTTTGTACAGGAAAAAGCAGAATTAAGAATAAATCTGGCTAAAGGATTTTGTGTTCTTTAAACGAAGCCACTTTATGACGATACTCGCGCGTGTTAAGTTTTGCAGGAAATCAGGCATAAATTTAAATTTTTATTTGTAGTTTTTTAATTCGAAGTACAATGAAAATTCACTAAAGTAAGTTTTAATTTGTTAACAAATTTTTGTCTTAACGAATTGCTACACTTATTAGATCGGGATTTAATAGTAAGCAATACTGTTCAGCTTTGTTTCCAAGACATTTGGTAAATTCTGACATGTTGGACTAATTAATACTTTAGCACAAATTCTTCTTGAAAACCCTCGCAAGCTTCCTAAGATGCTTTGATAGAACGTTTAGACGTCGAATCAACAATTTTGAAGAAATTGGCAAATCTCTGCAGGATATGGCAACAAGCGCAAATACATATACATCATCGTATGTCTTTATAAGTGAAACAATGCAGAAGAACGACCTTGGTCTCACATTCCATGATTGGTTAACAAATTCAACGAAATACGCTGCCACTATATTGAGGTATATATAATGGCAAACATATTTCGAAAAATAAACTGCACTTCTTAATATTATTATTTTTTTTATTAATGTAGAGAAAATATTGAAGTAAACCACCAACTTTATCGGCACCTTTTCAACCTCGTTTTTCCAAGAATTGATTTTAGGCAACCGTTTTTTAAATTACGACTACCTTGAAACACTGACGCTTCTCGATTGAGTTATATTAACTTTGTCGTAATAATATTGCTTATACGTTCGGATACTGTACTTTATCATGATTTAAACAGATACAATCGTATAAAATTTTACGATAAAAAAATTACCTGTAGAGTCGTTTTAATTTTCATATTATGTGATGTCGTGTGTGTTCACCTGCAGAAAATAATTTAATAAAATTAAGGGAAGGAGAACATGTAGATTTCTATTAAAAATGTGAAAAGGCGATATTTAAATATTCGATTATCTAATATGAAAAAAATGGTAATAAAATAAAATTAGAGGAATAGACGACCTTTTTGTTCATGGCTAAGTATCATGTCTAATTTTTAAAAACTACATGAGACTGCTACTTGGATTTTTTTAAACAGGTAAATGTTTTCACTTTATCTTTTTTTTTTTAATACAAAAATAAACCTTCCTTAACATTTTTATTTGTTAACTAGACAACTATGTTTTTTGCACCACTAGCAATACAAAATCTAATAGGTATAAAAAACAAAATGCAGCGGTAATTGGCTTATGCAGGTAATAAATCCTATTTAGTGAAAGAATAACCTTCCATAGCCTGTAGGCAGCCCCGTTTTAAAGTATCCCTTCGTAACTCACTGGTTTATAGTTTTTATTAATTTGAATTTTATGCAAACATAGAAGCGTTTAAAATAATAAAATCAATATGAGTGGGCATTTTTTATTTATGTTTCATATAAATAAATAAAGACTAAATAAATCTGAGAATAATAACAACCACAAAAATGTTAAGTTACGCACTTTACACAATAAGGTCATGTTTAGCTTCAAAATATACAATAAGTACACCTTAACAAACTAAAAAATCACACTTTTGTAAACTTTTCTATGAACAAATTTAAATTTGAGAAAAAAAAATCGCTTGATAAATTTTAAACAAATAAAAAGGAAAGTAATTTTTATATTCGAATTTGTTTTTCTCAAATGAAACTTTTTTATATTTTCAAATTTGAAGTGATCATAAACACAAATATTTTGCGTTTCTTGATTAAAATTGTGACAAAAAATATGCAATAAATTTAAATTATTTAAATAATTTCTATATAAAATAGACCAGGACGAAATTATAGAAGCTTTTTTCAGGAAAAAACGAGTAAAAAAAAAAATTATGTTAATTCTTAGTAAAAGTTGTTGTTGTTTTTTTTAAATAACGTAACCTCTTGACGATAGCTGTACAAATTAAAGTTCTGCAGGCATAAAATGATAAAGTCTGATATATTGACAAATCAAACAGCACAACTTCTTGTCAACTCTCACAATTGTCTAAAGACGGAATGTTTAAATAAGGACAAGAGAATCAGGTTTCTAAAACTGAGAAAATCTCTGTAGGGTAGTAAAATGGTACAATATGGCAGTGTTACGTATCGAGTATACAGTGTGTAGTTACTTGTGAGTTACAAAAATAAACGGAAAATATATATCAGAAGAATGTAAATAATTAAAAACAGAAAAACAATACGTTGCAAAATCAAATTGCACAAAAATATACCAGTAATTTATTATTTTGCCCGTCATCATTTTGCTCTCTAATTGAATGTGGATAAACTTGTCTCACGTTTAATATCTAGTTACACAATCTTTTGATATTTAAACAATAACGTAAAGACATGCAACAGATGGTTTCTCGTTGAGAAAACTCCAATGGTTGATATTCCCAGAAATATGTGGGCAATAGCCTGCAGATTGAAGGCAAATTAAAATAGAAGCCAACAGATTTCAAAATGTTTGGAAGTCACAAAGTACATATTGTTGTTACAAGAAGACGTGGGAAAAACTATCACTGCTTATCTCTTCTTTCCAAGTGTCACCTATGACTCTATGAAGTATATAAAGCCTGGAATTTTGGAAAGTTTTTTCTATTGGAAATTCGGTTAAAGAATTTCAAGCATGTGAAATGAAATACTTATTCTCATATGAAGGATATATCGCATCAAACCTTCCCCGGACAGTTTGAATTTTGGAAAAGCTTTAAAATATACCAAATTACAACGAAAATTTTTAGTTCAATTTTAAAAATCACAAAAAATTTAAGAGTCCAAAAAAAGAAATCCAAGGAATTTAAAGTTTACCAAACATCGAAAATTAAAAAAAAAAAATTCAAACTTCATTAAAAAAATAGTTTTTAAAAAAGTGAAAATTTTAAACTGTCGCGAATTTTGATTAAATCGGAGAAAATGTCAAGTATTTAAATAAATTAAAATATATAAAATTAAAAAAAATAACTATTTAAAATCGCGAAAAAATTGTCATTGATTATTAAAACTCAACAATATCTTTTCGATTTCAATGCTTCAGTTCAGACGATAAAAAACACTATAACTTACTTATAGCGTAGCGATACATCTAAAGGTCATATTAAGAAGTAGAGAAAATTTATACATTTCATCATGAAGAAAAGAGAGTAAGAAATAACGTATCAAAAGGCGTTTTGATATACATCTACTTAATAATGTATTTTTCATGAATACGGCAAAATGTTTCTTTAAAAGGTTTTTTAAAACTATGTTTTTTAAAGTTCTAAACTATCAATATTTTCGGCCTTAGTTGCGAAAAATACACTTGTGTGTGGTTTACAAATAGTTCAGATTTCTTTAGGAGAACATATTCCAGTCCATTGAACATTACGGGCTTATTACGGTGCTCACAATGGTGCACCAAGGCGATTAATTTGGACCAAAATGGACCACTTTCACAATATAGTTAGCTTAGTAGATAATACGCAGAATTGGGCAATTGTATTATTAGTACCTACAATCAATATCGTTCATAACGTTCCAGCAATGGTTAGCGGAATTGAAAAATTATGACTAACTTTTCGTGCTTTAGTGAAAAGTGCTTAATTTTGCAGACATAAGATCCCATTACATTCCATACAGTACACGACACAACTAATTTGATATTAAAAACATTTAAATGTATATTATTTAAATTAAATTAGAAGTTCTCCGCCTGCAAAAAGTCTTCGGTGTTCTACAATAGTGCTGAGCCTCTAAACATATTAGATTTATTGATATCAAAGTTCAGTAATGCATTTTAACATACCTGCGTTCTATTTATTTATTTAAAGTAACAATGCAAAGACTTTTACCCGTTCTACCAGACCAGAGTCTTAGACTGAGAGTTTTGCACTCTACTAATTTTCCGTGGCACCCAACATTTTGCTAAACTATAGTCTAATCCTGATGAATCTACCACATGAACTGCTTTAAAATAAACCAATTAAATTTACTTCTAGCCTTTGGACATATTTAATTAATTTTGTTTATATTTGTATTAACATAAATTTCAAATTGATTTTGTACTAACACAGCTGTCTATTGATGAGGCGACGAAATGACTTGTGAGATACGAGAATTGTGTGAGAATGGAGAGTGAAGGTATATTGACGTCATTAATGTTTTGTTGTTATTGCTTGAAGAACAAACAATTGTTTAGCATATTTGCTCGAATTATATTGTACGAATATTGTTCGCATTATCGTATGCTACAGTAAGCAAAATTTATTATTCCGGAGTTTCTAGGATGTAGTAGACACAATGTTGTCTATAAGTATTTTTGCAAATAACAACATTGACAACCAAATTTGTATAAAATATAAAATGTATTTTTCTATTAATATACATAGGAACTTCTCTTACTGGTAACACAATAAAAATATAAGAGCAATAACTTTAGTATTCTTAATAACCAACAAACTGCATAATACAAATGAGATGGTATTGTACATATTTGCTCATTTTCTTCTCAGTGCTTTTTACGGCCGAAATTTTTGGACAGGAACTTGGCCTTATGTTTTTGTGCAGATCTGATTCCTTTTGTTCAAGTTATTTGTTAATGTATGTATAAAGCCTGTTTTAACTTAAAACTTACAGACGGTTAGGTTCTCCCAAATTCCAGTTCTCTAGTTACAGTGGTAGTGTCAGTGAGTCAGTAAATATGTACTAAAATACATATGTACTAATATACACCAAATACATCTTCATATCTCATGCTAAAACTTTCTATCTTCGCCTATGTTGCGTTTCAAGTTTCATTATTTTATGTTTAAAGGAAGCAAAGTTATGAGGGTAAAAACAGCGCCAATAGTTTCGTGTAATATACACGCTGTGTGCTTTAGGCCTGAACTTGGACTAACGCACTACCATACGCATTTATATAAAATATTAATTTTATCAACTCAGGGGAGTAAAGGTTGACAGAAATCTTGGGTTTCATCAATCATTTATTTTAAACAGTGCAGCTCGTTCCGTACTCCATTCTAATGACAGTGTTACTGGGATCAACCAGGTCTGAAATGTACCTCATTTAATTCAAAGATCTGCCCAGAACCTTTCAACCAATATCTAAATGAAGGTCGTGTGAAAGGAAAATTTATGTTTTTATACGCAGAGGTTCTTGCCTACCGAATTATATTATTCATTTGCTAACCGCAAGCTGGTTTGATTGAAATAAATTCTGTATTTGACAGCCATAAAATAAAATACTTAATATGAAGTTATTCTAAAAACTTTCAAAACTGCAATAAGGTATAATTTTCTGGAGAAATATAATTGAAAAGAAAATGTTTGTTTAAACAGGTTTAGATTGCTTTCATAAACCTTTATTAAATCAAAAGTGGAAAACGCATTATTTGTTCGATGTTATTAGCTTTTTTCTATAAATTTTGTGTACAGCGATAAGTTCATAAGATTTCACATACTATATTATATTGTACTCGCATGTTTATTCTTTCCTTGTTATACTTGAAAATTTGGAAAGCGTTACGTGCTCTCTCAATTTAATTCTAAGATTAATGTTGTATGTAACTTGTTTTTGTAAAGTACCTTCAAGGCATTTAATGTATAAACATGTTAAGTGAATGCATCTGAACTTAAAGCAAATATATTAGGTAATATTTTTAATCCTAACTCATGTTATAATAAAATAATGCAATATAGATGATGGATAAGCTAGTCTCTATGCGCATTTCGCTGGTTGCTTAGACCAAGAATCCTTAACCTAACTTTTTAGAACACTTTAATGTCTTGTGACTGAAATTCTTTAGACCAAATGAAAAATCCAAAGGAAAAACAAGACAAAAATATTAAAGTTTTAACAAAAAGCCCCACAGGCCTGGATTTGCTTTAAATGCAGAAGAATAATCCATCCTAGCAATAAATTGAATTGTGTAGCATCATCAGGAAATAAAAATAACAAAAAAATTATATGTTTATGAAAAAATTGTCACAAAAAATTCAAAAATTTTCCAAAGTTAACATTAAACAAAAATAACCTGAGGTTTAAAAATATTAAAAAAAAAAAATGCAAATACAGTCAACGAAACTTAACATTAAAAATGTTGTTAAAATAACGTTCCAATTGTATTAACATGTGTACGAAACTTATTTAAATAATATAACATAATTCAAAAACCCCTAAAAACATACTTATATTAACTATCTTATTCTATGAAATGAAATTAACAGAAAGAGATAGATTTATTTTAGGTAAGGTTGAATCAGCGGAAAGGTTCTTAAAAAGAAATAGGGATATACTTATTTTAAAAGCCGATAAAGGGAACACTACTGTGGCCTTGAAACGAGAGGATTATGATACTAGAATTAATAATATTGTAGAGGATATTACAAAATATAATTTGGTGAATAAGGATCCGACAAATAAGTTACAGGAGAGGAATAATGAAATAGTTCAGAAGCTTTTTAAGTTAAAAATTATTAATGGGATGGAGAGAAATAAGATGAAAACAAGTATATCTATTGCACCTAGGTTGTATGGGCTTCCAAAAATTCATAAGTAAGATTTTCCGCTAAGACCAGTTTGTTTTTTCATTAATTCGCCTTCTTATGAATTGTGCAAATATGTTTCTGTTATACTGAAAAATATTACTAAGTTTTCTAAGTATAATGTAAAGGACTCTCTAGAATTTCAAAATAAAATAAGACATCAGAGAATTGAAAATATCGAAAAATAAAAATATAATTTTTTGAAAAAGACCTTCAAGCTTGGACAATTTTAATAAATTAAATTAAGTGCTACTATTGTAGTTAAAAATATGTATTTATTTATTTATTTTCCAAGCCAAAGTACCAGTTATACTTATTAAAATATCTATACCACCCTAATTTTAAAGTAAGTTTTATCGTCACGAAAATGTTTCTTTAAGTAATTCAATGCAATTTATCACCTCTATAAGAATTTCAATATACTTCTGTCGAAATATCAAACTTTAATTTCATATCTGTTAATGCAGGCCAGTAAATCCCACAGAGCTCGATACACGATTAACGAATTTTAAAGTTAGACAAAACAATCAAAAGAAGTGGTTAGAAATCTCTAGTAAATACTTACAAACCATATTTTTTATCTATTTGTTATAAGCCAGGAAAAGATCAAACTTTAAAATTCTTTTGCTCCTCTGCTTGTCAACCGATTGCCTCCTTCCTTTATCTATTAGTATATATTGTCGAGATTCAGTTGACCCTCTAAACCTTATTGAAATTTGTCGACAATTTTTGTTGTTTGCATTAACGATTGTGTGATTCACTAACTACTCGTAAACGACCGTCGACATCGTTAATTTTTATTCAAATTGATATCAAGACTTTTTGGAAAAAAATTTTTGTGCGTTTAACTATTTTTGCAAAAACTTAGTAAAAAACATTTGAGGCCCTTTCTACATGTAATATAAATATATTATGTATGTACCTAGTGCCTTTTTTTATTAAAAATATTGTGTATAAATGATTTTTAAACAAATTAAAAGTGCCTCTAAAAGATGCCATGATTTTTTTAGTTTGTTGAATAAATAAACAACACAAAAATATACGTCGTTTATTTTGGTCTTCAATCGATAAGCTAACAACAGCAGCTGACTAAATTATTGCGAATGTTGTTTAAGAAAGGTAACTGAACAGCAACATCGTTAATTTTGTTGTTAACATTTTTTATCGATGCGATTGTCGTTAAAAAAGAATAGTGAATAGCACTGCAGTTCAACATATAAGAAATTGCTGCCACAACACACTCGAAAAATACACTTACGCATATAAATATGAACACAATGTTCAGTATGATTTACTTCTTTTTTAGCAGCCATTGGCGCGCTTTAATTTTTAACCCCATATTAGACGTACGTATAGTTGTCAAATTTCGACCAGTAAGTGAAACAGTTGGCCACACACCAAATTGGACGTGTAAATAAAATCACTTACAATTAAATGTTTCAAACGAATCGAAA
Source organism: Phania funesta (assembly GCA_963932375.1). Classification (NCBI taxonomy): domain Eukaryota; kingdom Metazoa; phylum Arthropoda; class Insecta; order Diptera; family Tachinidae; genus Phania; species Phania funesta. The sequence goes on from OZ010652.1 coordinate 100,005,678, forward strand.
ATTAACAAAGTTGGAAGGTAGCTATTATCTTCAACTCAGCAAACAATGACAAAAAAATATAAAAATATTAAATTTTCGTCAAGTTGAAAAATCTTATTGTGCAGGCACATGACTTCTACTGTTTCAGCAAAATCACAAATTCAAGCAACAAAACTATTTGCACCCGTTCTTAGTTTGCTTTAAAGTTTTATTGTTGCATGCAGCAAAGGAATGAATTATGTCAAATATGAGCAACATTTTTTTGAAAGAGAAAATGGAGCAACACAACAAAAAAAACACACACAAACAAAAAAATATATTGAAAAGGCAGACACAAGGACACTTATTTTATTCAGTTCTTTTAAAATTTCACAAGGAATTGTTTGCATTTTTATCTTAGTTATTGGAGCATGCTTTTCAATAATATTGAAACGTAAAAAATAAACAATAGAAACAAAGCAATGCAAATTTAAATTGCCGTGAGAATTTAAGATCATGAAAATATAAGTTTAGATTAAGATCATGTTTTTCTGTTCGCGCTAGACTATAGGAATTTTAGTTTGCTTACAGCATGTGTTTGTTAACGTGAAGTGGTTACATATTGTGTGTTATGTATTTTAACAATAACAGTCAACTATCGTTCTTTTTAAATGCATATTAATCACACAATGAACTATTCGTATTTTAGCACTAGAAACAGTTCAAAATGACATTGAAAAATAAGTTTTGCCAAACTAAAGTGTAATCATGAGTGGCATAATTTAAACCAGTTTTCCAATTACTTAAATATAAATTTACTGCTGGAATATATGTGAGCTAAATATAATAATATTAGGGGAAGGTATATTAGTGTTTAATTCTAGCTCCGTATGTGGAAGATTTACAGAACACAGTTTATTACCAATCTTATTGTTACATATGCACCAGATTAAAATACTTATATTCTGACAAGTATTTGGTTTTGATCTTTTGGTCTCGCCGCAATCTTCATAGTTAAGTTAATATGGGAGCATTAGAGTTCTGTAGTACTATAAACTAGTTATTTTTGATTTTATTTTTTCCATTAAGTAAATAAGTTTTATTTACGAATGAAACTTCAGTGAGGACAGATCAAAGTAAGACTGAGAGAAAATTGTCAAAATGTTTTGTGCGATTGCTGTTGGAGCTGGGTCCAGCCTTATACTTCTTATATGTTTACTTTGCAACAGGTGTGACAAGCATGCAGTACACGTATACTTGAAGGGATGTTAGAACTATAGTACGAGTACGTAGGATAAACTAGCAAAAGATCGCTACACAGGAGATATTATCACAAAATTTGCAAGTCACAAATAAAATAATAAATCTATTATATAGGTGTACCTGAATTGGTATAAGAGAAACTTACAGTAGTGTAATGCAAAAGATGTTCCGCTAAAACAACATATCGTCGACGTTCTCATCCTTTATCGCCGTTGCATATGATAGCCTCTTTTCTCGCTTTTTTCAAATATTTACAACAAAGTGATTCTGGGTGATTAGCCCACAATGTAGATTCTTGAAACGAATTTTCGTCATCCCTTGTCAAATTTGGTTTGGAGACAAACCGGCTTCGGCTATGCGGCATCTTCAGTGTCATTTTTCATTCTCGCCGTTAGCAGCAGGTTACGTAGCTACAGTTCTTTTAAATACATACATTTTACTTCAAATGTACTGTGACTTCGTACCCTGCTGCTAACGCAACGCTCTACGCTCTTATATAGGTATGGCTGTTAATAACAACTTGTAATTTATTTATTTATTGAAAATTTTATAATAAATTTTGTATTCCCTTTTTCATAAATTTGTTGTTAGGTTTCTTTTGTAGGTTTTAAGCTACTAGAAGAAAGATATTTGAAAAAAAACTGCAAAACTACTATAACAAAATTAAATTTTTTAGAAAATAACTTGAATATTCATATTTAACTTAATTGAAAATTCTCTGAATGAACTGCAGTCAGTTTATTTTAACCTATTTGAAGAGTAATGTAGGAGGACCCTTTTATTGTTTGTGAATTCTATTTTAATTTTTTCGAAGAATCACAACAAACATTGGAACTTTTCGAAAGTGTGACACAAATTTAAAGTAAGTTCTGCTGCAACGGCAAATGCAAATGTCGCAGTAAATGAAAAAGTGCCCTTAAAAAAAATACGATAACAAACTAAACAAGTCGTTTGCATAACTTGAAGTGTTGTTTTTTCTTTTCTCAACTGTTTTCTTTTGCAAAAGCAAAACTCATTCCTAAGTTTTTGTTTTAGGTCTTCTGCTTTATTTTTTCACGAAAAATTTTGTTTTAGAACTAAAACATATAAAATGTATGCAAGGAAGTTCAAGCAGAGTACTTGTGGGATGTTCGTAATTAACAAGCGACTATACTAAAGTGTTCAGAAAAACTAGAGAAGAGTGAATTATAAACAGATATTTTAAAAAGGCGTTGCCTTAGTTTCCTCAATTTCGCTATCTAAATTATAAACAATAAAATATGTAAACATTTTCTCAAATTGGGGTTATTGAATTTTAATAAACTTTTTTTAAATATATACAGGGTGTCCGCCAGGAAGGTTGTTTTGCCGCTATTTTGGTAAATATTAGTCTTGACAGTTCATATTTGGCAGTCGTGAAGTAGAGAAAATCAATCATCGATTACTGTGACGATGACAAAGTTACGTGAAAATTTGGGAGAAACAACGCGCCAACAAGACGAACTATTTATCGTATAGTGAATGATTTCGAAGAAAGAAGGACTGTAGCTGATAGGTCCAAGCATGGACCGCAACGTACTGCAAGATCGGCTGAAAACATTACTGCTCTTCAAGAAAGTCTTTAAAACAATCGATCAACCTAAATTCGACACCGTTCTCAGGAGCTTGGTCTTCAAAGAACAACTTTGGCCACAATTTTGCACAAAGATTTGCATTTGTGTTCACTTAAGATTCAGTTCACACAAGAGCTTCTTTCAGAAAATCATTTACGACGCCGTACATATGCCAATAGAATGATACAGCTTGCCCATGATATCCCCGATTTGCATGAAAAAATCATAATGAGTGACGAGGCACATTTTCATTTGAATGGATAGTCGGTTCTGGGCAATGGAAAACCATCAAATTATTCATCAGTCACCTTTGCATCCATTAAAAGTGATAGCCTGGTGTGCAATTTGTTCAGGAGGAATCATTGGACCTTACTTCTTTGAAACTGAAAACGGCGTAACAGTAACTGTCAATGTGGAACGATATCGTGATTTGATTGAAAACTTTTTAACGCCACAACTGCATGCTTTAGGCTTGACTAAAACAAGACGGTGCCACATTGCATACAGCCAGGATTACAATGGAATTACTGCGATACCTCTTTCCACAACAAGTTATTTCAAGGAATGGTGGATGTTGATTGGCCCCAACGGTCGCCTGATTTGGTTGCATGGTTTATGCAAACAAACCAGAAACGCTCGAGCAACTCAAACAAAACATTCGTGATGAAATTAATGAAATACCGCGGGAAATGTCGGAGAGTGTAATGAAAAATGTGTTCAAAACGTATCGCGTTTGTGAGGCTAACAGAGGCGGACATTTATCTGATATTGTATTTACATAATTGCCGATATTAAATAAAACATTTAGCAATATACGATCCACTTTCTTTCATTTGATCAAACATTATAAACAAACAAAGTAATATACCTTCCCGGCGAGGGTGTCCGTACTTAGTTGGAGGGGGCAAATCTAGAAATTATCGATGGTTGTTGTTTTACCGAAAACATTTCCTTACCAGCATATTTAAGAGTGTGTTGTTAGTAGTACAGAAAGAATATTCTATTAGACCTTGAATAAACAACACATACCTTCTAACACACTGTCAAAACAAATAAACGATCCTCTTTGGAATGCCACTCTTTACTATTAAACTTTCACTATCTAAACTGTACTCTTTTCATTTAATATTTATTATCTTTTCAAGGACATAATGATACAAATTTTCTAAGACAAAGGAAATGTATGAAAGACAAACGTAAAAAGGAAAAAAAAATAAAGACCATTCAATATTATAGTACACTTCTATACATAATGATGACGGTATTAAAGACGAGCGAACAGAATGCGTGGTTTTAATTTAATTAAAAAATATAAATCGTTTTTATTGAATTCTCAAAATGCATCAGTGCATATTTGTGTTTGTTATAGGGAAAAGGAAACCCTATAAAATATATAAGGAACGCAATAAATATTTTTAGCGATTTTGCATTTCATGAAAAAAGCAGGCTATTTATACTTCTTCAATTCATATTAAAAAAATAAATCATTGGTCAAAATATAACTTTACGTTTACTGTGTTTATCTTTAAATAAGCAGGTTCCTCAAATCAACCGTGTACTGCTACTGATTTATCTAAACAGAATTTATAATCAATTTAGCTATCATAATGTCGCAACTAATTGCTAACACTGTGCAAATTATTTATTGTCCTTATAAATCTTTATATCGCAAACGTTACGTTGTTATCCACATATTTTATTACTAACTGTTTAACATGATGTTTATATCCAATAGAACATTCTATACCGCTAATTTTCTTTATGTGCGAAATTTTAAAGATATTTGCTGTTAGAGTGGAGTTTTATCGGTCTAAAGCTGTACAAAGTATTTTCCGGTGTAATTTGTTTAAAAAAAAGTAATTCTTTGTTTCAATTATTAAATCCAATTTTGGTGTCATTCCAAGTACTGGCTATTATTACCGATATATCTCAACTGAAGCCATTTGTTGTATAAGAACGAAACCATTTGTTGTATAAGAACGAAAACTTGTTTTACAGGCAATAGCAAAGAATGTAAGAAATTGAATTCATTTGGTTTTGGATGCGTTAAGATGCGGAATGTTCAACGTTAGAAAAAAAATATTTTTAGATACAATTTGTTCCAACAAAACTTATTATTTATATCCATTTAAATATAAAATTCCTCATTGTGTTTATTTGTTAAAGATTCTAATCAGAGACAATCCAGTATGTTACAAACATATATGAATAATACGTTCAATGGCGATTACAGTGTTAATTGTGTGTCATAGATGGGGGTAGTGTACTAAATGTTGACTAAAATGTACATTAAACTACCTCTAAGTAAAATGGGGAAAAAGTTATTTTGCCCTATTTTTCACCAGCTTACTAATAGTGAACCATTTTTTTAATAGCACTGAGAAAAATTAGTGCTAATTCGAACTTTTTCACTATCACTAAACATAGATTTAGTACAAAAATTTTCTCTACACTCCATTATTGCTAAAATTTGAACCAGCATTAGGAGAAATCCAAATTTAAATACACTTAATTTAAAAAAAAAAAAATTGTGGCAATGACATTATTATTTTTTTTTTTTTTACTTTGTTCTCTACTTTATTTTTGCTTTTGTTATTTGCGATGAACGATGAGTTTGAATTACTGTACAAAAATAATCATAAATTAATTTTTTCCTTAAAATATGGTGAGAAATTTCTACCTTGCGCTAGAAGTAATGAAAAATAAAAAGTTGCAATAAAATCAAATAATTTATTCTTAGTGAAAAATTTGCTTGTTTGTGACTTATGTTGACCCCTAAATATCAATAAATCCAGAAAATAGTGTTTATAAGTAATGTATAATTAATTTAATTTTGCTTAGTAAATTAAATAAAGTTAAGGATTAAGCATTAAATGCAGCGAAAAAAATATTAAAAATTAATTTATTAGTATTATTTATTACGACTGGTGCAAACAAAATCGTTAATCTTAAATTAATAAGAGTATTTACTTAATCGCTAAAAATTTTCGATTGTGCAATAACGTAAATATATGAGTGTTGCTTCAGTTAAAACCAATGTTATAAAGCAAACCCAAAAAAGGAAACACAAAAAGTGCTGATCGCAAGGGTAAATGAAGAAGATATATATGTTAAAATGTTTCCTCAAATGTGTTACTGTTCATAAGAAGAAGCCTATAGTGAACTGAAACTGTTGTATTTAATTTTTGGAGATTTTTCCGCCCTTTTTATTAATTTTTCAATTGTTTCCGGATCAGGAATTTAATATACAAGCTGCTCATACTCTGTTGTTAGAAAGCGCCTTTTATTAAATTGGTTTTATTAGTTTATCTTCTTCAAACTATCTTGTAAGTGCTAGTTCTAGTCATTGTTTTTCTCCAGCCTTGAGTACGGTGCCGTAGATTCTGTTGAGTGATTTTCCGTTATTATAAACGAAATCCACTAGTTTAAAAATGTATTTTCAAACTTAATTTTTGGGTACTTTAGAAAATTATTTGTGCAGTAATTATTTGTGCAATAACACCCATAAAAACTCGTTCAACAAACCTCAGACGAAAATCAAAGGTTTTTCTGTGCGCTATAATTTCGATGTATTTTTGCTATGCATGTATATGTTTATATAATCCGATGTAAACCTTTTCTCAGCAAGGAAAATATCGGGATATGTGAAAAAATAACTTATACAAAATGTGTATGTTTTTGTGATTCTTCGTTGAAACTAAACTTTAAAAAATCGTTTATAAAGAGAATTATTTTACCTATTTGCACAAAGTTTAACTTAAATTTCGTTGCGAATAATATTAAACACATTGACTTTAATCACATTTTCAATGAAATGTTCTAATGATTTGGATTAACAAATTTCTTTTCTAAAAATAAAACCCTAAAGAAGTTATTCTATACTTGTATGAAAGAAAAAAACAAATTAAAAATAATATCAAAAATAATTTAAGTCGAGGAATAAAAAGTCCGCACCAACAGAAAATTCTCCGGATATTCACAGCTAATTTTACAGTTCAGAAAGAACTAAAAAAAATTTAAAATTTTATAAAACAAATAAAGGATCTGCCAATATCCCTCTAAGATTTTAATTTTATTTTAGGATTATTTAGAAACAGTAAAGATTTGATATTTATTTAATATTTTGTATCATTTCCAATATAGGCATACGGTAGCGTTTTATGACAACTAACAAATGCGAATGAAATTAAAGAATTTTATAATAGGGGGTATTTTAATTTTCCTACGGAATTATAATCAACATAAAAAAAATAAGGCACTGAATTTGTAAGGAGTTATCCATTAAATGGTTTCAGCCTTTCTAGCAAGTCTATCAGCTGTTGAGTATCTGTAATCTGAAGTATCATTTATATAGTCAAAGGTTTGTCATTTACGAATATGGATCTTTTAATTACCGAGTAGCACGTAAAAGTAGTTAAAACTTATTACAAAACTGGTGGTTCAAACATGGGGTGATTATGCTCGTCATAATCGACCAACTGTGCAAAAAATTGCCAAGAAGTATGAATAGACTGGAAGCGTTACAAATGTGGTCAAGCCTGTGCATTATCGCAATATGCGCTTCTGTTAGTGAATGTGTGGAGGATAATACTAATTTTTCGATTCTACGGCGTTTTCAGCGACTGGGACTATCTCACCGCCTATTATGGCAAATTTCGCATTTGGATTTACACTCTCACGCAAAATTTAAATCCGGCTGATAATTTACAACTCTGCAGATTGGTTACTAGAGCAACAGGCTTTCAATGCTGTTTTATCGAAAACAAATTTTTTCAGTGTTTAAACTTATTTCACATCGGTGATGACGTCAACACGCCAGACATGATTGTGGAGAAAGTGACTGTTTTGTGCGCATTATGGTCTGGAGTGTTCGTTGACTCGTATTTTTTCAAAAATTACGCTGAAATAACTGTTTTTGTTAAAATTGAGCGCTATGGTCGTATGATAACCGGCTCTTTTGACCTGAATTTGACATTTTTGCGACGTCGAGATCATGCAATATGACGCTTTTAGACATATTGGCAGGAAGAAAGATTTTAAATGAAATGAAGATTTTATTCAGTTTTTGTAAGCATTTTACTTCTAATGCAATATGTTTTTTTACTTTTCGATTAATTATTGCATAAAAAAGAAGTGTTTAAATTTTGAGTTCTTCCCAGAAAACAAAGTGACGTATAACCAATATTTAATACACATATTACTCATGCTACAGCGTGCATTAGGTATCTAGCCTTGTTTGATGCAAATTGTGATTTACGAAAAAAATCTTGACACATGCTCCTACATTTTAAAAACAATAGAAATTCAATAATTTCAAAGAAAGAAATACATATTTAGTATTCATGTAAGAGTTACAAAAATTAATTTTTTGTTTTTGTTTTTTAGTTAACATCCAATGAAGTGTACTTTTTTGTAATCGGATTTGATTTAATTAATGTTAAATAAAAAATTACAAAATAAATGCAGATGAATAGTTTTGTTTTTCCACACATGTATACTTAATATTTTTATTAAATTTAGTTGATTGTTTTTCATTAAGTTGCAAGAAATTTTGTAACTTTTCAAAATTTTTATTGAAAATTATTCTCATAATTAATCCGGCTTTTATAAGGTCATGTGAACTCTAGAGTATAAATGATGCTGGTTGAGAATGTTAAAATTATTAAGAGTTATTAAAATTGCAGTATGTAATGGCGGGCACAATAATAAAAAGTTAAAAAAATTATAATTTTAAATAAATTTTAAGCTTGACAATTAACTTTTTGCCTTGAATCTTGACAAGTCTTAACAAAACTTGAAAATTAAGCCTGTCTGGGAAAGCCTATGTATTTCTGATAATATTACCAAAAATCCAGTAGTCATAAACAGATTAAACTTCGAGTTTGACAATGCTGTTTGAATAATAAAAATTCCGTGCGCTATTCTATATTTTATTTTCGCTTTTAACACCTAAGAAAACGGTTAAGAAAAAATTATGCTTTGATTTTTTAATCAAAAATATTAGTAAATTTATTGAAACTCCATACTTTAAATTCAATATTATAAATTCTTGAGCGCTTATAGCCTCGGAATGGGAAACAGCTTACCAATATGGAGCATCTGTTTGGTTCAAGAATTTTATGTGCCTTTAATTTTTAAGATAAAAGCCAAAGCAGAAGACCATGAATCTTGGGGTTGTTCCAAAACTAAATGCGCTTAGTTAGAGAAACTTACATAAGTTTGTTTTGTACAAACCAAAAATAATAAGGCCTTTGGTATAGTTCAACTGGCCATTTTCAAAACAAACAACTCATATATAATCGCAAAAAATACAGCTTTTCGTTTTGAGGAACAAGTCAACAATTATGCTAAGTATTTGAAAAAATTTTATGTTAAAATGAATTTGAGGAAAGTTGAAAAGTGTTGGATGTATTTTCTACATCGTTAGTGGCGAGTTGGAATTAAAAAACAACAACATGTGACTCAAAAAATAGCCTACATAAAAACATGTTTTTTGTGTATTCTGTTACTTATTTATTTTGTTCTGTTTTGATCATTTATGTGAAAAATGTTCATTGAATATGAAAAAGTTTAATCTACAAATAGCTACTAAAAGGCATTCGTTTTTGGCATAGAGACGTATTTTATGCTCTGCGCATATACATATCGTTCATTTAATGCATTATACATCTTTCAACACACTTTTATTATTTATAGTCGATATTTCGTTACGCCTTTGTGTAGCATTATCAGGAAATGAATTATATTACAAAAACCTCAATGAAATATGAAACAATTTTTCCATAATTTTTATTGTTTTTTTTTTCAACTACAAATATTATTAATTATCAAGTTATTTTAATTTTTAGGCATGAGTTCGTTTTTTCTTTCTATTCAGAAAGATAATAAAATTAAAAACTTTTACTGTTTTCAAAGGTTGTCCATATTAAATAAATAATTCTCTTTCTGAATAGAAAGAAAACACGACCTCATGCCTAAAAATTAAAATTACTTAATAATTAATAATTTTTCCATAAAGGAAAAAAACAAATTTTAAATTTAAAAAACAAATACATATACAAATTGATATTAATTTTACATTTATGTACATTAATGTATGTATGTGTGTATATGTACATACTTAAACCTAGACTTAGTACTAAAAACAATACGCAACGATTACAAGTTATGGTATTTTATATATCAAATATGAGCGACATTGTCTGTATCGTCGATATAATTAATTCTTTGTGACATTGGTGTTTTACAAATTTGTATTATTTCTAATACACAACGCCGCTTATAATTCTTCTCATACGTAAAATTATTTTCAGTTTGTATATGTATTTTTTTTTGATTTTGAAATTTTAAAAACTTTTTTCTTAGTATTATGTAGTATTATTTTCACATATTTTTTTTGTTAATTTAAAGTTTTTGTAATATATTTTATTTACTGATGATGGTACACAAACGTAGTGAAATATCGACTATAAATAATGAAATGGTGTTGGAAAAATCGATTAAAAGCATTAGTGTGAATAAATTAATTAAATATTTTGTATATTTTTATACAAATCTGATATTTTTTCCAGCTAAGTCGAGTAAGGTATAGTCTTTCAAAATCAAAAATGTAAATAACAATATTTTTATATCTGAAATAAAAAAATATTATTTCTGAACTTGAGTGGATCCAAACTATGCACAATTTTTAAGATGAGCACAAATGCCATTTGGTGAAGAAATTTTTAGATTTTTGCCGACTGTATAGGAACCTTTTAAGTATCAGGGTTGAGAAATAATAAGCTTGCTGCGTTGGATATTTTAAAAAGAGGTGATGAGCTAATTTATTTATTAATAATAAGTTATTACGCATCTAGTTAAAAACTTGTACAAACGGCAACAATAACTTTCATTTTATAAAATGGTTTTTTAATTTATTAAAATTGTTCAAGCTTGAAGGCCTTTTTTTAAATTATATTTTTATTCTTCGATATTTCGCTACTCCATTGTGTAGCATCATCAGGAAATAAAAATAACGAACCAATTATATATTAATGAAAAAATTATTGTCACAAAAAATCCAAAAATTATCCAAAGTTAACATTAAACAAAAATAACCTGAGGTTTAAAATTATTTAAAAAAAATGTAAATACAGTTAACGAAACTTAACATTAAAAATGTTGTTAAAATAATGTTACAATTGTATTAACATGTGTACCAAACTTTTTTAAATAATATAACAATAATATTCTATAATATTCTAGGCTTCAGTTTAGTTTTTGTTGTTCCCACATAAACCTTATTACAAGTCTCCTGATCATTTTCCATACAAGGAATTTTTTAAACTATATTTCTGAATCCTATCTTCGGTTTTACCAAACAATCTATTCACCGTATTATAAACTTTGAAAGTAATTTTGTATTTTTCCCTATCTAAAAATGCAGTCTTCTTTAACGGCGCTGATATTCCTGGTATATACGTAAACGTCTTGTATATCTTTGCCTCTAATACGTTGCTTATATTACGTTCTCTCCTAATATTACACTGATTAATTAATTTATAAATCAGCTCCTTTGGAAAACTATTCTCGTCTAATATATTCCAAATCTTTTCTTTAGTCTTTCTAAAAAATGATAAAATTCTTTGCTGTGTTCATAATAATAGTTTTATTGTGCTTTGAATATTAGTTAATAATTCTGCCCGAAGCTGAAGTATCTAAATAAGAAAGTTTTGAATCCTGCTCTTTTTCTATTGTAAATTTTATTTTATTATTAAGCGAATTAAAAGTATCCAACATTGTACTAATTGCACCCTCAGAAATAATACAGAAGAAATCGTCAACATACTTCGTCATCATTCGAGGCTTTTCAACCAAATTTTCTATACACGAATCTAATAACGCCTCCATAACTGTATCTGCTATAATTAAAGAAGCGGGAGAACCCATTGGAAGTCCTTCCTTTTGTACATAAAATCTTTCCTTATACTGAAGATATCTATTGTCCTCTATACAAAATTTAACTATAATTAAAAACAAACTCTTTTTTATTTTCAAGTGTTCTTTGATAATATTCCATTTTTCTTTAATTATGCTCATTGCTAAGTCCACCGGTAATATTTTTCTATATTGATTAAACAAATTCATAGCACAACAGACTACAGTTTGTAGTTGGATTTACATAAATCGTTCAACAATGAAAAACGACTCCAGACTCTAAAATATATTTAGCAAAGTTTATGTGTTTATATTTTTACTTTAAAACTATTTAAAAAAATAAATAAGTTAGTAAGAAAATAAATTTAAAAAATATATGTGTCTCTTCAAGCAACTTTTATTTGGTCAAGTATTACACATTTAAATGTTAACAAAAACACTCTATTATCCTGCAATAATTTATTGTAGAAAATGAAAGAACAACAAAAAAAGACAATTACAAACATAAACAGCAATTTGAATAACTAGAGCATAAAACTTTACAAGATCTACTAAATGTATTGTGTGTGTTACAACAATTTTGAATATAAAACATGGAAATTTGCAAAATTCTCTTAACATTTTGCCAAAACCAATAACATGATGTTTGATGTTATTCTAAGTTGTTTGATTATTTAGTACAATTGCATAAAACACAGATCTACATTCTGCGAGCACATGTATAAAATCATTTCGATTTTGTTTTTGTTGTTCAAATTTCATCCTTTACCCAAATATGATATTGAATAATAATTGTGCTAAGATAAGGATTTTTTTTTTGGTTTTATTTTGATTTCAAAATCATTTCTTATTTTAGTCGCTTTAAGCCGGGTATGGCATTTCTTTTCTATTCAATTTATACATATGTTTCATTACGTATTTCGTTTAAATAAAATATAAATTGTTTCAGAAGAACTTTGTTTTCTTTGTGGGGTGAATTTCATTCCTTTGAGGCATTTTTATACTTTCTTAGAATTGAGCTTTTTAAAGAAATTTTGATTTCTTTTTTAATTTTCATGTGTTTGACGAAATTTTTAGCAACCTTTAATAAATTAGTTATTGTTTTTATCGAACAATTAAGAAAGATATATTTGTATTTTATTAATATAATAAATTTTATAGAATACTGAAAAACTTCTTTTGAACACCAGCAGAATGGAGTACATGCCGCACACACGTCACGAGCCCTCTTTGTGTCTTCAGTAGTAGTGCCTATTGAAAACGTTATCTATTTAACCCACTCAATGACGGAAAAGTTAATACGATAGCTTCTTATAATTTTCATATTATGCGATCATTTTTCTGTTGTTAGAATTATAACAAATAACATTTTTTAAAAAAATTACAAAAAATGTACAATAAAAAAAAGAAATAAATAAACCTACAGTGGTGCAAAATGAGGCCTAATCCAACATAAGAATGATCGCGAACCATGTAAATAATTATTTTGATATTTTCATCAACTGGTGGGTTAAATAGATCATGTTTTCAGTAGATACTACTCTGAATTACACAGATAATAATGACATATGTAGGTAGTGGTACAGAAAATTCCATTCTGCTAGTGTTCCAACGAGGTGAAGCCTAAATAAATTATTCATATTAAATATTAGTTTTATTTTAATTTTATGTATTTCTAGTACATAAAACATAAAATGAATACAAATAATCAACACACAGCAATTTAACAATAACTAAAAAAAATATAGCAAGTAGAAAATTATAATAATTTCATAGAGATTAAAAATAAAAATTTAGTAAACGTAGGTATTTTGTAGAACAAGAAAAAAATTCCACTTGTCAGATTTAGCTTTTGGTTGTTGTAGAAAAATTTTACCAATCGTCCAATTTATTGCTATTTGTTTTTGTAGATCATGTCGCATTTCAAAACTCTTCGTAATTGGATGGTAAATTACTGGAGGATAACGACGAAGAAAGTGATACAGAAGATGAAATATGGTATTGCAATGAATCTAAACGAGTTAATGAAATTACTGTTGGAGAAATTGACAGCGTTTATAATTAAGAAGAAAAAGAAAACGTATTTGAATCTACTAAATATTTCCATTTACATTATTAATATAACGCGACGATATACTCGTATGTTTGTTATTAAAAGTGGCGTCTAGACTAATCGCTGTAATAACAATAGCTATTAGCTATTGGGAGCTATTACCATTAAAGTGAATGATTTGAGATCGCTGCTAAGATGAGAAAAAAACTAGATTACATTTAAAAAAATGGAATAGTTATTTTATTAGAATTACATGATCAACTAAATCAAATGCCTTGATTTGATATATCAGATAAAAAAAATAAAAATATTCTATAAAAGCTACAAACACAAGTAGCAACAGCGATTTAAATCTTTCCGCACATAGGAAAATTGTAATGTTGTGTATTACGAGAACGGATCAATAAGTCCGTGACTTTTCGAACTTCACTCGTAGTTATATGAAATCCAACACTGTTCCCATCAAGTACCACCTGTAAATTTTGAGCAAGTGTCGTTATTCACTTTGCGTTTAACAACTGTTCAAAACATACAACTACGTGTATTTGTTTAAAAATGGAAAAAAGTGAATTTCGAGTGCTCATTAAACAGTATGTTTTTCGAAAAAAAAACCGTCAATCCAAACAAGGAAAAGCTCGACAAATATTATGGAGACCCTGTACCATCGATTTCAATGACAAAAAAGTGGTTTGCTGACTTGCGTTGTGGTCGCACAAGTATACATGACGCTGAACGTTCTGGACGGCCAATTGAAGTCAGTACACCTGAAAATGTCGAAAAAATCTACGATATGGTGTTGACGGACCGAAGAGTAAAAGTGCATGAGATTGTTGTTGCCATAGGCATTTCATATGCCAGTGTGGTTTCGATTTTAAATGATCAGCTGGGCTTAAGAAAGTTGTCTGCAAGATGGGTGCCGCGTTTGCTCTCAATTGACCATAAACGTAAACGTATGTCAACTTCAAGGGATTGTTTGGAGTTGTTTAGCCGCAATCCGAATGAGTTTTTGCGGCGTTTTGTAATTGTGGATGAAACATGGACCCATTACTGTACTCCGGAGACCAATCTAAACAATGGGTATCGCCGGGTGAAGCTGCTTCGAAGAAGACCAAAGTAAGTTTGTCGGCCAATAAAGTGATGGCAAATGTTTTTTGGGCTGCACGCGGGATACCAAATCGATTACCTTCAAAAGGGAAAAACAATAAACGGCGAATATTATGCCAACTTATTAGACCGATTTAATGATGATTTAAAAAGAAAACGACACCATATGTCCAAGGTTCTTTTTCATTAAGATAAAGGATTTAGCCCCTAGCTACTACTTCCTATTTCCAAACCTAAAGAAATGGCTCGGTGGAAAGAGATTTAGCTCCATATATGAAATTATTGACCAAACAAATGCCTATTTTAAGGACCTCGAAAGATCCTATTTTTTGGAAGAGATACAACAACTGGAGAAACGTTGGACTAAGTGTTTTGAGTTAAAAAGAGATTATGTTGAAAAATAAAAGTCACGGACTTATCGATCCGCCCTCGTATAATAAAAATAAATCAAGCATAAATACTTGTTCTATAAAATTATTGTTAAAACTAGATCCCAAAAAATCACCACCAACCATGTTTATGGAAATATTATAATGAATTCACATATAAATAATTCTAAAGGTCTAACTACATTACTTGTTGTTGTCACTGTAATAAATAACATTCTTGAATATCTCCCAATACGTAATTTACATTTTTATTCATTGTTCATGCATATTTATTGTTGAAAAATGGTTTAATGCTTAAACTAACAAACACCACTTTTGGGCTTCGTATAATTCCAGAACGACACAAGGTAAGTTATAATTCAAGCTGCTTATGCATAGCTGCGCTGGTGCTAGATCATATTTATCCATAATCATATGCCATCTCAAGAAAATATATGTTTATTGCCATTTGTAGATATCCAAGTGTGGATGCGATGGGGCTATAGCCTTATTACTACTTTATTATGCAGGATGAGTGATAATAAATGAGGTCGACATCTTAAGCTTATTTATTTATTGAGAAACTTACGTGTATTGAGAACCGCAGGAGATGCTTTAGCACTAACATATTTTACTGTTGTGAAGTTTTATTGCCTTCCTAGAAGATTGGAGAAATGTGGGTTTCACTGTTATATCGTTATACGGAATAGGGTTACAGTGTTATCCTTGATAAAAAGCCGATCAGCATAGAGTCAATTAGCCAGCTGATCATATACTCTTTGCAAAGAATTTCTTCTTTAGCAAGAAAATATACACTTAACATCATTTAGATTATTGTATAATATCAGATGTAAGATACATACTGGATTCATGGTCCTATTATCATTTGATTGTATTAGTTAAACTACCCGCACTGTACGTTCAAAAGCAAAATACTACTTTAACATAATAAGCTAAATTTATTGTATTTCTATTTATAAATTATAACGTAAGCAAAACGAGTTGATTTATCAAAATTTTTCAGGGGCCGTCAACGAGCCTGTTTGCTCGACGCAAAAGTGGCATATAAAAATATTTGCATAGTTGAAAATTTAATTGCTTAATATTATGTTCACTTTATCGGTTGCCCATAGTCAGCATTATGTCAGGCCAAATATTTTTAGAAATTTAATGGATTAAAAAGACAACAACAATCTTTATAAGCATATTCACATGAATTTCTGTTTACAAACTAAACTGTTAAATTAAGAAAAGAACACACTTGCATTTATATTATTCTTAAACAGTATATTAACTTGTAGACAAGGCTTCTGAAAATTTAATTTATAATATATTTTACTAGTTCGACAATTTAAAAAAAAAATAATATTGTATGGATACAAATATGTGGTTATTCCTAATAACCATTGAAGTATAACACATAACATAGTTTAATACCGGCATAGTTATGATAATTATGTCACGATAAGTTGCAACCACAAATTTCCTCCTTGTGTCCAAAAACACAAAATAAACCTTGATAAATATTTCCCGAATTTGCAAAAAAGGGCCAGAAATAAATATCAAGCATACACTGCAAACAAAGGAACTAAGAAATACATTTTGGTATTTTTATTAACAACTTCCTTCCAGTGTGATTTTTATTCTGTCACTTCCGTGGTCAGCATATTTGCAAACTTGTGCCAAACTTTGCCGACAATGGAAGGAAATTTGTTATAAATCACGATTTAAAAAATTTTATACACAAACAAAATATTTATCATTATATTGATCAACAGCAAAGTGTTTTGTATGTAGCAAAAAGTACGGGAAACCTTTGAAGACAGAATTGTAGTGTGAATTTTTTTTAAGTATGTAAGGAAAAGTAACGAACGCTTCAATTGTAAAAAGGAAGATGTAACTTAGCAGCATGTGGATGTGGATAATAACAAATATTCGACTTCATTGGGTAAAGGGCTTTTCAATTACATATTGCCAATATTATTTCGACGCAACTTACAAATCTGTGTTTTATTTCTCAGGCACTTATTACAAATCATCATTAAAACTAATGTAAAGGGCCATATACACGGTCATGTACACGTACAGGAATTCTGACCGCGTAAATTTAGCTTAGGAATAAAATTTTTATGAATATAAGTGAAAAATTCTTATTATCAACTAGAATGACTATGCTAACAGGTAAAGTTGTTGTACATGGGACGACGTGCATCTACTCGGGGTGCAGCACGGGGCAATGCACCGCGAAAAACTACTGTTTAGTTTATTGTAAATTTTAGGCCGGCATTACCGGTCTTAATTATGTAGAGATAGCTACCGATCAATGATACAAAATTTATTTTTGAATACAATAAAAGATAAAATTTTATTAGACAACTAGCAGAATGAAATGCATTTCCTTTGCATTTTATTCTACCTGCTTTTCTTCTATTTAATTCTTTATTACCTTTCTTTTGGACGTTGCCAATGCACACTCTCTACTGAGTTCCAAAGTTTCTAACAAAGACTCATATAAGAATTATTGCTAAGGTAATATGTTGATTTGCATACTATGCATCTAAATCTTCATAACATTTTTGTGATATTTATTTAACGAAAAATAGTCACTCAACGTAGTTTATTTTTGATTTATATTGAGGAAAAAATAACGTTTGAAACATGTGGTTAATTAAAAGCTAATAATATTGTTTTGTACAATTGAAAGAGGAAGAAAGGACACAAAACACGCCGTTAGTTTCTTTTGGTAACTTTAACAGGTTTATTTTAGGTTCTTAGGGAACTACGAAGGATTTTTTAACATTTGTTCAAATAAAACACAAAAAATAAACTTTAAAATTTAATAGTAATTAGATAAGCACAACGACAACAAAAACAATATTGTGATTGTAAAAATAAATAAGAACATAGTAATTTTGAATTCATATTTTTATGGCATGAGAATCTTCCACATCTATTATTGTTAAAATAAAGTTTGAACCAATTGAATGTCTTCAATAAGTTATTATTTGTTTTTGTTGTAAGTTGAGTAATAATATTCTTTTCTTTTTTTATTAAATAATTAGTTATATACACTTTTAAATATAAAATACACAAATTGTTGTTGTAATTGTAGTTAATAACAATAGTTTGAAAAATTAAGGTAGGTTTTGTAGTTGCTCACTCGGATGATATTTTGCAATTAAATCTTTTTCTTCAACAGCGAAAACTGCTGCTTGAGAGCGCTGAATTCGCTCTGAGCTCTGCTGTATGATGAAAATTTACTCAGAATGTCATTATCTTGAACCTCTGTGTGTAGAGTTAGAGTTTGTTTTTCGGGCTTTTCGATTGATTTGAGCGGGTTTCGATTTGGCCATTCTGATGGAGGTTTATTTAACCATGATGGTCCATGCCACCACAGATTGTTACGAGCAAGATCTTGGGTTTTGCAGCTTCGTGTTCCAAGGTCAGCCGGGTTATCATGAGTTGGGACATGTCGCCATGTTGCATTTGGTACTAAACTGTGGATTTGAGAAATTCGATTCGCCACATAGGTTTCCCATGAATAGGGTGGTTTTGAAAGCTAACCTAACACTATGGAAGAATCGGTCTACAAGTTTATTTCGCTAATATCGATATTTAGTGAAGAGATGACATAGTTAACGAGATTTGCTAGGAGAAGTGCATCATTGAGTTCTAAGCGTGGAAGTCTAACTGTTTTTATTGGGGCTACTTTACTTTTAGCAATTAGTAAATTTGTAAATGTGTTGTGATGATTTGTTTCACATCGAATGCATAAAGCGGCACATTATGCAGCCTTCGATGCATCTGAGAACCCGTGAATTTGAATTGTGTCCGAGGGCGTATACTGCAACCAACGTGGGATGGAAATTGTTTCCCTGTACGTGAGATCTTCCACGAGGTTGTTCCATTTGAGTAGGGATTCTGATGAAACACTTTCATCCCATTCTAAGCCTTCTAACCATAATTGCTGCATGAGAATTTTTGCTCGGATGACTATAGGTGCCAGGCATCCAGCAGGGTTAAAGAGTTTTGTAACAGATGAGAGAATCCGTCGCTTTGTGATCTTTTCGGATTGTTCAATTGGAGAAAAATTGTATGTAAAAGTGTCAGTGAGTGCATTCCACTTTATACCAAGGGTTTTGGTAGAGCTTGCTTCGTGGAAGCGAAGGAAATCTAAATCATAAAGATCTTCTTTCGGCAAATTTGCAAGTAACTGCGGGCCATTTGCAGTTTTCTTTTTTAATGGGAACCCTGCTGATTTTAATACTTCTATGAGCTGATTTTGAGCAGACAGCGTTTCTTCTATAAAAGAATCACCAGTAAGAATATCATCCACGTATGTTTCTGTGCGCAGAATGGAAGCTGTTTTAGGGAATCTGGATTCGGATTCTGAAGCGAGTTGTAAAAGGGTCCGAATCGCGAGATATGGGGCACAGTTAACGCCAAAAGTTACCGTTTTTAATTCATAATCCTTTATAGGTCCATCTACTTGGGACTGGAATAGAATTCGCTGAAAGTGTCTATCAGCGGGGTGTACCAGTATTTGGCGATACATTTTCTGTATGTCGCCACTAAAAACGTACAGATATTTTCTTCAATTGATTATAATCGAGATTAATTCATTTTGCAGACAGGGGCCTGTGTGTAGAATGTCAATGAGAGAGAATTGTGATTTTGACTTTCTGGAGGCATTAAACACGACTCTTACTTTTGTCGTTTTATGTTCTGGGCGAACAACTGCGTAGTGAGGTAAATAGTAAGAATCACATTTACTATGACAAATTATTTCTTTTGATGGAATTTCTTCCATGTGGTTGAGAGTTAAGTACTCATTTAAAACTTCCTTATATTGAGCTTGAAGTTGAGGGTTTTTTAATAAGTTTCTTTCTATGCTCGAGTACTGAGCTAAGGCTTCAAATCGAGATGAGCCTAAGTAAATTTTGTCGGGGTATTCAGAAATAAATGGTAAATGTACGATGTATCTACCATTTTCATTTCGTGTAGTCGTTTCCGTGTAAAATTTCTCACAGAACTCTTCTTCATGTGATTTTGGGCGAGTTACAAAGATTTCTTCCTGCTCCCAAAATGTTCTTAAGAGTTTATTTAGTTCCTGAGATTCGTATGGGGCTACAGATGTCGTGAAAGCTTGAATGGTTTGGGTCTTTACTGGGCCGCTTAGAACCCATCCAAATATGGTGTTATAAGCTGAAGCTTGACCACAAACCTTCTTTTTAATGCCTTCTATATTGAGAAAATGCTCATAATCATTGCCTAAAACCAGATCTATTTGAGACGATTTATAAAATGTAGGGTCGGCTAGATCTAGTTCTGAGAGTTCGATCGAATGACCGATTTTGAAAGAGTAAGCGGGAAGATGATTCGTTACCTTAGGCAATATTATGGCTGTAATGGGATCTCTAAGATTTTACCTTCTTGCATAAAAAACAAATTCGCACTGTTTGTTCGCTGATTGTTTTTGACCGCCAATACCTGTAATTTCGAAGTGAGATTTCTTAAAAGGTAATTGCAGTCGAGTTCGTACTCTTTCTGTTAAAAATGACCGTTGAGACCCAGGATCAATTAAGGCTCTGACGGTATAAAGTTCACCCCTGTATTCTATCTGTATTATTGCCGTACGCAATAAAATATTTTCATTGCTACTTGAGCAGTTGGCTTGTATGTGTCGTGATGTGCTAGGAAGTCCACTTGAAGGATCAATCTGATTACCTTTTGAAGGGATTTTAAAATATTTCTGAGCACTTTTATTGTTATTGGTGGAAATTTCTCTACCTTCTGAGTTTCCTGGGCTTTGTGTGGAGTTATAGGGGTTTTGTTTCATGTGCAACAGAGTATGATGGGATTTTTTGCAATATAAGCAGGTATGCTTACTTTTGCAATTCGCTTTAATGTGTGATAAAGCTAAACACTTATTACAGAATTTGTTTTTATATACAAAATCAATTCTTTGCTATACTGTAAATGCTCTGAATTTTGGGCATAACCTCAGAGAGTGCTCTTCATTACATAGTTTGCAAGATGTGCTTAAGTTTTCTTGTGAAACATGTGTTTGTACAATTGATTGTGGTTTTCTTGTAAGACTAAACCCCTCTTTAGAGGTTTTAATGCTTGTGAGCCTTTCTACAGCTTCATACCTATCAATGAGGAATTGCGACATTTGAGATCATTCTGGCAGCTCACGGGGAGAAGTGAGCGATTGTTCCCAAAGGGCTAGAGTCAAGTCTGGGAGTTTTGTTGAAATCAACCGAATTAGAATCGGATCCCAACTTTTCACGTCGACTCCTAGTGTTCTTAGTGTTGCTAACGAGTCATTTACTAAAGATTGTATTCTTCTTATTGACTCGCTGTCTTCACTTTTCGCTGTTGGGATATCAAAAAGAATCTTTATTTGATTATCAACCAGTACGCGCTTGTTTTCATAGCGAGTCTTTAGTGCATTCCATGCGAGTTCAAAATTGTCGTGAGAAAGAGGGTATCTTTTAACTATGGCACCTGCTTCACCCCTCGTTTTATTTCGAAGGTGGTACAGTTTTGTGACGGGAGTAAGTTTTGTGTGTTTGATATATACAGCAGTGAACATATCACGAAATGAAGGCCATTGTTCGTAACTGCCACTGAATATTTCTGTGTCGCAGGGAGGAATTTCATGCAATTATTTGAATTATCCTGCACAAAAGTTTGGGCAGGCGCATTTTGGTGAGTAGAAAAACGGGAGTTGACTGGAATCTCGGGTTGGACGGGCTATCTGATTGTAAAATTGTTATCAAGTCTAGAATTCTGGAGGTACAGTCGTAGTACGCTTCTGTACATTCTTCAAATCTATCGGTTGCCTCCTGTCTAAACTCGGATGTAATTTCTCTGTTCCTAGTCAGGACAACTACTTCGTAAGAAGCATCTACTCTACCCCATCTTGCTTCTAAGTCTTTTAACTTCACCTCTAAAATGGTTTCATTTTGCTCTTCCACCGGGGTTGCATTAAATTTCTTACAGAATTTTAGCAAGTACCCACAATCAAATTCGAACCGCTCTTTTGGAGTAGGGTTATATTCCTCACTGGATGTATTAGGCATATTTTAAAATTTAGGGGAAAATTAGAGAGGTTAAAACTTATGGTTTAGGTTCTTTTAGGTGTGGCAATGTTAATATTTTAGATAGAATATCTAAAATCGCCAAACGAGGGATTTTTAAATTGGCCTTTTAATAGTTGTTTAATTTGAACAAAAAAAGTGTTATTTAACACGAGACAAGTTGGGAAATTGGGTTTAAATAATTTTGAATTCAGAGTTGATAAGAGAATTGAGCGCAAATTTGAGACTTGTGTATTAAATTATTTATATAGGTTTTATATATACCGAGTTCTCTTATTTCACTTACACGGGAGTAAAATTAATAAAATTTTCACAAATTTATTTTCTGGAAAAAATTATTTATTTTTTTTTTTAATTATTCATTGGTGTTTAATATTAAATTCCGTATCCAATTTGATAAAAGAGTGCTCACTGGTAACACCGTTTTTATTTATTTATATGTTCCCCAATGGTAACATTGATTGGTATTTACTAAACCAGGTATGGGAGAGTGAATTCTGCAATTTTAACTTTTCACGAATTAATAATTTTTAAATTATGAGAAAATATATTTAAATTTTAATTAATTTGGGTGTAATTTCATAATAATTTATATAGTGCGCATGTATTTTTAGTAATAATTATGAAAATTGAGTTTATTTTTTCTTGAGAGGGAAAATATATAAATATATAAAAATTAAATGAGGAGAACTTTCCGTTTCTGATTAATATGTTTCTCAAAATTAATTTATGTTCTCTCTGTATATCGTAATTTTAATTTCTTTGGGTTAAGTGCGTCTTAAATGTATGCGTTTATTTTAGTGGACTGTATTGTGTTATTTTTTAAGAGACACTTTTTATTTTATATGTATTTTGTATGTATACAAGCAAGAGAGAACAACCACCATTAAAGGTAAGTGAATTATTTAATCTGTAGTGTTTAAGAGATCGTGAAACAAAATTTCGATTGCAACTAGCTTTGAAAAAAATTTTAAATATGTATGTATGTACAAGTGTATGCAGATATATAGTATATATATATTTAATTTTTTTGTTGTATTCTTTTCTATGTACCTACATATGTACATAGTATATATTGTAATATATACTAATTAACTGACCATTTAACGGATCACTTAGCGGTATATTAAAGAACTTTTTGTTGTAATATTTCTCAATTTTTCAGAATATTATTTTTAAAACAATACATACATACATTTGTGTTTCTAAAAATTTTATTTTTCTGGTTCTTTTTTCACTTCTTTGCCTTTGATGTTTCTCACTTTCATATAAATGCATAGATATAATGCATGTGTATATTTGTAGGTAATTGTATACTTACGCTTTATTTTTGGTGGTGGTTTTTAATTTTGCTCACTTTTATTAATTTTGTTTGTTGATGCCTGCTGGATCTTTTCACTTTTTTAACAACTGAATGCTAAAAATATTTCGTACCAAGGTACTTTATGTCAAAAGACCACTTTTGCTGTGTTTAATTTAAATTTGGAAAATTAAGTTATAATTCTTCCTCTTCCAAAGTCATTGTGCCGTCACGTGCACAAGTAATTTTTTCACCAAACACTTTAAGCGCTAAATGTCTGAAATAAAGTGTGTGAATAATTGAAAAAAGTTTGAAATTGATAATATTGACACATAAATACTTAATGTTTTTTTCCTCTAAGTGGTTGAACATTATTTTCTTCTACGGATAATTGAAATTTAACTCAACCTTAAAGTAATTGCGTTTGACTGAAAATTTTAACTTTACGAAAGCTTTTAAATTCTTCTTAACGTTTGTTAAAGCTAAAGCCAAAATAAATAAGTAGACAGAGTTATTGTAAATTTATTTTGGTTAACTTAAAACTTCGTCCTTTTGCTCTAATAGTACTACTGAATAAAAAACCACTTTAAACAACAAATAAAACAGTTCTACCACGACTATAACTCATATTCTTATATTACCATTACACAGCGGCACTAACTGACTTTAGTTGTGATGTTTAATACCAGCTTTGGCAATATTTTGAGGCTGGTTTCTGGTCATTGTTTGATATTCTAAGCCATATGGAGAAATATTTTAAAGGAAACCCATTAAATGTTCATATTCGGAATTCCCATCGAACTGAAGCTAATCAGATCGATGGTACTAGATTTGAGCAGCTTTTGCACTTATATAACCGTGCACCGATAAAGAGAATTCACGAGAAATTTTAGAAAGTTAGAGGTTTTAAAATTCAACACGAGGTTAAAAATCAAGCAAAACATCTACTATAATTCAAAAATAATATCAACATATAGCAATGGTACAAAGAATGGAATTTCAGATAAAATAGAAATTTACCGAAATTTCGCTACAAAATTTAAATTAAAAAGTTTTACATTTTACAAAATTGCTCACCTGCACAACTCGAATTTTAAATTTTCTCAAAAAAATCATGAAAATATTATTTTATTATAAAAAATCGGAAATTCATCAAAAATGCAAAAATTTTGAACAAAAAAAAATAAAAATGGCAAAATTAATGCCATTAACATCTGAAGTTAAACAAAAAACGTTTACAAAAGTCAAAAACAAAAAAAAAAAAAAAATACTAACAAACTTAGCTGTACTCTTAATATTATCATTCCTATCGAGACCTTATGCACCTTTTTTAAGCTTTAGTCTTATTTCATTGAATTTTTCGGAAAGAAAATTACAATAAGTTATTAATCATTCTGAATGTAATAACTAATCTATTGTATTCAAATCTAAATATACTATATATTAGTGGGTTGGGTGAACCGTCTCGCCAGTCTGTGGTGCCCGCGAAATTTTTATATCCGTACAAGGGTGTCAAGGTGGACCTCTACTTTGTGTACGTATTTCGACGTGTATGTTTTTACTTCATCCTGGATAGTGGGAACTTCTAGATCTATATAGATATTTTCATTTCTTATATAGCAGGGAGATCATATGATAAGTCGTAAAATCCTCTTC
This sequence comes from Phania funesta, assembly GCA_963932375.1. Lineage (NCBI taxonomy): Eukaryota > Metazoa > Arthropoda > Insecta > Diptera > Tachinidae > Phania > Phania funesta. The sequence continues at coordinate 100,030,994 of OZ010652.1, forward strand.
TTTGTAACTTGTAATTTGTTTTTTCGTAGTCTGATATATCCATACTACGGTGCTGATTAGGCTTAATATCGTCAAAATATCCACAATTTGAAAACATTTTGGTGGCTCCAATTTGGTTTTTAAATTTGGGTACAAATTTATTTTGGCTGGTGAATATTTACCAATTTTATTTTCTATAATATTGACTGTTCGTTAATTTTTGAATTATGGTAAGTTTTTAAAAACTCCTAAGTTATATGGGCGAAATCTGTCTTAAAAATTTTTTATATAAATATTAAGATTAGCTTCAAATTTAAATTTCTTGGCCAACATATAAAAACAAACATGGGAAAAGCTGTTTGAGTATTTAAACTTCATGGTCTAGTACCCTTTAACATTAAAACAATATTTTTTCTACTCCTACTAAACTAGCCAGACCGGTTTTGCGTTAAATATTTTCTGGGGAATTATAAAAAAAATAAACTTGTTTGTTTCTGTTTAATTTTATTATTTTTATTACCCATCTAACATACAGCATCGAAAGGAACACAAGCGGTTAAAGCCCACCCTCTAATGTACATTATATACAGACATGCAAGAAAGCTAAAGGCCTTCGTTTTTAAAAGAAGCATACAATTATTTGACGCCCCCCATGTAGGCATAATTTTCGAAGTTACTTATGTTTACGTTCTTAGCGTTTCGTTACCCGGTTTGTAAAACAAACCCCAATCCCTTGCTACACGAGTTCGTATTTTTGGAGAATTATGGCCATTACAACGAATTCTACTTGAATATTTAACTAAGCGCTTTAAATTGACTATGTTTTACTAAAATTATAAAGCTTATTTCTGTTATCTAAAACCTTGTATCTGATTGTCTTCCATAACATTAGATTTTCTTTTAACGCACTTTCCCAGTTCTTGTCTTACTCATTGTTTTGGTACTGCGGCATAAGTTAAATATTTTTTTTCTTAAGATAAAAGGTTTTTTTGTAATTTCTTGACTACAAATTATTACTTTGCGGATTTTTCGTTCATACCAAACACTACTAACGTTGGGGTTTGGCGCTATAGAATTGTGCGAGGATTAACAGAGATTATTGTTTCGTATCTTTAAGATGTTTGTGTTTTGTTGACTGTACAAAATAAACCTAAGTAAATGTAGCTAAAGTTGCCTTTGTGTATTTTGGGTGAATGTCAATAAATTTCGCCCAATTACTTTTTTAAGTTGAAGTAGCACAACGTAGTATGTGTTATGCTGTTTGCCGCTAAACAAGTGGCAAAAATAAAGAACAGATCAAATTATAGAAGAAATCGTTATATAATATCGCCAATACCTCTAACTCAGTTACAGAAATAATTACGGCTCATCATTATGTAGAAACTCACCCCAATGCAATTTAAAAAACTCGACACAATATTAAACTCAGCAAAAATATCCTCCTCATTCTATTCGAAGCTAATATTACACCAATCTACGTAAAAAAAACAAATTTTAACAACTAAACTTTATAGACATTTTGTCAATAGTAAAAACGTCCCTATAAAGCAAATAGTTAATAATGTTAAAATAAGCTTGATTGCAACGAAAGTCCAAAAAACAGTAGCAAACTGCGGAAAAGTTACCCTTAAATACACCTTACCGCAATCAAAAATCAAAACAACTCCACCTTGGTTACTTCAAAGTAGTTCCATTAACACCTCTCTTAATAAACTTGCAAAATTAAACAATAGTACAGCAGAATTCAGAAGAATCTTTGCTATGACAAACAAAAATGCTACCAATTTATTTACCGTTGATTCAAAAAGGGACTATTTAACAGTTTTTAGTATTACCACGGATGAACGTATTATAAAATTTACAGCCCTACCGTGATACAGCTCTATATATTCTGCTGAGTTAATTGCAATTCATGAACCTTTGTGCCATATCAAAGGAAAACATTGGAAACTTACTAAGTGGTCAGATCCGCTTTCTTCGTTGCATACAATTCTGAATACTTCGGATAATAACATACAAATTCTCTAACACTAGAAATATTCTAGTAAATACATTTCCTAACTTTATATTGCTATAGGTTCTGGGCCACTGCCAAATACAAGGAAAAGAATTTTAAAATTCTGCTTGGTAGCTACAATTTCAATTCTGTTTAGAGGCTACAAAATATCCTCTTTATTTCAGATAAACCTTTAACCGTAGAGAAGTTTATGGTTTCTTCTTATCTTAAACATATCGCAACCTACGCTTAAAGCTAGGTTCTTCTGGTATAGAAGATTTAATTCCCAACGAAACTCAGTAGCTAATCAAAAAATAGCTATAGATTAAACCAAACTAAAATTGGAAGACTTCGTCTTGGTCACACTAGACTTTCCAACGGATCAATATCGAACAACATTTTAAACTGTTTTGTAATTGCAACATATCTTTTCCCACTAAGCCATACAATTTCCATATGCTAATTCTAATCCCTCTTCTTCCAGCATGAAATTATTAATCCAGTTTCTGGGAAAACCAAATCTTTTAACCAAATCCAAACGCTTGTAAAAAAATGAAGTTATGTAAATAATATATAAATTTACTTAAAGCATGTCAGTATGGCCCTTATGTATTTTAGCTAATAATTCTAATTATTAGAATAATAAATTAATAGAAGTAATCAAAATAGTTAATATTATTCAGTATAGCTGTGCGTTTTAAGAATTGCGTAAAAATAGGATTTTTAAAAGCTTACAACTAGTGTTATACAAATTTTAAATTTGCAAAGTCTGTAATTTCTTCAATAATTACTTAAATAAATTTGATTAAAGCACACTTTAAAATAATTAATTTAATTTATTGGAATAGATATTCCAAAAACTTTAAAGCTTGTTTATTAAATAAGTAATTTAGTCACGAATAATGATATTTGATTTCAGGTTCAAACTAAAATAAACTTTTAACAGATGTATTAATAAATTTTTAGTGTGATTTTCTCAAATAGTTTAAACTGACAAAACTTTGATATCAAAACTTCTCTTATTTCACACATTTTACTAATAATCTCCAAAAAAAGAGAAATATATATATATCGTAACTACTAAAAATATGTTTCTCCGAATTATGGTATTGCCTATAACTGTAATGTTATATCACATATTCACAGTAATTTTTATGGTATTCACATTCTAATCATGTTAAAATAAAACATTTTTGTATTATTATTATTACACATTCTAATAATTTAAATGAAAAAAATCGCAAACTAATAAAAAAAGTGTTTCGTGACCATATAGTTATTGTAATATTATTCAAAATTATCTTAATAAAATATGATTAAATGGACTACAGTCCATTGTCATTAGCATATGATTAGAATTTCTTATATAATAACTATACGGGACAATTTTGTAATTTAAAATTACCATACATTAGTCGTATTAAATCTCTACTTTACTTGACTTTACCGCTTGAAGCTCATTGATTAAGTACCATAAAGTTTACATAGCAGTTTTATTAATTACGATTTGCACAGAATTTCCTATTGAGCAATCAGCCCTCTAAAGCTTAATTTGAATCGACAATAATAAAATAAAGTTTTATCCAAAGGATTTTTTTATAAAGACTAAATCTTTGTATTTAAAAGTTTCGTGTATAATCTATGTGACGTTGCATTGTTCAAGTAGCCTTGTTGGTATTAAGATCTCCGTCCGAGAAATGAACACCGGCACCGACCTAATTTCACAAAAAAAATTTTAATTCTCCAGACTTAAAGAAGCTTATAAAAAATCAAGCGAAAATATAAAATCTGAATTTTCACTAAAAATTCAGTGAAGCACTGAAATCTAAAAAAATGGACTCATAATTTGAATTTAAAAACAAATTAAATACTTCATCACATATATTTACTAATTTTCATAACTTATAGTAATTTTACTAAAAATCCAAGTGCCTTAGTAATCAATCGAGTGCCTAAATAAGAGTGCACTGTGGAAATCGTTGCTGCAATAAATCGATTGCTTTATGCATGGTTCAGCAATTGGCGCTGCCGTGCTTACGTATATTTGTTTTTGTATTAAAAAGATCTATCTGAAAACATATTAAATATTTAATTTTAGGTTTCCTTAAATCTAAGTTATCACCTCTGCTCCTACTTGTTTATATCAATTTTTCAAGCAAGGCAAAATCAGTATTGAAACTTAATAAAAGTTTGAAAAACCACAAAGCTTTATTCCTTGCCACATGTTATTAGTTGCACATGACAATCTTTGGCTATGCTAGCTAACGCATATATTTGTTTAACTTAAAAAACGCTAATTTGTAGTCAATGCTAATATAACCGCTGCAATAAATTAAATGTAATTATTTACTTTATAGGAATTGTTATTTTTCAGCGAAATGCGCTGTGAGAAATACTTGACTCATATTCTGAGACGCTCTAGAAAACCCTTGTGCCAGACAATTCTGAGGCGAATTGACTACAGGGCTGACGAAAAAAGTCGTCTATATTATATAACAAGACAAATAGAGTTTCTTTATTCCAACTTTTATTCACGCATACATCTAATCTACTTATATCATTCTGATATAATATTATGCTTGTGTACATACTTTTTACCTCTTGCTCATCTTAATACTGTGATCTTCATATTAACTAAAATTTTACATAAGCCTTACAAATTATTCACTTTTAAAGCAAAAATTTTTATAAGTTGATTTAAAAATTGCAAAAAAGGTATAAAATTAATCGAAAAAAATCCTTTTAAATTGAATTGAAAAGCAACGCAAAACCAGAAAGATAAAATACAAGAAGGATATTTATAATACGTTTAACAAAGTCGTATCATATATTTATCGGAAGAATACTGCTATTTTTACCTCCACCCTTCACAATAAAGGAAATTGTTCTTTAAAATATTATTTATATTACTTAATTACTTTATCTATGGACGCATGGTTCTTTGTATGTTGAATTCATTTAATTGAGTTTTTGGTTTGTATGTTGTATAGAATTGACAATAACTGTTAGAAGTAGCGCAAAAGTTGAAATGAAATGTTAAGCTTTTAAATGTGTACCCTTAATACATTTTGTAGCTATGTTCAGTGTCATAATTAGGATTTATATTGTTTAAAAAATTGCAGCTATTTTATGACAACACAGAAAAAAGAAACTTACATTTTTGTTTTGAAATTCTAGTCTCCCTTAAATGTTGCCAACTTTTTAAATCATTTGAAAAAAATAAGACAATTGCATTAAGTTTAGTTACATTTCTTATGTAATATATTTAACTTATTATGGCCTTTCGTATTCTGTTCTCTCGGAGGCTTAAAATTTTCTAAAAATTAAAATGTGAAACCATTGAGAAGCTTTAGCTACTTTTAAATATATCGGATGGACATTGATCATACATAAGCGAGACTATTTTTTCTTAAATAACGAGTTTAATACACAAGGCGGAACTGCTTTCGTAAAGTTATTTGAATAATGAATCTATAGCATGACATTGCATTATTTTTCTTCCAAAAATACTGGTTACATATATTACACAATAATATTTAAAATTTTATTTTTTATTGTTTTAGTGTTCTTCCTTCTAATTTCATAATTGTTGAATATAGATTTGTATTTTTGTGTTAGCGACATAAATAATATAAATAAATAATAATAAATAAATATAAAAAAATATATTACTTTTTTCACCGCTTGACCAGATGTAGATTTTATTCACTAGCTCAGTGTTTGTACGTACATATGTTTGCCAATTTTAAACCAACGAGTAAAAAGGGACACAACAATGATATCCGGTTACGACATGTGAATTAAGCTGATCAGCGGTTTCCACGATTAAGGTGCAAAGCAGCAGTGAAAGCAGCGAGGCTTAAAAAGTTGGGGTGAAGCAATGTTGAGTTTAGTCTTGGCTACGGATCGTTCGTGTTTAGTTTAGTTTTAAGTTTAATCATTATACAAATTGTGTTAGAATTAAATACGTTAAAATATCAAATACGAATTGTGTTGAATAAATTTTATTCATTGAATTTATAAATCCGTGTATTAATTCCTAGAGCGCCGTTGACCGCACCTAATATTATATTTTTTTCATAAATCGGATTATGAATTTGTTAACTGCCATACACATTTTTTCTGCTGTTTTTTATTATGATGTTTGTTTTTGTAACTGCTGCTTGCTTTGGGACTTCAAATTTTTGTTGGCGAATTTATATTATGCATTTTCATAGCGTTCCGCTTTTCGTTGGCTTCAACAATTTTGCATATCTGCATTAACTAGCAATTATTTTGACCTTAAAGTTTTATATTTTTTTCGTTTTACTGACCAGTTTGCCTGCCAATCTCCATAATGATTTGGTATCAATGACGCTATATAACAGACGCCGATACAATAACATGACCATCACAGGCAATGAACATCTGTCTATCCTTCATAAGCGTACATATTTAAATTGTTGCTTCACCAATTCGTAATTAAGAAGAAATCTAGAAAACACAAATGAACATGCCGTTATGACTAATAAACTCTTATAAAAAATTATTGGCGCACCAATAAAACTGAAACGAGAACACAGTCATGAGGATGGGATTTGTAAAAAAGCCAGAAAGCGTATTCGATTGCCAATATTTATTGCTATTATTCAAAATAAACTATAACAAGACAGCAAAGGAAGTTTCTTAAATTTGTCTGCTAAAAACCCAAACTTTTTATATATCTTATTTTTTGTTTACAGGAAGACACTATTGTGATATTTAGTTTCTACCACAAGTTTATAGAAAACTTAGAGAGCATTTTGTATTATATATATTGTCAAATAGAAGAAAACATTCAATGGTATTTTCATAAAATTTATATAATTGTGAATAATGTATTTAATAATTTTAATTTTTAAAATTTTTCAGGCTTTTATAAAAGAAATTCTTTTATGTTTATCGATCTTTTACCACTTCGTTGTGTAATATTAGGTAATAAAATATTTTTTTAACAGTCTCAAATTAACTAACATACTCGTAATATGTATTTAAACATATATTTGTCACGAAAAAATGTAATATATATTAAAATTTACAGAAAACCAAAAATGACATGAGTCTTAACAATAATATCGTATTTACACAAAAATACTTAAAAATATTTCATTATTTGTTGAAAGCAGAAGTTAACATTAAAATTTAAATAATTTTACATTTAACGTCTGTACAAAACTTATTTAAATAACAAAATAAAATGAAAGGCACTAAAAAATGCTAAAAAAAGGTGCTGCCATACAAGTTTTTTTTGTAATCCATTTCGGTATCTAAATGAAAAAAATTAATTTTGTATTCCTTTGAAATTAATTTTTACATTCTCTATGTGGTATTAATATATTAATTAAAAGTTTGTTGGTAGCGTATACGTATTAAATTTTATACGACTGTGTGAATTTTAATTAATCATACGCATTAGTATGATTAAAAAAGTTCTGAGTTTAATGTTATTATCAAATGATTTATTTAATATAATAGAACTGATTATTCCTTCTCACAGTGGGATAAAATACAGCTTAAGGTTTTAGTCGCATTCACATTGCACCTGAACTCTATAGCACACATAATTAAATCAATATAGAAACAAATTCAAACTTCAACTCGCCACATTAAAAGTAAACGAAAGTTATTTTTTGTAGAAATATTTTTGGATATATTTGTTAAATTTAAAATATGGAAACACATCCCGCATCAATCGCATCTAATTGACAGAAGCTCATGGTATAATCTCCTTGATAATTTCTCGCAAATATATTGTTGTAGAATATATGCTTTCACTATACTGTTGGTATACAATACAAATGGCAACAGAAAAGATACAGATATTTAAATATTTCTTATAAACGAGGATTTACAATGCATCGCGGACGGGATAATATTTTTATCCTGCCAAAATTTCTAATTATTCCAATAATACACTATGCAGGTCGGAAGCCATGATCTTTGCGGTACCTTGGCCGTGTTTAAATTATTACTACATGGCGAATAATTCTCTCATCTAACCATAGATTCTCGATTCTCTACAATACAACAGAAATTAGTTAAAGATTAAAAAAAAACAATAATAATTTCGTATTTACATTAATTTAAATATAAAATTAGATTGGGTATTGTATAATATTAAAAAAGAAAAAAAATACGATAAGAACGGTTAAAGTTAGGTTAGTAAATAGACGATGTTTACAATGGATGCAGAGAATGCTGATGACGTGCAAAGTGAGGCAAAAAAGCGGATTCTATTCTGCCAATGTCTAATGCATTCACAATTTCAGTATTCGAAAAAAATTCTTATTTTTCTTCCTTAATCCAAATAATAAAAACACCCTTCAGCTTAAACAAATTTTTCACAATATAAAAAAATTTTGTTTAATTAAATTATATAATGTTTTATAATTTTAATTGTGTGCAGGGTAATAAGATTGTCTTTTATTATACGCTATCAGAATAGATTGGGTTTTCTGTACAGCGCCACAATTTTTTCACATTCCTTGTGTTTTTTTGCTGCGCTAGTGTTTACTATAAAAAACATATTTCTTTTAAAATTAGTCTATTTTAGAAAAATTATAATTTAAATATAGAACAAATTGTGCAAAATACGACAAATAATTCACTAGAAACGATTAAAAGCCACCTCTTCTTTTACACAGAATTTGCTTTAAATTCCTTTGTGGAATATACAGAAGCATTTTCTTAAATTATCATCAAATTAAAAGTAAATTAAAATAAAACTATTTTTGCTTGCAGGAAATGGCATTCAAGTTTTACAATAAAATTTCTTAATAGAAAAACTTTTTGTTTGTAATAATTAAATAAGAGTAAATTAAAAAATAAAGGAAAAAGAAAAAGAAGAATTTTAAACTTTTGTTGAGTACAACTTTTTCTTTGAAATCAATTGATTAATCAAACTTAGAATAAGATCCATCTACGGATATTATTCAAGAATGCAAGCTGTATATGAAGCATCCAATTGCATTGATATATATTAGGCCGTGCCGGATTCTAAAAACACACTACAATACTCAAAGAAGAACTATTATGTAAATTTGCAGCAATGAAAATTTAAAACAAAATTTTAAACACAAAATTAAATAGTTTAAGGAGAGAATAAAATAAGTGGAAAAGAAAAAATTGATTTAGCCGAGCCTAACCTACGGGAACATTTTAAGCCTTCAAGAAGTTGCAAAAAAAAAAAATAATAGAAACAGTTATAAAATCCAAGCAAAAAATAATTGAGTCGGAATTAATTTGAAATTTGAATTTTGATGCAAATGCGGATGGAAAATAGCAAAAAATCTCGGAATAAATAGAATTTTTTTCTAAAACTTTTTATTTGAATTGTTCATTTTACATTTTTTAACAAAATGGTTTAAAAGGTGTACGTATGTGTTTATAACTATGAGTGAACAAATATATTTGGTATGTTTTGATATTTTCTTCTTGCGAAACAGCTACTCGACAAACCGGGGTGGACTGTTCGAACTTTCTACGTAAATACATACTATTCTAAGCATCCCATGCAAACCTTTAAAGTGGAAATATTTTCAGATTATTATCACCTGCAATGTCTTTTGAAGAAGTCACAGCTTTTTCTTGTATAAATACAACACTTTTTCACAATACCATCGGATTTATTTGTCTATCTCAAGTTCGCCACAGTTCTAAACAAATTTTCATGTATGTTTTAAAATTTATTAATCTTGTTACTAAAAAAATAAATAATAAAAAAAATAAAACAAAGCAGAGACTAGAAAAAAATTTTAAATTTTATTCCAAAACGTTTCTCCTTTCTAGGACTTTCAGGTCAATAGTTAGATACCAAAATTCGAAACTGTGTAGTTTATGACCCAATTTATTGTGAATACACTGCACTATTAAACAAATGTTAACACATATCGAGAGGACGATGGCAGAGCTTAAAGTATCACACAATAAAATTGCCTCGAGCTAGAAATTTTTTAGTCTCGTCTTATATATATTTGTAGGTAATATAAAATCTTGATGTCGTCAACTTGCTAATGTAAAAAGTATATAAATATAGATCTGATGTTATAATAGGCCATAGTGATCTCTATTATAACACAACTTCGCATTATACATACGAATTAACGAGTTTTTCGAGATTTTGTTACTTGATTAATTTATTATGATATTAAGACCATTTTTCTATATATTCATATGTTGTTATAATAAAACTTTAATATATAAATGTAAAATATGTATTGGCAAGCATAATATTTAAAAAATGTTTCACAAGACCAAATCTGCACAAAAATGTTAGGAAACTGATTTTCATTTTCTTATTGTAACCGGGACATTTGTCGCAAGTTGTGTTTAACTCTCCTGAACTCTTTACACATGTACACTTGGACAAGGTTACATTTGATTTCGGAAATAATAACTTCATACATCTGATGTGATATAATTTTGTTTCGCTGATAGATATGAATACCGGACAAACGTTTATTTTTTAGATTTTTGATTTGATATTGATGTAGAGTTTTGTAACGAATTTCCGTCATACCGTGTCAAGTTTGGTTTGAAGACAGACGGCAGTCTTAACTGCCATTTTTGATAGATTGTATTCATTTATAAATGAAAATTACTAGAAAATCTTAACAAGTTTTATCTTTATACGTTACTACATATGTCGTCGATGCACTTTAATATTTTGATTAAAAAAAACCAACCGCAATATTTCTGAAAAAATAATTATGTCGAAAAAAATTTACAAAATCAGATGGGAAAAAGGGCCAAACTAAAAAATTTTAGGTATGAAGCGTAAATTTTTCAGATAAAGATAATAAACGTAAGTGCCAAGTGAAGATAATAATATTAGGAACACTAGAAGTAAGGGCATAGAGAACGAAACACTTATAGAACTTTGCTACTAATCAGCAGTTAACGCTTAAAATAATTACAATAAATGTAGAAATTAAGTTGTTTTAATTAAAAAAACCACAGACTTAATCGTATATTCAGTTTTTTTAATTATATCAATATTAGTAAGAATGTCTGGCGAATGAACCTAAATTTAAGCAGCTGCATATTAGGCGGTTACTAGGTAAAGACAGTATTACCCTCGTTCTTGTGTTTGCCTTTATTAAGCTTTAATTAATTTCTGAGCTATTGCGTACTTTTAAGTCGCCATGGCCGCGTACAAAATTAGTACTTGTTTTATTTTACTAACGAATGCATTATTGTTTTGAATTTAAACTTTTTAATTGTCTTGGCACATATTGCACTGTTATATATTCTTTTTTAATCAACTCCTAACTTCGCAAATAATTTGTGGTATGCTTTTATTAAAAACCACATCACATGTGCATTTTCTCTACGAATGAGGAGTGGAAAATAAAAATGCAATATCACAATACCACATTTACCAGCACATGCATTAAACTAAAACTACTGAAATTTAAAAATCTGCATAATTTTATGGTTTTTTTCTCTACTTGTTGTTTAATTTTTATTTCTAATTATTTTTGAAATTATTTTAGTAAAAGATGCATTTTTAACATGATGATGAAATTTTTTTATTATGTCCGGGGGATATCGAAGACCGGCAACTTTTTGGATCTCTTTTCGACACCCTTCTTTCCACGATTTGATTTTATGCAACCAATTAACAATTTACGATTATCTTAGTCTCGTTGAAGTCTCACGCTATCACTAGCCTTTACTATCGACTATAGTTATTTCAGACTGTTTAGTGGTGCATACTGACCTTTTTCCGCATAACTTAACAAGTCCCGGCCCGTGGTTCCAAGTCTTTTGCTAGCCACTGCTGGATATTCACGCTCAATGTGTGCTATTATCCCAGCATCTTCCTCAGAAGAGAGCTCTGAAAGCTTGAAAGCTTGCGAGGTTTTCTTATCCAACTTTTCAGAAGTCCTCCATTAGTCAATACAAACCAGCGCCCACCCCTCACAAGGCATGCTTGTCCATCTCTTCCGAATTCCTCGTTTGGCTAATTACAACCGTAGTTTCTTCAGAGATTAACCTTTGCTCCTCTTGTGAGGTTTCCTAATTTATCTCTTTAATGAAGAAAAATATGTCCACCCACACAGAGATCGAGATGGACAGGTATCCAGAATTCGCATACTAGAGACCAAGCACCTTCTTGGTCTTGGACTTATTTAGTCAGACTCTTTACGTAGACAGCATCCCGTTAAGGGCCGGCACCACGTGGTGGTATAAGTCAGAACTTCTGACAGTGGCGTCAGTTGCGGCAAGCCATATCTGCTGACGGCCGATGATGATATTTAACTATTTTAAAAATAACTTACTTTTACGGGCGTTTAAAATATCAATGAAGTAAAATTTTACTCATTGCTGTCCTCAAGTAGATTTTCTTTAAAAATAAAACGTAGACTACGGAAGTCAATTAAAATATTAACATTATTCGTTACTTTTATATAACATAACTTTTGCATGATTTATGTAATTGTTTAGTTTTATTATTAACAGACCCAATGACATAAACGAAAAATATTAAAATATAATATATTGGATGAAGGAAATGAAAACAAAATTAAACAAAATGATATCTTTTTTCAAACGGGCGGTAATTTTTTTAATTATATTTTTAATTTATACTATAATTTCAAATAACACAAATTATTGATTAGTTGTGTGCTACGATTTTCGATTGTGGTATTAATAATAATCAAAATTTATTCTAAATCAAGAAATAATTATATTTATTTGAAATAATTCAAGCATGCTAGACAAAATAAAATAGTCGCCTATTAGAATTGGATATGTGTATGCGGGTTTGATTTATATTGAATAAATACACTCTTGTATGGAATATTGTTTCAAATATAATGTGTTCGGAAGCTTAACGGAAGTCTTTTAGCATAAAAAGGGGCCATTCCGAACAAGTATCATGTCTTACGTAAGCAGTTTGATATTCCGTTAGAAGGCCACTGATGGCAAAGGAGTAGTTATCCTTGGCGTGTTTTAACCAATTATTTTTCTATTCAGTGATCCAAAATCACCATTCCAATTAACACTTACACTTTACACCTGCCATGCTATTGCTGGAATATCTCGACCAAGCAGCAGAGGCAGCATTTAGAAAAACTCAGTGGTTTTATTTAAATAGAAATGACAGATTTTTTGTATAAGCCTAGTAACTCATTTCTAATATATTACAATTTTATATATTCATTTTTATTTTACAGCTCGAAAAAAGCATCTTTTATATATATCCAGATTCTTTATAGACTTAGGCTCAATTCTACTAAAAAATTCACTATTAAAATTAATTTTAGTAATAATAAATAAAATGTTGTGACCTTCTAAAAGTTCAACTTAACTAAATGCGATTGTTAAAAATAACATTTTTGATTCCATAAAAAAATATTTTATTCAGCAAGATATTTCTCACATTGAAATGTTTAATATTTTAAAAGAAATGTAAATAAGAATATATTTTTTAATTTGTGTATATTTAGTGATACGAGTACATTAATAAATAAACCTGTGCAAATATATTCTGCATACTTTCGCTACAAGCAACCAGTGTATTCATACTAAATATTAAATATTATAAAGTTTTTTAAAGACTATTTTAAATAATAGTAATTTATAAACATAACCCAAGTGCGTACTTAGCACTCAACTCTTCAGAACTTATACTTTTTTGCTAATAAAAGAACAGCAACCAACATAAACTTTACCACTAAATAAGCTTTAGTGACACAAAAAAGCTTTTAGTAAATAGAATAATGACTTTTATTACGTTTATATTGACTACAGCCACGCTGAGTTAATTCCAGTGACGGTTTTTGGTTAATTATGAACACAGTAAACTGAGGAAATACAGTGTAGAGGTAAATTTCAATAAAAATTGTAAATTGTAGATTTAGGAAAAAAGGAATATCCTTAGTAGAGCTGGCGTGATCCTTTATACGGAAATATTATTACTGAAATTCCTCTTAAGTGGGGTATTGTTTTTTAAATTTAATTACTGCAGACCTTGTAGTTTTCCGTTATATAGGAGGTGTTTTAGGATTGGCTGCTTACCTATACCACTTGCGCCTTATTTTATACTAATAAGTTACTTATAAGATTAATTTGAAGTCCTCACGATAGAGTTTGCAATCGGAAAGGGCTTCTGTGTAAACATTGCTCAGTAGAAGTATTATATTGTTATATTTCAGTGTTTTAGATTTCACTGAACTGTAGTATCAAGACAAGTAGCTATTAAAAGTATTCTTCCCAGATTATGGCCTAACATAATCATAAAGTTAAATAATACCACTATGTGATACATTTTAAAACTCTCCAAAAACGGTGTCTGGAAAATTTATAATCGACATTCGTAATTTCTTCTGATATGTGTGTATGTTTTTAGGCATGGTGGGTGCTCTTAGAAATGGCAAATATTTAATTACCATTTAAATTTGAATTTTTTGCTTTTAAAATTCGTGAAAATAAGAGTCAGCAAATATTATAAAAAAAATTTTCTTTTTTAGTTAAGGTTTTATTAAATAAAAATTAAGCCAAATTTAAAGTTCTTAACTTTAATTAAAATTAATAATTGTTCAGAACTAATGAAATGATGCCGAAATAATTCAAGTCTATTCTAAGACCAAAAAGGCAAAATTGCTTTAACAATTCTTGAAGTTTTAATTGGTTCTGCTATACAAATTTTTCATAGCACATAATCTTTACATTATCAAAGTGTAAATTAAAGATCCTTAAATAAGCAAAGTAAGCGCTGTTAAACCATGGTGTAAAAAAAATTAGTACATGCTGTAAGTAAGTAGCATTAAAATAAGGAAATGAATATATATATGATTTAATTTAAATATGAGTTTGAAAATTTGATCTTTTTTTATTATTATTTTTTTGTTTTGTTTTGAAGCACAATTATGAATGTATTGCCTGAAATGATCTGGGAAAAAAGATATTGCAATCGCTTGTTGATTTTTCCCGCCCCTTGATTTATTATTATTTATAAGATATCAGTCCAGAACTTATAACTTTATAAATTCTGAATATAGTAAATACAGAAGATTTTTTTTCAATAACGATGTATTTTAAAATCTATTCAAGTAAACCTCGTCATACGTTTACGCTGTTAGTTTTCTTTACCTTGGCCTTTTTATAATGGAAAATGAGCCACCCCACAAAGGCTTGACAATGGTCGGTTTAAACTTATAAATGGACATATAGATGTGGGTTCAGAAAATGCTAATAGTGTAGAAGTGTCAAAGCGCACATCTTTCAATGCTAGTTCTCATAACGTTCGCTAAAGGTAACATAAAAAATCACGACATTTGACATTTACTGTTGTTAAAAAAACTGACTTTTATTGAGCTGTTGTGTTGATCGCGACGGTCTAAGCAACGTTGATTTTATTGCTGTTAGGCAGTCCACCCAAAATACACACCAACAAGTGACTTATTTGATTTAGTCTAAAATTGTTTTTTCCTTAAGTGCTAAATAAAGAGCTCTTAATAAAAACGAATTTTTGAGTTTTAACAAGCTTGAATAGAAGAGTATTTTTTGTTAATGGGTTAAAAAAATATTTCAGAATTTTTAAATAAAAGTATTATTATATCCAAGAGACAATAAGTTTTTTTGCCTACAACACTTAATATCAAAAGATATAAATTTTTTTCTGACTAAAAACAAAAATAATTGCAATAATTGAATACGAAAGTTGCCACTACGTTGCAAAAGTTATGTTAAAACTTGCTTGTTGTTGTTCCAGTTGAAGCGTGGATTTTACATGTTTTTATTGTATTCACTTGTTTACACTTAAAAAATCAAGACGTCAAAATAATTTTACGTTTATTAAAGCCGAAATAATAATCATGCACAAAGCGTTTTGTATTCCTGTCGCTATTAGACGGTGATGCATCAATGACCTGAAAAGCCAGCTTGTGTATCCAACTTTGATATCAATCTTCGCTTTTAATAATATTTGTTGTTGCATTTACATCTTTACAATATTAAAGATAAACCATGTTTTTTGCATGCAAAGTTTTTTTATTGCGTAATTGGTAAATTAGTTTAATGTCCCCATTTCAACATTGTGCGATTATGAAAAAAGTCATGTAACTAGTATTTATTTAAGTAATCTACAGCTTCTACCTAAGTTAACTAACGTTAAGTATTATTCATTAAAACTAAGTCGATCGCACAAGCTTAAAGTTGTATTATCTCTAAGGTTTTTAATTACTTGATCAACTATTGAAAGATTCACATATCGCTCATTTACTTAAAGAACGTCCTAACTGAAAAACCGTAATTTCCAGATAAGCGAGGTTGAAGTTACTAATTTGCTCCTACTAACTACAAAAAACGGGATGTTCTATTCATTAGGATAGTATAAAAAACATAACGATGAGATTTCTAAACAATATAAATCATGACATAGCGAACAATTCTGAATTATTAACTCTAAAAATGCATTTGTTGAGTTACAATTTTAATTTCGTAAACGAGCGATATTTATTTATATTTATAACACATAAAATAACCGAATGTAAGTTGAAGTATTTGAGAGATTTTACAGTTTGTGCACACATTTTTATGTAGCGGCAATGAATTTGCGTATTTTTAATTCAAACGATTCATTATAGTAAATCCTACATCAGTACGTAATTAAAAATTTTGACTTCGACTTTTTTATTTTCTGTAAGAACAATTAAAAAAAACAATTTTAATTAGAAAAATGGAATAAACTACATAAGAACTGTTCTACTTGAAATGTGTTTTGATGTGTTATAGTAGCACTTTGAGAAATTTTCTTGTCTTTAACACACAATTAATTATAAGGGATTAGGCATTATAAAATACATTATATTATTATATTAAAAAGGACTTATTTTTAATCTGATAGAATGCATAACAATGTATTTCTTACAGATATTATTGCTGTATGTGGGATATCTTCAAAATACCATCTACAAACAATATATTAAAAATATCTAAAATTTTTTTCCTGAAGCAAAATCTAACTAAAATACTAAAATACATGCAAAAAATGCGTGTAGTAATTATTTCTTTCGCATTAGTTGGTTCTAAGTTAGTCATGTTTTGGCAAGTTAAAGATCATTAGTTAATTGTGCCTAAAGCTCAGAACCATTAACAACCAACAGAAGTTTGCGTGCTTCAATGTTTTATACATGAAATAGAACTTTAAAAAAATTTGCATTTTGATAGGTCATATTATTCATAAGGAAAAATGGCTTATTTCTTAATATAATATATGTTGTGCTTATTTCCGCATTAGCTTCTCTCGACGACACGTTAGCCCAAATGTTTAAGAAATTTAGAGATATGTATGTATAAAATTTCATAAACTACTATTTTCAACATTTTTTTTATTAGTTGTAAATTCAAGAGTAGAAGAACCAGCTCTAAAGTACAAATTTTAAAATGCTGTACTTCCAATGGTTACAAAAAACTCCTTTATTTTAAATTTCACTAACTTGGCAATGAAAATTTATTTCTGTGATATCTAAAAACCATGCTTTCATAAGAATCTAATATTTTTTTTCGGAAAATTACAACCTACTGCCTACCGATTGGTGTTGTTACTATTCGAAAAGCGAGAGTTCAGTGACCACTTAAGGATTTTAAATGTCTTATCGCTTAGCAACTTTGCATATTACACGATCTATGAGAACCGTGTAACAGTGCCTCTTGCGTAAAGTAGTTACAATATTTTTTTTTATTTACAATACCTCATACTTAAATATTTTTAAATAAGTTGCTGCCTTTTAAAACCAACCCATGTTAAAAGCAATATATGTTCTTAATATTGTTTTTTAATTTCACACAACTGTAGCTACATTATCTCTTTCGAAAACATACGATTTCCCCTTATTTTAATTAAATTGTCTTAACATTAAAAAGTGTGACTTTAAATTGAATTTAACTTAATCTAAATATATACCCTTTTATTTGTTCGTAGGTCGCTAATCCGTCGGGTCGTTTATTTAAATATGGCAAGATACCTCATACCATCGGATGGCTGGTGCACGAATTTGCCGTTGCTTCCCCGGTGGTTGTGGCTGACACAGATAAGTGGTATTTGTTTCGTGAATGTTGTTTGTTGTTGTTGTATGTGGTTCTTTTGGGTAGTTTTTTTTTTCTTATTGGCTGTAGTATAGTTTAGTTTTATTTTTATAGTAATGCCCCTATTCTTCTTTAATGTTTTATTTTGTAACTCTTGAAATCTTTAGCTTTTTAACATTTTAGTTCGTAAGCTTTAGGTCCTTGTTAACTTTTTGTTTTAACTTATATTGTTCATTGTTTCTTTAAGATTTATTTTTTTTCTTATTTTAATTTTCTCTTCTTTTAGGTATAATTTGTTAAATATAAGTTTTAATGTAAATAAAGTAAAATTCACTTTTTGACTTGAAGAAATAAACCTCCTTTTTGCGAAATATTTCTTTACTTTAGCTTTCACCTTACACTATTTTTTTGTTCACAAAATCCTCGTCGTCAAACAATATCCGAAGTTAAAAAGAAGCCATTTTTGAAACCTTTCTCTCCTTTATAGCTTCCGTCAAGCCTCAACATGGCCACCTCCTCCATATTTTTTATGGTTTTCAGCCATACATCATAATGATTTTAGTCCCCTTCATTTTCCCTCCATACATTCACGTTCATTAATAAGATATTTATGGTACTACCGGACGTCAGGGACAAACACACGGCACCATCGAGTTATGCTCATATATGGGGCGTAACTTCCATTAATTTTGATTTAACGGCTTAGCGCAGTCAATGTAAGAAATGTAACTCAAATTCGAAGGACATCGTTAACAAGTATACGCATACCAAAAAGGAAATCCAAAACGGCGGAGTTAGTGTCGTTCTGTGTTATAATTAGCCATGTAGAATATGTCTTTTAACACTAGTACTATATTAATGAGGTATTAAAAGTCAAACAGTATAGCCTCGTGTTTAACATGGGGCACTGAATTATGCTGTACCAAATTTAGTCATATTTATGTCTAGAAAATCGCGGGCTGTACGAATTTGAATAGAACTTAATTTCTCTGAAAAATTAGCAAATATAGCTTTTATTATATCCTCAAATATGACCTTTCTAAAAGAAATACCACCATAAATTCAATCATATATGTATCAACTAGCTCTCATATAATGGTGCAGCATATTGTAGGAATCGATTTGAGAAAATGAAAAATAAGGATTTTCACGCGACTGCATTATTGGCAATTGATAATTGATTTGCGGGGTTCCCTATCAAGTTCCTGGTTTCTTACTTTACATACAAAACTGGAAAATAATTTTTTTCTAAATTGTAAGCATTTCCCGCAGTTTGATTTCTGCTTATTATTAGCCGCTTGAGAAACACTATTGTTGTTTCACATTCACAACAAAAACTTTTTTCTGGCCCACACACAATACTAATTTTTCTTAATGAGAACAGAGTGTAAAAAACACTTGAAGTTTTAGTACCAATATGTGCATGCAAATTCGCATTTACTCATCGCTTAAGCCTTTTTTTTCGTACAGACTGTAGATGCTGTTGAATTTAATGCTTTATAAATGCAACCACATGTTAAATATTTTTTAAAAAATGTCTAACAATTCACATAATGCTAGACAGAGTATCAATATATTATGTTGCATACAGTCGTGCTTAATACAAAAAGAAATTAAACATGTTCGAATTAAAATTTTTGTTCGCCAGTGTAAAGCTCAGTCTCTATATCGTATTTTTATTTCTCCCTTTAATACTGTCTTGAGCTAGGCAAATATGTTCATTTTTATCACTATTAACTCAGTCAGTTTTTGCAGTCATCTCGTTGGTTTGCCTACTGCAGCATTATTACATTATACATACATATTGTAAAATAAACTGGTGTTTTGTTCAAAATTAGTATAGATAGAGCCGACAAAATCAATTCTACAAACAAAACATTATAAGGAGAATTGGAAAAGTAAGCATTGAAAAGATTGCGGAAATAAATGTAATGGAATCCAAACTAAGGAACTTTAATTAACAATTAAAGGAATTATACGAATTGCAATTACATTAACGTAATTAGATTATTGTTACAGAATCTTTAAAAAAACTTGCGTGAGGAGTTTTGTTCAATAATATTTATGTGATAACGTTAAATATTAAAATAGAACCCAATCAGAAAATAAAAACGATTTCTACCATCCTGGTGATTAGCAGATAACTGTAGCGAGTGTCTTTAAGGCTGCGCCAAATTTCCTGAAAATTATCTTGTTTATGTAGATTATAAAAATTTATAGTGCAAATATTAAATGCTTTTTAAATTTCATTAAATTTAGGTGGTCAATGTTTTAATTGAAGTTCAGGCCAAACTAGTATATACTCATTTGCCATTCTTATTCATTTTTTTCTGTAAACCTCTGCAATCCCATGTAATAAAGTGGTTCAAAGGGCCATACACGGATTCCGAAATATCCAATTCCAACTCAACAATAACCTGTGTTATAATAAATTTCATGGCATCAGTCGATTTCGTCGTATTGACATTTAACTGCAAGTTTAGAAAACCTCAGAAAATATCTAGCAAACCAACTTGCTTAAATTCGTGGCATATTAACGTTGTCACCAAAAACGGATAATCAGTTCCTTAGATCCTTCCTCCAAAATGGCCTTATCGTTTTTTATGTACACATGTGACAATAGGGCAGTAAGCAAACTCCGCCTAGAATACTTCGTCTACGCCTATTATAATTATTTTGGGTTAATAAAAATGTCGTTGTCATTAATTTGTAGAGTTTTTTAATCACTATCCCTTCCCCTAGATGAGAATCGAAACAAAAATTAGAGCCACACTGTAAAACCCACAGTTTTTCTTATTGTGCAAATGCTTCCATTTATTAAAAAACTACGTTAGGGTGTAAACTAAAAGACAACGACGGTATTCAGCGTTTGGTGCAAATGGTCGTGCAAAATGGCAAATGCAAAACATCGTAGGTTTTTTATGACATACAACAGAAGTTTTGTGTATTTTGTTGTTGAATTTTATAAAATGCCAACGATAATTTTCTCTTGAGCTTTTGCAAGACTTTTTGCACTAAGCATTGACTATGGCCAATAGAATTTGGTAAAAAACAATATCTATTTTTGATTAAATTCAGGATAAATTAAAATATTGCCCAAAATACACGAAATATTATTTAATAAAAAAAAGCAAGAGAATTATATTCGGTTGTGCCGAGTTTTATATACACCCTTTTAATTTTTGTAAAGTGTATAAAAAGGAGTTAAAGTCTAGATATTGTTATATCAATAAGCAGAAATAAGCCACTTTTGCAATACCATTATTCCTATCAAAAATCTCTTTAGGAGCCATGCTAGATGTTTTACTTTCTCATGGTCATAAGTTGTTTAAAATTTAAATTAGTTGCTGATGTAAAGGCTAGTTGAAATTTTTGTAAACATTTCCTATTTATTTTACTATTTCTAAAATAAATTTTTTTTATTTTTCTTTAATATTAAAAAAATTTGCTAATACAACGCATTTAGCTTTCCTTTTCTTATTTCAAAACATATCATGCGTTACCTGCATCGTTTTTATTTAACATTAATTTTTGAGCTTACAATTGTATATAGATTTCTTAAGAGTTCATGTTGACATTATGTTAGCATATGTTAGCGAAAATGAAAACAAAAAAATTTAATATCTCGATGTAAACCATACCGTCACATAGCCTTAAGTTCACCCTTAGGTTTATGTTCCTGTTGTTTCAATGCTTTGAATTGGTTGATCTTGCGTGGCTTACAACTAAACCTATACTCAGGAGGTTTTATCCCTTCTCGTAAAACATACAGAAATTAATTACTACACAATTTGTAAACAACCCCACATATATGTTTGAGGAATGATGTAGATACCTCTCTCTCCCTCTTATTGCAGAAAATTCCTGATATTTCCATTTTACAACTCGACAACTTCTCTACTTATTATTCTGCAAAAAAAAAAACTTTTTAGTTGGGACTGTATGGCGTATGAGTTATAACGAAATATGCGTTCTCATAACCTTTGAATATGTAGCAATATATGTGCTTTTCGCAAATTTATATAAAAAAATATTGTAGACAATTGTTATACTAAATGATGGTCTGTAATAACGCGTTCTTATATATTAAATTTTTTTCAAATTAAGCTGAATACGAACCTGACGAATGACATTTGTATGCTGCACCATCGAGCAATTCTTTAATCGTTTATTTCTGCGCTTGTGTTGATTGCCATAGAGTAGTGCTTTCTAGTAAGTACAACTGTAACCGAATGTTTGAAAATATTAGTTTTTTACTGCACTGCCTATACCTACATATATAAACAAATATTAAATTTCTTGGTACACAAATGAAAATGAAATGAATTTTGTAGCATAGTTTAATATTATCGTAATGTTACTTGCATATCTCAAAGAGCTTTAAGTGGATAGGGCAGCTATTTTAGCTTTAAATTATTTTCTAGTGATCGAATGTTAAAATATTAGGGGCTTATGGTACATAACCTTAAGAAAAACTTCTGGTTTTTTAAAAAAACATTGTATTTTAGCATAGCAGGAACCGATATAACATGTAGCAAATTACGGCGATCCATATTATTCGAAATTTGAACGGAATTTATATGGAAATATCTACCAATATCGAGAACTTGATAAGGAAAAAAGTCGGCGTTATCTTTCAAGTAGGAAATATGAGTATTTTAAAGGACAGGATAACATAGTCAATGGTTTGCAAAAATTTTGTTATTGAAAAAGGATCCTAGATATCAGAGCTTGTATATAGAATTTCACGTCTGAAATAACAAAAATGACGCAGTTTGGCGATATAGCGCCACCACAAAAAACGAAATGGATATAGAGGCGTTGCAAAAATTAGAATGGGCTTATAGAATCGTCATTGAAGTAGGTTTATATTTAATGCAAGGGACTCAATCGGGCAACTATTTTTGTTTGGGGTCCACCCGGTCTTTGAGATATGTGTTTTTTCAATTTAATAGGAATTTTGCTATTGTCTTCACAACTGTAGATCTAACCAGTTATAACAAACAAAGTATAATTGAGTATACTTGTGGACACTTTTGGTAATTTCAAACAACGTCCAGAGTATTGAAAAACTCTTTCTCTACTTGATTTCCTAATTTAAAATTATCATCAAACGCCATCAGGCTGTGCCGTTGCCCGTGAATTAATCTTGAATTTGGTTGATGAGATTTCATCTATAATAACTCGTACAGTTAGATCCCTAAGAAAGTTTAATACAGATAGAGAGAAGTTCTTACCATCAGCAACAATTTTGATAAAATGTTGAACGGTTTTATGCAATATTTCAGGGAAAGGTAGCAGCAACACAAGTTTTTGTTACACATAAACGTTGCTAAATTAAAAATTTTAAATAATGTCCTGCATGGTATCTACTAAAGGACTTAATTAGATTTGTTATAAAGAATTCGAAGTATATAAATCTTACCGAGCTTTCCGAAAGAAAATTTCCTCAGTTTTAATTAACTTTATTTTCTTTATGTTTCTTATTTCTAAATTGTTCTGTAATTAGGTTAAGCGTTTTGTTGTGGCATATTCTCTTTTGTTTTTTATTCATTGATATTAATTGCATTACAACATGAAGTGTGTATGTGTGGTTGTACAGGATAAAGTGTTAATATTCCAAACTATAGAAAGTGTATAGCAGGCGAATAATACTTGCATTATACCCTTTTCACAATCAATCTGTTAACAATAGCTTTGTGGTGAGATATTTAGCTACTGTAAAGTGATACAAAAATTGCTTCCTTGAAAATAAGCCAGAGTTGCTGCTTGAAAGGAATGGCTTTTAATAATTCACAGTGAATATATACCAAACAAGTTTATGGCCAAGTTAATTTTATATCAATGCTTTGCGGTCTATGTATATGGGTTTTTTTACTGCATTTTTATTTCTTCCTTGTTAGAGTTTCATGCATCATGTCGAAATTTCGCAAGTGCTATAAATTTTTAGTGATCTGAAAGTCATACATACGTAGTCCCTTACATTTCCGTATCTTGCATATCCAATACCTTGGAATACAAATCATTCCTAAAATATAATACTAAAGACTAGAAATAATCTTTAAATAGAAAACTTCAGATTTTAAAAATGCGTATATTAGGCCACAAACTCACACTCGGATGTTGGGTATTAGAGCAATAGAAAATCGAATTTTTTATATCATCTTGTGGTGCTCTATAATATAATTTACATGGGAAGTTTGTTAATTAGTCACTGCTTTCGAATTAGTTTTTACTGGATATCAAATTTTAAACAATAACAAATTAAAAATATGTTGGTTTTTAGGTGACTTATTAGTGCGCATGCTACTTTGTATATCCCAATATCAAATATTCTAATAACTTTTTGGTACTAATTTCCGTCATCCCTTATCAATTTTGACTTGGAGACAAAACGGTCTGTGTTTGACAAGGGATGATGAAAATTTGTTCCAAAAGGTGGAAAGGTCGGAATATCAAATCTAGAATATACCAATAGCGTTAAATGTTTGCTTATGAAATGTTTAAATGTATCACCTCGAAATTACAGCATAACTAAATTCGTAATTATAACTCAGGACCAGTCATTGTAATGATTTGACTATCACTATTTTTGAAGATGTATGAATGCAAGATCCCACCAGCCTCAGTTAATTGAAAGTGCATTGAAAAAGTTTTAAAATAAATTGTTCGTTTAGTTTCCTGAATTTAACCGTATTTTTAAAATAAAATTTAATTTCTTTGCAAATGTTGTTCGCACCTGGGTTTAATAAAAATTAATTTCCAAAACAAGGTAAGGACAAAGCGACTGAGAGACAGTGTGCTAGTTGAAAATTATTCAATGATTTAATAAAATTAAACAAAATACTCTCAGGAAGTGAAATAGACATAAACATCCTTTTCGAATTTCTCAATAAAGTTTGCCAAATTTCATTGTTTGTTAGTGTATTAAATTGCAGTTTTCTGATTGCTGAACTTGGCGTCTAGTTAAGCTAATAACTTGTGTGTAATGTACAGTATAAATGTAAAAATAAATTAAAATATCCATAAATATATTGCCAGTTGCCCACTAAAATAAATCAAACATTTTATAAGTAAAAAATTTTAGGTAAATTCTCTTGGCTTAAAATATATTTGTTTACTTTGTTTGTCGCCTATCGTTTTCCAGCGTATTTAATTTTTTCATTCTACTAATGTGAGTTAACTAATTTTCACAGTAACACCTTCTTGATGATCCACTAAATTGGACACAAATAATATAAGGTGATATTTGTATCTACTACTTAAGCTATCAGTAGTTTTATTGCATATCGAAACTTTGTCGAGCTACAATATTGAATGTTAAGTAATTAAATCTTTAGGCTTGGACTTACGCCAAGAGAATTACTTTTTCCTAAAAACCACTTCCGGGGTCTCCGATCTCCATATACGACGGACAACTTTTTTGTTGACGTAACCACTGATTGTCATCCACCAACCGAAGTGAAAATAGTGTGCTATTTTTAGTTGAACATTCTAGCTTTTACAGGATGAAGTATTAAAAGTTGATAAAAAATTTAATTTATTATATGTATAATGTTTCTAGCAAAACTAAAATGAAAGC
Organism: Phania funesta; assembly: GCA_963932375.1. Taxonomy (NCBI): domain Eukaryota; kingdom Metazoa; phylum Arthropoda; class Insecta; order Diptera; family Tachinidae; genus Phania; species Phania funesta. The sequence goes on from OZ010652.1 coordinate 100,056,607, forward strand.
GCTACTATGAAGATCGAATTAGTGGGCTGCATCTACCATATTAAATATATCTAAAAATTGCCTGTATAAAAACTTACTCGCTGATTCTTTTGTAGTTGAAATCTTCTTCAAAAATTTGATATCAAAAATATGCTGCGGAATTTCATTGTGTTCTCTCTGAAACGACTTGATGGTATTGGCTCTAACGGTTATTGTTGAAAACAAAGAACGTTGAGGAAATCTACAATACTGTATTTGTATAATAAACTGCTGGCATTTGAAAGTTCTAGCCCACCCGTCATGTAACCGAGACCTTGAAAAACCTGGCGGGTGAACACACCAACTCAGAAGATTCAACATCAATTTAGCAGTGAAAACAGATAGTGTTTCTAAGATTACAGGTTTAAGGGGACCACAGATATTTTGCTTGTTTAAAATTTAAAATACATTAAAATAAAAATAGCGAAGCCCAAGACTTTTAATCTTAAATAGAGGATAACGTAGCTCCTCAAGAGCTTAATATAATATGCAACGGTTGTTACAATCCCAAATGGGTTACGACTACACGTGAAGGTATATCTGAAATATAAAAGTTTATTTCCTAATTGGATCAGCAAACTTTTTTAACAACATGTACGCTACGAATCACATAACTTTCAGCGTATTTTAAATCACATAAAGTTCTTGTTTATTTTTATTTCAAAAATAACAACGAGTTTCAAAAATAGTTCTGTGTAATAACCACTACTACCAGAAACCAAACATTTGTGCTAAGACTCCTTGGGGCTACAATGATATGAAAAAAATGAATGTAAATTAAAAAAATCTGGTGGATTAAAAACATTTCTTTTTCGTGAAACTTTTCTATTTTGTAACTTCTCATTTCTTTAATTAAATTTTTTGGTATTACTTTAGGATCTTGTTTTGTTTTATGCAATTAAGTCGCATTATTTTTAACTACGTTTGCTATTATTTCTAATTTTTAGTATTTCTTAAATTTCAGTTTTTGCAGTTTAGACGTTTCAGTTTTAGGATCGAGCTTGAATAATCAGAATTTCACACAGACTTCACCAAAAGTTTTGGAAAATGTGGTAATTTGCGTATATACCACTAATTTTTTAGCCCATATTTCAGATGTTTTGCCTTATCTATATGCACTCAGATTACCAAAGTGTACATTTGTACCTTAATTGCTCTAAAACTAATTAGCTTTCTCTTGATAGACCAAGAAAACTAATTTTCGGCATATTATATTTTTATTTATAGACTTCCTCTTTCTTAACTTGTATCATCCCTACTACAGCCATTACATAAAAAGCTAGAGCCCTTTTTAAAATTTAAATACAGTAAATTTTTATCTGTCCAAATAATAGCTCTTAGGAAAAAGGAATAAAGTCAGCAATGCTAAAGCTGCTATTAAGCCACACAAGTTCACTATTTATAGTCGCACGTAATACCATTACAATGTTAATTCACACGATGACACGTGCGTTGATTTATGAGCGTGTGTTACTAAAATAGAAACATGTAACAATATAGTTTTACTTGTGAAACCATAACATCACATCGTGTGTAATTTAAAAAAAAAAGAGGAAAAAAAGTAGAGGGTGCGGTTAAATTTATTTATGTTGTAATAATTATAAAAAGTAATTTGCATAAAATATATTATGTTAACCGTAAGCATTATAAAAATGTACGGGATGGCAATATGTAAAAAATTTACTTTTAGATGACCTTTAGATGTCTGTGGGTTGTGGTTTCGATACGTGGTATTTAAAAAAATTAATTTAGCATTCTGACGCAGTCTTGCTAAAAAAATGCGTTCTTTGTTTTATACACTGGGAAAATCCAAGTATATTTGTTAAGTACTATTTATACTTTTTTATGGGATGTTCAAATGGACAGAATACTGTTTTAAAAAGAGGAAAATTCGCATTTGTTCTATTTAAAAAATTTTTGTACCACAGAAACATGTGTAACATTTATGATTGAATAAAAGCAGACCCTGTACCAAATTACGATAAATCATTTCTAAAGTGTATTTTTTGTTCCATTGCGTTAATATATACCATCGGCTTTTCCATTTCACTTTTTATTTATAATCAAATCACAGGTTTCCTTCTATATGGAAGTCACTAAGGGACCAAGTCGCTAAAGTAAGAAATTTATAAATACCAAGAATCACGATATAAGTAAAAATTCCAAAAAAACTACTAAATATTTTTATTTTAAATTTAAAGAATTTTCTGTCGAATAATGTTTACTATAGTGTACCACAGAGTTTTACACTAAAACGAAATGCCCAAAGATTACTATCGTCGCGATCAGGATATCGAGAAATCTTAAACGGTGCTCCCATATTCTTGATTTGATATTTCGACAGGGTGTTTTCATGTAGATTTTTGGAACGAATTTCCATCATTTGATACTTAGACTCATTGGTTTGTTTTTGTTTAAATTTTAATGGTTTAGTTTGTAGTTTTTTGGGATTTTTCAATTATCCTAGGGAATTTCGAGCATAATACGTTTAGCTTTTTTGTAAAATTCTCCTGATGAGTTAGCTTAAGCAACCAGCGAAACGAAATTAAATTACATTTTTATAATAAAACGAGTTGGGAGAAAGTTAGCTAGATTTTGTTTTTAACAAAAAGAATAAGATCACCAGTGTAGGAGCATCTTCCAATTTTTATCTTCACATGCCAGTCACAGATAGAAAATACCACATCGAATCGAAACCCCATATTAAAAAAAAACAATTTTTAAATAGAAGAATCCTTAAAGCTCTGAAGTTGTTAGCGAATATAAAAATCTACTGATGTTTTTTATATATATTATGAATATTTTATTTTATATTATGAATATTTATTATATTTTAAAAATATTTTATACTCATTCATTTTTCATAAAAGAATTGTGTTTTTTTAATCTCTAGTTAACACACATGTAAATTAATTAATACCCTATAAATACCAATTAGTTAACACATATGCAGATATAAAAAATTAACAGACGCCTTAAAAAACACAAACATAATATTTTCTGTTCATATTTACATACGTTTTTTGCACAAGAAAGTAACATTACAGTGAACAAGAATTATATGCTGAATATGTAGGCGGCCTTTTTTTACAATTCCTTTGAAATATTCGGAATGAAAAACAAAGGTACTGCATTAATTTAATTGCAAATCATATATTTTGCATATAAATCATTACAAGCACTTTTTTCTGAATTCCTACACTAAAAAAAAAAAAATCACAAGTTTCTTTGCGAACACCGCATGAAATAAAGTTTACGAGAAATTTCAACATTTTCGTTGAAATCGCATAAAGCCAAATACATAATAATTATTATAAAGGGAAATATTATTATATTTTTTAAAATTTAAATTTAAAACAATTCCAATAAAACTCCCTTAAAGTTTAAAGTTAATTTTTGAGCGTAACAACCTTTTTCAAAAGGATAATTTCACCACAATTCAACAAAACAAATTTGTCTTATTTTCAATCCTTTCAGCTAGTTATTGAAAACTGCTGAACGAGATGCAGATGTTGCTAAATGTTAATGGCAGCTTTGCATAAGGCCGTTGATCCATTATTTATTTGCGTAGTGCTGCGGCTTCAGAAAACCCAAAAAATATATACTTGCGTGGTGAAATTGTACGGCACCACCGCATTCCCTAACGACAACTTTTTTGCGTGTGAATTGCAAATTGGTGAATTTTGTGTGGGTGGATTGAGTCTCATATACTACAATTTGGCTTGGTAATAAAATGGTTTTCACAAAAACGTGCCCCGTCGCCAACGATTATTTTAGACAGCATAATATAGAACAACGATTAGCGATTCCATTTTAGCGTTCTTTAAAATCTTTATTATGGCAATGCTGCTAATTTGTAATAGCAAGTCATTGCCATTTCCTTAAAATATAACCAGAGATTCCTATTTCTATTAAAACTGAAATAAAAGTGCCTGATTTATATGAGATATTCAAAGCATTATTCATATTAAGGGCGAAAAATCATTTCAAATCGAAACGTTTTTATATATAACAACCTTATTATACAATTAAATTAATTATTTCAAAAGCATACTCTGCATTTGATTGAAATGTAAAAATGCAAAATGGAGAGTTATTTTACGAAACTTAGTAAATAATTCACAGTTAAACTGACTGTAGTGGGCAAGTCAGTAATAAAGTTGGTGCATTTAGAGTTGTATCAGAATTCCGAGGTCATTTAAACACGACCATGTATGGGAACATAAACAATGGTAGAGTTATTCTGGAATTATACCTTATATTTCAATTTTCGACTTAGGTTTTCATGTTAAACGACCAGAGTACTGTTGATAACTTAAAATCATAAGCATTTTTTGTAAAATAATTAGACTAAAAAACTTCATTTTTATGAATATTTTAGTAAAAGAGCACAATTTTTCAGTGCTTTGGCATATATATATTTTGGTGTAGTATGTGGCTGCGTACTTGTAATAGAACTAGCATGTAGGGCAGGAAGCCTTATATTGTTCAATTTCGGGCTTTCACATGTTGGAAGACGTTGCTACCTCTATAATTTGCACTGTGGTTCTACAGCAGCTGCTACATTTGTTGGCCCTGAAATGTGTTTTTGAAGAAGTGCATTTTAAAGTTCTTTGGGCGTCGCCGCAAATAATGCTACTGATGGTTACTTCCATTAAGTTTTAGTATGGCTAAATTTTTAGCAGTTGGTGAACTAATGGAGACAATTATATTTCTGCGTGACTTTAGTACCTCTCTTATTGTTGTAGAGTTTTTGCCTGTTAAATTTTGAAAAATATTTCTATATGCCTTAATACTTTATTATGTTCGCAAACTAACAATAATAAAAGCCAGCTAAGCGTAAAATTTGACAGCAAATTATTGTTAGGTTATTGTTTGAACTTTAATATCGTGAGCTAGGTTTCATAAACAGTACTCATTTTGTTCATGAAGTTACAGGCATAATATTCGATATTTCTACTCATTCTGCAAATATATGTATATGAAGGTAGCGTAAGCAAGCAGCGGAATACGCATAGAGACTAACTTATTCCATTGCAATAAATTTTGTGAATTTATTGCTGTTGGAAATAATGGGCATTTAAATTATATATAAGAATAATAATTTTAATTGTTGTTCTTACATAAATAAATAAAGGCTAAACAAATTTTGAAACTTTAGGAAAGATAACAACGAAAACAAATAACTACAATCATTTTAAATTGTGCACTTTAAACAAAATGCCAATTTGCTTAGCAAGCAAATGCATAATAGGCTTTGTAGGCTTTTATATAAATAAATTTTGGTTTTCACAAAAACGCTTGGTAAATATTAAACAATAAAAATCTTTTTTTTTTGCATTTTTTTACATGTAAAATAATATGTTTTTAAATTTCTAAATTTTGACCAAAAATATGAGATGCATTAAATTATTTACATATTTTGCAGTTTTAGCCTTTAAAGTCAAATTCACAGAAGTTTTTTTACAGATACAAACACAAGCAAACAAAACCGTTTTTGTGTTTTCTAAACGAAGTCGCCTTCAGACGATATTCGTACATGTTAAAGTTTCGCGCGAAAAACAATTCGTCGAAATTTTTTTCCTACGTTGGTATGACTGTCAGTGACATCTGTGCCAAATATCACATCTAAGTAATTATTAGTGTTTTATATACGCGATTTTTACAATGAGTGAAATTATTCAACAAAGAAATTCCATTAAGTTTTGTGTGCGGAACGAAATTTCTGGTGACGAAACGTTCAGAATGTTGCAACAGGCCTTCGGTGATAATCATGTGTCGCAAGCAAGTGTGTGTGATTGGTACAAATTATTCAAAGAGGGTCGACAACGCGTTGACAACGAACCACGTCCAGGACGGCCATCAACATCACGATTGGTTCCGTATACCACATTGATTCTTAGTTATTTTTCGCCAAAAAATCAATCAATATCGTTCCACAACCACCGTATTCGCCTGATTTATATCCGTGTGACATCTGGCTGTTCAGGAATCTGAAGCGACCGCTCCAGGGAAACCGTCTTGAGTCAATTAAAGACATTAAACGTGAATAGCTACGCGCATTGATAGATATTCTGGAAATTGACTTTAATAACTGTTAGGAGGATTGGAAAAAAGGTTGGCATAAGTATATTGCAGCTAAGTGGGATTACTTTGAGGGGAACGAAATAGATTTGGCAAAATAAATAAAGAAATTTAAAACTATGAACAAAGTCTTACTAGTTTTTGCCCACAGTAGTATAATTGCATAGAATACGAATAATAAAATTCTCGCAGTATCTTTAGGTAAGCTTTTTGATCATTGATTCTCTAATACGACCAGGAGCGAATTATTTTATCTCATCTATAGTTTTAATTTTCGATTTCAATCATGAGAGCCGAAATTCATAGGATCAATCACAGTGTCACTGGTATATAGAACAGTTAAAATGGGTTGGGGTGTAAAAACCTGTACTACCTGGTTAGCCTTTGCATTTTCGTCCAAGTGGAGTCTTCAAATCTTAATGATTCGTAGGCAATTACACATAGAAAGTTCCTTACAGCTTTTCACAGGCGTATTTTTTGTTAGATTGAACATTTGTAAATAGCTCGCGATTGTGGAATTACATTTTTGTTTCAATTTTTTACGCAAACTGTGTTGCCGCTGTCTTCTAACTTTATTAAAAGTTTAAAGCTTATAATTCGAATTTCCCGCAATCCGTACGTGATACAGCAAATCTCCAGGACACATATATTTTTTATCATATTTGCTGTTTGGTGGTATTTCCCGTGAGTGTTAAATAATATTGTACTGCGTCATTAGATAACCATCGGCGAAAGTCAATAACTATGAAAAATTTCTAACTAAAAATTAAAAGTCCTACTTTTTAAATGAAATTATCTTATTTTCTATAAATAATTTAATCAAACGTCTTTTAATTTTCTCTGATGTCTAAGCTGCGCTTTTAGTAAAAGGGAAAAAATTTAATACCGCCATCCCAATTAGGTAGGAATGATTAACCTTTTTATTTACATAGTCAGACATTTGTTGTTATTGTATAATAATTATTATTTAATTATTGCTAGCTTATCACAGAAAAGAACAATTTAAGAGTATTGCATTTATGTTTATCAGGCATATCAAATAGTATTAACTAAGTAAATTAAATCTTATTTTTTCCTTTATCCTATCGGTGGTATCCGTAATGGATATTCGATTAATCTCTGACGTATTCATATTAATATAGAAAAAAAATATAAACCTTGCAATCGAAATTAAACCCACAATTCATACATGTTTTAAATTTCGGTTTATTTTAGCCAATAACAATAGTAGATAAACACAATTATACCCTATATATTTGGCTGTGTTAAATATTCATATTTTGCGCTCATTGAGTTAGAAAAAATTGTATTTATGAAATATTTTTTTTATATGTATATTGGTTTTTAGATTTACAGCTTACTTAGCTAGCTTTACTAGTTATATATTTGCTTATTAGCTGTATCAACAAATTATCGCTTTTTTAAAACACGTGGCTGCACTTGTGATATATTTTTTGATACATTTGTCAATAATATTTAGTACACGACGAAATATATTTTTCCCAAAAAAAAATTATTTTTATTGCATCAAAACAATTGAAAAATATCACTTTCAATACTGATTCTAACACGAAATGTTGTATGAATTAATAAAATAAGTGCAAAAATCTAGAAAAAAATCGTAAGAACCAATTTTGCTTTAGTAAGAAAAGACTCGGGATAAACAAAAACATCCTACGTTTGTTATTGTTACAACAGAACTTGCTTAGATTTTGCGCTTTACTTGCAAATAATTCTAAATTTTTTTTTTGGAGAAATTACAATAGAAAAATTTTAAATACAATTCACAACAAATAAAATGATTCTTCTACATTATACTCCAAAAAGTTGTACTTTAACTATTTGTTGTTAATTTAAAAAGATTTCCTTCTACTGAGTTAGAAAAAAATTAAAATCTAGTAATTAAAAAAAAATAATTTTTTTACAATAGATTTTGGTTGTATTCTTATAACAACTTACATTAACAAACAAGAACAACAACACAATTATTGGGAAATTGTCAATAAATAAATAAAGTAAAACCTTAGTTAAGATATAAAGCCAAATTAAGTTGCTATGTATTAAAAAAAAATTGGCAAGTCAATTTAAATATTACTGATATATTTGCTTTGTATTGCGTTGACGAAATGTTACTTTTTAAAACCAATTATAAGCTGTATTTTGCAGCACTTCTTTGACGACAAGCTGTATAAATGTCATTAGCATGAGATTCCAGCAGAAAGTTTTTTGCATTGTACTGTTGTAAGTTACTAAGTTGTTAAATAAAAAATTATGTTCTATGGCTCTCACTGCTGCAGTTATTCAAGCTTTAATACTCATATGCCTGATATTAGCTCGATATTAGTATATTTAGTTTTTGCGTATTTTATTAGTAAATTTATACTCTCAATAAATTGTTTCAGTTTCTATAATATACCTCAAATAAGAACATTAGTTTGGCTACACGTATTTTCCTTTAACTAATATCTACTTTTGAGTTGCTTCTAGCGGCTAAATTTTCTAGGAATCATAACTGATGGTTATTGTAAAATTGATTAAACGCAACATGAATAAATATTTTGTGTTCATAAATACATGCTATAGCACGACAACAGTTTGTAAATTTCTAAGGAGTTCTGTTACCGAAATCAATTGCCTATTAGCTATAAAATTCTAAGAAGTTTTCTTTTTAAAATTGGAAGGACTAATGCCCGTCCTTCCAATATGTTCTACTTTTCTGTTAGATTGTATTTTTCCATTTTCTATATCAAATAATTTTAGCTCACACTTGGCATGTTTGATGCCTACAAGCAAAAATTTGACTTCAAAACAAACCAAGAATGTGTACAAAGGTAATTGCTGCTTTAAGTCCAGGCTCGGCTAAAGTAACAAAAATCATATGCAATATATATATATATATATATATATATATATATATATGCAAATTCTAGATATTATTGACCAACTTTAACCGCAATTAAAGCTATTAACTGCCCCACTATATTGCAATTAAGAAGAAACTGTAATAATTTGCTAAGAATTTGTTACGTCACTCATTCTCATTTTGCACAGAACTTAGTGGGATACGATGTTAAAGATTTATTTTCCACATAAGAAATAATTTGCCTATACTTAAAATCAACCAAGGGAAATATGGTTTTTCGATGAAAATCAATTTTGTATTCATGAAAAAACAAGCTAACGTATGATTAATATTTAATATATAAACACACTCATACTCATACTACATGATGTATAGTATGTGGACATTATTAGTCATACGCCTGAGTGTTTTCATTTCTTTCTTATTGAATTGAATTGCATCGAAACAAAAATAAATAGTGTTTATATATAAAGAGTTTATTTGTATATTGTTGTTTCGAAATGCTATTCTCCAGTGTTAAAGAACGAGTATTTAATATTTATTAATATTTAGTATTAACTAATATCCACATGCCTTTGGAAATCAAATTCAAGATTTAATTGTCACTATACACTTTTAACGACATTGTCGGCCATACAATCGCCAACCACAGTATGTACGGCACTCGCTCTCATACTGCAATGTTCGATTTAAATGTCCCTTTTTTAAAAACACTTTTTAATTGGCTTGTATTGTCCGCAATATGTCGTCTACGATTTCCTATGTGCCTTGCACGCGTCTTCGAGTATGTCTTGAAGGAAAAGCCAACCATGCATATTCTTTATTTGTTTAAGTGTGCATTGTTATAAATGCAAAAACTCATGCTCTATAAAAGATACACAGTAAAATCAAGGAACGTTTTTATAATTTACCTCTTCCTTTTTTGTTGTGTAAAACGTCGCAAGAGCTCTTCGTCAAAGCCATATTTCTGGTAAAAAAATGATTATTATGATGGCAATAAAAACGTGATGGAGGTTGTTATTTTTGTCATTGTTTTCTTTCATTTTTCCTTTTTAAGTAATTATAGCTGCTGTTGCTACACATTTTCAAATATGATTTCAAAATATATATTAAATTTCAATAAAAATTAATCATTTGCACAAGAAGGAATTAATAAGAAGCAGAACAATATATCTTTTGCACATTAAAGAGGTTATTTGTATTCTGATACATACGCCATATAATCTTTTAAGTGATAACGCATTTTTAATTGAAAAAAAAAATTTTAAAACAACAAGGAGGGTTTTCCAATATGAAATTCCGTGAATTTCGAAAAAAAAACTAAAAATCGTCATAAATATAAATCTAAATTAAGACGAAAAATTTAGGAAGAGGCTGTGGGTAATGCTGACACACATATATAATTGCACTTGGTTTGATTCTGAAACAGCATAAAAAATTTATTACCTAAAGAACTTTATTCCAAAATAAAAAAAAACAAAATTTCTTCGAAATAGCCCAAATATTTGATTTCAAAAAACCTTTAAATTTTAGATTTCAGATTTAAGCAAAAATTTTGTTATCGTGAGAAAAAAATTTTATAAAAATTTATTATATTACTAAAGAATCATCAGTAAATTTTAAATCTATAAATTTCTTTAATTTATGAAACAAACTGAAAATTAATCATTCCTAGAAATTAAATTACTTAATATTAATAATTGCAGTTCGTCTTAGTTAGCTCAAAAACGATAAACTTATTAATTAAAAAGTTTAAAAATTACAAACCAAGTTTATTTTCGATTTTCTAAAATAACAAAATCATCAAAAAATTAACTAAATATCATTTCAATAAAATTTAAGTGGTATCCATTCACACTAAAAAGCTGTAGTGAACTTATAGCAGTTTTGTTATCCACAAGAAGTCGCATTAGGTATGGCTTTGCGCAAAGCATTTGCTGCAAAATTATTGAACAAATTAAATTTGTTTGCTGCGGTTTATTTTTTATTTATATTGCCCATTTTTAGAAAACAAAAAACTACAAGAACTAAAATGGTTTAAATATTGTTTGTTAATTTAAACATACATACATATATTTGAAGCACGCTCTCGCATACGCCTTAATAAGCATGAAAATGAATGGTCCTTGTACTTAAACCAAGTTCAAAAATATTTAACGCACCAGATCATCCTGCAAAGTTTTTTCTAAATTTATGTTCTTTGACTTCCAGTTTTGTAAAACCAAACTCAAGACTGTGTAACAAAAGCAAGTAAGTTAGAAGAATGGTTATAAAAACTGCTTCTTTTTGCATATTTATATGTGGCTTCAAGTACTAGATTTATTTAGATTTATTTCTTTTATTTGAATCTTTCTCTCATTCCTCACATTACATTTGCTTTTAAAACAGTTACTTAATTTTGGCTTCAATCATTGTTTTCGTACTTCGGCATATGTTAAATGTTGTTAATGCTTTTGTTTAGATAACGCTGGAATTTAGCGTTAGTTTGGCGTTTCAAAGTTGTGTTCGGATTAACAGGAATTATTGCTTCGCATCTTTAAGACTTTTGTGTTTGGTAGAGTACAAAACATAAACCAAAGTAAATATAGCTAAAGTTTTCTTTCGGTTTTTGAAGTAAATGTCAATGAATTTAGCACATTCACTTCTTTAAGAAAAACTAAATTAATATATAACATTTTGTAGCCGATGAAAATAGAACATATCTGAGATCTTCAATTGCTTTTCGCTTCCAAGCATTGATTAGCGATCCTATACAATGGACATGGAAATTAATTAATTTAATTACTTTGCGTTAATTGCTTTGTATTAATTTTGATAATTAAAAAAGGTAAACTTTTTTAAGAATTCAATATGTTATGAATGTGTGAGAGATCTCGTATTAATTATTCGTCATTAGTTGGCTTAAATAGATGTTGTTTGCAATGGACACTAACTTATTCGAAACTCGCAGAAAATGTTGATGATGTGCGTGGCGGCACAAAAAAGTGCTATTCAGTCTGTCTAAATTTTTAAATTTCTCAGTGGGCTAAAAAATTTTTCATATCAACAATAAAAATTTGTTATGTTAATTCGTTGCAATATTTTTATTTTATTTTTTGATAATTTTCATCTTATTCAGGGTTAGCTAAATATCTATCACACGATAGCGCAGAGGATTGCATTTTATGTGTCTCCTCACACCTTTTCGACGTACGCCGTGTCTGTCTACTTAGTTAGTGTCAACTTTAAGCACAATTTTTCTTTTAAAAAAATGAGACTGTGTGAAGATAAACTATAATTTAGTTGCAATACGAAGTTCCGAAAATGCGACAAATATTAAATCTGGGAAACAAAAACGATTTTGAATGATTAAGAATCCAACTTTTTATAGATTTTTGTTTTTGTTTTGAATTCATGCTTACATTTGCATTTAACTTAATTGTCATCAGATCAAAAGTAAATTAAAATAAAACTATTTTAGTTTGCAGGAAATGGCAATCAAGTTTTACAATAAAATTTCTTTATAGAAAGAGTTTTTGTTTAAATAAAATAAAAAAGAGTAAATAACGGAAGGAGTAAATAAAAAATTTATTACTTAAGCGACACAGTAAGTAAAAGAAAAATACAACTTTTCTTGTAAAATTAGTTCGATGAAGAAATTTAGAACAATATCATACTGGGTTTTTTATTAAAGAACACAAGCTGCATATGGTGAAATCAATTATGTTGATATATTGGGCCGTGGCAAATCCTAGTAAAATTAAAACGCTTAAATTCGAAAATAAATTTTTAAAAACAAAAATGTTAAACTCTGTTTGTTTTACTGAAAATTTCCCAGAGAGTAAAGAAAGCCTTAAGTACAAAACTAAAAAGTTCAAGGAGAAAAAATAAGTGGAGAACCGCAAAGGAGTTAAAAAAAATTTTAGAAAGGCCCTAACAAAAAAATTAAGTCCGAATTAAGTTTTTAAAACTTAATTCGAACTTTGAGAAAAATAAGCATGAAAATTAGAAAAAACCGCAACTAAAAAAAATAAAAATTAATTTATTAAAATTATAGATTTTCTTGACCTTTTTACTTTAATTTAATAAAATTCTTCAAGCTTGAAGGTCTTTTGTTAAAAAATTATATTTTTATTTTTCGATGTTAAGTTTCGTTAACTGTATTTAAATTTTTTTAAATTATTTTTAAACCTCAGGTTATTTTTGTTTTATATTAACTTCGAAACATTTTTAAATTTCTTGTGACAATAATTTTTCATAAACATATTATTTGTTTGTTGTTTTGTAAAATTTTTCCTGATGCTACACAATGGAGTAGCGAAATATCGAAAAATAAAAATATAATTTTTTAACAAAAGACCTTAAAACTTGTAGAATTTTAATAAATTAAAAATTAAAACTTTGCGATTTTAAGAAAGAGAAACTGTACCTTTTTAGCTTTTGATGGAAAACCAGTAGGGATTGTAAGGTACGGGAGAGAAGGATGATAAAAAGCAGCTGTATTATTTTAACTTTTTTTTTAAATATAATATTAAAAGAGATTTAGTTAAGTAATGCGTATGTTGGGATACCGACCACTGTTATCTAGTACTAAACACGACATATCAAGTATCTTGAATAAAACAAAAATCACTGAAACACATTGCGAGTTCTGCAAAAGCGTGATGATTGTAACATTTTACTAGTTCTATCGGCTATTTGTTTCATAACAACAATCCAAGAAATGAATAGACGAAGGAGGTTTATTATTTTGGCTATAAAAATGAAATATTTCCGACTTAGAAACGTTTATAACAAGCAGTACACTTCAACTTCACGACTGCTAAATTGTAAGGCTCTAACACAATGTTTAGCATTTTCCACAACTTGTTTTAAATTTTAAAAACTACAACACAGTATCAAAAAAGTAAGGACGAATTAAGGTCGAACACTTCAAAGTTAACACAGTCCTAGATGCTTGGTATAAAATTTGAATTTCCATCTTACACACGTTATTAAGTACCCTCTATTTTGAATACTTCATGTTATGTCCAAATATGGTTAAACATTTATATAATAACCATATATTTTCTGGCCACGTATTTGTACGAATTGTTTATTTCCTGTAATAAAACACATGAACAAATTCATTTGTATACTTTGAAGTGCAGTTGTAAACATATACAAGATAAAATATAAACACAGAGGTCATCAAATATGATTTTAATGACATCATAACTTACAATATCAACCATGTTGTCTAATGCAATCATGTACCAGTATGCTATTAAATAATAAATCTTATAATAAGACTTAATATCATATACATTACCATTCATCCTATAAAAGTTATAATATTGTAACGCGTTGCTACACGCTTGGCAAAAGCTAGCAAAATAGCCAGGAAGTAATCCTTAATACCTCTTTCCTGAGTTTAACAACATCTTTTACTCAAAGGCTGATATAATACTGAAGTGTGTGAACTGAAAGCGTTTAATAAACCGCACAAGGCCAACAATTGCTTTAATCTTGACGGATAACTAAATGACAATTCCGGCAATAGCGAAAACATTTCTGAAAATCGATACGAGCTTGACAGAGTGTGCATTGTCTGAGTAACAGATCACCCTACATTCAAAGTTAAATAACTGTAGTAAATAAACTTAATAAATGTAAAGCTTTTCAATGCCGCAATAAACGAAATAATACCCCAGACATACAAACTTTTAGATATAAAATTACTGTTAAATATAACTAAATATCATGACGCAGCTAAAATTTGCAAGCCAGCAATTATACAGGATTCTAATATAATCTAATTTATATACGCAAAAAGCGGCGCACAACGGAGTCATTGAACTTCGTTGTAAAACAAATCACAACTGGGATATTAAAAAGCAATTTAAAAGAAATTGAAATTAAATTTTATGGAATTAGAAATTAATATACCCTAACCCCTATAGGGTACTTAAAATTTTTCAGTAAAGTTTATGGTAAAAGTATTAACTACTTAATTCACTATTGATTTTACATTCCAACATGGTGTTTTGATGTAGATTTTTGGTACAAATTTCCGTTATTCCTTGTTTTAACCATGTACCAATGTAACACAAATAATAATAGATAATAATAGGTATGTTTATTGAACAACTAGTTTTTTTTAGAATGGAAGTAGTTCCAGCAAAATAAAACTTATAATATATTTACATGTAATGGGGAAAATCTGTCCACCAGCTTTTATATTATATAAATTGTATATGTGCGTTTGCTTATATTACTTTATTTATTAATTAAAACAACATTATAATCAAAACAAAATTCAGTACAAATAATCTTATTCAATTAATTTATGTTTTTAAAAATCTATTTTTATTCTATCAATTTCTTTTTTATTTATTGTTTTCACTGGGTTATCAAGTCTTCCGGCTCCATTCATATCACATAATACCATCGGGTTACATAGTTGTTTTTCATACAAATTAGTACAGTGTCGTTCTTCAATAAGAGACTACTGAATACGAATGGCTATGTTACGGCTATATTGTCCGTATAATTTAGTGCAGTAAGTAAAAAGCACTTCTCAAGATAAATTTACGGTCCTAAATGAGGTATGCTTGCTGTACTTTTTAAACAGTTGAGTGGTTTTGTTTGTGCATAAATACCAAATTTCAGCAACCTAAGGTTACAAGAACTAAATTAAAATAAAGTTTTTAATTTTTAGATATGTTATTAACTGGAGAATTATAAAATACACTTTGTTGGGAACAGCGTTAACGCAAGCAATATCCAAAGTTTTTGGAATATGCTTCTGGAATCTTACTGTGGTTTTCGAGGTTTCTATATTTTTTATACTTTAGCGCTATCTCGTTATTATTCTATAACTGACGTGAAAAACATTTATGTCAGATAAGGCCTTTTTCAGGTTATGTAGTATAAAAGAAATATTAAGACAAAGAAAAAATATGCCCATATTATCATAAAACAAATTGTACCCGTTTTTTGTAAAGTATAATTCACATACATATAGAATTTGCATACGAAAAACTACAATTACACGTATTCTTGCTATTATTTCTACAATAAATGCATTTATGTAAAACCAATATAAACAATTGCAGTATTCTTTTTTTTTCATACGACATTCATTCATACTTGACATACATAATTTTCTCTTTATTATTTGATGCTTTATGGAGAGCAACACAACTAACGATAAAAAACTGCTCATAAAAATAAAACTAAAATGTTTCGTAGCAGTTGCTGTGTGTGGGTGGTTGCTTTCATGTCTCGGCTACGACCATTTAAGCGCAGTTTCAGCAAGTATTTTTTAACAACTTTAGTTTTATTTTTTCTACTTTTACTTACACTCCTTTTCAATTGATTAGAGCCGCATAACTTTTCTTACTTAGCAGTTTATGTATTTTGATATTAGTAGAACCAAAATTGTCTTACAACGAGATAGCGTATTGAATTGAGTTCAAATGAAGCATTATTTTTAGCATAATTTTTTCGATAAATTAAGAGAAGAAAGTTTTAGTTTTTTGTTCGTTTAATTATACCATTGAACTAGTTTTGCTTAAAAAGCTTATTTGTTCAAAATTTAAAAAAATCTTTTTAATAATTTTATTACTTTATAATATTTTAAACGTTCTTATACGATGTGTCCTTCAAGTTTAACAATACTTTCAATAAGGCATCTTTTAGGGGGTCATAAAGTGACTTTAAATAGTCTAATGATATACAAATATGTATTTCACATTTTTTCTTGACTTCCATAAACGACCCCATCCCCAAATATTTCTATTTATGTTAAGATCAGGAAAATAAGGCGTCCAAAAAACGTAAACGAATGTTTGGAGGTGTTACAGCTTTGTATAGAAGCAATATTCTCAAATAAAGTCTATGGACTCGGTCCAAAGATGCCATTTAGTTTTGCAAAAGCTGAATTAAGTACCTACCACTTGGAAGCTGTAATTTTTTGTTCCATATCCACCCAAACTATAAAACCGCCCTTTCGTCTGATGAAAAACTCTTCTTTTCTTAAATCATGGAAAAAGAAGAAGTCTGGTTCATCCAGGTTTAACTACTGTTTAATCTGTGTAAAACGCAACTCTCCAATGATTTAATTGACTGTTTTCGTGCATACTCCACCTCATATGCTTACAATATCTCTAGGTAATATTGTGATATTTTCTGGCATGGCAGCTTCCATTGCAATTTTTGATACCGAAAAGGATGAGTTCGAAACCCTCTGATTTTTGTAGGTCCTAAAGTTGTTAAAACTCTTCTTTTGTAGTTTTGGCAATACATTTGTTTCATGTATCTGCGGTTGCATATAATTTCAAAACTGCTGGTTGAAGTGGAACAAATTAACGACAAATGCATGGCGATTTTGATCTTGGCTCTTCACTTAGAATTTTGGTTTTACCCATGTTTACCAATTGTTAATTTAAAACTAATAAATTTCATTAGCATATGGATTAATGTGCAGACCCACCAACCAATGCCGTGTTTTTTTACTATGAATATATGATAATGATATGCTTTTGAGCTCAATTAAATACGCTCTCATCTTGTTGTAAATTTTCGTTTAATCAATTGAACAGGAGTGTATATTTTTGTTAATCTTCCACAAAAAAATTTGAAAGCAAAATTTTCATCCTTTTAATCAGTAGTTTTATAAAAATTTAAAGCAGTTATGGTTAATAAAAGTATTTGAACTTTTTATATTCTTGAACTATTCGTTACATAAACACGATTTTTGCATTTAAGCATTTTTTTGTTGGATTTCATAAAACAACTACGATATTTTGTATTTGCACTTTTAAAAGACTACTTGCACCAATGTAAAATTTTAGAAGCAAAATATTTTTTCATTAAAACTTTTATAAAAAGAAACTTTAAGTAAGTAACAGTTGAGTAAATCAAATGTATCTTACAAATTCTTTAGTTAAACTAAACAAATGACGCTTCAAGAAATAAGTCTCAAAATTTAAATAAAATAAACATTGCATTTTTATTAATGCATTGGGAGTAAAATATCTGTATCAAGATTTTCTTTTTAGACGAACTTTACATTTCTCAAAGTAACAAAAAAAGACAACAACTGATATACATTAAAGCTCAAAAGATCACCGCGATGTCGCGGTACCAGCTGGCAGACTTGATCGAGCCCATAGGTCTAGTAAACTTGCTATTGAATAAAACACATTGCTGTTTGTTGGATCCCATAAGATATCAGCTTAATTACAACATGCACCACAGCCACTGTCTCAAGAGAACGAAAAATGGCACTGAAGATGGCACATAGCCGAAATTTTGGGGGTGGATAGACAAGATAACTCGAAATTAAGGATCAAGTTTTGTCACCTTTGAGGTGTGTGTGTGATATGCTAAAAAAATTATTGAATGATTACAAAATACCTTCAATAATCGCTTAGTTAGTTCTTTCAATTTCAGCTGGGCTCTAATTGGTGTCCCTAAGAATGTTACATATTGGCGACAATAAAATGCATTATCTATAGGAACCGCGCGTAGTCTCTGGATATTGAAATAAGTTCATTTTGCGGCAAGTTTTGTAATCGCTGAAGCATTTTAAACGCTAAAAAGACATACAATATACTTTGGACGCCAGCGCCAGTAGTGACCAAATCAAAAGCCATCACTAGCAAATAATTAACATTTTTTATCTAGAGAACTTAAATATTTTCAACTTTCCACTTCTCCGAGACACGACTTAGTCTTTTTGTAAGAAAAAGATCTTTAACATTCCCTCGTAGATACTAAAGATTTTTTTCTAATGAGAATATCTTACTCTGTTATTGTTTTGGCGGCACCTGAAAAATTTGTTGTAAATTAAAATGGACGTTCGTTATCGTCGTGATTGTTTTATGGCAGACGGTATAGCCCACCAAAGTGGACGCGCCAATATCTGGTGACTAAAAACGAGAAACTCTGTGGGGTAAATAATCAACAACCGTCAATATGTCAAAGGAACGGTAGCATGGGCTCGGGCACATGGATTGCATGGAAATCCAAATTCGACATAAAGTAAATTCTGGAATTAATAAATATTTGATTTTTAAAAATAAACATAATACTGTGGGCAAAAAATAGTAAGACTTTGTTCATAATTTTAAATTTCTATATTTATTCTGCCAAATCATTTCGTCCCCCTCAAAGTAACCCCCCTCCCCCTTTTTGCTAATTTTCTTTGGTACGAATTTAATAATAAATGGAGAGCTGGTCAAATGACTTCTCTGTGATTCTTGGCCCTTCCCCATGATGATCCTGTTAGGGTTTACGAAAATTCTTGAATGTTTTGTATAATTCAGTATTTTAATCTTGAGTCCAAATTTCAAATAATAAATCCACATAAAATCTTTCACATTTTGTGATATGCCTAAAAAAACTTGAGTACAAACTTTCATAAGGAGCAGTTCGCAATTATCCTTTCTATAAGGTGTTTTGTTGGAAAGAATTTAAGTTGCATAAATGGTTATCAAGATTACCAGAAGCACTAATACTTTTCATATTATTAATCATAGTTTAATTTTTGTCGTTAATATATAAATCGAACCAATGTCGTACAAATTATTCTAGTATTATTAACAAATGTTTTCTTCTGGAAGCAATTAATTCTTTAGGGTACTGTTTCCTAATATCGTTTCAAACTTACAAATTTCGCTAAACACTGACAAATATTCACATTTTTTCATATCGAATAATTTAACCAATCATTGGTTAAATATTGTTCTCCTTACTGTAACCACGTATGCATTCCAATGCATTAATAATTACATAATAGTTTTCAGAAAGTGTCATGATTTGGACGCAAATTTTCGCTATTAAAAGTAAAAGGAATGAAATATTTATTATTATATGAACTTATGTGTGGAAATAAACACAAAGTCCGTAAACACATACACTTCGGTTCACTTATTTAAAGGCACAAAAGATCCCATATTCAGGAGCCGGTATCTTTTGCAATTTTTAACCGATTCCATAATTTTAAAATAGAAATGGAAGCTAGACATCTTGAGATTTAAACAAAATCATGACAATGGTGGTTTCTTAACTAAGGAACCTTTTTTTTTGAGGAATTTATATAAAAAATATAAAAATGTGGTATTTTTTTTGGTTCACTTGAATAAAGGCACTTCGTTGTTTTTATATTATTTTTAAAGTAGGCGGTAATTTTTTGTTGGGGGCGTTTGTTTATTGCAATTTATTACATCTTAGTCGATTTACAAGTCAAAATGGCAAAACAAAAAATTTTAAATCTATTGGAAAGGGCTAAAATCGATGTTTACCGTTCTGAAGGATATTCTAACCGCGCAATAGCTAAAAAAATTGGACGGAGCCCAACAGTTGTCGACAATTACATCAAGGACCGCGAGGGGTATGGAAAAAATGTTAAGGGAAGGGTTTCGTTGTCTTTATCTACTTATGAGAAAAGAAAAATCACTAGAATTGCTTCTAATTCTGCCTTATCCTTGTCAAAAATAAGAGCTCAAGCTGGAGTGCAAGCGAGCAAGTCATCAGTACGCAGAGTTGTTAAGAGCTGTGAGTATCTTAAATACCAGAAATTACAAAAAAAGCCGCCACTTAATGGTCCTCGTAAGGAAAAGCGTCTTCAATTCGCAAAAGACTACTTGGTATGGGATGTGCAGCAAAGAGGCCATGTAAATGACTGGAAAACCGTTGTATTTACGGATGAAAAGAAGTTTAATTTGGATGGGCCTGATGGCTACAACTATCTTGAATTTCAAAGTGCAAAAATGACTGGTGCAACCTATAGAACGTTATTGGAGTCTGCTTTTCCGAAGTTCAATGAAATATTTGGTCCAATACCTTGGATATTGCAATAGGATAATGCACCTATACACAACGCCAGAGTAGTAAAGGAGTACATTGCAAGCCAAAATGTTAATATTCTTGACTGGCCACCCTATTCGCCAGATCTAAACATTATCGAAAATGTGTGGAGTTGGTTATCTCGTAAGGTATATGAAGGAGGTATACAATTTGATGACAAGCAGTCACTAATTCAGGCCATTAAGGATGCTTGGAATGGAATTTCGTTGGATTACATCAATTCTCTTTATCCGTCAATGAAAACCCGTATATTTGAAGTTATTTGAAACAAAGGGGGTTGCACCCATTACTAATAGTTCTTTAATAAAGCAAATAAAGTAATAATAACTTAAAAAACAAGATAAGCTGTTTTTCACTAAAGTTAGTTAAAGTGCCTTTATTCCAGTGAACCAAAAAACAAAAACACATTTTTAGATTTTTTTTATAAATTCCTCAAAAAAAGGTTCTTAAGTTAAGATATCACCATTGTTATGATTTGGTTTATATCTAAAGATGTCTAGCTTCCATTTCTATTTTAAAATTCTGGAATCGGTTAAAAATTGCAAAAGATACCGTCTCCTGAATATGGGATCTTTTGTGCCTTTAAATAAGTGAACCGGAGTGTACATAGAAATAAATCACGTAAATTAATTCATGTTCGACTCTAAGATATGAAAAAAAAAACTGTACGTATATGAAAAATATTTAGTCGAGATTTAAAATAAATAAAATATGTTGATAATATCACTTATGTCTTGGAAAAGTGAATACAAACTTTCATATTTTAAAGTAATTAAAGCAAGCAGATTTATTTTGATCTGATCTAGTGGATATACTTCGTCACCTATATATAACGGTTGTACCAATTCAGAAGCCTTGTATATATGACTACTAAATATTAACTTTTATATTAACTTCTTCTCTTCTGGAGAAGTACTTACTGTTTGCGACGTTTTTAATTGCTCCGAAAGTACAAAAATCGCCTCCTCCGAAGATGCTCTAACAAGTTCGCCACTACTTGTATAAAATTTATCCAAGATACCTTTTATAGCCAACGAATTGAACGAATAGTGGAGATTTTCTGCCAATTTAATATATTTGAATAAACCAAGTATCTTCCTGATATAAACAAATGCTAAACGATTATTAATATCGCTGTACACTTTTTATCAAAGATTGCTGCGAGTAAGTTTTAGCAATAACTTGAACTTCGTGCTACTAAAGGATTATCTACGGTCGTTGTTAGGACAAAAACTTGTATAAAGAAAAAGTTATTTCAACAAAAAATTACTATACAACTCTTTTTTCAAAACCGCCTTTTTTGAAAATTATAATGACGAAAAGTTTTAGAATAAGGTTTTTTTTCATATTTAAGGTCAAAAGGTCAAAAAAAGACTGGCCTGTTTGTACCACACCGATACGCTCTTTGCGCACGCTTTATTTGTTATATTCTAATATTAGAACCTTCCGATGGAGTGGTGTAACAAAACTTTTTAAATCTCCTACATTTTTTGGGATATCAAATATACATCGAGCAAAGAGGAGTTGGTGGGTTGAGAGGGCTGTCTTTCTACTTTTAATTAAAGCTCAAGAAATGCCCTACAGCTGAATGCAAAAGACTTCTATTTTTATCTAAAAATTAAAGTTACGCAACGCTACCTCCAAATAACGAGCTAGTTTTAAAAATGCAAGAGCAAAATCCAGTCAGCCGAAATTTTTTTTTGAAAATTCTGATAAGTCGATGTTAATTGCTTACGCCGTATTACAGAGACTAGCAGCCAGTTTGCTACAAAAAAACGTTTAAACATGACTTAATTTTTTTAAGTTTCAAGACAAAACCTAAATATATCAGCCTATACTTTAAATTATTGAAAAAAATTGCACGTTCACTGGTACGTATGATTATTTTTTAATTACAGTAAAGATTACAATATTAATCATACGCTAAGATAGTGGCCTGGTCCCGATTGCATAGACGAGATATCGCAATAAATATGCGTACAATTCTTTAAATAAGCAAGAATGTTCTGATTTTATTTTACATTTGTTTAAATCGAATTAGTCGCTGTATTATATCTGCAATAACAACAGGTGTTTTTATGTAGAAATTCTACCGTTCGTATATACATATGTGTTGCAAATTTATTGTAAACCTTCGGCATGATTTACAACCCTATATGGGTACTATCTATATAATCGAAGTTTCCTTAGATTAAATAAATATACAAATTCAAGAATTTTACAAGGAGAAGCAATAAAAGCACATAAAGCCATGCCTATGAGCTGCTGCGCAAAACATTAATACATGGTAAAAAAGGATATATGTATAGTTTTCGTTTAAATAATATTTGAAAATTAAACTTCATCCTTAGAAGCTACTCAGAATAAAGAAAGCAAAGAATATATTTGCAGGCGTTGGAAGACCGTCTTTGTTGTTGTAACGTATAGGCGGTAATCCGCAAGTATTGATTGCCTGAAAGCACTTCAGTATACATGCCAGTAACAGTCAGTCATAAGTATTAAATTCATTGATATTCGTTTCTATAACACTTTATATGTTTTATATATTATGATGCCATAAAGGTTGTTTATTCCGTTTTAAATAAATAATAAAATAATATTTAACTATAAAATTAGACTGACTTGTTAATGAGAACGAAAAAAGGTCTTTATAATTTTATTATGTTTTCATGACAACTATAAATCACAGGAGGGAAGGCTAAGAACACCGTTGAACATTGTTAATACATTGGTGTTGTTACCAATCTTTTATCCATCGATTTTGATTCATAACCAAGCATAACGGCCGAGCACGGAATTTGACTGGTCAAGGCCGCCTCTTTCAGTTGGATTTTTTATTTTTAGTTTCAATGAATTTTTTAAAATTTCAAGTACACAAAAATATATCCAATTTACAATTTATGCCGACTTTCATAAATTTTGGCAAAATTAATAGCTTCTATTATATAGCTTTCTAATATATTCTTTTTATATTAAAATAATAATTTGTGTAACTTTTAAGTTATACGCACCTTGTTTTACTCAAAATAAAAACACAAAAATGTTTAAAAGTAAAGTCGGGACATCAAAAAATGCACAAAATTGTAACATTCTTGTTGCTGTGAAAGTCGTGATGACCTCGTACACAAATATACTAAAAGTGTTTACTTTTGACGCCACTTAATAATAGTACTACTGTGTACGTATAGGGGGTTTCAATAAGAATGCACTATTTATATTTGTGACACGTTCTTTCCTCTAAGTGGCAACTTTGATATTTACAGTTTGTCACCTCTGATTATTTATAAGCGCTACACAAAAGAAGAACTCGTTTAATGGGCGACGGTGCAAAGTGAGTCGATTTGATAAAAAATGAAGCTTATTTGCATCTCATTGGCTTCGTGAATAGTCCAAATTATCGAATACAAAAAGCAAACCGCACCTACAACGTGTAACTGTATGATGCGGATTAGGACTTACATATTTGAAAACGATTGTGGAGTTAAAGTGACTACTGACGGCATTCTTGACAGGAACAACATAACGGAATTGATGTGACCTTAAGTGGACGGCATGGATCTGGACCACATAAACTTTCAGCATGATGGTGCCACCTGCCACACAGCTCATACCGAGACTAAATCATCTCGCGAAACGCTGTTATCAACTGGTTATCTATATATTGACATTCAGTACTGTGCAATTTTTATCTTTGGTTCGGTACATTTTTGTGTATTTTAACCCTATTGGCAATTGATCAACAAAATTTTTTTGTAGATTTGTAGATTTTTACTTAGCAACTATGGCTATAGAAGACGTGAATATTGATCATCCAGCATGTGATTCTTTCAGTGTTAATTCGTTTTCAAAGCCAACGACTAACAATCTTTAAATTAATTTAACTATAAAAATAATTTGACTAAAACCAGTAGTTTATTAGCAGCTAAATTATTTTTTTAAGAACTTCACAATTATTAATGCCCAATTCCCGCGAAATAATATTAGAGAGAATACTAGCATGTTCGATTTAATGTTCCATCATCTGTTGTTATGTTTCCTATACGAATTCATGTTCACATTTTGGTTCCCAATATATAATTTTTTTTTATATTTTAAGTCTCTTTATAAAATGTTCCATTGTCTGTATCGATGTATACCATTTTGGGTCTTAATTCCTTGAAGTAAGTCATGCTGTAAATATCATTTGCATAGGTTGCTTAAAGCATTTGCTTTTTGCGCATTGTTTAACAATATATTAATACTAAAGTAACAATGGCTACAATAATAAAACAAATGGACAGTAATTTGGGGTGGTACTGTTTTAAGGGATGTGGGAAAAACGGAATTCCACGGCATTTGTCCTGGTCATACGCCATTCTTATTTATTGAGTATCTCAAGTAAGTGTTATTTTCTGCCAAAATCTACATATATTTTGAGGCAAAAACTTATATTGAAGAAGCTGACCTTTAAAGGGTTGCTGGAGATATCTATAATGAGTTTAATAGTGGTCGCATTTTAATAAATACCCCAATCTTACAAAGCCTGGTATAACATGGGTGAATTCGAAACAACTCATACGTAGTAGGCAGATGGCAGATGGCAGATTTGGCGAACGCGCAATAAAGTTTAAAAAACTAAATTTCTTAATCCAAACAAAGAATAATTAAACAAAATGGAGGTCTACCGGGGATAGATACAAAGATAAGTATTTGAACCATAAATATTAATTTAGTCCCTCTCTTGGAAATTAAGAAAATGAACATTATTTCTTTTCTTCTGGTTTCACAAAGAGTTTTTTGCTTTTTTTAAATGTCCTATATTTTTACAAATCATGTGTATCCGTTATTTATTATGTCATACTATAAGCACAAATATATTTTAAATCTATATCAAAACACCCACTCCCTTATGTATTGATGCTTGTCGACGCACGTATCACTGAAAGCGATTTATAAACATTAAATATCTCATTAAGTTTCATCATCATTGCTGTTATGTGTTTTGATATAAACATGACAAAGTATTCTCGATATTGCAACAACGATTTTTACAATGATTTCCTGCCACTGTTTAGTTACATCGTGATGACTATTCGTGTCATATAACATGGTTTTGTAGATAACCTCAAGAGGATTTGAAACAGGAATGTATGTTTTTTTTATTATATTGTTAAATTAAATAAATATTCGCAGAGGAAAACAGATAAGTCAAATTTTAATATAGTGATGGATATGCCGTGAATAAATTGCAACTTGATGAAACTTATGGTTGGTTTATTCAAATAAAATTAATGACTTGTAATTTGGAGCAATATTATCATGTGCATATGAAGCGAATATACTCGCAATCACCGATATTATATTTTAATTGAACTTTTTTTAAATTCTAAGCATAAAATGTCTTTTTTTGTTGACATGAATTTTAAGACTAACTTTTTTATACTTCTATAAATACTAACTTATTTATACTTTTCTTTCATTAGTACGTTTGGTAAGCAAAATCGACCGCAGTTATTACGTGAGCCGATTTTGTTTGTTCATTAATAAAATACTGAAATTGTTTTTTTTTTCTTCTGTAGATTCAACGACACCTTGTGATTTAATTATCATTGCCGCTTTTGTTAATAATATTGCTTAGTTAGTAAAAATAATGCAGAATGAAATTTTTGCTTGTGTTTTTATTAATTTGTAGTTTGTTTAAGGGAACGACACTTAGTATTTCGTTAAATTTTCTGGCAGAATTTTAGAGCATATTTTCGTTTAGATATATATATATATGGATTATATTCAATATGTCCCCTGTGACTAATTATAAAAAGTATATGTTACTCAGGTGAAATGAATTCAATCCTGTGAATTTCTAGTCGGATAAAATTATTGCGTTTATATGTATTTACGCATATATGTTTGCTCTGGATAAAGCATAGAAATAAAAAATAAAAAAAGCTTTTAATATACACTGCGAATTATTTAAAGAAGAAATTCAATTTTGTACGATAATTGGTTGTAAACCTATGGTAAGGAATTTCAAAATTCTGAACACTTAATTGCCGTATTTTGAAGTAAATTTGTTTTTTTTATTTACCTATAATAAACTAAGAGTTTTATCATGCAAAACTTGAATAAGGAATTTTTAAATTTTAATAGAAAATTGGTCATGCGTTGCATTTTTCATCAACAAAGATTATAATTTTATGAAAATAATAAGAACGCCTTGATGTGGAAATGACACAAAACCATGTATTAAAGATTTTTTAATTCAAAAGGCATCGTTTCTACAGCAGCCGCATTCTTACATTGTGGGACAGATTTTTCAGGAACTCTGCGGCTTAGAACTGAACGAACTTGTCCATGAGGTTCTGCTTATCGGCAACACGGCATATTTGGAAAAGCCCACACGAAAAGTCTAGTTTGGTTAAAACGCACCGTATTGCCATTGCTCTGACACTTATGTTCCCACCAACATTTTTCCCCCTTTTTTTGAACTTTTACGGCGTTAGATCGGCACATGTAATATTAGTTGTTGGTCAAATTTTTAGCGTTCCTTCAAACGGTCGCAGCTTATTTACCGAACAAGTAGCAACGATGTCCATGATTCGAGTTTTTACGGATGGCGAGCAATCGGATCTTTAGGGTTTTTCTGCAAAAAAGCTAGTACCTGGGAATGGCTTTTTTAGCACGCAATTTGACGTTCCTTTTATGTATGTGTATATCGGTCGTCTAGATCTCGAATACCCAAAATTTGGAGAATTTCACTTCAACGACAACCACGTAAAAACGCAACTCTAATCTATTAACCATCCTAACCATCCTTATAGGAAGCCTCTTCAGAACTGTTTCTACATTAATATAATCTCATTATAAATTATTCGAGAAAATTCACTTTTCACTCTGAACCACAGCAACGGCTTATTGGGTTTCCCTTAAATCAATAATTATTCAGCTATTTGCTAAAATAACAAAGAATTACAAGCAAACAGTAACAAAGGTTTGTGTATTTCAATTGCTAAATACTTAAGAGGAATCCTTTTAATTAATTGTTCGCAATTATATCCATACTTCATGCTATTCTTTGTATAATGCTCCGTATGCATGTGCTTTTTTTGCTGCTGCTAATCATTACATTTTTATAATTTGTTCAACCTTAAACAGACGTAATTTTTTATATATATTTGATATCTGTGGTTTGCGTGGAATGCGCGGTTAAGAAACTGATATTCTTTACTTCAAATTAAACACCTATATTTCTAAAACACCCTCTGCCTAGGACGATATTTTTCAAATTATATAAAAGTACATATTTTGATTTAGTAATATTTTTCAATTAATATTTTTATTATATTTGTCGCTATTTCATCTCATATAAGATATTATTGAACATTATGTGTGAAGGACTTTAGTCAATACATGACTTACTTCGGCACTCTTGCGAAATTTCTACAAGAGTACAGGAAGGATTTAACATATACCTGATTGTCATGGAAAACTGGTAGTAATTTCATTACCAAAGGAAGATTGACAAGAGGTTATAATTTTGCTAACTTTCAGAATTAATGAACACAAAGTTCTATAAAGTTTTGCTGTGGTATTTACATCGTGTATATTTGTACATGTTACAAAAGTTATATTTTGTGATGTCCTATAAAATCTGTTGATCACATCATTTGATCGACAAAATCGATCTTTAACTTTAAATATTGTATGGCAATATTTTAAATAAAAAAGGTATTTTAATTTGCGTTTTTTCTTGTTGCACTATAGTTTTTCAAATAATGTAAATCCAATAGCGGTTCACAAATAAAAAAAGAGATGGACAAACGCATGACAGTATTGCTTAACCTTCCCAGTTCTTATACTTCTAAATTTAAAAAAAGTTAATAGGTGAATTTCTATTTGCAGTTAAATTTGGTTGTTTTTTTTACACAGTTTAAATTAATTTCCCTGCCTTTTTACATAAGAAAACATAATAAAATTTTTAACCAAAATGTCATCACGCTTTAAATACCCGCATAGTTGATGGCCCAATTTTACACTTCGATTCGTTTTCAACGTTGTCACAATCACACAATTTCTGGTTGAGCTCAATTTATTGTTTTATGTGTTATTTTAACTCTTTCTTAACGCCCTTCTTCTTTCACATAGTCTGTGTCAACGGAAAAGGGGTTACTGCAAACATTATTTAAATTTTTGCTTCTGTTATTTGGCATGAATATTCCGTAGCTCCGTTTGTTAGTAAATATTTAAGTATACATAAACAGTGACAGCTCTTCTTGCGAGTAGCTTCCTTTAACGAATAGGTTCTCTACATTATGGATTCATATTGTAACGCAAACCCAAGGTATTACAACTCAGTAATCGCACGGTTGTACGTTCGGTCATGGACACTGAAAAAGCACTACTTTTGCCAAATATTTCCAGAAGAAAACAGTTGTTCTAATTGCCTGTCCATGGAACATTGATGGTCCATGGAGCAACCTTTTTATTAATAACCAAAAAAAAATATATTTTTTGCCTTGATCCGAACATCACCAAATAAAAAACTGCATCGAGGTTGCATATCACCTTATGTGAGCTTTCACTGTATTCATGTGGGCACATACATAAAATATTGTGCAATTTCATTCTATTTTAGATAACGAATCGCGTAGGATGTGGTGAAACTCAGTAAAAAGAATCCGCTTATCTTAGATTACGCATTCAAACCAATTTGTCTTCATTCCGTTTGTTCATATTATCAAATATTTTATAGAAGAAACATTCACGCTAGTACTCATAGAAACACACATGAATGCAATCAGGCCGTAAAAGTTCTAAAAATGATCAAACAAAAGAAAAAGGAGCAGAATTTTAAGAGACGTTGTTTAAGTAATAGGGTTATAGAAATGCAGATTTTTATATGGACTGCTCGATTAAAAGCAACGTTCATGCTGCTCCGTTTGCTTCTTATTCCCTACAATTGGTCCATTACATGGTCTGAAAATATCACTTTAATAAAGGTATTTCCAAATAGTTAAACTTTATTGAAATTTCTAAGGTTATTAGAGATCCCGTGGATTATTGTCGTCACAATCATTTAGTTGAGCGCAATGTAGGCGAAATTCAAAAAGAAAACTTCAAAAATGGGGTTTTTAGCACATCTGCTAATGTCGACTTAACATTAAAGCATATAGGGCTGTTATTGAAAGGGTATAAAATGCAAGGTTGTCACTAAATTGACACGTACAGTATTTACGCTTTGACGTACATAATAGTTTAGCTCGTATTTGCATAACGTACGTATCATATTTGGGCTTGTTGGTTTATCCGCTGTGTAAATAACACACAATAGCCAGTTTAGTATACTACCTTGGGGGACTCCAGCAGAGATTCTGCTATTTTTAGAAATCTGATTTTTTGACCTTACTTTAAATATTCTATCAATCAAATAGCTTTAAGGATGCATGTGGGAGTTTTAAGAAAGAATCTGACTTTCAAGATTTGTAAGAGAATGAAAAATGACACTGAAGATGGCACATAGCCGAAACCGGTTTGTCTCCAAACCAAACTTGACAAGGGATGACGGAAATTCGTTCCAAAATTCTACATCAAAACACCCTGTCGGAATACCAAATCAAGAATATTGCATATAACTTTTGTATTAATAAAATTATCTTAAGGGTCTTCTACAATTAAAAGTAAAATAAATTTATAAACCGCTTTTGCATTGTATAAGAAACAAGATGACATAACAAGAGGCATTATACGCAAAATATGTTTGTATATAATGAGAATTGAAACATATAAAACATTTTAATTTCTGCACAACGTAGTCAAAAGGTGAAGGTATAACTCAAACTATCAGCTCCAGCCAGTACAGTAGCGCGATTAACATTGTTTTTGCATTAAACATGATATGTGTGTTAGAGATAGGACATAAACAAGACTATACCCCAACTTGTTGTACGAGGAATTTGCCATACCTATTTGTAATTTACATTGTTTGTCGTTCATTCGATACCGCTGGATGACTATTTGACTACTTAAAAAAAATGAAGTTTTGTTGAATATTTCCTTATATTGAATTAAATTTACTTTGCTGTTATATATGTATGTTGTCGAGAACTTAAAAAGAGCGGGAAATAACCCTAAATTTTATTCATAATTACATCACAGATATTATTAGATTAACGTGAGCACCTACCAACGTTGGCCCAATCTCACGGTGGTCCAACCACGGCCGACCACACCAGCGCCCCTATGCGATCGCATAAGCACCACCGGAATAGCACCTACGCCCATCCCATAGGTTGCAAATTAGGACAGAGGTTTTCCAGGCCCCCGGCTAACCCCTTGCTGAGGGGTTCGGAGCTACCTAATCTCCTGCTGTCAACGAATGACATTGACAGCAACCCCACATCGGTCCTGCAGTGAACCTCCCCGCTTTGGGTATAAACCACAGCCACCACGTGCACCCCCGATGGAGCCTCACCAACAACCAGTCTGGAACCGAAGTTCCAGGGGCTACTGGTTCCCTTGGTATCAGTGTATCTCGCTACTGGTCGAACATAGAAGTCCTGCCTTCTTCCAGTTTCAGGCTCCTGGCCAGCCTAAGGAACTGGTGCCCCTCTTTTCCAAGATGATATATGCCACCGGGGGGAAATAGTTACATCACAATATGGCTTAAAATATTTTTTAAATAACCATAACAGTTGCTTGTAAAAACTTTTTCTTTGAAATCAAGTACGTCTTCCCCAGACAGCCATATAGTAGTTTGATGTGAATGACAAACTTTTATGTATTCCTATATTTCTAACAATGTTGTGGTAGACAATGATGTACTTGTTAACTTAAATTGTTTAGATCCTCGGGTTGAAATATTGTAATAATTATTGTTACTATTTACAATTGCTCTCACACAATGTCTGTATTTTCATAGTAACAATGCAATATCGAAACAAAAGCATTCAGACACCCAAGCAAATTTCTATAAAATAAGACATTGTGGAATGGATATGCCTGAGAAGTACCCGTTGTTTAATGAAAATATGTTGGTTTATCATGAGCCCCTTTTATTTTATTAGTACGAGTACTTGATGTTAAACATACACAACTAAATATATGACACCAGTATGTCTAGAATATTATGGGACCAATTATAATTATTTTGAGCCTTTTTTATGGTCTATGTAAATAAGGTTGTACGAGTAGAAAAATGTGAATAAAAGTCAAACTACTACTAGAATTTCTTTGACTGACTTAAGTTTCTTAGAAAATTTAAAAAGGATATTTTTAGTTTTGTAGCTATAATTACATATACACTGTAGAACAAGTACCAAGAATTCACAAAAAATTATTTGTTATTAACAATAGAAATGATTGTGCATTTTTTTTCAATATTCCCTTATTTTTGGTTTCCTGACTTGCACACCACACACATATATTTACACTGCGCCATTACATTTGTGTCGATAAGGACTATATTGACATAAGTCATACATAATATGTTCTCTTATATATAAAACCTTAGTGCTGTTCAGTTCAGTACATATATCCAGAGTTTTTTTTAATAGAACACACACTTTTGTTAACAGACATTGCACCCTAAACATTTTTATTAGTAAGAAATAATATTGGGCGTATTCCCAAACCGCAAACAATATAGTAAATAAGAATTTTATAACTTTTAAAGTAATATTAAAAGATTTAAAAGATAAATTAACAAAATTAGTTATTTAATTGTCAATATTAAATAATTTCTGAAATTTTGTTAGATACAGAAATTAAATGCAATTATGTAAAAAAAAATTTAAAAATAATGACATCTTGGATATATTAAACATATTTATTTTATAGTGGCAGCTATAACTAAAGTAAAGTCTATATTATCATCTAAATTGATCATATTTTTTTGTTGAGGCAATGGTTTCAAAAGAATTGAAAATACATTTGCATTTGAAAATAGTTCAAGAATTTTAAAGACAAATAATAAAAACTGAAAATAAATTTACATTTATGTATGTAAGTTATCATATTTTAGTGTATACAACACAATACAACACAACAACAACTATAATATGAAAATGCAATGGCACTTTAAAACAAAAAAATTTAAATATTATTTTTTACCATAGAATAACTAAGATAAGACAATTGTTTTTATCTGATCACTGAACGTTAAGTTAATTTTATTAAATTGTAAAGTTAAGTCAAATAAAATTGTAAAACTATTTCCATTAGCATAAAATTAATAAACACTTAGATTTAATTGAGTGTAACAGCACACCGCGTCTTTCTGTACCACGGAACAGACCTACACGACGTTCACAAACTTCCAGACTCTCTTAGGGACCTTTTTGACAGAAATACAGAAATACAATAAAATATATTTTCTGGGTCCACATGGAAACTTTCTATTAAAAGATATTTAAAATAAGTATTCGAATCTTATCTCTATAGTGTTATTCATGAATTATTACCAATAAAGTAAACAATATATTGTATTAAAATCTTCAGAAATTATCTACCATTGTGTCCGCTTTTCAGTCCCTGGTACTCACGAAATTACAGTAAATGGACCATTAGTTTGTCTACGTATTTGGACGGGTATGTTTTTGTTTCTTCCTGGATAGTGGGCACTTCTGGTTCTCTGTGGATATTTGTATTTTTTTAAACCAAGGGGAGCAGACTATAAGTCGTAAAATCCTATTCTGTCTTCGTTGTAGCTTCTTAATGTTTGTTGCGCAAGCAGTACCCTACAGCTGATTTCCGTTGTCCACATTGCTTTGCAATTGATAATTATTAATCCACGAAATAAATAAAACCGTGAAACTTTAGACATCCTTGCATAATGTGAAACGTAAATTCCCAACACACTATTTGGGAGAGTGGTATAACTTCAATGTTCTATAGTGTCACAATATCTTTTTTAATTTGCAAAATAAATTTCAATCGACAATATAATTTTTTATTAAACTTAATATATGCGAGTAAAACAGTAATGCAATTTAACTTCAAAACAATATCAAATACAAGATTCTCTTATATTTGCTTAAAATATTAATTTTGATGCTGGCCAGTGTCAAGATAACAAAATATTTACTGTGTAATTTGCTTTCAAATATGCAATATGTTCATATATAGAAGTTATTGTTTATTAATAATATTCCTAAATTTTTATTGTTATTAACTATACATTGCCCAAAATATTCAGGAACCAATCCGTAAATATACAAATTAATAAGCGGGAGTTTTGAAATAAACTATTCCTCAATGAATTTCTCTATTTGTACTATTTGACACACCATTGCCCAGACCGAAGGGTAAACCCATCAAATACGTAATTTTGTTAAATTATATGTTGAGGATATAAAAATATATTAACAAAAGCAAAACAAGTCTTTTTGAAAACAGTAAGCTTGGCACCTCTTTGATATCAATTGTGTCTTCTATGCATACATAACATACATAACATATCATTAGGATTAAGAAGATATTTTCCTGTCATTTGCCTTCACGAAGTCTGCGTGCTGTTTTTCATGTTATAGGAAGCAAAGGAGGTAAACAAATAATCTGTTCAGGTATCATGTTCACAATAGATTTACATTTAAATGAAAAATTAAAATTAAATAAATTTAATTATTCGTACAGTGAAGTGTAAAAGTTGTTAATAAGGTAAGAAGGATTGATGGACATTTAAAATTTTTACTGAACTTTCTAACACACAATTGAATTGTTTGAAGGAAGCAACCAATCAGCAACCAATTCCCGGCATCCCGAATGTGCTACTAGATATGAAAAACTTTTTTGTAAGTTTTACCTCAAACTTTTAGCCCAGCGTAGTTATTTTAGGAAGTACCGTGTTACCTTGTGAAAAATATAAAGAATTAAACATTACATTAATAATTGATGAAATCATATTTTGAACAAACATTAAACATGTGAAGTATCCCCATATATATGTCTTATTTCTTATTAAATGGGAGTACATAAACAAATGCAAGGCTTCAGAGCTTTTGGTAAAAATGTAGCAGAGTTCTTTAACAAGCCACACATTGGTGTAAGATCTTGCTAGTGCATAAGTTTTAGGTTTAGTAATTTTCAGTTTTAACAAAAAGCCCACACAAGCAATATTTTTAATTTTTTTTTTTAATTTGCTTTACTACGTCTGGTTGGTTGTTTGTTAGTTCTAAATGTAGATAAAACCTGTAAAAAAATTTGCTAACAAATAATTCTTTAAATAGGACTTCATAATTTATTTTACCCAATGGTAAAATCAGATGCAGAAACAACTGCAAAACTTTTGTTGAATATCAAGGAAAGTTGAAAAGATAGAACATACATTTTTTTACTGATAAACGATATTTAACTTTTCTCTCTAAGAACATACTTCAAAACTTGATTATATTTTTGTTTACAACTAAAAACATAATTAACAAATTACAAACGCAGAACTAAGTCTTATTGAAGATAACAACTACACTCGGTTTATAAAAATAAATTATAATAAGCACATCATTATACGATAATATGGGAAAAAAATATAAAATTGTTTCACATAGGAGACTGCCAAACTAACTAACGGGAACACATCAGCAGAAAGGGAGCAAACACAGAAAGGCTCTTATACAATCCAGTAATTAGTATTGACTTTTTAATATTTCATGAGGAAGATTTCACAAAGACTTGTTTATCTTGTTTCTTTTTTGTATCGAATTATGGCGGATAGCACCAGGCAGGCGGCGATGAAACTGTTGTTGCGTAAAAATAATAAAACCTTGTTAATAAAATTATATTTATCAACTAGGAACATTAATGTAAAAAATCGAAGTTGCCATGCGCGGTCCAAATGTAGCACTTTTCTGCCAAAAGTTACTGTATGGAGTAGATTGTAAGTTGGTGGCATTATAACTTTATACACGCAAAAAAAACATGACGGTGGCATGGTCACGATAACTATATTATGTTCTCCACAACAATTTATTACTGTGGCGAACATATAATGGGTACTTGAAAATAATTTATATGCGTATGTTATTTGTGATAAACATTTTGTTGTTGATATTCAATAAATGAAAGACACCACCCATAAAAATTGAATTGAACAATCATTTTTTTAATAACCTTGTAACAATAAACAAAGTATTTGGCACGATACATTAAGGAAATCATGTTATGTTATGTGTGATAGAGTTTTATTTAAGAGTTCTGTTGTTATTTCCAAATTCTCTAGTTTTAATAACTACCCGCGAACAAGGGTAAAGCCGTTGGAGCTGTTTGTAAATTGAATGATGCCACTATTCTATCTGATATTTTTGAATACTGAATTCCTTATTTGTTTCGTAAAGTCTGATAATTTTAAATTATATCTTCCCTATTGGCTTGTTTATTTTCTGCTATCTGAAACTGTTTCCTTATATTCTCTATATGTCGTTATTGATCTAGTACTGTTTTTAATGTAAATGCCATTCCTGGAGTTTTTTTGTTGGAAATTTTTCAGAATTCTCGTAAATCTATAAACTTTTCTTTCTTTTACAAAAATTGTGTATGTAAGTTATTTTATTTACACATGTGTAATTTTGTTTTTCTTAACACCGAGGCACACCTTAATTCAACGAGTCTGTAAACGTTGCAATCTCGTATACGATCTCCTCAAGTTATCCCAACGGTCGCATGGTCTATGGAGTTCTTTATGGCCTTAATCACGGTAGTCGCGTGTGCACTAAACTGCTTTCTTAAAGAAAAATTATCTTATCAAAGAAAACAAGATATAGCATGCATTTAGTAATTATTAAAACTAGCAGTACTTCTACTATTGCCTTATTTTGCAAATCATAAAGTCAAGAAATTTTTTGTACGTTAGATAAAAACCGTTTGAAAAAATGAGCTTCAGTTTCCTATTTGAGGTTAAATATATATTATAGGATAATGGTAGCTTCGGCATTTGTATCGAAATGTGGAGATGATTATACTTCATGTAGATGTTATCTTAAAGTTAAACGAAATCTTGGCTTTTATCTTTCGCTACTAGCGCGGTCATCTCTGCTACATTATATTTTTTAAAATTTTTATTTTATTTCCAAACATTACACAACTTCCTGCAGAATATAATGGGTTAAATTTAATGGTTAAGAAATCAATTTGCGCACAATCGAATAACATTTTTACTGAGCTTAACGCTAATGACACAGTTTATTTTAATTTTCAGGCTCACATTTTATTGAAATTGGTTTGCAATTTGTTGAAACTTACATGTGCTTAGTTAACTTTTTAGGTAAATAATAATTTCAAAGGAAGCGGAAATATATACAATCAATATGGAATTGGATGAGACAAAATTTCGTGTTCACATAATGACAAACAAATGTATTGAAATTATGTTATTTAAAATTTTTAACACCTGCAAGCCTGAAGAAAATCTGCAGAATTTCGTCGAACTCAATGCTTTATAGGCTCAAAAATCGGATCAGAAGCTATAATACATAACCAATTTCTCAACATAATGTAGAGGTGTGAACAAATACACTTGCAAAAGTTAATGGAAAAAATCCGCTAAAAGAAACCCCATTTCAGAATCGACATTATACGAAAGATCATAATGTCATCTTATGGTATATGAACATCTCTTGTGAATAAGTTTTTAGCTAGAATTAGTTTAATGGCTCTAATAAAGAAAAACAAGGAAAAATATTTAAGTTATTAGCAAACATAGTTACTTTCAACTCTCTTAGAGATTTTTTTATGATTTAAAATCCAGTGAAATGCTGTATAGCGGTTAGCGGTTAAAATATTTCTTCTCTTTATAGAACTTTAAAACCCGCAGTTATATGAGACGTCACAAAAAATAAATTTCTAGTTTGTAAAGTATTTCATTAAATGTATTATAGAGAAAATGATTAATTATCTTTTATATTTTCTGTGTCCTAGTTCCTTTGTATATTTTTTTTTATTTTTGATCGAATTTTAAATACGTTTTTATAAAAAAGTAAAAAAGCGTTGTATGCAATTCATGTCCATGGCAAATCCTTACCATCAACCTAGTTACCTTAAATGCGTACAAAACGTATTTAAAGTTTTCCAATAAAAAAAAACCTATTTTAAATATCCAATACGCAAAATTAGTTACGTCTTACCATGTAAGCTGAGTCACATATTCAATTCTTTGGATTTTTATTTCTCCACATTTTGAATGAATTCCATCTTCTAAGCATATGGGTAATACAATATTGGAACAAAAATTTTACTTGTTAAAACTCATGGATATAATCAATTTTTCTTGTTTTGTCATAAATATATTTTGGGTGTTTTGTGACATACATATGTTTGTGATTTGTTAACATATTTTTAAATTAAAATTCAATTTGGTTACAGTATTGGTTTTTATCGTAAATTTACATTCTGAATTTGTCTGTTTTTTTATAATATTCATATGAAAATAAGAACCGATGAGTTTTGCAAGGTCAAAAGTATATATGCGAGGCATACGTATGTAGCAAGTTACACTCCACCATTCTACTTTCTATTAGAAAAATATGTTGCAGAAAACTTTTCAGTCTTTCTGTCATATCGTGTTACTTATGCTTGAAAATATCTGTTTAAGCTTTTTACTAGAAGATTATTTAAAACTTGTTATAAATCTTGTTCAGTTCAGTTTTGTGCAGGAAAAATATGACTCAAAATCAAACCTTCATGCTAAACTCTCTATGCAAATGTTAACATGAATTTTCATTAAAAATATATATGCCAATATTCAGTAAAAGCAGAAAATAGTTGCCATTAGGATTATAAAAAGTTGATATAATTTCCCGCTATTACACTTTCAAATCTGAACTTATAACTGATTTTTTTATGTAAAAGGTTACGATAAGAAGTGAAAACTTATCCTCTATTTCAAAATAAAGTTTTCTATATTGAAAATTTGCATTCAAAGCTGAACAGATTACTGCTGTATCGGAAGGCAAGCAACTTTAATATTGTAAATTTATTTGGTATATTTTATGGTTAATTAATTGTATGAATTTGACTTTAATATTTTGATATTCCATAAAGTTTTAATTTGTTGATAACTTATAAAAAAATATAATGAAAAACCAACTTTGCACAAAAATTCTCTTTTAGGAGATACCTCATACCCAAAAATCCAAATTATATTCTATGGTAAATAAATAACCACAGTAAAAATCTTTAAAAGTAACCAATATTAATTTCAACAATAACAACAATTGAATCTTAGGGTTTAAAGAAAAAATATTATATTTACTTAATACGGCTTAAGTGTTTATAAAAAATAACACTTCTTTTTAAAGACTTGAATTTTATCAAATATTTATTTCAACAAGTCCAAGCCACAAAAGACTTTATTATTAAAAAAAATTAAATTTAACCACTTCAAGTGGAAACATTTCAAAAATGAATTAAATTGCAACCTTTTTAATAAAACACCCAATTATGTTCATGAAGTAAAACGTAAAAACCTCTAAAAGCATTGTAAAAAATAAGCTAAAGTAAATAGAATGGTGCTATAATAAAAATTTCTTTGTTGTTAAAGTAAGTCAATAAATGTCACCATTTCTTTACAGCACACTTAAATAGGAATTTATTTAGGTAACATTTAAGTAACATTATTTTTGCTCGACTTGAAACTCAATTCTTAGTAACAGTTTACATTTTTGTATTAAAAATTGATTGCTGAAGAAACGAAATTTAAATTTTATAATCATCAGTTTAACTAAAGTGCAGTACTTAGTCACTAAATTCTTTAGCTGAGCCAAACAAGGAATTATTAAAATTTTGAATATTAGATTTTTCTTTTTATTAAATGATTAAAGTTTTCTAATACTTAATCAATTGTATTACATTATATACTTCCACAACACTTCACGTCATTCATACGAAGTTTAAATGTCGACATACAAGCACATAGTCCACTTTGCATAACTTAATTGAGCCTCCTTCAATCGTAACTCCATACTTCCTCTTCAATTCACACTTCTCATACATAGTATAATGAGTCTCCAAAGTGAATGCACAAGGGCAACAAATATAATAACGAAAGCAGGCATTTTAGTTTGTGTAAAAGTGGAGTGCGCGTCAAAATCAAGTGGCTCAAATAAAATGAAAAGGAAGAAAAAGCAAAACATGAAATAAAAAGTAAGAAACATAAAAACATAAAACATTTCATAAAAATGTAATAAAATGGGGAAAAAATCAAAAGTTTCAATTCTTGAAACAGTTTCAAGATTAAAAATCAAAATAAAATTTTTTTTAATGCCAAATTTATTGTGATTTTAAAAATTGTCAAATACACAACAAGAAATGTAAACAAAAACAGGCTTTGAGCAAAAATTATAGCAAAGAGAATACCATTCCATTTAAACGCAACATTATTCCCATAATCCTTTCCCATATTAGAAAGTTTAAAAAAAATTTGACCTTGCAAATTGCCTAGAAATGGAATGGTATTGTACATATGAAGAACTTGGTCAACAATTTAATCTCAGTACGTTTAAGGTCCGAAATTTTTGGATAGGAACTTGGCCTTATTTTCACATTTATGTTTTCGTGCGGATCTGAATTTTTTTCGCCAAGTTGTTTTTGTGTGTTAATGTATGTATAAAATCAGACGGTTGGATTATATCAAGTTTCAGCTGTCTACCTATAGTAGACATATATTAGAGTTAATTGCCATAGCAAGGTAACGCCAAAGCAACTGTGTGCTATCAAATCGGCTGGCGCAGAAAAGAGTGTTAAAAACTTAGATGTTTGCAATAAGTTTAATCTAATAAAATAAATAGAAAATTAATAAGCTTTATTCAACAAAGTATGCAAAAAAAAATATTTAATATTTCAGTTGAAGTTTCCCAAATTCAATTGTATGTTATCGAACTGGATTGTGATCTTCTGGCTATTACAAGTAACTTTGCACTAAACTAAGATAAAAAGTCTATAAGTATAAATGACATTCTTTTTGTAATAATTGTGTATTTTTTTGCCTGTCTCATTCGTTCGATTAACCAACCAGAGTGTTGTGATTCGAGATTGATTAAATAAGTTCCAAAGCATATGATAATCTTTTTGCACTTTAAAAGATCTTAAAATATTTGATTTTGGGATTAATAACACAATTCAGACATTTTTTGTATTTAATCGTAGCCTTCAGTGTTGTTTTGCGTCTCATGAATTAGCACAAACAAACAGAAATAAACTATATATTATTATTACATATTCTAACTCTACAGTAAATGCTTTCTTACAGTTACTGTTTCTTGGCGGCGTACTAAATGGTACAAAACAATATCTTAGTAGGAATGGGAAAATATACTTATACAATGCCGAGTAGAAATGTATTAACCCATACTTATATGGCAACTGTGGCGACAAAGTTCAATAAATAATTATTGAATGTGGTATTTGTCTCTTCTAGTTAAACTACTTAAGGTAGCCCTTACAAATTAAAAGGAGCTTGATAACAATATTTAGTTGATAATATCTTATTGGGAAAAATTTACAAGAATTTATTAACGTCATCTTGA
This sequence comes from Phania funesta, assembly GCA_963932375.1. NCBI lineage: Eukaryota > Metazoa > Arthropoda > Insecta > Diptera > Tachinidae > Phania > Phania funesta. Next base: position 100,097,893 of record OZ010652.1, read on the forward strand.
ATTTATTTTAAACACCGGAAAAGAAGATGACTTAAAAATGAGTTTCTTTTGTGTGTTTTTTGATATAGACCCAATTCTCAGTAAGTATTTTTTTAAAACTCAATCACATTTGTTTGTATAAAATTATACTCTCAATAGCTCAAAATGATTCATCCTCTAGTAAAGTATTATAAACACGGCAAATAGCGTCAAACATCATAACATTTTCAATACATTTGCCGTGAACAGATACTCAGACAAATTTCGTGGTTATTATTAACGAAAGAATCGAATAAACACTTCACGAAAAAAAATTTTAAATCGAATTATCCTCTATTCAAATCTTAACAAGATTTATTCAAATAAATAAAATTACTTCAAATCTGTATAATTGATTCGGTTAAAAATAAGTTTTAATAGAACCTTTTGGTGTTCAAAAAAATTAGTGAAAATTAAAGCTAAGTTTGTCTGAAATCAACAAAAATTTAGATAAAATGATAGTAAAACAATTTTAATGCATCGTGAGGTATTTAACAAACAAAACTAATTTATTTACTTTAAATAAAGTATTCACTTATTTAATAAAGTTTCGTTCAATTGAAAGAGAAGGAATAATAGCATCGTGTAAAACTGATGTTTTGAATAATAACTCTATAAAATTTTATTGAAGTATAAAACGTTTTTTAGTATTAAAAAAATTTGGATAGATTTGAACAATTTATGTTAAAACGAAATATTTTTTTTAACTTAACTAAGAGTATGAAGAATTAAAGAAATTTCTATTTGTTGAAGTTATGAACAGACATTTGTGGTTCAATTTTAACAGTTTTTAAATTTTTTGCAAAATATAAAATATTAAAAATAATATTTTTAATTTATTAGTTGAAATGAATACAGTCAGGTACGTATTAGAAATCGAAAAATTTTATACGGATCTTTTTGCAGAAGAAGACTGATGAAATTCTGTCTATTTTGAGAACAATTTTGTAACCATTCTAAAATTATTATAACTAATAGAGACTAAGAGATAAAATTTATAACATAAAAAATTATGAGAAACTAATGAAAATCATTATAAACCAAATCTTACACATCCATGAATTTCTTTCATATTAATAAAACTTAACTAAAATTATAAGTTAAATTAACTCAATTTAACTAAACTTTCATTAGATAAATAACAAAATATTGAATAAATTTCTTTATCAGTATTTTAAATTTTGTGTACATTACCATTTTCAGTATAATTTCGTTTTAAAATTAAATTTATAATTTGAAATGATTTTTAAAATATCTGCTGATTTTTTTTTTAAATTTTCGGGTTTTGGGTGATTTTAAGGCAGAAAGCCTAAAATTTTAGAGAATTATTTTGTGATTTTAATGCTAAGTTTTTAGTTTTTTGTTTTTAGTGAATTTTGGCATTTGTGGGAACACTTGGGGCACTTTAGTTTTATTTTTTGCATTCAATAATTTCGATTTTTGCAAGGTCATTTATTATAACTAGAACGAACATTGGGTTTTTGCCCATAGCTTGTTAATTTGTTGACTAACGTTACTGTTTTTAAAAAGTTTCTGAACACACGGATTAAGTAGTGGTACGTATAGAAGAGGGACGCATCGTGAAACTAACTATCTTATGTAAAAGTTTGCAAACGTATATTGTGGAAATTACAAGCAGAATGAAAAACTGAACTAAGAATTAAATCTTTTGTAAATGATACAAAATCATAAGAGTTATAATATGCAGTATCCTTTATAATTTTACCCTATTTAATTAGCCTTCTAGAATTCAGCTATTATTTACACTTATAATAATAGTTACTTGTCTGCTGCATATTCATCGACAATGTTGCCAGCATAATAAAGTTTACTGATATATATTTTAATATACTTGTGATATTCAGGTATACAGCTGAAAGTTGTGTCATCTATGGATACAAACTCAGACATACTTTAAATTGTAAATTGCTTCCTTTCTTCATCATAGAACATAAATTTTACTTAAATAATGTTACAAGAATTAAAGGGCGATAGAGTAAAAATTGCTATATTAAAGAGTGCGGAATTTATCTTTGCAAAAGCTGTGGAATATCTAAATAAACAGAAAAGTTAACTAAAAACTTGGTTTGTTCATTTACTCTTAGATTTCTGATTTAAGAAAATTTTTCATCCAAGTACACATTAGAAAGAGATAATAAAGTGAACAACTTTCGTATAGTGTATAAAATATGGCAAATGATTTCTAAAAACTGACTTGACTCAGAAAACTTTAAAAAATAACAACAAATTGATTTACATTGAAACGTTTACGATGTACGAGTATGTTGTGCTACAACAACTAATTTAAAGTTTTTTGAAAATAGTCTAATGAATTTAATGAAATCTCATTAATGTAATTTTTAAAGTTATATATTTTCCAGCAGTGTATGTTGCTAATAAGTGTCTAATAATTTTTCTTGCAGTTTGTCGAATTAGTTTTTTTAACATTAAATTTATTTACATACGTAAAAATGTAGTTCTTGAAGTTATAAATTCTTAGACTATTTGTATGATTTTGTGATTGGCAAGTTTTGATAAGCTCTTACTAGCAACATGCAAATATTAACAGAGAATAGTTGGCCAGGAATTTATTTCGGCATCCAACTAATTGTAGGTTAATTATTTTAGAGTTTTAGTTAACCTAATTTAGCTAGTCCTTTATTAGACAAGAGCCAGCATTTTATTCGCTGCAATTAGTTTAGGCAAGCCATAAGATTCGCGCAAAAATTTAATTTGCGTAAATAGGGGAGTCAATACTAATCACTTCACCTAGAGCAGCAGCCAGACACAGAGTGCCCCATATGAGTGAGAGGCACAGAGCTTTTGGTATTGCCGAGTCAGGCCAGTATGTTTTTCGCCCTGATAAGGGTAGCCAGTGCGTGGGGTGACCATATATCACGTGGGCCAGAATAGAAATCTAATTGGTTTAAGCCAATTTTAAGCTCGAATTTTCCTTGTCTCAACTGAATGTGGTAGGCGTCGAAAGGGGCCTAATGCTTACATCGGGCTGTGCTGTATTTAGTTTTTAGTTTTATAATAGAGATTACAATGTTAGCAGTAACAAGTAATATACTCATATATACCTAGTATTTTTTGTGACTTAAGCTGCGAGCACCAGTATATTTGCTTTTAAGTTTTCCTAAAACGTAATTTCCTGCATCTAGTTTAGTTTTTATTTCAAGTACTTTTCACTCGAATTTTATATATTTGTTAACTTGTGATAAGAAGACATACAGAGAAAAACCTAAATGGCTAAGAAATAAGTGCTTTGTCCAGCATTTCTTTAACGCAATACAGCGCTGAATACGAAGGCGTACTATGAACATTTATAAGTCCGTTTCTAATATTAATGTTTTTTAAAACATGATTTCTTTTCAAAAATATTATTTTGAATAGAAAACAAACAAAAAAATTATATAATAAAAGTATAAAGTTAGAAAAAAAATTAATGATAAAAAACGTTAAAGGTAACAAATCCCACACAAATCCAAAACCTATAAAAGAACCTTTGCTTTATTAAGAGACAAACGATTTAATATGATTTATGTTTAATATTTTTTTCCTAACTATGAAATTGTTGCACTCGTAAGACTAATGTTAATAAGCAAACATAATAATTCCTGCAATGACATTTTATGCAAATCAACAGTACATTCTGGCTTTTAGTAAAGCATTTTTAATTTAATGCTAAAACACATGCGAGTGAATAACAATTGGAAAATAAAAGAAACAAATATAAACTGAAGTAGTGAAGTGTCGAGGAAAATTCTAAAATGGACTGATGCGTTGAAATTAAGCTTCCATTGCAAATGTTGACGTAAATTCACATAAATAAACATGTTAACAATTGAAAAGAACTCTTTGAATTTTTGCGCCTGTGTTGTGTCAGTATGGCAAACGTATTCACTGGCTAGTGCATTTATGCATGAGCAGTTTCAAGTATTTCCTTAATACGAATTCTTTACATACATATATACTAAGAGACTTTCCTAAATAACAGTTTTGTTTAAATTTTCGAAATGTGCAGTTGGTACAGGAACCTCATTATGAAAATAAAAATTTTTCAAACGGATAAATGCTTCCTTCCTTGCTTGCTTATTTTCATTACTTTAAAATATATCAAATAAAATTTTAAAGCAAAATAGAGAAAACATGTTTGTGCTCGCAGCTGTTATTTAAAAATTTTTTGAAAAAACCAAATATTCGCTTTCTTTAAAGAGACAATATCAAGTAGAGCAAAGTTTGCAACTCATGACATAAAGTTTCAATTTAAGAAAGAAAATTTTGCTGTGTGGCGACTAATCGATTTTGCTTCATCAGGTTCCAGAGAATTTCAGACAACAATACAAAACAATATTTTGGTTGTATCTCTAACAACATGATTAAAGAAATTATATATATTCCGGAAACCAAAATCTTTGGCGCGTACATTATTTTTGAACACGTACGCATTTAAGGTAAAGGCGATATTATTGTAAGCGAATACCTTTTAAGGGCGAATTAAAGGGATAGCAAATTGCAATACAACGATGTGTAAAATCCATAAAATTGGGTTTATTAAAAAGATGATGTAAAGCTTGAATAGAACTTCGGCTGTACATTGCACATACTTTACAACTTCTATTACTAGTAGGTAACGCTTATGAAATCCTTAATAAACAAAAACTTCAAGCAAGCCTGTAGAATTTCAATACAAAATTGTAATTTTTGCATTCCAAAAAATTCAAATACATGCAATCAAACCTTTCAATTTTAAAAAGAACGAGAAAACTATTCCGGAAGTGAAATTTTTACTCTTGAATAAAATATTGCAGATTCGGAATAACTAACAGAATTGGATGTTGGATTTTTTATCAATTCCAAAGCGGTTGAAATTTAGGTAGTAATAGAAAATCTGCATTGCACATGTTTTTAACAAATCCCGAAAATTTTATTAGAGATCCCTATATTTTTAAACACTCCATATGTTTTTATACATGTTTGCACACTTTCTCATATTAGCGTTTTAAATTACCTTAAGGTGATTTAAGTAAACAAATACTCGCTTACACATTGCGTGTACAGAAGTTACTGTAAGTTAAATTCTTAACGATACGTTAAAAAAACACAAACCGAAAAATTACCGAATTAAGCAAAACAAAGGATTAAAATAAACAATGGACATTTGAGGATAACATATTTACGAATGGAAGCGGTATTTTAAAGGAGCTTCTAATAGTGGCTTGATGTGGAAATGAAACAATATAAGATGTGTGTGCAGAGTGTAAGACACTCAAAAAATACGTCCTTTATTTGAAAGACCAAGGACTGGGAAGTTTTTTTAATTCTGAATAAATTTAAATGTGGAGCTCAAGCCGAAAGCAAAACTGCTACTTACATTTAAGGTACTTACAACATCTCAAAGTGATAATTGTGGTAGGCACATTTCAAACTCGATTATGATTAAAATATGTTATCTATCAAAAAAATTATTCTTAATTAATTTTATTTAATTTTAATTTTATTTGATTTCATATAAAAGAAAATATTCAGTATAAATAAACGTGCGTGGATTTGTTAAAAGGAACGTTTTAATTGAATCTTTATAAAGTTTTCCTTACTTGATTAGAGTTACACATGCTTATGCTGTCTTATTTGTGTTTTATTTTACTTTTTCTTTAACTTGAACATAACTTTATGCACGTACTTTTATATGGCACAGACAACTTTGTCTTAAGTTATATTTTAATTAAAAAATAAACACTTTGTATATTATTCGAAATTCTACCGAGTGCGTTTGCAAATAACAAATCTCATAAAGTTGCGTAAATAATGTAAAATTTTTACTTATTTAACACCAAACACAAGCACAAATAATGGTTACAAATACGTTACGTGCCTAAAAACTTTTATTTTTAATGATGACTTGCCATACGCTTGTTGCATTTTGATTAAAAAGGAAATAAAAGTTATTTAAATGCGTTGACAACTTTGAATATACACTAGAACAATTTACACACTCTAAACACACATAACGTAATTTTAAAAATTAGAATTTCACTTAATACTAAATTAATTGGAAATTTGTTATCTTAGTAAAATATTAATAACCATAAGAATTATATATATTAATCTGATAACGCCAAAAATATCAAATATATTCTAGTTGACATGGTAGATGAAAATTTTATTCGAAAAAAAAGGAATATACATATATATATATATATATATATATATATATATATAGCAAGTTATTACTAATTAAACTTTCCGGGTATAGAAACGATAACCTTAACCCGATAAAGAGAAACAGTTTTTTGTTGGGCACGCGCCCATTATCGCTAAACTAATAGACTACTAACTTTTTTTAATGCAAAGTATATTTTCTAAATAGGCCATGAACTGTCTTAAAATCTGTTTTTGGAACGCAAACGGCTTACGCCAACACAAATATGAACTCTAATGTTTTCTAATTAGTATGAAAACTGATATAATGTTTATCTCATTTGACGTCGAGGAGTTTGTTTAATATATTTGGATACTGCTTTTATGATACCAAGGACCCACGGCATAGATCATGTGGTGGCTCGGCTATATTGATAAAATCACGAATAAAATACCACTCGTTATGTCTTTCTGAAGATTACATGCAAGCAACAAATATCTACGAGAGAATTTTTCTCAGGGTCTAGCAATCTCTTCTGTATATTGCCCTACAAGGTTCCATATAACTGAGAGTTAATACGATTCGTTTTATAAATCACTTGGCCCCCGATTCATTGCAGCCGGAGACTACAACGCGAAACACACCTTTTGGGGCTCAAGACTTATAAGTCCCAAAGGTCGCAACTTATATAATTCCATATCAAAAATGGGATTAAACGTTATTTTGAGTGGACAACCAACCGATTAACAGAAAATTCCTGATGTCCTTGATTTTGGCGTTTCAAAAGGCGTATACCCAAATTTATTGAGGTTGAACCATCGCTGGAGCTCTCTTCAGATCATTCTCCCACTATAATCGCTATTTTCTGTTCGCAAGATATCGCAACTATGTGTTTTCTAAAACACGGGTAAATTGGTTGAAATTTAAAAAATACATCACCACAGAAAGTTTACCGCTAAAAACTCCAGAAGATATCGATGCATGTATCAGTCTTAACGAAGAGATCAAAAAAGCTACTGAGAATGCTTCTTCCACCTGTCGTCAGATCAGATACAATAGAGTTTTTTCTGCAGACGTTGAATGGCTCTTGTCGGAAAAAAGAAGGGTTCGTAGAGAATGGCAACAGCATAGATCGCCTCAGCTTAAAGCCAAGCTGAAAGAATGCACTACACTGTTAAGATACTTATTACAGTAAAAAAAATTGCCTCCATAAAAAAGTATGTGGAAAATGTTGATGCGACTTCAAAAAACAATTATTCACTGTGGCGTGCAGTGAAAAATATTACAAAGCCCGTAATCGCCAAACCCCCAATGTGCAATTTAAGCAGACAGTGGGCAAAAAATGACGAGGAGAAAGGTGGCCTCTTCGTGAATTATTTAAAAAATGTTTTTACTCCAAACACATGTGTGGCAAGACCACCAGAAATACGTTTTCATTATGTAGAAGTTGTGCAGGCAATCGATAACCTTAACGCAAATAAAGCTCATGGTTTTGGTAAAATCAGTAATAAAATGCTCTTGGAGTTATCACGAATAGATAAGAAAATAATTATTTTCCTTTTTAATCCTACGAATCGAATACTACCTGTCGTTATGGAAAGTCGCATTGGTAAAGATGATACCTAAAGCAGGAAAAGATCCCTCCAAAATAGAGTCGTTCAGGCTTTGTTCAAAAAATTGTTGAAGACAAAGTTGACACCGATATTAAACGACAGCAATTGTATTCCAAGTCACCAGTTTGGTTCCAGAAAGCAACACAGTACCACTGAATAAAGTCACAGGCTGGTGCAATTTATAAGAAAAACTTTTGAGCATAAGGAATAATGCTCCGCACTCTTCATCGATGTTTCCCAAGCATTTGATAAAGTTTGGCATGAAGGCGTTTTACCTAAGCTGAAGTTAATCATGCCAGTAAACATTTATAACTTACTTCAAAGTATTAAATATAACCGGCAGCCAATTTATTATAAAAGAAGGAGACTATACTAGCTGCCCGCAACCAATTCAAGCGGGAGTACCACAAGGCAGTATTCTGGGCCCACTTCTATATCTAAAATACACAGGGGATATGCCAACATCAAGTAAAACTCACATTTCAACATTTGAAGATGACACTGCTTTCCTCAGCACCGATGAAAACCAGCCTCAAATCAATTGCAGCTACACATAATTCAGGTGGAGAAATGGTCTAAAAAATGGGGAATAAGAATAAACGAACAAAAATGCTCCCACATAACGTTTACCTTACGCAGGGTGAGCTGCCCTCCTATTTGTATTAATAATCAAGAAGTGCCTCAACGAACTCATGTTAAATATCTTGGTTTTCATTTGGATAGGCGTCTGACCCGGAAACATCACATAGATGCAAAATTAACAAAAACTAAACTTAAAACGGCTCAAATTCATTAGCTTATTGACCAAACCTCCGTTCTTAAATTTTAGTGTGAACTTCTACTCTTTAAATCAATTTTGAAGCACATATGGTGCTACGGAATCCAATTTGTGGCACTGCCTCCGCATCGAATATTAATAAAATTCAGGGTCGTCAAAATAAAACTTTAAAGTGATTACCGCATCCGGTCAAAGATGAAATAAAAAAACACGTGGCGCTTTATTTTAAAAAACTTGAAGTGCATCCGAATCCATTTGCCCGAAATATACTACAACATCCCGGACATGGAGGGACTCTATCGCCCTCATATGAAATAATCCCTTGTAAAATTTAAAAACTAGACTTTTGTTTGGCATTGGCTGGACTTTTACTATTTTTTTTATTGTTACACAATGGAGTAGCAAAATATCGAAAACACTAAACGAATTTTTTTTTATAAAAAAAGACCTTCAAGCTTGAATAATTTAATAATATTGATTTGTTAGCATTAGATATTTTTTTATTTCAGCTTTTCGATCTTCAGGTGAATTTATTTATCTTATTTATGTTTAAATGATTTTTCGTACCCTAGCGGTGCGATGGCACCACTTTTGCTGAGAAATTTCTATATTATTTTATTTAAAAAGAATGAACAAGGGCTGTCTGAATTGTTAGATAATTGTTTTGGCAAATGTTCGCATTTAAAAAAAATAGACTTCATATTCAAGTTAATGGTAGTGTAATTTATTACACATATACAACATTAGATTTTTCTATTTGAGAAAAATACATAGAAGTAATAATAATGTTTCTTTTTATGGTTAAAAAATACCAATAAGATTGATAGTATGTAGTACATGTAAGTACATGTAAAGTTAGAAAATAAAAAAAAGATATACTGCCAAAATTTAACTGCCTTTAATGTAACAGAAATATAACTCAATTTGTTGGTACTTGTAAATAATTGCCAATCGTCGTTAGTGATTATTTATAAAGAATATTTTGTCAAAGAGAAATAAAAACTGTACAAGTATTTTAAATTTACTTTTTTCTTTTCTGGTACGTTGTCGTATATAAATACAAATGGGCTTCTTCTCTTTTTCTTTTATAACGAAGTGCATATTTAAGCACATGTCATTTATTTTATAATTATAATTTGTTGAATTTGTTTTTCATATAAAAGTGCCTCTACGCGGATAACTATGTTGTAACATCTTGAAAATACGAGCATAAGTATGCGTTGAGACCTTTGATTTAATTTTTATTTACAACTTTTTTAATGTTATCATTATGTAGGAAGAATCCATCAATCGGTAGTTGTCGACATGATTCCGTAAATCTCACTCTCGCGTAAGCAATAGCATATGAATAAGGCATCTATGCATAATATTATTTATTATATTATATTAAAACATACGTTAACAACTTAAAATAAGAAAATGAATACTGTGCATCATAAGGAGGGAAAGGGAATGTGCAAGTGAGCGATTTAAGGAAAATATAATGACAGTAGTCAAGCTGTAGTTAATTATTTATATGCAAGAAGAATGCAACCAAGAATATAGAAAGGTTTTTCCCATAAGTCAAGCCGGTATTAAAATTGAATAAAACAAGCTAGGTATGGTGATGAATCGCATGATATTGGTGGCTTATATGCGTTACCTAACAAGAGGTAACAGCACCGTCAAATAATTAATGAAAAGATTCGTTTGTACTGTTGGCTTGTAGCACGTATAAACATTCAGTTATAACAATACGTCATCCACGCTCATATCGACAAGGTAAATTGCTTATCACTAGCATGTAGTTTTAGCTGTTATCCGCAGTTGCCCTATAATCACGGTTTTCTAAGAAGCTTAGAATAGTTACGCCGTGGGCGTGAAATCCATATCAATCAATAATGCATTAAATGCAATACAATTTGGCGACGTAGCGTTTATTTATGTTGTACCAAATACCATAGTTTTGCTTGATAACATACCCACCCATTCTTCAAAACTGATGTACTTTCCAAACACCCACGTGGACCTGCACCTGAACAATAATATAAAGTAAAACTCAAATAGAAAATAAATTTAGCACAATAGCAATTCTGTCAGATTTAAATGATTTATTTTAATATACAATATTTTATTTTGAGAAAAGAAGTATTTAAGAAAACTATGTACATACACACATTTTTAATAAAAATTCGAAGCAATAATTACATAAGGAATATAGCATTTAAGTTTGATTAACATATTTTTTTTCCTGGACTAAACTGAACAAAATACAACTTTTAAAATTATTTTTTCAATAGTCTTCTACTATTCACTTTAATGTGTAACTACGGATATTTGTAATGACACGTAAAAGAATATGATAAAAGGACTTACAAGTTCATTGAACGATATTTTTCTAACAGTGAGTATAATTCGATACATATGCATGACGTTAAAAATCACACGATTATTGCTGCAATATGAATATGTAGAATAAATAGCAGCCAAATCCAGAATGTAAATTTACGATTGAAACAAATACTGTGACCAAATGGAATTTAAATTTAAAAAATATGTTAAAATAACACAAACATGTGTTACGAAACAATAATAAAAGTTTATGACAAGACCATGACAAATTATGTATATACTTTGGTTTTAAAAAATAATATTTTTGCATTAATATCGTAAAATAAAAGCATATAGAATATGTAACACATCTGACATGAAGAGAAAATAAAAACTTTGTTTGTTGGAGATCTCAAACGATGTTTTCCTTATTTCAAAAGTTCTTATACGTTGCCATACATTTCTGGTAATTATGATTAGGTTTCACGTCATCTATACATATTTAAATTATTTCGACGTTTTATTTAAAAGTATAAATATTCAGTAGATATTAAAAAAAATATATGAAAAGAAACTACGGACACAGATTTGCAAAACTTTTCTACTAACGAACTCTGTTTTCGAAAATAGAGTCTTGTCAAATGTAAATGTGCAGATGCCTCCATTAGATCAAGGTCGCCATATATTCCTAATTTCCAACCATCCGTATTGCAAAACCTTTACATACCATTCTTTTTTTTTATGTATAACCATATCTACATTTCGTTACGAGCAATCATTATCTTAGAATGTCCATTTAACAACAGTTTATAGCATAAAAACTAGCTTATTGACTTATACAGGTTGTCCGCCGGGAAGGTATACTACTTTGTTTTGCCGCCATTTTGGTAAACATTAGTCTTAACAGTTCATATTTGGCAGCCGTTAAGTAGAGACATGGCAAATTTTTTATGGAAAAATATTCGGTAAACTAACGTGTTTTAACCGTTAAAACATTTTATCAAAATCAATCATCGATTACTGCGACGATGAGAAAGTTACGTGAAATTTTTGGGAGAAACAATGTGTCAACAAGACGCACTATTTATCGTGTAGTGAACGATTTCGAAGAAATAGGGACTGTAGCAGATAGGCCCAAGCATGGACCACAACGTACTGCAAGATCGGTTGAAAACATTACTGCTGTTCCAGAAAGTGTTCAAAACAATCCATAAACCCAAATCGGTATCGTGCTCAGGAGCTTGGTCTTCGAACAACAACTTTAGCCACAATTTTGCACAAAGATTTGCATTTGTTTTCATTTAAAGTTCAGTTGAGACAAGAGCTTCTTCCAGAAGACCACTTACGCCGCCGTACATATACAGATGCCCATGACAACCCCGATTTTCATAAAAAAATCATAATGAGTGACGAGGCACATTTTGGAAAACTCTCAAATTATTCATCAGTCACCATTGCATCCATTAAAAGTGACAGTCTGGTGTGCAATTTGGTCAGGAGGAATCATTGGACCTTATTTATTTGAAACTGAAAAATACGGAACAGTAACTGTCAATGGGGAGCGATATCCTGATATGATCGAAAACTTTTTAACGCGACACCTGCATGCTTTGGGCTCGACTAAAACAAGACGGTTATTTCAAGGAATGGTGATGTTGAGTGGCCTCTACGGTCGCCTGATTTGACTGCTCCGGACTTCTTTTTGTGGGGATATCTGAAAAGCAACTCAAACAAAATATTCGTGATGAAATTAATGAAAAACCGAGTGAAATGTGTGAGAATGAAATGAAAAATGTGTTCAAAAGAGCTCTCATTTGTGAGGCTAACAAAGGCGGGCATTTAATAATAATAGTTGCCGACATTAAATGAAACATTTATCAATATACGATCCATTCGCTTTCATTTAATTTATAAAACAAACAAAATAGTATACCTTGCCGGCGGACACCTTGTAGTATATTTTGATTTCGTATTGTGTAGTTAAACACAATATCACGAGTATTGCTAATTTTATAAAAAATTACAGGTATATTCTCTCAGGTTTTCGTTATCAAGTTGTTTTTTCTTTAAGAAGCTCTAAGATTTCTTTTTATTAAAAAGAAATATAAAGATAAAATACGTGCTTTGGTACTTTGTTCCAATAGAGTTCGTGGTGAGAGTTTCTTGGTCATGATACTGGTGAATGTTGCATTCATTTAAGCAAACTTTTTTCATTAAATTAATAGTGAGCGAATTGTAATGTATATTTAAAGAAATATTAATACTAAATAAATTATTCGTAAATTGACTTCGTAATTGACCCTGAGTAGCAACTTTTTTAATAATAAACAACAAAATTTTAGTAAACATGAAATTTTTTATAAAAAAGTTTTGCACTAATATTGTTTTTAATTTATTATGAATATTTATTTTAACAAACCAACATGAAAAGAATAATGTATTCTGTGCAATTATAAAACCTACTTTACAAATAAAAGCACTAATTTGCTCAAATATTAATTTTAATATTGGTACAATTTATGTAAATTTGTGAAAGATTAGACTACGGCACTACAGTATAACAACAGCTACCATATTCTTTTTATTACTACTCAAATATTTAAATACACACTAAATCAAGTGAAATAGATAATTATTTATTTTATTTTTGTGTTCTTCTAGTGCTTTAGATCAAGTTCAGGCCTATTCATGTATTATGTATATTATACCAAACATTCGTGCTGTTTTTACCCCCTACATTTCATCATAAAATATCGAAATTTGAAACATAATGATTTTACATGTAGACGAAGTTTAAAGATTTGCAATAAAAGCTTCTTAGCATCACTGACTCACTCAACAATTTTATGCGCCACTTCCAGTATAGACAGATAGCTGAAATTTAGAGTACAGGTAGGTCTGGGGAATAAGTAATCAAAAACAGTAAACATTTAATTTAGGGGGATTAGGGTGCACCTCATTTCTGCGGAATACTTCCACTCTAGGCAGAGAACTGAAATTTGTTATAACCCAACCGTCTTTAAACTTTAAGTTGAAAAATAACTTGGCATTATATTTACATTTACGTGTTGTTTTTTTTGTGCCCTTAATTCAGCATTTATATAAATACGACATATCATAACTAGGGACTACAGAGATCAGGCAATTAACTAAGGAATATATTCACATAATCTCTTTCGGAGCTTTGTTATTCCGGGTTTTAGAAAAAATACTATCATTTGTATTTCTCCCAGAGGGACTGATGCAGAAACTGTTACATGACTTGTTTTTTGGGAATGGGAACCGGTACGAGTTCTAGCACTTTGCATAAAATGGATCTGTCAGTTTAACACGACGGTGTGTTGTCTTGCAAGTTTTTCAGTTTCTGTTACTATAGGACCGAATGTGATATTGGCGATGAATATATGTGTTCTATGCGAGAGATAACCGAATCGTTCATGTAAAGCCGCCGACATGAGCTACTTAAAAGAGCGGGTAGGTCATAAGGCAAATATTTAAAATCATTACAAAAAAGGAATTCACCACCAAAATCAAACACATCGATTATACACCAATAAAGCGAAAGAAATATTATAAATTTGGAACTTTAAGTTCTAGGTTATTAGTACAATTTTCATAACACAATTTTTATGTTCATATTTTACGTTTCGATGTAGCATCGTATCATGTTATAAAAATTATCAACTTATTAAATATTATCCTGGATTTTGGGAGTCACACTCTTTGGAATGTGATAAATAACGTTCGAATAAGGTTAGCTAAAGCCGTGTTCTTTAAACTTAAATAATTACTAACAGTGTATAGAGTTGAGGCATGGACACTTAAAGGTGCAAAAAAGGTAGGTTTGCGTTTGAAATTTCTGAATATTAAAAATTCGAAAGAACGAAAACTCTTAAAAATATCAAAATGGCGGAAAACTGCTTACTTCCTTAAAGGTTATAAATATGAATTGCTGTAACTTATTGTATAATGTAGAATAAAGGTAGAGGAAATGGTAGTGAAAGAAAAGAAATGTGGTAGCTAAGAAATATCGGAAACGGGTCTCGTTTCAGAACAATTGGTGAACTAGTGCATAATCAGGATCTTCCAACAAATAAAATACTGTTTTTAAACGACATTAGCTTGGTTCAATTATTCAAATAGCTTAAAAATAAGGACTTACAAACAATTTAAAGAAAGAATGACACAAATCGTAGAGTTAGATGTCAATATTTTAATACTACTTTGTTTAAAGAGTCAATATGTTTTGAACAAATACCTTTACAACTCAAGTAAAATAGTAGGTAGAAAATTAAAATTCGGCCGAATTTATTCACATTAATACTAGTAACGCTCCTTGTTGAATATTAATCTTATGAATTTGATAAAGTTCCAGCATTCGCCACGCTTTAAATATGCTAGCTTGCATTTCAAATAGGTTTTAACGCCTATTCGATGAAAACCCCTTTTCATCTTATCGTTAAAGTTGCATTTCCGATATGCAAAATCGGCATTCGGCGTGCGGTGTCTTTAGGCTTCAGTACATAAACTTTCTTGGAATTTAGCCTCAAAATCACCCCTTTGGATGCATGCTTACTAATAATTTTTACAAGAATGCTGACTATGTTTAATAAAAACTTTTTGATCAAAATTTTTATTTTCAGTGCAATAAAAGAGACAATTCATCTTATACTGAACATGAGGAAGATATGTCTAAGATATCAGACGAAAAAAAATTTCTTCATTCTGTGTTCTCAATATGTTTTCCAGCGAATAGAATATAGGGAAAGCTTCTAACACAGAGATCATCATAAAATGTAAAATTAGTTTTTAATAGCTTTATGCCTTAGTTCGAGTATACTCATCAAGTGCAGCGAATGGGTAGATTAGTAGAATTTATTGTCATGTGATCCCCATTACGTAATAAAAACGAAAACATTTTCACATTATTCATGTTAAAATATCATTTTCCAAATATCATTTATTATTAATCATATTTAAATAATCAATAAATTATCAATTCTATACTTTCTTATTTATTTAGGCAGGCATTAGATTGTCGAAAATTTAATAAAAAAAATACTTTAATAAATCATAAACTTTTATGAGAATGGTTAAAAACCTCAAACTGCAAGTATCCCATATGAAAATGATAAATAAACGAAATCAGGAAATTTTCATATATTTTTTATGCCAAAATTCGTTGGCGGTATGTTACCTCGGAGGCACAAATTCTTTGTTATCCTTATGGAAAGATACATAAATATTAATATTTGGTTTTATTTGAAAATTTATATTATATTTTCTTAAGTTACATTCATGGCAAGTAATATAATGTAATTTATGACAGTAAGAACATAAATTGTAGGATCATCAACGACAGAGTATTTTACTGAGCTCAGGTGCAGATCATAAACTTTGATGAAACGCAATTTTTAAAAAATGTCGTTAATTTTTATTGTAAAGAGCGAGTTGTTAATTTTACTTTCAATTACACAACGCTGATGTTTATAATGTACAAATAATTAGCTCTAAATTTAAGTTGAGTTAAAAATACTTGATGTGTCTATAGAATGATTGGGGGTATGCGCTTAATAATTGTTGCTATGTCACTTAATCGGGACAATCCGCCAGAAATATATTAAAATATTTCTTATATTGGTAGTGATACTAATATTAAACAACGTAAAGAAAAATAAAATTATGTACAAGTAAAAAGCAACAACAAACTTTTATTACTTTGAATATCCAGAAGCTGCGTCAAAATCGAATTCGTTATCAAAAGAGCAGCAGACTAATGGTTCAAAAGTGTTGTATGATATGTAGCCTCAAGATTAACTTTCTTTTCTGCTACATTTTCTTCGGTAGCCTGATTTATAAAATATTTATTATTGCAAATAATTTTTTATATTAAAAAAACCGATGTTTTTATTATTTACGAACTAGTATTGAGGCATTATGAACTTGAATTTAATAAATCATTTGATTTTTAATTTTAGCAATTAAAGCTGACTTTTGATAATCTTGAGGTGCTCAAGACAAAACCATTGATAAAAAATTTTACTTTTCTCAGTTATTTATCTATTTCCACAAAATTATATTAATGACAAAATTAATGTAAAAACATCAATATAATTTTGATATGAATAGAAAAAAGTCAGTACTATTACTAACTGTATTATAAAAACCACACAGATAGAAAAGCAGAAATAACCAGTGTTACTTACCACCGTTTGAATAAGTTGTTGTACATTTATTATAAGAGGAATTTTTGGGATTTTAATACTGTATTCTTTTTCTTTGGATTTTTCATTTTGTCTAAAGAATTTCGAGAATAAGACGTTTAAGTTTTTATAAAGCTTTGGTGAAGTAAGCAACCAATTTGGAATAAAGACTAGCTTATATGTCCTCAGCAATAAATTGCATTATTTACTCCTAAACTGAAATGAGTTGAAATAAAAAAATTTGCTTAAGATAAATGCTTAAATAGAAATTAGTTTTTTTTTAATAAAATGTTAATATATAAACTAATATTTCACAGAATAAACATAGAATAGGGTTTACAAATAATAACAGAATTATTTTTTGATTTTATATATATTTGAATAATACTTACTTTCAATGCTAACTGAGAGCTGGCTTAAGATTTCAACTAAAGATGAACGAAAGTATGAAAAAAGTATAACATTTAATTGACCCAATCCATTTTAAGGAGTTTGGTTGATTAATTTTTTATAAGAGAAATGTCATTTGTCGATGTTGATTTACTATTAATTCCGCCACTTATGCGTCATGGTGTATTTTTGAAAATGCTCCTGTGAAATGTATTTCACTGTGTTATTATCACACACATTGTGTTTTAATGAAATTAGAAAAGAGGTACTCCAGTCCAGTAGATCGCACAATATAAACAGGGAAAATCAATTATTTACCCACAATCTCCCCTATAGAACGAAGTTTTTTTGTCATTTGAAATTAAAAAACATTTAAATGTTTTTCTGTCCAACACAATACAGTACATGAACAAGGGCGTTCGCAGTAAAATTAAGGAAAATATAATATATACAACCTTTTGTTTAGCTCTAGAGGAAAATGTGTATCTACAGGGTGTCCGCCGGGAAGGTATACTACTTTGTTTGTTTATTATTTTTGATTAACTCATTCGCGGACAGTTAATTTTCGCTTTGTCTCTCTGTGGGTCACATACTGTATCTTCGGATCTACTGAAGATAATTGATCCGGAACAAGACAGAAATGTAAAACACTATGAATGGAATTAAATAACTTGCAATTTTTAAACAATTTTATCCTACGGTAATTTCCGTCACGTCCCAGCGCTAACTCCAAATTGGTGAAACAGGACACGACGGGAGTTCCCGTCTTGACGGCTTTAACCGTCATGTCCTATTAATTGTTCGAATTCAGTCTAATATGACGGAGCGGGAAATGCCGTCTGCAATTAGAAGCAACATAATTAGAAATAAGACACTACATAATGATAAAAACTATACAACTTGATAAAAATATACAACTTTAAGGTAAAAAATTACACAAACGAAATAAAAATTACACGAAATACGAATAGAAACGCAAAATTATTTTATTCAAAATATAAAATAAGTATTTACATGTGAGCAAAAGGAACAAAAAACTTAAAAAACAATTCAAAGCATGGAGTTTAACTTATTTTAAGATGAATGGTAGTCTTCGAAGCATTTACCAGGGCAAAGGGCAGGTTTGTTGGCACAAGTTTTGCATCTATATGATGTTTCCTTTCGGATTTTTGCTTTTTTGCATTGGTTACATCTTAGGTATATTGTCTTCCTCTTTCTGTTATCAGTTGCTAGTGGTATTTTCTCTATATAATGTTGATTTTCCAAATTAACAGTAGGTGGCATTGAAAATTTTTTATTTCCTCCATGAGCAGGACCCGTTTGCACTAATTCTTTCCCAGATTGTATGGATTCTGGCAATTTTATTAAAGATTTAATAAGTATATCTCGAAAATCAATGAATGTCATCTTTGAGTCAGTTTTTATTTTAAAAATATAGTACGAGTTCCAGACTGCGACGTCCAATAAATGAAATATTAGCTTTTTATACCAGCGGATTGTTTTTCTAGGTGACGAATAGTACGATATCATTTGATCCATTTTGTCAATCCCTGACATATGGCTGTTGTAAGTAATAACCTCCTTTGGTTTCAATACATTAAGTCCCCACTTTGTACTAGTTTCAACGAGCTCAGGGTGGCAGGCAGTTGTTATACACAGAACTTCACGTTTATCACGCCATTTGGACACATAAACTTGGCCCTGGCGACGCCATATGTACTCACCTTTGGAAAGCTTTACACCCGTGACATCTTTGGGGTTTCCTTTGCGATTTGCTCTTAGCGTGCCGGTAGAGTGTATTTTGTATGACAATAGATCTTTAGAGAGACTGACGCTGTTATAAAAGTTGTCCATAATAAGGTGGTGACCTTTATTGATGTATGGAGAAACTAAGCGATGAACAATATCTCCCACTTTTGAAGTTTGATTCTTTTCTACTGCTCCCTGGTATATTTCAATATTCAATACATACCCATCGCTTGATGTTAGTTCGTATAATTTTATACCATATTTGGCTTTTTTGCCTTTTATATATTGCCGGAAATGGAGGCGTCCCCGATGTAGGAGGAGGGATTCATCCAAAGCAAGGTACTCTCCCGGGTAGTAGGCATTTTGAAAACTTTTTATAAAGAGGTCCAGTAAAGGCTTAATTTTTTTTAGCTTACTTTCATCGCTCCTTTCAGGAGAGCAACTCAAACAACGTAGTAGTTGTTCAAATCTCCGACCAGTCATTGTGTTACGAAATACCGGATGATAATAGAGTGGATCACTTGAAAACATATCGCGAATTTTAGGTGCCTTGATTTGTCCTTGGAGCAGGCAAAGGCCGAGAAACTGAAACATTTCTTCATTGCATGTAGGTTTAAAAGAAGCAAAACGTGCGTTTCGAGTATGTGGGCGACTATTTGAGCATAAATTTGACCCATATATATTCGTTGAAGTCACCAGTTTTGTAATTATTTCCGATGTAAAGATCTCATCGAAAACATCTCTCGGGCTACAAGTTTTATCGACGCTGATTTTCACTCCACAATTTGCTGAATCAAATATAAATTGAGGTATTTCTACTATATTTTCTACCCACTCGTCTCCAGATTCAAAGTCGGGTCTAATCTCCTCCATTTCAACTGTGTCTGAACTGATATCAGTGTCATCATCTTCGCAATCAAAAATATTTTCTAATTCATCTCCTGATAGTATTTTGGATTCATCAGCTTCACCTGAAGGTTTAAATGTACTACAAGTAGGTTTTTCTTCTTTGCCAGAGTTTTCGTCGGAATTTTCTTCATTCGGTTCATAGTCTGGATCACTGCCATACTCTCCATCATCGCTGAAAGGATCACTGGCAGATTCATTATCAGAATCAATTTCTGCAAACAGTTTTAAAACCTTTTCTCTTTCTTTGTTGTATTGATCCATTTTTTGCATAAAAAGTTCACTAACATATAAAAAATATTAATAATATATACATATATAATAATAAATATATATAATAACACCTTTTTTATTTTAAAACTCGAACTTTTTAAATCTTCCAAACAAAATTTATTCAACTCTTCTAAATATATTTTCACTTCAAAAAATAACACGTGCTATGGGACACAACCCAAAAAATGAACTGAAAATTAACGGTATATCCCGTCTTGCTTCTATTGATACACACTCAATCACAACATGTATTTGCAGACTTTTTTTGTTGTTAATTTTGTTTCTATGCCACGAAGAAGAAAATGCACTGGGGCATTTATAAAAACAAACCATAATTTAACATAGAATTTGGTCCGGCATATACCGGCTTGTCCCAATAACAGAAAAAATGAGTGACGGTATATGCCGTCCTGTCCCTACAAATTACATTAAACTTGACGGCATTTGCCGTCTTGTCCGCGAATGTGTTAAATAAAAGAGAATGGATCGTATATTGATAAATGTTTTATTTAATGTCGGCAATTATGTATAGAATACAATATCAGATAAATGTCCGCCTCTGTTGGCCTCACAAATGAGTGTCTTTTTGAACATATTTTTCATTACACTCTCACACATTTCACGCGGTATTTCATATCTCGATATCGCTCACCAATGACAGTTACCGTTACTCCCTTTTCAGTTTCAAAGAAGTAAGGTCCAATGATTCCTCCTGACCAAATTGCACACCAGAGTGTCTATTTTAATGGATGCAAAGGTGACTGATGAATAATTTGAGGGTTTTCCAAAATGTGCCTCGTCACTCATTATGATTTTTTTATGTAAATCGGGGTTGTCATGAGCGAGCTGTAGCATCCTATTGGCATATGTACGGCGGCGCAAATGGTCTTCTGGAAGAAGCTCTTCTATCAACTCTTATTTGAACACTTTCTTGAATAGCAGTAATGTTTTCAGCCGATCTTGCAGTACTTTGTGGTCCATGCTTGGGTCTATCAGATACAGTCCCTCTTTCTTCGAAATCAATTACTACACGATAAATAGTGCGTCTTGTTGGCACGTTGTTTCTCCCAAAAATTTCACGTAACTTTCTCGTCGTCACAGTAATCGATGATTGATTTTGATAAAATGTTTTAACGATCAAAACACGTTGGCTTACCGAATATATTTCCATAATAAATTTGCCACGTCTCTACTTCACGACTGCCAAAAAGACTAATGTTTACCAAAATGGCGAGAAAACAAAGTAGTATACCTTCCTGGCGGACACCCTGTAAAATACTAGTATCCCGAATGTGTTTAAGTTTGAATTGTTGAATATATATATTATTTTCTAATTTGTAAGCTAAAACACAAATATTCGTACATTTTTTGTTCAGTTGATTTTGACAACATGAATGACAAAAGATTCGGTGCAAAAACTTGCTTGCACATAATGACCAGCTTGTTTCTGACCATTGCAAAGATGCAGTAGAAAATTGAAGGAGTGGTTATAGTTAGAAATTTGTGGGACAAAATGTCCGAGCATGTGTTGGACGTAGTACTAAAGACGGCATAAGTATTGTAAGTTTTCAAATATAAAATTGTCTGTGATTCTCTTTTATTCTCTAAATGTTTGATATCTTTGTATCAGTCAAGAGCATAATTTTCTAATAGACATATTTTAAAATTTTTGGTATTTTTTAAAGATATTGGGATTTTTAATTGAGAAAAGAATTTTTAATAACGATTAATCAGACAAAACAATCGTTTGCTCTTCACCAAGTTAATCGTAGCGCGACCCCGATTGCACCACGTCTTCCAAAAAAAGATGGAACACTTTGCTCTAGCGTGAGTTTATTCTTGATGAATTGATAACTGTGAAATTGTTTGACATTGGTAACAGCTTTGCCAGCAACGTGAGCATAATTTTTTGGGAAAAGGGTGAGAAAGAACTTCTTAAGTTAAAGAACGAACTAGATTATAAATGTTCAATTTAGTAATTTTTGTGTGAGGCAGAGAGTTAAAAGTACGAGTGATTGATTGAAAAATTTAGATTGTTTGAGACTAAATATGTTTAAAAAATATGTTTAAAAGAATGAAATGCAAAAGCAATTGAACATCTACATTTATTTCAAATCTGATCAGGCCGAACAAAATACATCGATGTACGTTTAGGTTCTCAAACCTGCATACTTTATGAGCTTGGATTTTCCTACGTTGTTATTTCTTTATATACTTCAAGATATATTTTTCTTACTTGAAGCAATAGTGCAACTGCCTTTGGCCTTCGTTTTTATCTCTTCTTTGCAGAAATGAATCATCCTATATGATTTTACTTAAATATTGAAAAAAAAAAAATCAGAAGAAAGCCTTTTGCGGAGTAAATTCCCACGATCTATCTGGCACTTCTAAGTCGTACAATCAGAGCAGCTGTTTGATTGTTTGGTTTGTATGAAAGTTACGTTTAATTTAGGCCAACAAAATAGTTGTCCCTTAACTGGTTTTGCCAACAAGTATATTAAAGCCGCTGACTCAAAATCCGAACGAAACTGTAGCTTTGGTGGATGGGGTGCTGCAACTCGTGTCGGTTGACGTCGTCCCATGTACAACAATTTAGTTTTTAATGAATGTGAAGTTTGAATCCATGAACACATTCACCGAAAGCGGTGACGTTTTATTCTTAACAACAGTCTTAACAAACACCAACCAAAACCTTTTTCCACCATCGACCTTTATTGTCGAAGCTTCTTAATCCTGATAATAGTAGTATGTAACATTCCTACAGCGAACACAAGAATCTGTGAGTTGTTATTTGTTGATAGCAACTAATTCTAGTTCAAACACTTTGCATTAAAGAGACCTATCACTTTAACGTTGCATTATCAGAGGAGGATAAGACTGACATATTTTAGACATTGTGTGACAGGTCACTGCATAAAGGAAGAGGTTCTATCCCTTTTCGGTTACTACAACACTGGTTTCAGTTATAGTTTGTGTATCAAACTTATTAAACGTTGTATACGAAATTGTGTTCATGCAAAAATAATAATCCAAGTTATACTGGATAAGTAATATGTGCTGTTTTAATAGATCACGGAACGTAACTATTTGTTATAGCGTCAATGGACAAGTGTATAAATTTTGTATTTTACAAATAGTAAAATGCAGACTTTATAAGATGCAAAATAAATGGCCATTTTCTTATAGTATTTAAGCCATTCCTTATTTGCTACCAACAAAGGAAAAGAAGACATTTAAGAAGTAATTGGAGCATAAAAGTCACACAGTATGCAATTTAATGCCTCTTTATGTAAAAATATTTAAAAAACAAATGTGTTATATAAGAACAAGAAATCAAAGTGCTACTCGCATAGCACTGAACGTCTTCTCATTGTGAACAAATGTACTCATATAACATGACCTACTATAAAAGTCAAAAAACGATGATAAGCCAAACCTCAAGTAATATTTACATCGCTATGTCTGCCAGTAGTTGTTGAAGCATAATATTAAAATGCAGAAGCCAAAAACTCTCTGCGTGGAACTGTGCTCTTCTAGTTTATATGAATGCAATTATTCACAGAAAACATTTCAATATAATAAATGTTTGAGCA
The DNA here is from genome assembly GCA_963932375.1 of Phania funesta. Taxonomy (NCBI): domain Eukaryota; kingdom Metazoa; phylum Arthropoda; class Insecta; order Diptera; family Tachinidae; genus Phania; species Phania funesta. Next base: position 100,121,871 of record OZ010652.1, read on the forward strand.
GATTATTCCAAGCCAAAAGCTAATTTTGCTTCCGTTATTTATTTAAAAAAGCATCCGTTTTTCGTTTAAATTATCTCTTATATGTTCTCTGCAACAAACGTATTCATTACGACACTAGATTTTCAGAAAATACGAGACATATAACAATCTTTATTTGAAACTGTGACTAGATTGATAGTCACTGTTTCTAGATATTGCGACAGCCTAACGTTTTCTGTCTAGATTTGATGACGTTTATGTTGATTACATATAAGAGAGTTCGTGAAAGTTTTCTCTTACTTCATGAGATATTTCCTGTTGCTGGTCTTTTTCTTGCCCCTTCTATCAAGTTATTCAAAATTACTAAATTGTTCCCTATGGCGTTGTTAGAAGTAAAAGGTCCACTAGAACAAATAAAGCGAAGTAACCAGCAAAGCTCAGTAGATCTCTCGTGTATTTAAAGAAAATTCCTTTGAGGGTGGATCAATATTGACAGTCTGTGATTTCCATAAGCTTTTGTTGAGATTTGCGAAATTTGTAATTTCTCAATCGGTTGCTGGCTAGAAAATTTCGTAATGGAGCAGCATTTTCAAATTAAGAAATATTAGGATGAGAAGTTGCACCAGTTGTGTATGCGATTCCCCGCACTTAACCAACGCTTACAAATAACAATGATATCCGACACTTAATATATAGTTCTATGAATGAAACTAATAAACAACACAACCGTTATTTGTCCCAAAATTGTAAACACTTGAAACATCAAAATCCGTTTTCAATTGAAATACAATTTGATCAAAACTAAGACCCTTGTGATACGTTAACAAAAATAATAACTCGAGTTTAAAATTAACACTTTATGATTGCCAAATATTTCTTAAATTTTTCGATTTCGCATGAAATTTTGTATTATTAGTCTTAAACTAGTCTTAGGATCACATAGAACGAACTAAAACATTCAAAAGAAAATAAAGAAAATTAAAATATATGATTAAACATACGTTATGCCGAAAAATTGTCATTACCTTAAGGGTTATTTTTGTGATAAATGACTATCTTAAATATAAAAAATGCTGGGTGTAAGACAATGCCAACGCACGTGAGTTCAACCCGATTATAAAGCATCTAAAGAACTACAGAGTGTGGACGATATGTAAAACCTGACGAGTGTAGCTATACCAACCAGCGAACACATGAAGTGTTTAAGGGTCTGGTTATATCCCGGAATGTGACGTAAAACTGTGCACTATGATCTCTTGAAATTTTTTAAGAGTTTTTTGAAATCACAGCTGTTAAAAAGCTACAACGAACCGATCTTATCAGGGTCAACATAAGCCCATACGGCAGAATCCTTGAAAAATGAGCTTTTAGGATGCTCCCCGCAAGTTTCTCAAGATTTTCTGAGAGTGGTTACGTCTGGTAAGATGCCAACCGTTTACACTGGGTTCTTAATTATGAGCCAACTAGGCAGTACCACATAAAATATTTAATCTTTTAAATCTTCACTACACGCCCTGATCTGCAACTGCTATTACATGCTTTTCGCATTCAAAGCAGATATGTTCGCAAAGTTGAGTTGAGCGCAGTATTCAACTATTTATTAAAACAATATCCCAGCCCTTATTAAAATAGAAATTATTTATAATTTAAAATCAATATTTTAAAGAACCTTAGAAAATTTTATTTGTAAAATATGACTTAGTTTGTAAATTATGAGGATGGAAATAAATATAAAAAACCTTTTGAATGTAATACAACTATTCTTGTGGGATTTTATTGTAGGAATTTCTATTCCGCATTCCACCAAGTAACACAACTTGCGCTTATCAGCTTTTATGAAATTTTATCGAATTGCTGTGCATCCTCTGACATTTGGCTTAAATTATCGCTTGCTAAAGACCGGCACATGTAAAATATGCATATGAATGAGATTTCAGCCAGTGCATTTTGTCTGTTGTGACAGGATGTTATTTTGTATGTTTTGCATGTGTGATTTTAGTATTTCCTGCATCCTCTGCCTGTACGTACATGCACAACTAAATATAATAATGAACACTTTCGTTCGCCTAAACAGTCGTTAGGCTTTTGTTTGTTTTGTTGTACAGGCATGTTTGAAGGTAAACATGTTAAGGGCCAAGGGAATGCTCGTTCTAGATATTATCAACGCAAACAATTATATATTAATTACGCATTCACTAACGGAACATGTCGCTGCTATTGTGTCATGAACTGCTTTAGACAGGAATTGTAAAAGCGTTAACAATTCGCGTGATTAAGATAGAATGTGATGCCTATTAATTTATAATATATTTAGGTGTCTTGGAATTATCATTGATAAATTTTCTGATGTTGAATATGAAATTATATATTGCTTAAGTCTTACCTGTGTCCCAAATTCTTGTTATTTTGGAGCCAAATATTGCAATACAAGCAATGTTTTTCGGAGCAGCATATGATTCCAGAATTTTTCTCGAAAAAAGTCCAAATATAGCAAAATAAAGAACGCCTAAATTCTGTAAAGAGCTGCTCGTACATTACGCTGTACAATTTATTTGAGCTTTGCCTAATTTAACGGGCGTATTCAGCATAGCGAATGTTTTTATATCTAATAAGTTGGTTTTAATTAAAGATGTATACTAAGGTATTTCTGCTATAATTTATTTTCTGCGGAATTAACGTTATCTTGAGTTTTCATTTTTACATACTTTTCGCAGTAAATTCAGCAACAATATGTGCGTTGAAGGCATGTTCTTTTAAGTATACTCAGAAAAAATGTCTAATCTCATTAGAAGACCGTCTCGCAAAGCTCAGGTTTTCGATTTATCTTAGTGTTTGGTGTTCACCAAGCTGCAGCATATTTCGAGTATAGAAGTTCGGATGAACAGAGATAATTGCTTAGTTCTTTGCATAATTAACTTTTAATTTCTTCTTGGAATGTGGGAATAGCTTAATCTTATTTCATGTGTATCATGGATCGTGGACGATCAGTCATTGTAATTTAGACTGTCCTCTTACTAACTTCTAAATATTTGATGCGCAAGTAATACCCCATAGCTGGACGAAATATGTCTATAAAGGATATACAGGAGAACTTTATACTCCAGAGCTGAGTAGAGGCTTATAAGCTAATGCAGCTGAGTAGTTTAGCATTTTATAGATTTTATTATTGCTTCAGTATGTGTCGGTCGAGATGAATTCTCAATATGTGCAAACTATTCGAAACTCTTCGAGTTTACGGAAATTGATCTTTTTATCTTACCATAAAGTTCTTATCTCTCAGGTAGCTATTAAGAAGTTTTCAGGAAGCAGTGCCGAGAATTTGATGAGTAGCCCATCGTGCCAACCTTTATCAAACGCTTGGGAAATATAAATTTTTTATTGTATATAGGACAACTTTTCTGCACTTTTCGTGCTGAAATGGTGTTTCGCTCCGAATGAAGCAATTCTATTTATTATAAATTATGTGATAGTATCAAAAATGTCAGAGACCCATGTGCATAATGCGCGGTAGTGTTATAGATTGTGGTGCTTACTCATAGTGGTAGAAATTGACCCACCCCAAAGGTCAACACAAAGCAAAATCTCCTATATATCAAAGAAATCTAAGCAGTAAAAATAAAATTAAGCAATCGTACAAATTTTGATACAAAAATCCCCTTTAATTTCGAATATTAAGAATCATATTAAGAGTCATATACTTTAGTGTGAAGGTAAGAATGAATATTCGATTATATCCCATATCACGTTCTTAATTGTTTGGGAGTCAGCTGCGATTACTGTTAATATATCATGTTTGCATACTTTGTGTAATACGGTGTTTACATCCTTAATCATACGTAAGTGTTACAATTACTCAACATTGAGCCAGATTTTTAATGCATTCGATAAATTAAAAGGTCTGGTTTTCGTTTATTGTACATGAATTCTTTTATTATTTCATTAATACAAAATTGAATTTATATTGATTTATGTACCGGATTATTAATTAATTCGCAGTTTATTCGTTTGTTGATAAGATAGCAAGCTGGCAGAAGTATTACAAATTGCAGACGCAAAGATTAAATTTCATTTATTGGGTAGAAATAAATTTAGTAGACATATAAAAAGGGAAATAAATTTAAATAAAATTTAAAATTTTAACTTAAATATTAGTGAACTATTTTACTTTATACATTGACTAGATATCCACTTTTAGTCAAAATATTGTTTGACTATATATTCACCTAAATGCCTCCATGTTGCTTATAGCAGAAAGAAAAAACGCCGATAATTCAGTTCGAGGTATGCCTTTCCTCTCTCTATCAAGAGATATTCCAAGCTCACACAAGAAAACTCTTCTCATTGTTGGTTTGTTTGCCAATTTGGATTCATATCTTTGAATTAAATTAGCGCGCTTAGAGCTGATATGTGCATCATAGTTGCGAGAACAGCCAACGTTTAGCTTAGCACTATTTCTTTCGTTTAGCACTATAACAAAACAACATTTTGTCAACTTTATCCACACCACCTGTGAGATAATAGATTTACTAGCTGCTAGCAAATGAAATAAAAAATGAATTGTGCTTTGTAGTACTATGCAATGGTCTTTTCTATCTACGCGTTCTACGAGTGTTGTGTTTTCAGTGTATGCAAATAACAATTAGTTGGAGGGATGCTCCTTTGCCGAATCTTGCATCTTCCAGGAAAGCCAAATAAAAGACAAAACTCCTGTTTGTCCTTTTAACGTTTTAAGTCTTGTACCAAAAGGTTTTTTCAAAAATGTATCTTTATTAGACAAAAGCCAAAAATCTCATAATACGTAATTTTTATATACAACACCAACAAACGAAATACATGTTAACGGTATCTAGATTATTATAAACAAAGTATATGCCAAGGCCAACAACGTAAAGCGTCCTCGCTTTCATCGGCTGAAGATTCGTAGTCCGTTTCGCTACCAAATGGTGGTGGTAATTCCCAGCAAGGTTTCAATTTATCCGAAGCGTAAACTGAGTAATAATATCGGGTTGTTCTTTTGGATTTTGGTAGATCGTCGATGACATATCTGTCATTATCAAGCACTTTGGATATAATGCATTGTATCGAGGTTCTAGTTTTCGGGACGTACCACTACTAGCAGGTTCGTTTTCGTTTCGCTACCAAATGGTGGTGGTAATTCCCAGCAAGGTTTCAATTTATCCGAAGCGTAAACTGAGTAATAATATCGGGTTGTTCTTTTGGATTTTGGTAGATCGTCGATGACATATCTGTCATTATCAAGCACTTTGGATATAATGCATTGTATCGAGGTTCTAGTTTTCGGGACGTACCACTACTAGCAGGTTCGTTTTCAGCAAGTACTAGTTCACCAACGTTGTATTTGTGAGGAGACAAGTGATTGCCATCGAATTTTTCCTTTGCTTGTTTGCAATTGACATTAATGTAGTTAGATGCAGTTTGTCGTATTTCTCTCATTTCATCTTCGGTAAGATTGTAGTTTTTATGTACAGCTAGAAGTATTTTATTTTGAAGAATATCCCGTGGAGAATAACGAAAGGGCAACTCATGTGGACTTTTCCCAGACGTCTTGTTTTCCATTGTGTTCAAGGACCATTGGATATTCACTAAATGTACATCCCACCGTTTGTCACTTGATGTGGTAGGTAACAGCATTGAAAGTAATGTTCGATTCGTTCTTTCCGCGTGTCCATTAGCTCTTGGTGTTCTAGCTGCGTTGAGCACATGTTTGATGTTATTATCGCTACAGTATCTACTGAACTCGTTAGACGTAAAAGACGTCCCTCTATCCGTTACTATTCGCGTTGGAACTCCAAAGTAACTGGAGGATTCGTTCAAAATGTTGATAACATATCTAGTGGCTGTGCTTTTTACAGTTCTTATTAGTGTAAATTTAGTAAAGGCGCCTACTAAAACTAATATGTGTTCATTTCGTCTACTGCTTTTCGGAAACGGTCCTAAATGATCCAAATGAACTGTGTTGACTGGAACAGGTTCTATGTCGCTAAAATGGTATTCGCCCTCCGTCCGACCAGCTTTGGTTTGATTATAGGCGCACTCTATACATGCTTTAACGAAATTGCTCATTCTAGAAAACCATGCATAGCTCAGAAGTTTATTCATTGTATTTTCCACACCGAGGTGACCGTTCTTATCGTGGCAATCTGCGACTATTCTCCATCTTAGGGACTTTGGAACGACCCACAAGTTTTTACCGATATACTTTCGAAATAATCTGCCATTTTCTAGATGATTATCCTGCAAAATCGTTTTATCTTTTTCCCCAATTTTAGTAATAATTTCTCTGATTGACTCATCTTGAAGTTGTATAGCAGCTAACCAGTCGTCATTATGAAGATTTACTTTATTGATTTTAAGGGTAGCGACATCGATATCACCTGGACCCTCGTTCGGCGGTCTGCTTAAAGCATCTACATGATCCACACATCGACTTGGGCGATGATCTAAAACCAAATCACTCTTAATAAGTTCTTCATTGATTGATTCGTCATCTGTATTTGTGCCTTCATATGTTTCTTCAATGCTGTCAGCGATACGTACCTTCGCATCCGTCGTACTCGTAATCGTTATTTTACAATCTTGAACTATCATCATTATATCACCTTTTAGAATTGCGTCTTGTCCGAGAAGTATATCAGTTAACTAAAGGTCATCATCGATTAAATATAAAGTTACAATTACGTCGACCCCATTAATAAACAAATTTGCAAATATCTTTTCATAAGCGACACGTATACCACCACAAATCCCCGAAATTCTCATCCTACATTCGCTGCGTTGCAAGTAGTTTATCCGTTCACAAGCCGATTTCTTAATTAAGCTACACTGGCTTCCTGTATCTATGAAAGCGCTTAAAGATACGTTGTTCAAATTTACGTTTATTTTGAACACATTATCGTTATTGCAATACATACTTCGTGTAGTACCATTACCTATACATTGGGTTTCGTTTCTCGCATGAACTTTATTACATTTCCCACAACGTGGACGTCTTTGGGGTTTTACACAATTCGTAGATATATGCCCGAATTCATTACAATTAAAGCATTTAATTTCCTTTCCCGTCTTCCCCAAATTCTCTTTTTTTAAATTGGTAAAATTCAAATTTTTATCTACAGAATCACTGGTTATTCTAGGTTTGGCATCTACATTACCCGTCACCCGCTTTACTGGTGCGTTTTTCTCATACTCACTTAGGATTTCACGAAGTTCCTTTACTGTATCGAATCTCTGAGCAGCGATAGCAAATTGTATCTCACGGTGTTGCAATCCCTCTCTTGCATATATAACAATAGCTTTCTCACTCAATTTATACCGTTTGCCTAACGCGGCTATTCGGAAACAATAATCTGTAATAGTTTCATCGCTTCTACGTACTGCGCTTATCATCTTAAAATGTATCTCTGCCTCATCTAGTGTAGAGCCAAAGTCTTCTATCAACTCCCTAGCAAAATCATTCCAAGTCGAATGTAGAAGTTGACGTGAATCTAACCATAAACGGGCAGCTCCTTTCATTCTGCTATATACTGCCAAAAGTAAACATTTTTCATCCCATTGATAGGCTCGTACTGCACCTTCAACACGTTCTACAAACTGTTCCACGGATAATGAAGATTCGTATGTTGGATTAAATTCTGGGATTGTTTCGCCAATTTCTCTAACAGAACAATTATTAGTTGCACTTAATGGTGGATATATCCCTGAAGTTGCAGTATTTCTGATGCTTTGACGTTGTGCAGTTGGTGCTTGTTCATGTTGATTTGAATTTTGTTGACAGCCTTGTGTAATCGTTTGGAAAACATTCATTGCCCTTTCCATCATCAACTTGCTTTTGTAAATTCATGACCTCATTATTTTGTGGATGTATCACAACGTTAGGAGAATTGTCATTTCGAGAAACAAAGGTTGAGGACGTTTCCTCCAGCAGATCAATACCCTCCTCGTTATTGGGAATTTCATCTGTAACAAGAAAGTTTGAGAGTCAATGAATAAGTTCTGCTTTTGTTCCTGAACTTGGCAATTCTCGTTCACGTAATAGCTGTTTCAGCTCATCCACTTTTAACGCTGAAAGCTTTTCCATTTCCTTATAATTTGTTTTTGATTTCGGTTATGATCCCACTTCTGATCTAAAAGACAAAACTTCTGTTTGTCCTTTTAACGTTTTAAGTTTTGTACCAAAAGGTTTTGACAAAAGCCAAAAATCTAATAATACCTAATTTTTATATACAATACCAACAAACGAAATAAATGTCAACGGTATCTAGATTATTATAAACAAAGTATATGCCAAGGCCAACAACGTAAAGTAGGAATTAGGGTTTCTTACAGTTCTCACACAAACAACTGCTCCAATAGTAACACATTCACATGCGTTTAAATAATCTGTTAATAGTTCAGACCATTTGTCGAATACTTTAGATATTGGAGCCAATTTTTCACAATTCAACATCTTCAGCACAATTCATATATTGAAATGTTATTTTCTAAATTGTGTCATTCTTTGATCTACATAAATACCTGTAGATTTCGGCAAAAATTAGAACTCCTTTATATACACATAACAAGTTTGCATCAATTTTGATATAGCCGTCACCGAATTACGCTTTTGCATTTGCGTTTGACCACTTTAGGAAAACATTTTCAATTGGCGGCGGGAAATAAAAACATAAAAACATATTTGATGTCATCGATACGTGCTATTGCATATTTTGTTGTGCCTCGACACAAATTGAGAACATTTTCGCTTTAGGTTGCAAATTCCATACTGTTTCGTCTTTTGAGGCAAACAGCAGATCTACGGATCTAGCTACGGAAGAGACTATTGCACCGACCGCCTTATTTTGTTCTACTACATTATATTCCGAACCAACTTCACTTTCTTCCGCTTCATCATTTAAGTTTCACCTATCTGGGAAAAGTCTTCATCATCAGAAGTATTTGTAATATTTTCAAGCTCTTCGGTTGTAAGATATTTTGGTCTACTCACGATTTCTACAAGTGATTATTTCACTTTATAAACCGCTAACCACTGTGGTGCTAAGTTTACTGTGATCTCAAAAATTCTTCTATAATTCTACCCTGAAGCTGTTTATTGCAAAGATATTCTTAAATTATAAAAAGAAAAAAGTTTTTGTATAAATAATTGTCTAAATCAAAATATTCGAAAAATCAAAATAAACTAACGCCCAGTGTAGCAAATGAATTAAAATGAATTTCTATTCTTGAATTATCGCAAATATTTGTTCACAAATAAGTATTTGTTACATTTTTTAAAATATTAAAACGCCCAAATTATTTTTGACGGCATCGATTTTTCGAGTTGTGTACAATTGACCAAACCTCTGGGCGATTGGGTAAATATTTTTGGTGTTTTTATTGTGCTGATTGATCGATTATCATAGAGCCTTAAAACTAAGTTTCTTTTACAATTTTTGATTGCTGTATACAAGCGTGGTTTTATAAAACACCATATTTTAGATGGTATTGCATATAAGTTATTAAACAAAGTTTTCTCTAAAGTTATTAAAAAAACATTTAATCTTTCCTAAACTAAGTTCCTTAACCATCACATATGTTGTTATTTAAGCTTTTCGAAACACACACACTTGTAAATATTGTCCTTGTTTGTTTATCTTCTGGCCCAAGCTATTGTAAGCATTGTCAATAAACATTTTCAGAGGAAGAGTAAAAAAGAAAAATATATTCTCTTAACACTAAGAAAACATAATAAAATTTTTAGTCTGTTTACTACGTTTACCTTTTGCTTTTGTGCGAACATACTTTCTTAAGAGTTTGTAATATGTTGCAAATTCATACAAATGTGTTATGAGAAAAAATTAAACAATGGCTTGCTTAAATAAAGTCGTTGACTTTCTAGAAAAGTATTTCAAAGGGAATTTAAAAAAGTAATATCTGAATCCTTGACCCGGATAACACTGTATTATGCTACTGCCGATTAGATAAACTTACTTAAAAACTTACTAAAGCAACATTTACAAAGCCTTACAGTTTACTTTAAAAGACTCAGTTAAAATTAAAGAAATTTATCGGTTATTTAATGGCGCTTATAATTGTGTATCAGGGATTTACTTAAAAAAAAAATATATACCGGTTTTAAGTAGTGTACGCGTAAATTGTAAAAAACTGATAACATAATCAAAATACGGTTGAAAATGATAATTGTAAACAATAAAATACGCATCTATCTACAATATGGAAAGTTTTGCGTAAAAAAATTTTTTACGCAGTTGACACAGTAACTAAAAACATTTAATGAAGACCTTTCTTCAGTAAATGGCAATATCAAGGACAAGAGCTGTCATAATCATAAGCTACAGTCAAAACTCTATCACATCGAAATGAATCACAGTTTGGTTTGGGCACCATGTACTTCAAGTTCATAGTCAGAACGTTACAGTAACACTATGCGGTACATCTAGCGCTCAACAACTTGTGTAGTAAAATAAACATTTGGCGAATGTTTATTTTCACGAAATAAAATTCCTAGCAGGCCACCTCTTTCATATCAAGTTTTCTAGGATTATCGGAAGACCCCGACTTATTGTCAGAGTAAAATTGTTGTCTGACAACTTTCAACCTACAATGAAATTGTTCGATAATATTCGTTTTTAATCCTTTTCCTTATTAGAATTTTATATGCCTTTAGTATGTTTTTATGAATACGGCTGTTATTATACTTTAAATACATGGTTTTTTTAGTCCTCAACAAATCCGTTGACTACATCTTGTTACTTTTTGTATATAAGTTTTAAGCTACGCTTGAAGTTCGTTTTTATGTGACGATTTTTTACGAATTTATTAAAAAAAATTTTAAAGAAATTTGTTACCCAATTTGGCTCTTTTCTCACTTGTGGCGTGTATAGCTATTGTAAACCCTGTAAATGAATTATGTTCTGTGGTACTGCGAGACAAAATAGAATATTATATGTCTACGAATTATAGGAACCAGATTGAGAAACGAATTTATTTTCTCTGTTGACTGCTGCATTCTGACAAATTAATGGCTCATTTGCGTAAATAATGCGCGCGCATCAAATGAACGAAGACTTGGATTTACCATTTAAAAAATATACATATTTATATATAAATTTTTTTATTTGATTTTCAAGTTTAATTTTAACTAAACTTACACGGATTACTATACCAGCGATATCGTAAAGATAAAGATAAACCGTCACGCAACAATTTATATAAGAACAAGGCGTGAAAAATATATTTGTCGAATGTAATGTTGGATTCATGCAGCAATTAAAATAAAAATATCTAGGACTATGAGGAAATTTTCAAAATTTAAACTTTCAAAAAAGCTTTTACATATTATTGCGTGTGTCATTCTTTGAAATTATATTTTAGTTTATGACATATGTGAACTTATATGTGTAAATATTTGCTGAGTGAACCGCATTTATCTTCTACTTTATAGAGAAATATTTTATAATTTCTATAGATAAATTAAATACGCTTTTAGTATTTTCATACATCCAATTGCACTAATACACCTAAATATACTTTTGTACATAATTCTCTTTGTAAGCCCCCCCAGGATATCTTTAACCGTTTTTTTAACTCAATACAATTTTTAAAAACTTAATGAATATACAAAAACGGAAATAGTTAAAAAAACATGCAAACCAACTGCAAATGATCCTTTTTCGTTTGCTAGTTACCATGTGTAATTACTGCAAACTCTGTTTGTAAAAGGTCAAACTGAAAATAAAGAAAATAAATAAAAGTAGGTTAAAAGAAATTAAGTATATATTTGTTTAATACTTTGTAATTTTATATAAGAGAATATAAGTAAAAAGAAACTTAATTTTTTAATTAGTAAATATTATCTCAAACAGGGTCTATTTTTTTGCGAAATATGATTTTACTAAATAGTAATAATAATGTTGCTTTTCGATTATTACTACCTCATGTATAATTTTTACGTATCATTAACCACCTCCTTGGGCTTTTGCCTGTTTTTAGTAGAATTCCATGAAATCCTTATGTGAAAATTATGTTAGTATTTCTTTTAGACAGAATCGCGATCGCATAATTTTTTACTGCAAAGTTTGACACTAAGATAATCAACGATAAAAAAGCGTTTAACTGGTAAACTTGTTGTGCTAAGTTTTAGTACATAACGGTTGACTTACCCATATTTAATAGTGAATATTGTATCGATCTAGACAAATTTTACTTAATAAGACTTTTGCCATTGTATCCTTACAAATTTCGTTGTGTAGATTATTAGCGAAATAACTAACATACATTATGGTAATACATCTCCTGACGGACGTCGAAGGTGATTATTCATTTGTAAACAATTCGCTATTTATCACCTGCTACAATTACGTAACAATTATGTAACCACAATAACTACAAAATCAATGATTCTTATTGTGAAATTAACTTAACTAAAAAGACCTTTACTTATTTACTAACACGAGCGAATAAACGCTTTTTTCTATCACCATATCTTACATATATTCCGATATTATATGTTAAGCGTAGTTCATATCGTTGAATTATATATAGTTATTTACATAAAGAAGTTTTAATTAAATTATGTATATATGTATTTATAAATATTTATAAATTAATTTATATTAATTGCGCATGGCTGCAGTTTTAAATTAGGTTTTTTTTTCTTTCTCGCTTAAGTTTTTAAATTCGTAATATTAAAATTATACTTATTTGATAAAAAGGAACTAATTACTCTTTTAAATATAATTATAAATACATTGAGAGTATATATAAAATATTTTTGAAAGTAGGCTATAAAATATCCGTTGCTCAAAAGTATGAATAAAGTTTGAAATTTTTCCGCACAAATTAACACTTTACCTACAAAACTGATTTTAACTAAGTAAAAATATCTTATCAAAACTACAAAATATGTAGACAAAAATGTTTTTAAAATAAATTTTTCTTAGCGAACTAAAGAAATACTATGTCGCTTTCAAAAGAAGCATTATTATTTACATATTTATGTGTTATAAATCTTTCGTGCTCACAATTTAAGATATTTAAAAAGCTTCTATTAGCCAAGGCATAAAACAAAGTTTCATCTTACCTCCAAACAATAATAACAAATTGGCCACCCTTCATTTATAAAGGAAATAAATTAATTCTACATATAACATGTTGTTTTTAACATATTTCTTCTCAATCTTTGCACAATATTTTAATTATAAAAAATACTTTCCCTAATTATTGGAAATTCTAAAGTAAGCTTTATTGGGATCCCTATATTTGGAAAAAAGTTATATAAATAAAGTAACAATAATACCATCGTGTCGTATGAGTAATAAATAAATCTTATTACAGGAAATACACGTAACTCATACGTCTATATCACTAGAGAACTATTTGCGAATTGTAACATTTTGAAATATGTTATTTTTGGCGTAAATTATATTTTGCTAAATTCCCTTTTGGCAGTTGTGTTTAAAATCTTTTACCTCGATTGTTAAAACGTTTTTGGGTTTCTTACATTAAAAATTGCTATTGATCGTTGGTTGAAATGGAAGATATAAAACTGAAAAAGAAATTATTTATATAACTTAATAATTTATTTAAATATTGTACACTTCAATATGCCTTATTTATCAATTATTGCTGTTTAGAACAGTTAAGTTGCTTATCCTATTTCTTTGCGATATAATATATAGTTTTGTCAGCATTGTTATACCCTTAACACTACAGGACTTGTCCATGGTCAAAATCTACAAACAATACCGAATGAAATAAATGTTTTAAGTACAAAACATTATATTTCTGTACTTTTTTTTGCAAGTTTAAGAACCAGCGGTTTAAAAATTACCAAAAAGTATAAAATAACATAATTTAAATAAGGATCTTGCTGTGTTTTCAGCTGCAATGATTTACTATCTTTTTTTAACTTAAAGTAAATATAGTTCACTAAAAAAAAACTGTGTATTTACTCTTATTTATGGACAGTGCTGTTTGCATTGCTAAAAGTTAACGATAGCAATATAAAATATGTTTTATGTTTTTCTTTGGTTTTCGCTTGTTGCATGCAAAAACTATAAGAATGTATGAGGAGTGCAAGCGTAACTTCTAAATAAGATAAAGGCTAAGTATGGTCCCAACAAAAAAACCTTGCAGATAACATCAAGAAAACAATCTCAACGAATAGTTTCGTAATTTAAAGTCACGCTGTAAACACTAAGAGATAGAAATTTGTTTTAAGACCACGAAAATTTTTAGCATTCTAGTCTCCCCGCATTGTTCAATAAATGTTTTGAGCTGGCAAAATCAAATCAAAATTCTAACCACATTTTGTACGAAATTTAGCTGTAAAATTGGATTAATTTCTTAAATATTTTTTAACATTGTCGAAAGTGTTTTTGCTTATCCCTCTATGTTTGCCTAAACTGTCCTTGAGGGCCACTAAATAAAAAGTCCTAAGCGGCATTAAGTTCATATAATTCAGAGTACTCCTTAAAACTTAAATCGTTTGTGTGGTTGTGTTGGCTTGGTATTATTTCACACAACAAACAAAGTTTAAGCAGCTTTCTGTGTACTTGCAAATGCAACTTTCATTAACCTATAAGATTAGCTTCTTTTACGTAAAAACATTCATGAAATCCTATGAGATATGATTTCATATAGAATAACCGGTGAGGTTAACGCAGTGATCGAGAAACAATATAAAGTTATAATAAACAACGAATTATAAAAATAAAATTTTACTAAATGAGAAAAAAAAACGTTGAAGAAAACAACAAAAACATAAAAAAGAACTTCTGCTTTGTATAGTACCACAAAGGATTTTATAATGGCAAGTATAGACTGCTTTATGTTGGAAAAATTTTTTTTCTAAAGATGAAGCGGATGAACTCATATGACTAATGTTAATAAGCAAATATAATAATTCCTGCAATGACATTTTATGCAAAACAACCTTTCGTTCTGGTTTTTGTCAAAGCATTTTCAATTTAATTCTAAAACGTATAACAGTGAATGACGGGAATTATAAAATATAAGAGACGCATATACAAACTTCTGTAGTTCTGTATTGAAGTTAAGCTATCACATGGATTTAATTGACAAACGTTAATATAAATAGATTAAACATGTTAAAAATGCATTTTAAAAGAACTCCTTGTATTTTGATTTGCCTGTGTCGGTGTTGTAAACGTGTTCAATGAGTTAGTGCATGTTTGCATCAGTGGTTTCCTACATCCGCATTTTTTACGCACATACAAACAAACCCTACTAAACAGCGGTGTTTTTATTTGTTTAAGTTTTGAAAATGTGCAGTTAGTGTAGGAAGACTAATGTTGAAAATACATATGTTGAAGCAAAATTAAGTAAAATATTTCTTCCCAGAAGTTGGTACTTAAAAATCGTTTTGAAAACCAAAATATCCGCTTACTATCTGACGTTTTTGTGAAGGCAGAGAACTTTAAATTGACAACAGCAATAATAATATAATTATTAGATAATATCATTTAAGCGCAAACTTAAACTACAACAAGAAGCAAAAAACTACGATTTGCAAAACCGATAAAAAAAATATTTTGTGGATTTAAAGCTTGAATACGATTTCAGGTACGAGATCGTTGCGGTTTATTGTTAGAAAGCTCTTTTGGTGTTACTACTGATCACAGTTATGAACCTGAAATTATTTGTTCGGTAAATTTAAAAAAGAACATGATGATAACTAACTGAAAAACTTTCGAGCTCTTGCTTATTAACTTATGTCATTGAATTATAAAAAAAATAAAGTTATATAAAAATAAACCAAATTTAACCAGATAAAAATTAAAAATACCAATTGAAAGTAATTTACTTAAAGAAAAATTTTATTATAAAGTAAGAATAAAAAACGAACTTAGGCATAATAATTTAATTACCTAATATTAAAGACCCAGAACTTAAATACGAAACCAGACAAATATTTTAGTTAAAAGTGAAAAATTTATCCGTGCACTTTGAACTAAAGCTATGAAAAATAATTTAATTTGAAAAACAAATAGAAGTATGTATTTCAAGTAATTTTTGTAACCTAACCAGAAATTTAACAAACAGTCCGCTAAGGAAATGAAAAAATAGCAGCGAGAAAAAAAAGATAATATGTAAGCGAAAGTTTTTTGTGCTAAAAGAAAAATACGTGTGCCTGTTGCTTTTTATCATATATACAGCTAATCTATACATAACTACTTAAAGCAACACTATGTGTGATTAAAGTCAGTTCGTTTTCCAGTTTCTTGATACCCCAAATACTTTGTATCCAGTTTCAAGTAGATATTTCTTCGAAACAAAGAAAACGATTCTTTTTTTTCAACCAAACACGTTATTGTTTTTAATACATTTCAAAGGTCGCGGTTTCAAATAACTCATCTTTTCGATAAAATTTTATTGAAAAAATACTGGATCTGTAACTTATAATAATTTAGCTGAAATTTGGCAATAACTTCTCGTGGCCATACCTAAGTTAAGAAACTTGAAGTGCAGCGGAAAATCTTCAAGGCAGGAAATGTCCTGTTGTAGATCAGGTTTTGGGAATACCTTAGAAATAGATTTTTATCTTGCTAAATTAGGATTTTGACATTTACCAGTGGACAAGAGAAATCAATACCGGTCGAATATCGGAAGCACAAAAGTTTTAAACCGCCCGATGATTAAAGAATTTTTTTTCTATTTTCCTAGATTTTCACTTAATAATGGAATAAGTGGTCTGCTTACTGCAGATTTAACAAACCTTTACTTCAATTTGCTTATTCAATTGAACAAGACTATTAATATTAATTTTGCTTTAACTAGCAAACAATTATTCACAATAATATCAAGCTCAAGCTTTTTTTTTAAATAAACATATTTTTTACAATAGAAATTCTCTATCTTAAAACAAATTTACAAATATTTAAATATCACGAGCATTTAGCAAAAGAATAGATGTAAAGATAAAGTTCATAGCTTTTAAATTCATTTATTACATTGTCCTTTTAGCAGGAGCTCTTTGAAGAAAAATCCACATAACATATAGAATAAAAAATGCAAAAAACAACGAAAGAAGACTTTGAGTGTGTTTTTTATATCCTTCGAAATAACAACCACCCACATTGGAAATTGTTTACATGCCTTGTGGCAATTCGAGAGTTCTTCTATTTCCGCTGAACGAATATGCGGTGAATGCAAATTGGCTGATGTTATCCACATTCAACTCAATCAGACTTTAAAAACCATTTTAAATAATGTGCACAGACGTTGCGAGGCAGTTAAAAATCTAGTAATATTCATAGAAATATTGTCGTAGTGTTTGCCAGAAACATATTTAGCGATGCGAATAATTGACATACATAAGAGTATCAGAAGATAAGACTGTAATTGCATTATAGACTAGTATTTATAAAATCTTGGTATTTTATTTAACAAGTATTCAAAATATTTATTGAAAATATACTATCAAGTACCTCACAAAAACATATTGCATACATTCTTGAATTTAATTTTTGTACGTTAATAAATTGTATATCCAGGTAGAATTTTTTCCTCTATACATAAAACACACTCTGCTGGACGACAGTTGCCAGCCGAGAATCCCGGAACTTGCACTCAACTTATGGTTTTGTTGCTCTTGTTTTAACAACTGCGCAATTTAAGGGTCACGAAAGTATTATGGCTAATGAGGATCGCTGTTTCAATGAAATTGAAATGTTCGGAATGAGGATACGTCCATAATGAGGATAGATAAATACAATACATTTGTGATATGGATTGTCTTAATATTCAAAATATAGATAATCGATGAATTTAAAATTTTTTTAGCATAAAAAAATTATTTTCGTCACTACTTTCCGTATAACTCCAAACTGTTGAGCATATAGGAACAAAATTTATACGTAACTATAAACTGCTTCGCTTATGAAAGTCAAATGAACTGTTCTCGAGCTATAGTCCAATAAACTAGCGAACGCATTCGACTAAAGCATTAAAATTAGCAGCGCCAATCAAAAAAGCTGTAAGTGTTTGAAAAAAAAACTGCGATCAGATTCAACATCATTAAAAATATTAAGGAATGTTTTAAGCAAAAAACCGGTTGTAAGCATCACAAAATCGTTGATTCTACTGAATAAACAACTTTTTGAAAAATAGTAAATATCAGATTTACTTGTGGTTTCATAAGTTGCAAGCTGATTATTTTATTTGTAGCGCATTGCAAATATGAGTTGGTCTTTTCATGAATTTTTAAAAATTAGCAGGAAAACACATGCATTAACGACTATTTTACATCTCTTGAAAATATTACTTTTTATACCAAATAAATTGATATCCCAAAATAATATATCAGAGGTTTTATAAAACACAACTAAGTTGCCCACTTTTATTTTCAGTTGCCCACATTATTTTTACGAAAAATAATAACAATTCAAACATTATTGGAGCGTGAAAATATAATTTATGTTTATTTAGGTAACTGCTACATGCAGATATTATAAGTAGGTTGGAATTTTATATCTTAATGCTTTTGAAAATAATTTGATATGGAATCCTTTATATAATTTACAATGAGTTACTATAAAATAATTTACATATATAGGCATTAAATTTTTGCAGTCTCTCTCACAATCTAAGAAGCCGTCGTGTATTGAAAACATTGGGAAGTAGGACATCTGAGTAAGAAATTCAAAAATATTGACAAAGTGATACTCTTTTGATTACCTCGAAGAGAGAATTCCAGCATAACTTATATATTGGGTGATTCAAGTAGAGATACTTTTTTCAATAGCCTTTTTTTGACAAATCACGTGTGAGTCGTGTCATGCTGTCATGTTAATTTTGTTTAGTATTGTTTGGCATTTCATAATGGAAAGACTTACTCCTGAACAACATTTACAAATCGATTAACTTTATTACGAAAATTCACGTTCTGTGAGGAATGTGTTTCGTGCACTTCGCTCAGCTTATGGTCAACATATTCGGCCTACTGAACGTAATATTCGCAAGAACATCACCCATTTTGAGACCCAGCATTCGTTATTGGATAATATTCGACCGAATAGACCACGTCCAGCACGCTGTGAAGAAAATATATCGGCCGTAGCTGAGAGTATACAAGAAGACCGTGGAGAGTCGATTCGGCGCCGTTCGCAGCAACTCGGACTGACGTATGGTGCATTTTACGTCGAGATCTTAAAGTTGTTTATTTTAAAATTTTTCAAATATTTTTTTAAAACTTTAGTTTTGCTTTATTGAATCTTTCTAAAAGAAAATTAAAATAATTATTAAATCTTATATCTCAAATATTACTTATTAATTATTACCAATAAGATCTATTATTGGGTTGTTGTCATTTTGTAAACTTTACAAAAGTCGATTAAAGAAATTTGAATTTATTTTTTCTATCATGATTCAAAAAAAATATGAATTGTTTTCGAGACTTAGAATTGTGAAAACTTTTTTATTATAAATAAAACAATGAAAAAGTTTATGTTATTTTTAATAGAAGCATACATTTTTGCTTTTTAATATTTTATATCCAGGATTCCGTTTGCTCAAAACAAATCTGTATTTTCCGCTTACAAGGAAAATGTATCTTTTCTATATCTATTTTCGTGGCTGGTACCAAATAATTTCATCAATTCTCACGATAGGTATAATTGTATATATCTCAAGAGATGTTGTTTAATATAAAATATTCAAACTAAGTAAAACAGTAAGTAATAATATTAATATTTTTAAAGTAATATTCTATAGAATAAAAAAATTATTCTAGGACAAAATTGTGTAAAATGTTGTTACAACCAAATTCTAAACGCCCAGAAGTCATTTGTAAATAATTCGAGATCATGCTATTAAATATTCTTCTCACCGAAAAATTTGCAAATAAATGAAATTAAAAATACAAAAAAAAAAAAAAATGCCAAGAATTTATTATCTTTAACAACACAGAAAAACAAACAATATTAAAAATATTCAACTTTCAAAATTTCAGTTTTTTGAAACTTAATGAATGTCCTATTTTTGGCTTTTCATTAATATTTCCCACTCTGAATTTGTACTGAAAGTGCACATATGAAGTGGTTTAAGACAATACCAAAAATTATTTGCATAGTTTTGATTTAATTGAAAAAGAGCACACAACATTCTAATATGTGCAAACGCAATTTAAAAGTTTAAAACATAAAACAATAATACATTCTTTCGAAAAATAAAGCAAGTGCCTATTCTATATACGGCCATGCCGACTTAAAAGTATGTAAAAGCCCAAAAATCCTTAAGAGTCTAACAAATGGTGGAAAGAGTCTTTTGACTTCATTTATTCGCAAAACACTCTAATAAATCTCGGTATAAAAATAAAATTCAATATACGACTAAATCTACGTATTTTAATATTAAGCGTTTCTGTTCAATTCTGCATTATTGATATCAAGTGTTTTCTTTCAAGAGCTCTTTACATAGGTCTAAGTATATTCGGAATGAAAATATGGAGCGATTTTGATTTTCTTTATTTATTAACAATATAATTCCCACGTCCATTAGGGTATGGTAACTCTTTCTATTATTATTTTTTCCAACTGCTTTGCTGCTTGGAATGTTCTCGTTTGGTTAAGTTTGGTTAAAGATATTTCTCCTTCCCAACTTATTATGTTCTCTCCTTGAACTAACTAGTTTTGTACTTAAGGCTTTCTCTACTTTCTGAAAAATTTTCTGTAAAACCAATAAATTAATGTAATTGATTTTATGGTCTGCAGCTTGTGTTCTTTAAAAAAACACTGTATGATATTTTTCTAAATTTCTTTATTAAACTAATTTCACAGAAAAAGTTCTATTCAACAAAACTTTAATATTCTTCTTTTACTTACTGTTTCGCTTTAGAAATAAATCTTTTATTTACTCCTTCTTTTATTTATTCTTATTTATTTAATTTAAACAAAAACTTTTTATATAAAGAAATTTTATTGTTAAACTTGATTGCCATTTCCTGCAAACTAAAATAGTTTTATTTTATTTACTTTTGATCGGATGACAATTAAATTAAATACAAATGTAAGCATGACTTCAAAATAAATTCTCATAAAAAGACGAGGTGGATTCGAAATTATTCTGCCAAATTCTTTTAATTTTAAGTGTATAACATTTGCTGCATTTTTGATTATTTTTACTGCACTTAAATTATAATATATTTTTTTCTTAGGCTCATTTCTTAAAAGAAATATTGTGCTTAAAGTGGACACTAATAACTAACTTATAATAATCATTGTTTTTGGCAGGGTTAAAGTGTAAGTGTCTCCTATTACACCAATCCACAATACGTCTTACTTAAATGGAACGTAAAGTAATCAATACAACTCGCATTGTTTAACAATAGTAGAGGCAAACCGTTTATTGTACACAAAAGTATTTGCCAGAAATTATCGAAATTACAATGACCTTCTTTAAGCTAACTGCGACTGATGGAAGATGGGTTTCATATGTTAGTTTAAACTTTCACTTTATTTTAAATAAAGTGTAAATTTGCTTATATGTTTGATCATGCTATTCATTTCATGGTCGCTTTCAAGTTACACAAGGAAAGTTCTTTAATAAATATTAAAAGTTACTGTTAACTGTGGTTGGTAATGCGATTTAGATCTGTCTGATATTTTCTTTTAAAATTTTCTGAAATCACATTTGTATATTAAACATTAAAACAATTTTCCCCTGAGATCAGTGCCATCATATACAAAGTCAAGGCGGATATTTGATCTATGTTACATTTGATATGTAGAAGCTCGAATAGGACTTTTCATTAAAAAATAATTTAGTTTGCTATATTGATCCGTCCTTTTTACCACTCCTTTTACAAATGCTTAGTTACACTAAATACCATTACTATTAAATATTCCAATAACAAAATTATTCTGTTAGCTTTTCATATCTTTTCTATACACGTGTGTTTTATTTGTGTGTATTTGGCGGTTTACATAGAATATATCTTTTCAATAAATAATAATGCAATTATAAATAAATATTTTTTAATTCATTGGCGGTTATGTGTTAAATAATAAATAAAAATAAATTAATTACTTACATTTCATTGTTGTGGTCCTTTTCATTCGTTGGTGCAAAATAGGTAAACGTATGTATCAACATTCACTTAGTAAATAAAATCTACATTTGATCAAGCGGTAAAAAAAATAATAGTGATATTTTTTATTAAACAATTTTATGGCGCTAACAAAAAAATATATACCAGTATTTAATACTTATGAAAATATAAATAAGTACATTTAAAATAATAAACAAATAACTTTTTAAATACAATTCTTGTAGTACTCGTAATAAATATATCTGGTATTTTTAGCAGCATGACAATGGAATGCTATGTCACATATTTAATATTCAAATAGCTTTTCTAAGGCGGTGCAGCTTTGAGTAAAACGCTGGCTATTTAAAAAAATATATTATAGTTTTGGGGTGATGAATGTCCCTCCATTATATGTAAAAATAGTAGAAGCTTCCCAATAATTTCACATTTCTATTCTTAAAAAATTCTAAGCTTCGGAGGATCATACTACGAAAGGCCATAGGATACATTAAATGAGAAATGTAATTGAACGTAATGTAATTGTCTTATTTTTTAAATTGATTTAATAAGTTGATTTAATACGGGAGATTAAATGTTCAAAACAAATTTGTGAGTTTCTTTTCTACATTGTCATAAAATAGCTGCTACTTGACAAGGGAAGAAGGAAATACGTTCAAAAAATCTACATCAAAAAAAAACCTGTCGGAATATCAAATCAAGTTTGAATAGTATTAACGATATGTACTCACTCAATACTTATTATTGCCATTTGAGCAAGTTTGCCAACTTACCAGACTTGTTCCATAAAAACCATTTTTCCACTCCTGCACTTCTTTCAACAGTTAATGTCAATTTCATAAAATAGTCAAACCAAAAAAGGCATTGAACCCAATATCTTAAGAATCCTGCCTCTATAGAAAAAAATGTTCGTTGAAATATTCTTCAATTTTCAGTATTTATATTCAAATACATTGTATTAAAATTTTATGTTTTTATATAACTATTTAATGTTTCTAACGATAATAGACCCACATTGTATGAATACGATTGTTGTACTCTATCGTTCTGCTTTTTTATTCAAGAGAAAAGGATAGTTTTTCGATTAACTTTCCAACTTTTTTTTCAATTGTTCAATCGACCTTTAGAAATGTTGGTATAAAAAGTTTTAATGTTTATGTAACATTACTTCTTTGCATTGGAAATACTTGGAGTTTGTATATTTATTTTTGCCTACATTCATTTGGAAGATGTCAGCAGTATATAATTGAAATTTTATTCTCCAAGTGATTTGATTTACGTTTACTTTTAAACAAAGAAAGTTCATCAAATAATTTAACCTTTTACACCACAAAACTATAAAATCGTTTAAATCTTGTACATTTTTTAAATAATCCCTTGACAATTTATTAGGGATCCTATAGACTTCGAGCTACAATATGGGCAGTGACGGGGTACAGAAACAAATTTATACTTCAAGTTATTTATGATAATCTTTCACTGCTGGATCTTTTTTTCGGCTACTTCAAAAATAACACAGTATATGGGGAACATTTTTTGACATTCACTTAAAAAAGCCAAAGCAAACTTTAGTTACATTTGCTTAGGTTCAACTTAACAAAACACAAACAGCTTAAAGATGCGAAGCAATAATCTCTGTTAATCCGAACACAATTTTGCAATGCCAAACTTACGACAAAGCCCAATGTTATATAGTGTGTGGTATGATAGCAAAATGCGGAAAGTAATAATTTGTAGTTATAAAATGACAACAAAATAAAAAACGTCTTATCTTAAAAACAATACCAATATGCCGCATTACGAGAACAATGAACGAAAGCAAAAACTAGGAAACTGCTACAAAAGCAGATATAAGGTTATGATACAAAAAAGTACGAGGATTTAAATAAAAAAATAAAATGTTTACTTTAAGAAAAATCTAGTGGATTTATAGCGCTTAGTTATATATATACAAGCAGAAGTCCTTGTGATAGCCATTCTCTTAAATTACTAGCTTTTGTTATAAAATTTTGGGGTTGGTTTTGCAAAACGGGCAACCTAACGCTAAGAACGATGAAAGAAATGTCTAAATTTGGGTTGTCAAATAAACGTAAGCTTTTTTTTTAAGCGAAGACCTTTAGTTTTCTTGTATGTGTGTATAGCATTTATATTAGAGGGTGTGCTTTAACAGAGTTTGTTCTTTTCGATGCTGTTTGTTAAATGGATAATATAAACAACAAACTAAAACAGAAAATGTTTAACTCAAATCCATAATGTTTTCCATTTTTGTCTAAAATAAAACTTATAGACTAGTTGGCCGGTTTAATATGAGTAGCAAACAAAAAATCCTTTTTATTGTGGAAGGGTAGTAGACAATGGCGTCTTTTATAAAAGAAGTTTATAAAGTACTCAAACAATTTTCCTCTTGCTTCTTTTTATATGTTGGCTTATAAGCTTATACTTTAACTAACTTTAAAATTTCAAAAATATATTTATAAGGCAGTTCATTTAGATTATCTAGAAAAGCCAAGACCAAAAATAAATTATTGGCTGAATTTAAAAACAGAATTTTAACCACCCAAATGGTGTCTAGTTGTGGACATTTAGTCGATCTTAAACCTACTCAACACTGTAGTATGTACAAAACAGACTAAGAAAAAAAAAACAATTGATTTCGAGCGATGTATTTATGTGTATGTGTTTATTCGTAGCTTTAACCTGTTACGGTCACAACAAACCAAAAATGAAAAAATATTTACTGTTAATATTTTAACTGTACATTTTTTAGTATTTTTTTAGTAAAATATTATTTTGCTAACTTTTCTGCGATTCTGCGATTTTTTCTAATATTACGGTTTATTTCAGATTTTTATGATTCTTTGATTTAATTTGAAACTTTTGGTGAATTAAGAATTTGTTTGTGACTCTTTTGTGATATGTTATTTTTATATAATTTGCTTTTTACATAAAATGAAATTGTTTCCCGGATATTTGCTGAAATTTGAACGTTTGTTGGTATTAGATCTTTAGGCTATACTTTGGATTATTAAAATTGAGTTTGTAAGGTAATAATTTATTTACGCTCTTTTAGTCACTAAATTCCAGATTTGTTGTAAAATAAGATTGGTGAGGAAGATTTGGTTGTTAAAA
Organism: Phania funesta; assembly: GCA_963932375.1. Classification (NCBI taxonomy): domain Eukaryota; kingdom Metazoa; phylum Arthropoda; class Insecta; order Diptera; family Tachinidae; genus Phania; species Phania funesta. Next base: position 100,147,063 of record OZ010652.1, read on the forward strand.
TGTAAAACTTTTTAAAATTTAAATTTATGGGTGCCCCGGTTGGCTCAGACTATGGGTAGTCGTGAAATGTTGGTTTATTTCTATATTATCTTAAATTCTTTTTTTTTTTGTACAGTTTTTATTTTTTTATATTATTATTTTAAACATTTTGGTGACTTCTATTGTTAAATTTTAAATTTCTTATCAAATTTTATATTTTGTAGTTTTTTGGTGTATTTAGAACTGTAAGTTATATGCGGTGCCCAGCTAGATGACTGCAATAGCTGGACATGATGGATAATAGTTCGATGGGATCTCCGATTATGCACATTTAATGGGTTTCCTAAAACATTCCCTCATACGGCTTAAAAATCCAAAAAATGTCCAGACTGCAGCCAATAGCTATTGTGCCAAGCCAGGGCAGGTCTTAAACATCATACCTTAATTGGTAATAATATAATATTAGTTTTAGTCGTGGTACAACGGTTTTAATTGTTGTTTAAAAAAGTTCTTTATTCAGAGCTTCTTTAGCCATTGATTATTTTTCCAGTATGACTTAGACAATCTATAAATTCGATGTGGTATCTGAAGTAGTTTATTTCTTTTCTTAATTTTTGGTTTTTTTCTCCGATTTCTCCAATTTCATAATTTTATCGAACTTGTTTCAGCTTTTCACGACAGTTCATCAGGTCTTTATTGTTGTAAAATTGTTTGTATGGTAATTTGCTCTTTGTGTTTATTCCTCAGATGATTTGACGATTAAAGTAGTGTAGTGGTCGTTTATTTTTTATCACTTGTATAGCATGTCTTTTGGCAGTTATTCTAACAGAACCTTTTAGTAGCGTACTAAAAAAAAACTGACTGGCATCACAAGGCCGCTTTACAACAATATGAGCACAAAACAAACGCACCGAAAATGAAAATTATAAGAGTTTTACTCTTTGTGTTTTCGAAAATGCCTTTAAGCCATGTAGTGTTTTCACTTCGAATTTTTTTTTTGTTTCTCCTGAATTTTTCCATTTTGTTGCTGAGTAATTACAAAAGCGCGTAATCTAGTAGCCGCAACAAAATGATACTTAAAACACCAGTTCGAAGTTATAGTTTATAATATCTCATTCTATATATTTCTTTTTAGTTTATTTAAACAAATATAAAAGTAAGTAAAGCTAATATTTTAAATCAAACGCAATTAAATTAAGGTTACGTGAAAATGTACCTTACATCTGAAAGAAAATAATTTTCCAGCACTTAAAAGAAAACAATATTAAGTATTTCTATGTGTTAATGTTTTTCATTTCAAACTTTTTCTCAATTATTCACACATTTTCTACATTTAGCGTTTAAAATAATTGATGACAAATTGTCAAACTGTATTTAGAATGTTACAAACAAAGTTGGCAAAATAAAAATTATTTTCACACTTGAATCATTCGTCAATGATCCTTATATACTTTAAAAAATGTTATGTGTTTCAGTGTACAAATTTGTTTTATCCTTTTTTAAGTTTTCACTTACATTTTGTTACATAAAAAACACTTTGCTCTTGCTCAATATAATGATAAATTTTTTGTTTGTGTATAAATTTTTATAAATCGTGATTTATAACAAATTTCCTTCCATTGTCGACAAAACGCATAATTTTGGCATAAGCTTGCAAATATGCTGACCACGGAAGTGACAGCATAATAATAACACTGGAAGGAACTTGGTAATAAAAATGTCAAAATGGAATTCATAGTTTCTTTGTTTTCATTGTATGTTTTATATTTATTTGGGACTCTTTTTTTTCAGCTGCGGGAGAGATTTATCTAAATTTATTCGTTTTGTGTTTTTGAACACAGGGAGGAAATTTGTGTTGAAACATATCGTGACATAATAATCATACCACGTGATCGTGCCTTGACTTTAAATGTATAGTGTGATTAGTTAAGCCAATGCAATAAAATTAAGAACGGAACATATATCCAGTATTTATTCTACATCTGATATTGTACAAATATCCAAATGGTGGGCGAATATCAGAAAATTAAGTTAATTGAATTTTATCATCGCACGCATTCTTCGAAATAATTTTTGCTTCAATTTTTAATCCAAATAGGGTGGTAAGGTACTTAGCGCTCTTAAAATTATAAAGTAATGAAGTTAAAAAACGCTGAATAAATTTACTGATTGTTTTTTTGTCAGGAATACATTCGATAATCCACTGAAGAGGTAGACTTGAGTATCCCACAGCCATAAATGAAATTCTTGGTGGTCTTTTGCTCGCACTTAAATAGAGATTTTACACAACTTTCCATTAGATGACATAATTATTAAATAAATAATTACCTACACATGATCAATATATTTATGTGGTAACAAGCAGCATTTTTTCTTATTAGTATTTAATTTTTCTCCGTGTAAAATGAATAAGTGTGTCATTTATACTTTATAACGTCACGCTTACCTTCCAAATGCTTAAGCTTTTAATAAAACAAAATTTCGCTAGGTTTTCTTGTCCATATCCTAAGAATTCCGCCATTGGCCAATAAACACCGGAGCTTCTCCATTGATTTATCTCCCCCAACTCTTGCGAAGCTTCATTGTCTATCCCTATCGGAATCTCCAGATCCATCGCGTTAGGAGTTTCTTTACAGGTCGACCCATCCACCCCTAACGAGGCACACCTGTTCATATCTTCCGTGTTATTCCCATGGTAAATTACCACCTCTTTCGAGGCTTTCTAATACTCTCGTTCATTGGTTTTTTATAATTTTATTTTTTATACTAAATTTACACGTTTAAAAATTTTTTCTTCAAAAAAAGAAGAAGAAATATTGACCTACTCAGAACTTCTTATGCAAGGGTGAGTCTATATTAAACTGGGGAACGATAGGTATTTGAGTTCGCATACTAGACATTAAACATCCACTCATTGGCCACTCATTTTTTGCGTATGCTGTTTCAACGTAGATTTGGGATTTTTTGCCAGACTCGTGGCAGAGGGAGAAAGTTTTCGCCAGAATAACTTCAGACAATCAGTTACGACAGCCATACCTTTATGCCTTTTAGTTAACGGCCAAAACCTGTAACAGTTCATTATATCACTGTGAATGTATACGTTTATCTTGAGGTTTATTTACATGCTGCAATCTATCCCGCAGGGAAGCTTACATATTCTCCCATAGGTCGCTGTATTCTCACATTATTCGGGGCACTAGCAATACGTCTCAAGAATAAAGTTTACTGTAATCCGCATAACCAAACGGAGAGAAAAAGGAACTCCAATCAGCCGTTGCATTCTTTTTAGGCATTATCTCGCATGCCTCAATATTTCGGAAAGATTTCTACGACTTTTAAGAATGATCTGCCTTTATATAACTTTATTACTAAAGCACCTCTAACCCTCTCTAACTTTTTTTTTTTTTTTGATAGTTGTTGGAATTTTTTTACCTGGTTGCATTCATGTGTGTATCTTCAAGTGCTAGCGTAACATGGTAGTGCTATAAAATGTATAACTGCATATGAAATCAACAAACGGTATAAAAACAAATTGGTTTTAATGCTTAGTCTAAGGTAAAGTAATTCTTTTTATTGAGTTTTACCACATCCTATGCTATTCGTTATCCATAATTAAATGATGTTATACAAACACAGTAAAAGCGTGCATAACAAGAAAGAACGCAAAAAATACTTTATGTTATATTATTATGTAGCGACCAGAACTGTCTCCTCTTATGAATATATAGCGCTAATATACACAATTAAAGGTCAAGACCAAAAGTAATATGACTTTTGTTCTTGACCTTTAATTGGAACAATTGTTTTCTTACTAGAAATCTTTGTCAAATAAGTGCTTATTTCGTACCTATGAGAGATCGTAGAAACATACTATTGTTTCATTATAAATCTTTGGGTTTACGCAATAAAAAGATGTACAAAACCTATCCGTATAAGGGGGTTGTCCGCAAGAAAACCTTTCACTGTTTATGTATATTTACATATTTGCTAACAAATGGAACGACGGAATATTCATGCTCAGGTAACTGAAGCAGAATTTTAAATATTATTTGCAGTAAACCCTTCTCTGGTTGACACAGATTAAGTGCCCAAAGAAGTAACAGATAATTCAAATAGCGTTGAAATAAAACACTAAAGGAAGAAATTGAGCTCCACCAACAATTGTGTAACTGTGACATCATTGACCCCGAATCGAAGTGTAAAATGGGGCCTTCAACTGTGCGGGTATTTGAAGCGTGATGACATTTTGGTTGAAAACTTTATTACGTTTTCTTATGTCAAGAGTAAAGTAATTTAATTGAACTATAGAAACTACCAAATTTTCTTTTGTATTTTATTTATGAACAGATATTAGATTTACTTTACATGAAAAACTGCAATCCAATAAGCATAAAACACGAATTAAATTTTACACTGCCAAACTAGGCTTCTTTGTTTTGTTTTGTAATAATAACATAATTTCTTTCCAATTTAAAACATTGTGATACAATATTTAAAGGTAAAGATCGAATTTGTCGATCAAATAATGTGATCAGGAGGGTAGAGTATCCCAAAATATATCTTTTATAACGGCCACAATATCTAGAAAATAAATACACTGAACATCAATATCAATATTGCTGTCGAGCTTATTCGTAATACATTAACAGTAATAGAAAGTGAATTTTGTATTCGTGAAGCCACTGACAAGACTTCTAAGTCTTAATGCAATGGTAAATAAGTCAAGCAAATAGCTCCTTTGTAGTAAATACTGTCACAAATACAAATTATTATAAATAACAAAAATTTGGCTGGTTTTATTTAGGCTCAAATCCAACTGTTACTTTTTGATATAGGTCGAAAAACAATAACACATCAAATAGTGTAATTATTTTGATATTATGGCAGCTAAATGGTTAGGTAATTTTTGTTGTTGCTTATTTTTCTCTATTGTCCACACATTTAATTATAGTAATAGTTTTTTACGCTGCTTTAGTACTATAATGTCTTTAGATATGCGTGAACTTGATTAAATGTTTCCACAATCTGCAGTCAACTTCATTACCTAAGGAACTGTCTAAATTAAATTTTTTCACAGCATATCATTGCGGCTGCATTATTGCAGATCACTACATTCGAGCATCAGAAATTTCTACAATCGTATAACGCTAAAGCCCTTATTGAGCCTTTATTAGGGAAGGTCATGAAGGTGCTTGTCGACACACTCAGTAATAGAACAAAATCTTCAGTGACCCTTATTATAAAAACAATTTTCAATCTTTTTTATGAAATTACTATTTCTTAGCAAAAATTTTACACAATCGTTGTTATTTTGCATTCAAAGTTTAAACAGTATTTAACAAGATTTATTTTTAGTTTGCAAACATATTAGGAAAATTTCGCAATTAGTGCTTCAATTCCACAAATGCTCATAGATACTGAGGATTCGAAAAGAAATAGAAACATGTTTTAAAATGTAATGTTAATCAATTACTTTGCATTTATTACAGCAAAAAAAGTCTATGACTTTGAACCTCATAATATGCGCTGATATCAAACACTTTTGCTTAACAATAATTAACTGCGGCATACGCCGGGAAAACCGTAAGAATAATTACAGTTTTTCTTTTAACAGATAGCAAAGTGTTATGTAAATTTAATTGCCGCTTTTGAGATCGACCGGAAACAATTCATAGTTCTTTATTTACTTTCACTATGGTGCGTATGATCAATATAGCAATTCTCTAATAGTCATACGCTCAGGTACAGTCCTGTTTAGTTGATTAGAGCTACATAACTTTGGATATCTATCAGATCATATGCCTACAGCGCATTTTATTGATCGTAAAAATGTTAGAAACGCAACAAAAATTTAATAATCGCATCGGTTCCATAATTGATACGTTGCACTAACTACATTTTATAAGGTAAAAATAAACAAAGTTCGTGTACATATAGATACATAAGTACACGATCTAAATACCCCAGCAGAACTGTATAAAAACTTTGTATTCATACATTCTGAAAGTCAGCCATATTATTACGTCTTGTACATCCTCGTTTGGTAATGAAGGGTTTATAAAGGTCCCTACCGCTTTTAACTGGTAATCGGAATATGTGACCTATATCCTGTACTATCGTATAAAGTTTGTAGAAATGCCCAAGTTGGACACGGCTTTGAACACCTGATTTTTTCTGGGGTTTATCCAGGGGTTGAAATGTAAATATTTGCTCATTCCTTTACACAGAATTTCAATATTATCTTATATGAGATAAAATAGAGACTAATACTAGCTACTTAAAACCACGTTGCCGCAACTAAAACGTGAAGAATATCGTTTTAAGCAGATGGTATTCTTATAAATTATTATAAAATAAAACTCCTTTTAATATAAATTTAAATTACCTCCGTTTAACAGTAATCAGTAGAATTTGCGCAAATTATAAGAATGGCATGCAACTTATTGAAAGGATTCCACTCTGGTATTTAGCCATTTAAATACACAAAAATTTTTTTGCTTGTAATTATTTAGTTTTTCTGCAAAAACCTGATGCAATAACTGGTGAAAGAGGAATCTGAAAGGCCATTGCTGTTAAGCCAGACACGAAATATTTACACAAAAAAAAGTAGTTAAATATAAATCGGCTGTCATAGAAAGCAGTGTTCCAAGTTTTAAATTGTTGGAACTTGTTGTCCGTAGTAAATCTTTACATGAAAAAATTAACGCTAATGAGGCCTAATTAATCTTGAAAAAAAATTATGTATTCACAATCTGATGATTTTTCTCTAATATTTGTTGATAATTTCCTAACAAATCAACGGTATGATGCATTTTTAACTCAAACCAAATTTTATCCGTTCAAATTTGTACTCTTTTTAAGCTTGTCTTCGAAATATTACAATCTGCAACTTCCACTACCATTGGCTTTGTTACTTGTTAATTATAAATTTAACAACTTAAGTTTATTAATATAAATGAAAACTACGTAGGAAATTATTTTCCGTCTCCAACAAAATTTCATTGAAAATACATCGGAACTTTTTGCTTTCAAACAATTTTTTCTTTTAAAAACTTGTTTAATTCCGCTCACATTAATTTCAACGAAAAAGAGAAAAAGTATAATGAGGGAAATAAAACAACTTATTTCAAAAAAGCATTTGGAATGTAATTATATAATATAGTTGTCATATTATTTTTATATACAACATAATTTATCACACCCTCAATGGCATTTTACAGTTTTAATTATTTTTCACAAATATATAATTTTTGTGGAAAACAAAGGTTTATTTACATTCCTTTTAATTGGTTTTACTTTGCTCTCGGTCGAAGCGAGCTGGTATGCTAATAAACATTTAATAAAGATATGTTTTCATAAACCGTTTCTAATAAATATAGATTCTAGATATTCTAGAATTTTATAACTGGCAAAACAAAAATATTTTAATTTTTCTGGGTAGTCGGAAATTATAACGAATAATATAAAGGGACTTCTCCTCAAACTATTTTTCCCAAAAATTGCAATCACACATTAGACATTTCATACTTATGAAACCTACATTTGGGCAGAATTGATTGTCATGTCACGATATACACTACAAACGTCAATCGTAGATTGACCAGCATCATTTTGACCTATATCCCCACCAGAGAGTGACATATTATAATCAAATATATATTTCGACAAACACAATGACCTTCCCTAAGCCCCATATATGCCAGGTCTGGCAACTTAAGAAGTCCTTAAAGTAAAAATGATGAATAAATTTGATACCATAGGATAATATTGGATGAAAAACTTAAGATTTTTGAGAAAGATATGTATTTTGGGTCACCCTTTATTTAAAAAAAATCTAGTACTACGAATCAACATTTCTTAGAAAAACGATTGCCTTTATGCTTTTCTCCAACAAAACAAATCCTTTAAATGAAGTTGCAGCCATTTTGATTGGCAGTTCAAGTACACAAATATCAATCGTACATGCAAAAGGCCACAGTTTATAAATACGTTTATATGTTTTTGTTTGAAACACCATTTAAACGTTAATATAACTTTTATGGCATAATCTAAACAAGAAAATGTCGTTTACTTGTGGCTGTTGCTATGCTAGGTTAACCTTAAGCACTTGGTTAAAAAACAATTGATGTACAAACAGAAGGTTCTTCCCAAATAAGAATGAGCATGCAAACATATGTAGAACTGATACAGTCAGATTAGTTAAAGCTTTGCAGAACAATAAAGTAGATTTCACAAATTGTAAAACGAATGCTTTTAATTGCTTGTAGAATCAATGTACATACACAAAAGTGACAAAATGGCTATCAAAATAGTTATTTTTCCTTTGATGGTAAAAACGAATTGTTCTATTAGAAAATTGTTTACCCAAAATATTTGTTAGTGACAGGTCACTTTATCAGGCTCATATAAAATATCTCGTCAACGAAATAGTCGTTCACAAGGGATCTTACGTCAAACAACTTTACCTAATAAACTACTTCGGTATCGAGATCTAGTAAAACACACTTCCAGTCAACAGAAAACATAGGCAGTAGCCTGTGAAAAGCTGTACGTCACTTACAATATCCTATTGCCTACTAGTCTTAACAAAAACTTGGAAACCACACAAGGGTTAAAAGTTTAATTGAAAAGGTAAATGTTTTCGCTAATCATATAAAAAAGATTCTCGTTCCAAATGACACTCGTTCGTATAACAAATATGTAGATGCTATGTAATTTTTACCTGATCCTATTACAAACTGCTGTTAGAATTTTATTATTATTTACTTTTAATTAACGTTGTGAGTTGACTTTTTGCCACGCTCTTGGAAGAAGTCTAAAATTGTCATGATCCATAAAACAGGAAACGGCTTAAGTCAGATTACGTCCTGCAGGCCCTACTCTCAATTTTATCAAATTTTGCACATAGTTATTCGTCTCTTGGGTAAGACCATGTTTTCAGTCTGTGTAAGGAAGTCTAGTGAATTGTCATTGCTTCTGAAGATCAAGAGGGAACATTTAAAGTAGGTCAAATGATCAATTTTCTAAAAATGGTACAATTTTTGCAGGAATATTTCAAGATAATATACTGAGACCGCTACTATATATATATACGGCAATCTCTCCAGACGACACTGAATTTATAAGTAATAACCAAGATCCGAAAGTCACAAACTAACAACTTCGTCTGATATGTGCAAGAGGACTGGCTAAAAGTGCAGAGAAAGTAAATGAATAGAAATGTACTCATATAACGTTTGCTCTTAGAAGGTCAGTTAACAACAAAAAATACAATCGCGGGCTGTATTTGTGTGGCTCCGTCCATCCCAACTGAGGCAAGATAAAGTTATTTTGTGCACCACTTGCCATTGACAAAAAGGTTGTGACCATTTTTTCAGCCCTGTTATTTCACCGGCTTACAAAGCATATAAAACATGACTTTTTGGTAGTGCGCCGAGAATTCTTCCCGACATGACAATGCTGACTTATCACTGAATCGATGATTTCCACCAATTAAGTCATGTTTTTTATAATAAATTTGAACAGCTTGTGAACGCTGTTTTAGTGTAGGATTTTAAATTTACTATCAGGTAGGAAAAAAACACATTTTAAATTTAAAATAGTTGAATATACGTTTTTACAATACTTTAACAAAAACTCATACACACACATCTCACAAACATGATAGTTGTATTATAGGTCGCTTATTTAATGAGAAGTTTTGGCATTCACAAACATACACGCCTCCTCGTAATTATAAAAAATTGGAGCTTTCATAGACAACTCTATACACACATTAATAAATTTCAAAATTGGAAAATAGCAGAGAGAGCCATGCCCAAAATGACTTTTGCTATTTCCACCATAAATTCATTAAACTCGAACTTCTATTGAATATTATTTCGGTCAATGGTATTTTGTACTTCAGTACAATATTTTTTATGAATAAGTTTACAAATTAAGTTTAGCAAAGTTTAATAGTAAATAATAATACTTAAATCCATGAACAATTACATCCAGAATGTTCATTAATTTAATCACATTAATTAAATAAAAATTAATTATCATAATAATTTGTTGATTTATTTTTTAAATATCAAAAGATTTGTTGAAAAACTAGGACTGCATTTAAATAATAAAATTTTTCATAAAATTTTTGTTTTTGACAACGGCTGTCCACAGGGTCGCTTAGTAGAAATCTATAAATTAAGTTTTCATCGTAACAAATCCTACCGTATAATAGGTAATAAAATTCTATATCACTGTGAGAATACTGTTTGCTTTCTTAATTTAATATTTCCACTTCAGGTATACCAAATAGGGGTTTTAGGCCAGAGTTATCCTTAAGCTTTTGTTCAAGGTGCTATTCTTATTTTTAATTATATTTGTGCATCTTCCAGTCCTAGTGAAGATCGAAGATTAATAAAAACTAGGCTTGTATAATTTTTGTTAACTAACCTTAAATCGAACTAAGGCTTAAATCGAGCAACTATTTCTCGAATTATAGCAATTTCTGTATAACGGTATATCTCAGGGCCAATTCAAAAAATTGTTTTATAGGCATTGGACCCCATTACCACATATATCCAAATTAACTAAGAAGCGCAGGTTACACAAATATTTTTTTTGGTGTCGTGCTTTGTAGTTGTTTTAAAATGCGTAACGATACGCAGTCATTTCACGTAAAAAACATGTAAGTGCCCAAACTCCTATTCTTGCTAAAGGGGCGCAATAATAAGTCGTAAAGTCCTAGTGTGTCTTCTTTGTAATTTCTGGATATTTGACGCACAAGTGGTATCGTACAGCTAAATGCCATATGACAATATCGGTTTTAAAAATTATTTGTAAATATGGACTTTGTAATCCAAAGCCAGATTTCAGTTGGGACCTATTAAGCACTGTAGTTTATTTGTTATAAGTTTTATGTGCGTTATTTTTGCCTCATTGTGCCGTGAACAAATAAGTGCATACGTAAATATTTTACAGGGGTTTCCGCTGGAACAGTCGTATTTTTTATTTTATATGTGGGAAATTTTGCTTCTGAGGAAAAACGTTACGTGAGTACATTTCGATGGATTCAGATTTGTTCTCCACTTTGTAAAAATCAGTCAACAGAACATCAATAAATCGGAGTTACTTCGAAGTTTAAACGATCAGGAAATTTATTTTGTTGCATAGCCTTTGTAACATGCGATACTTCATACATGTGTCAGTTTGTATTAATATCAACCCACCAACAACAAATATGTGAAGGTTTCTCCAATGTTACTTGTTATTGACATTTTCTTTAAAAAATCATCAATAAACTTTATTAAACCATCTATATATATTTATTCTCAGAAGATGCGAAGGTAAATTATAAAAAAAAACTTGCTTCCAAGTCATTCTTAGACAGCGTGTTAACTTGTTAATTAAGGTGTTAATTAATTTTTGGTATGTAGATTTTTAACAACAGCATCCATTTAGAAATCACACATTTTCCTTTAAATGAAAATTTTTAGATGTTACTTTGAATTAGTTCATAACACAAGTAAAAAAAACATTTATTGAATAATTCCCAACGGCAGTCAGCCTTATATACACTCAGCTTGTAAAATTCGTTACCTAGAATATCATTTTGTTAACTAAAACAGAAGAAAAAATCACTAAAATAAAAAGCAAAAAGTAAAGCACACTATAATGTTATTCTACTTAATAAAGTTGAACCATTGTTGTGAAGGCAATTTTCGAAATAGAACCGCGAACTGATGTGAAATAAGAAAAAATTATAGAGACACTATAAAAATGTATTTCCACTTTTGTATTAAAGTTGTATATGACACAAAAAGATAATCCATTTATCTTAATTATTTTAATAGTAACTAACGAATAATTATTGAAGATTTAGTTTTCAATTAGCTTGGTAATAGATATAATATACTTTTAATATGCTTTGCTATATTTAGTTACTTCTAAATTTACTAATAAAGTATTATCATTCATGGGTTAGCAATTAAGTGGTTAAGCATTAATTTATTATCACAAGTCCAATATATTGCAAACTATATATGTTGGGGAAATGTATGTGAAATTTATGTTGTTTACTTTTATTTTATGCCTGAAAAAAAACTTGGCTTTTATTAGCTTAAACTTTAGCACACGCAGAGGAAGAGTATAATATAGCCAATAATACATATAATCAATAATAAATGAAATATTTTAATAGCATCAAAATAAAAAAATAAATCCAAATAAAATAACAGCCGATTAAAGAAATGAAAGTATTCTAATGAATTCAAAGAAACCTGAAATTAAATTTGATCTCGTTGTTAATGAGCGAAGCTTTATATTATCACAATTTATTAAATTACACACAAATTATTTCGATGTTATTTTAGACAATAGTTTTTGGGAATCTTTCATTTCAGTTGATCTTTACTTCCATATTTCTTAAAAATTACATTCTAAAAATTGTTCCAGAGTGCTAATCTTTAATTCCAAGAAAACTCGCCTTATAATATGTGTTTTTCTTCTATTATTTGATTTTATTTGATTTAGATTTGATTTTATATTACTATTATATTATATTACTATTGTATTTATATTTATATATATATTTATATATATATATATATATATATACCAAACTTCTAACGATACAATTTTCCGCTGAGCTTGTCAACTCCACAACAAGATTACTTAGAAACAACATGCTGAACTTGCAACAACTCATACAATATATCTTGGGAACAAAATTTTTTTCGGGAACGAATATTAAATCATTATCCATGTTTATTCGTAATAAGCATCGAAATATAACACATAACATAGGTTAGTTTTTACATAACGATAGTTCACTATAACAAAGTTTCTCTGTGTGTACAAAAACACAAAACAAATATTTTCAAGAAACATTTCCCGCTGCCTTAAAAAAGAGCAAAAAGTAAATTACAAAATATACAATCCAAGGAAACTATGTAATAAATTTTTGCATTTCTAATAACAAGTTGCCTTTAGTGTTATTATTATTATTATCTCACTTTTGTGGTCAGAATATTTGCAAGTTTGCTCCGAACTGATGTGTTTGCACAGAATGGAAGGAAACTTGTTATCAAATAAATACAACAATGAATTTATATGTCCATACATAAATCATGACTTTTAAGACTTTATTCACAAAGAAGATATTTATCATTATATTTATCATTGTGAGCAGTTTGTTGTATGTACCTAAATGAACGTGAAACCACTAAGGACATAATTGTACACTAAAATATGTAACTTCTTCTTTTAAGTAGCTAAAGTATATTAACGAAGGCATGAATAGTAAGAGGAAAGGGCCTAACTTTATGGAACAAAAATAAATTTCAAAAGTGTGTATATTTCTTTTATTCTTTTTCATACTAAGGCAATAAAGTTCCGACTGAAATATGTGCATATATTATATGCATAGAAATATGTTTCTATTTAGAGCGACCTGTTATCGGCTGTACCTTAAAATCTCTTACGTATTACTCAATCACTAATTACTAATAACATTTGCAAGTTACAAGATTGAGCAGCACAACTTAAGTGATGACCAAAATAACCGGATACATTTTTTTAATCATAAAAAGTGAACAGAATTCGTCATCAGTAGCGCTTACTATGCTCTTTAAAAGATGCAAGTATTTTATTAAGTCGAGTTTTTTAGGATTTTATTTTTTCTATTAAAAAATAAAATTGATTATTTTCCGTTCATTTTTTTACTACCAATTTTTTTGCATAGAGGAAATCGGCGGTATTAGTTCTTGTATTTCTTAATAATATTTAAAATTTTTACATTTCTTTATCTAGTTGGGAGTAGATGACGGAACAAAAACATAGCTGCAGTGTGATACACGGTAATGGCTGGATTATTTAGAAACAAATTAAACTACCAAGGATATATATAACAAGGTAACTTACAATCAACACTAAATGCTAAATCCTATTTAAAAATTAAGTATGTATAAGCTTCTTTTTAAATTTATTAAATAAATTATGAATTAATGACAATATATACATTAAACTTCACCTCACCCTTGTGTAGAAAATCTTACAAAATGAAATTTTTTTATATATTTTCTAACAAAACCGTAAGCTGATCTTAATGAAATATCTCTTCATTTCATTCCTAATCAATTTAGCACAGAAAGCGCATTAACTATTTCAAAAATATTATTCACACCTCATATGTTAAAAACAAGAGTAAGCTTGTGTGTGGTTTTTCATATATATGTAATATATATGCATATTGCACTTTTTTCGTCAGGTGCCAATATATTTTGCTGTTCTTAAAAACTATGTATGTACAATAAGAACCTTAATTTAAAAAAAACCCTACAGTTTTACCAATAAGATATAATATACATAAAAATAAAAGTTTGTGTGTATTTTACGAATTTCTTTAACAATGCTGTACCACCTTGTCACAGATAAAATGTTTATTTCCCAGTCCTCTTAAACTTGCCAAGCGATAATAATTTTTTAAGCTTTACATCTTATGCAGAAAATGTAAATGAAATTTTATTGTGTTTGCTTTTATTTTATTTTATTGTTTTTAGTATCCATTGCTAGAAAGTAACATCTGCAAGAACAGAAAAGGTTACAGGGCTTTTGTATCATTCCGATATATACTCGTACATATGTATGAACCGGTTAAAATTTTAGGTGAATGTGTAATACAGCGACTTGTAGTTGTATGTATAGGTAAGTACTATATACTATATTTACAACGTTTTACTTAGAGTATAAATTTTATTCCTTTTATTCAAATACTTTTACTTTATTGTATTCCCTACTATTACTATTGGCTTCTGAAGTAGTTTTCTAGTTATGTATCGTCGTTATTTTCTTACTGCGGCATATGTTAAATTTTGTTATTGTTTTTAAGATAAGAAATATTTTTTTTCTTTTTATGACTACACATGATTACTTTGCGGATTTTGCTTTCATCTCCAAACACTATCTTACGTTAGATTTTGTTGCTAGTTTGGCGTTGCAATATTGTGTTCAGATTATCAGAGATTATTACTCCGTATCTTTAAGGTTTTTATATTTTGTTCAGTAAACAGAATAAGCCTCAGCAAACGTAGCTAAGGTTTAGCTTGTCTTTAATAAGTGAATGTCATTAAATTTTTCCTCATTTTACAGCACATTAAGCATATGTCTTATACTAACTAGTGTTACAAAGCAAGGTCATTTGTTATATCATTATTTTTTTCAAATAATTATTTCACTAAATTTGAATGTCTTTCTTTAAAATTATTAATTGAATTGATTAAACATTGCGTGAAATTTAAATCAGTTGGTTTATAAGAACTTGTCCCTTGACTTTGGAAAATAGCTATAACACAAAAAGTAAAGTTCCATGACCGGTGGAAACAGCACATATCGCTGAACTTGTCTTACTCAGACTGCAACATTTTTTTAGAATTCTTATCAGTCCATATCTCCAAAGAACTAGTAATATTACTAGTTATGAATCAGTTACGCTCCCGCTATGATTATAACAGGTGCACTAATAAATTTTTAGTGTACATTTCTCAAATAGGTTAAAATAACAATAATCCACTTTGGCGCATTGTGCTCGTAAGTACCTTAATATAAGATCAACGTATTTCATAGGTAATAAAAATACCTTTCTTGGATTAATATTATTGTCTGTGACAATAACGTTGGGATCTTTACATTAAAATCATGTTAATATAATAAATTATCCTAATATTATTTACATTTTCTAATAACGTGATAGAGTCTCGTTACCATATTTTTGTTATAATATTATTCAAATTTATATTAACCCAATACGGTTAAAGCTTGGTGCATTCGCATTATGAGGTAATTAGAAGCCCCCGCCTTATATCTGAAGATGATCATATTCTTTACTTGACTTAGTTTTACGCTTGAAACTAATATTTATTCAAGGTTGAGAATAAACCTTTTTAAAGCAGAAAATATTTTTTTTTCTTTAGTTAAACTGTAATTAAATACAAAAACTTCACATGATAATGACAATTTGCACCGAGGGGGGGCTTAAGCTCAATAGTTTATTATATAACAAATAAGGTAAACGCATAGACCAGGCAGCCATATTACAATTGCATATAGTAGCGCTGATAAATGCTTGGTAAATGTTCAGCCTTTATTAAGATCGCCGTTTGAGAAAGCAAAACCGTCTCTGTCGTATATGTTATTTAATGTGGAGGTGATACAGAAGCAGATATTTTACCTCTTCCTTTTTACCCCATTCTTTTAGTGCTTTCAGGCGTCTAGGGGTAACTGTCGGCCTCTGTCGTCATCAAGTAGTTCTTGTAATTGCTAGAATTTGTCTAAGAATTAGGTTATCCATTTCATTCACATTTAACAAGTCGCTTTATGAATACATTTAGAGGTTGATACCCTGCTATCCCTCAAAGAGAATTATTGTCCATCTCTTCCTTATTCCTTCAAAGAATTTATGAATTTCCCACGAGTAATACAAAAAGAAGTTTTCTATCTCCACAGAGCTCCATATGGATGTGTAAGACTGTATTAACACTGAGATTGACTGGTATCGAGAGAACGCATAAAACTGATATTTATTAAGATACTTTTGCATCCATAACAAAATGTTGAATTTGTAACATACAGGGTGGCGCATAGGTAAAGTTATGAATTTATTTACTGAATAACTTAACTCTTTCTATTGTTATTTAACTATGGCATTTATTAAAATTTCTACACAGCCTTGTTGCCAAGAAGGCTGAACTAATCGGTGGACGGCTAGGTAAAGTTCTAATATAAAAGAAATTTCAATATGATTTTTAATAATCAAATGCTAGATAACAAAATAAAATTGAGGACTTTTGGTTCTTTGTTCTATGCTGAGTTTTCTTATCATAATTTCTCCAAGAAAATACGTTAAGAAAAAACTTATTCACAAATTAAATCATAACATTACTTATGCGACACCCTATTCAAGGCTTTGCGATGAATATCTGCATACTGATTAATTCATAGTGTTATAATATTTGATGTCTTTATGATTAATGTTGATTTGTATTTTTAACTGTATTCTCATTTAGTAATTGCTCACAAGATATAAGAATGCTTTTTGTTGCCGTAATTACGCTAAATAAGAGTTATTAATATAGTTTAGTCATTCTACTTTTCCCAAATACTAAATTCTCAAAATTGTTTGTTAGGGAAAAACCAAGTCCCTATGCACATTTCGCCGATTGGCTAAACAAAAAACGAGAAGGGTATCTGTCATTTAGTAAGCGTAGATAAAAGTTATAATATGCGCAATGTTATTAGAATTTTACTTTTTCCAAAAATTTGTTTCTGTACTGTCAATATTGTTGTTTCAAATCTACAGGGATCTCAATAAACTGCGTATGAATTGTTAAAAAAAAAGTAGTAAATTTTAAGCGCCTTTAGGGTTTAATGGCATAAAAGGTTGTTGTTACATGTAAATCAAATCGCCTGAACAAAACAACTCCAAACACATACAACTGACATCATCCAATTAAATGTAACCAAAAGCAAATAAACCCACAGCAAATATCCTGTGACAAAGGTCTAAAAGTCGATTGGAATGTTGCAACTAAAAGTTAAAAATAAATCAAAAAAACGTGCTCCTGGGCTTTGAATTCTTAAACAACACACGAAATAAAACTATTGAATACAATAAGGAAAATCGTAAAACGTTTGTGTATTGTTGTTAGAAAAATAAAATAGTGGCAATACAATGTAATAGGTTGGAATATTGATTAAAGAAATAAAAATGACCCCAACTGAACAACTTTTGAATGAGGTCGCAGCCCATATTATCCGGAATAATGCCATGTTAATATTTAACTCCACCCTTGGCCGTCAGATGGTAGGCATAAAGATATATATGGCTTGCCGTAACAACAGAATTAGAATTTCTGGCTTATACCTCGTCTGGGTAAATAATACGAGCGGAAAACCCTCTCTTATAAAAAATCTCTAATGCACGGTGGAACCACATTGGCATGTGAGCCCAAGAGGGTGCTTGGCTTATAGTATGCGAACGCTGGATGCCAGTCGGTATCCAGTGTTAATACAAACTTACCTGTGTATATGGGTTTCTGTGTGGACGGACGGACATTATTTACTCCATTACAGGGATGACTTATGAAGAGGTTAATCTGTGAAGCATCTTTGGTTTTAATCAGCCAAGCAGAAATCCGAAAGTGACGAACAAGTGACGAACAAAGGGTGGAGGGGTAAATATCTAGCAATTGATAGCATTAGGCATGGATCCACGGGCAGACACTTGTTAAATGTAATTGACATGGTGGACCTAAGCCTTTGATTACAAGAAACTCCAACATTCAGTGTTCGGCAGTCTGAAATACCAACAGCTAAAAGATTTTTTTTGCTGTTTATAATTTTTATGTACAAACTTGAAAAAATTTATAGCTTTCACACTTTGACTTTATGTAATTCATTTTGTAGGTTTTGATTTTTCCATTATTTGCGACTTTAACGTGGAAAATTGCAAATTAATAATATTTTCAAGGTCACTATGGATGCTAAACAATGAAAAAAAGTTGGTCTTCAAAAGTCTTTATTTGTTTTTGACTAATCACGTCACTAGAGTTCTTTTATTTATTAAAAGGTGGGTTTGAGAGTTTTCAGAAACATATATTTATAAAGAGTTTGATCCCGTGTATCCTTGAATATGGATATGTGATATGGTATCCAAAGTATCACGTTCAGTATAAGAAAATTGAATCGGTTCAAATTAAGTTTTTGTTATTTTGTCTTCATGGATTGGGATGGAAGTTTCGTACAACATTACCGTCCTATGTTAAATGTCACCTCTTACCAAATTGCCGTTACTAAAAGCCGAAGGCAAATGCTTTCAACTCGCTATACTCAATTGCTCCAAACATGTTCAATACATGTTTCGATCTTGCAAAGTGCACTATAATGTATAGTTATATGTTAACAGGTTTTATTTTCCAATATGGAATAAATATGTAAGTAAAACTTATCATTTGCCTTCAGCTTGAGAGAAAGCACTTTGTCGCTACCACCGGATCTAGATCACATTCTTAACAAAGCCCTTTTACCTGTTTCGTAAAAAGTTGTATATTGTTCTTAATCAACCTTGTTGAAGCTTTTGTGTATGAGGTGTCATTAGAGTCATTGATTGTTACATAAAACGCCTTTAAAATATTAATGTGTCTGTTACAAATATTTTTAAACTGATATATTCCCATGCAAAATATATCCTTACTTCTCAATTATAATTCGTGGAAAATCTAAAATATTTAACATGTTAACATAGTAACGTGTTTAAAATATTTAAATGTCTTGCAAGAAAATCACAGGGTTCAATGTTACCAAATAGTTTTTTTCAAGCATAATTAGTACCACAGGAAATTGTCAAGTTAAGAATTGGATAGAGAAACGATTTCTAACTAAGTTGACATCACTAAATACTCTGTGTCATTACTGAGTAAAGTACTAACCAGCACTTAGTTCTATTCCGTAAGGCATTTTATTTAACATAATTATGATGTCGTACACAAGTTTGTGGCAGGAAATAGTTTTGCTATTATATTAAGAAATTAATATTATTTTAGCAAATTTCATATTAAAATTTGTTTGACTAAAACCCGTAGCAAAAAATAGAGTTTCTTTAAAATGTTCTTGCACCTAACTCCCAATTTGTTCAAAATGCAAATCAAGTGAGTTTTCTGTTTTTAACAAAGTTAAATATTATTGAAAAAAGTTTCTTAAATCATAGAAAAATAATATAAAACTTTATTAATGATTGTGATTGAAAAACTAAACCCTCAGGAATATAATTTAGTTATAAAAAGAGTGAGTAGATTTTTTCTAAAAACTACAGTTATTTGAAAGATTTTTTCTATTAAAGTTTATATATTTTAAATTTATTAAACAAAATTTTAAATAACCAAATACTTAGTGTTATTCATAAGTCTATAAAAGCTAACAAAGAGCTATTGTTTAAAACAAGGCTTGACATGTGGGTCGACGTATAATTATACTACAAAATTGTAATTTCTAAACATTTGTTTGGGTAAAAATCCCGGATAAAAAAGCATCAAGAATTTATCGGCGCTATACCGAACCCCACTTAAAAGGGCCTTGGCAATTAAATTCAAAAGTAAAATGAAAAAAAAAATAATATATTCAGAAACTAGTTAAACTATTATTGTAAAAATTGGGTGCTGAATCTGGTGCGAAATTTGTAATTTAAAATACAAATCACCATATCCAACTAAAACAAGGACCAGATATTTATATAGAATAAATAAATACTATCTCTATGACAGGCGATTTAGTATAAATTCCGCCTAAAATGACACACGTCAAAAAAAACCTCCTCAAATGGTTTTATTTTGCTAATACACAAGTCCCAATTACGTGCATAGGCATCGTTTGATCGACTTGAAGGAAAGGTGGAACCTGTGATCCATATATCCCCAAAACTATGCTGGCTAGGCTGTTGCCAACAATGACATTTTGAAAAAAAATTTCCGTATCTTAATTAAAAAGGATTAACTTGAAGACTTAACTTGATCTATTGCATGAAACAACGAACGATTGGCTTTACTACTCTGGTCACAATATTTGTTGATGCGATTGGTGTCATTTTCGCGACAGATCTGTAAAATCGCTTGTCTATGCCAATAAAACTGAACCAATTCAGTACTAGAATGTCAACATTGGAAGCGTTATTGCTGAAATGCAGCTTGATTTATTGCGAACATTTCCTTTAAAGAGATACTTGTTTATATTGCTTGTTATGTTTATTACCACAATAAACGTTATTTGACGGGTTCGTTTAATTGTAAAAAATTAAAATACACACTCTCTTATGATTTTATCAGTACACAGTTTTATTCGGTACTTAATACTCTTATACACAACTGTACTAAGTACTAATTTACACTTTACACCTAACACTTTTGTACGCACAGATATTCACTCTATGAAATCTCAGAGTCAACTAACTTTTCTGCGGTAGACGGCGCCTTTATATAAAGATCACGGCCGCTTCTTTAAATGTCCCGAACGTACGCGAAATTGCGCATTTGTTATTTCAGTTGCTGGCTTATTAGTCTTGTATATGTGTTTGTGTGTGTGTATCTTTTGTTTACTTTTTGCATGCTGTAGAAATTGTTTTTGTTGAATCGCGGTTCATGGAATTTCTGCTGCGCAATTTGTTTTTGATTTGTGTTTATGATATTGCGCAATTGTACATTTGCACAATAGGTCGTTTCACACACCTTTGACTATTACTTTGTAATAATATTATATGCGAATTTAGTAAGAAAAAAATAAATAACATTTTTCACCCTTTTAGTTTTAAGACACTATTATATTATTTTATAACCCTCATCTATTGGTATGTGTTTCCAATTCAGTTTAGCCTTCAAACCAAATTTTTGTATGTCTAAGCCGTGAAAATATTTTAGGCCAAAACAGGAGAATAGTTAGCTATAAATTTAACTCTTTAAATGAGTTTACTCTACAAGAGTAAAATCCTCAAATATTATTATAAAATTTAACCTTTAACCTTTATAAAATTTATCTATACAAAAAAGACAAAAAATCTTTGGGTAGTCATTTAGCAAAATTTACTACTTGTGTGTTCCAAGAGTGCAATTTTTTATTTTTTAAAAGGCAGAAGATGGTATTGTTTTAACACCTTCTAGTTTCCTGAGAATATATGAGAGTTTGTGTTCACTTTCCACTTGTAAATTTAAACAAACATTGGAAAAATATATGTTATACAAATATATGGATATTTCACCGGTATTAATTGTAATATAAGTGAAAGTATTTCATTTTTATAATAAAGTTTTTGATTTGGAAAAAATATTAAATACCTTTAATATATCTTCTTGTTTGTGTGACTATTTATGAATGGTTGAAAAATTCAACAATTTGGTTTACGTGTTTTTTAGTTTCCAGGCAGGGACTACTCTATTGCACTTCTTTCTTTTTTTTTTGCCTGCCACCATTATTGATTTTAATTTTTCGAAGGCGATTAGTATAAGAGTTTCATTAAATAAATTTCTGACGTTTTAAACTTTCTAAGCTTTTGCGCTTATTTGACGTGCATATGTTTCATCAATTAAACTTATTTATTGTGGTACTTTAAAAGTAAAGAAAAAATCCATTTAAATGTGACAGTTTTATATATGTGTAATATTTTAAATTTAACTACAATATAGTAAAATATATTCTTTATAACCCGAGATGCAGATCCAGGGGTTAAAAATAGAAAAAAACGGGGTTGTTTCTAACCCAAACTTGACAAGGGATGACGATTCATTCCAAAAGTCTCCATCAAAGCAATTATCAGTTTTAATTATAAAAATAATTAACCTACCTGTGTAATGACCCTGATAATCTTTAGTTATACCCGTTCACAATGCACTACTTTTAAAAGCACTCTAATAATAAATCCTCCGACGATGAACAAATATGTTAGAAACAATTATACAGACAAAAAAAAATTAGTATTTACTAAACAATCCCAAAATAAGGCTCCTACCGCTTTCCTGGTACTCCAGTTTAAGATATGCGTACAAGTTTAAGATTTACGACGAAAATCGTGAAGTTCCAGCCAGAAAAACACTGTCCAACCATCCACCAATATCTTAGTAAAATTTAACTCTTTATTAATATTGATGTTTTATTTTTTTATTTTTTAATTAATTTAAAATGACAATTTAATTGACAATTGATTGTGTATTTTTGTAATATTTGCATTTTTCCATTACTGTTCATTACGCCAGACATTGGCTACAAATTAAAATGGGTATAATGAAAGGGACATAAGAGGCAAGCAATTTGCTTTTTAAGACTATTGTAAAAAGTTAATTAAGAATTTAAATAAGTTTGCCTAATTAAGTTTTATTGCTAAGGGATGTTTCTTTTTTCCTTTTACCTTTTCTACTAAGTTGCTTCATTTTAAAGGTTTTATAACAGAACTCCACACAAAGTACCACTCAAATAAAATTTTGGTCTTAATCATTTTGTAAATATTGTGAAAGTGTGGTCAGACGGAAGAAATGTTTGCAGACATAATCATTATTTTCAAGATATTTATCGCTGAGGCCAATTTATACATTTAGTTATAATTATTAAGACGAAAAACAAACAGAAAAACAAGACATAAGAAAAAGCATTGGTACGTACTTAAGAAAGATATATTTACTCTAACTGATTATTTAATTTATTATGCCTTGGAAAATATTAAGCTTTGGAAAATGTAAAAGAATTTTTTAATTTAGAATAATAAGTCTTCCTATTCAAGATATACCTCTAAAGAATGTTTGTCTGCTGTTTTTTGCTTGTTTAATTATTAGAATAAATGAATGAGGTTTGTATTTGGTCTGGCTTAGTATTTTGATTTTTTTCATTTAAATATACCGAAAAATGTATTCCTATTTTCCATAGAAAAAATATTCCTTAAGACATTTTTTCTTGTGTTGCTTATGTGAACAATTTTGCAATTTGAACAGTTTTACGTTGATAAAACAGAAGGGTATGTGATTATTGTATTTTGTTTTTTATGGCCTAACAAATTACTCGCATAGTGACTACAATTCCTATCTAAAAATTTCGACCGTTAAAAGTACTGAGTCTTTGATATATAAAATATCAGTTAGTTTGGCAATATGTTTGCACCTTTCTAATGCAGGAATGAAGTATGAGACAAATGATTGCTAAGCTAGCAGGATGCCTAGAAATAAGATGGTATTTTACATATTAAAAACTTGGTTCTGATTTTGATCTTAATACAGTTAGCTACTGAAATTTTCGGAAACATCATTTAAAGTTTCGTTACAAACTTTCTTAAAGATAGTTATTTGCTATATTATAATAAAACCAAAGTACTTTCTATTGCCGTGCAATATTCTTAATTTTACCAATACAGTAAAAACTCACGACTACAATTTAAACTAAGGAAACCTCTACGATTGAAAAACATAAGCGTACCCTTAGTCAAAAACAATTGCAGTTCAAAAAATTCAAAACTCTAAATAAAAACGATTTAATTGTATTCTCATTTTTAACAAAGCCTTTTGCGTGTAGATTTTGTAGTCTTGCAATAAAATCAATTAAATAAAATAAAGGGACAAACCCTTATGTTAGCAATTAGTTTTCTTGAAGGTCAATAGTTATCGCAGGCATCAAACTACCGAAATTTTAAAGGCATTACCGAAAAACTCACTACCTGTAATTCAAATTAAAAGCTCTAAATTTTAAATCCACAAAAAAGAAAATCCTTATGGCCTTGTAGGATTTTCTTTCTTTTTATGGGTTTAAAATTTAGAGCTTTTAAAACAAAAAAATCTAAGCAAGAATTGGATAAAGTCGCTAAGGTTACGAAAACGTAATAAATTTAATAATTTGATAGAAAATCAATTTCAAATACAAACAGTTTCCTAAGAAACAAGACGTACCGCAAGAGTAATACAAGACTAATTCCCTACTAATTCTACTCTTAGTCCTTACTGCATAAAGTACCAATCAGGAATTAGTTTCATTCCTTAAGGCATGCACACTTGTCGCGTCAAAAATCAAAGAAAAAAAGGACATGCTCAGGAATTGCGTACTATAGTTTTTTTAAACTATTTTTGCACCTAATTTCCACTTTGTTAAAAATGAAAATCAAATATTTTCTGTTTTTAACAAAGTTAAATAATTTAATAACAAATTGTTTAAATTATACAAAAGTATAAAAGTTTTTCCTTTTGAATTATTATTTGGCTTTATAAACAGCGAGCGAGTGAGATTTTTCCTAAAAAATACAGGTTTTGTATTACAAAAGTTTTTATATTTGAATTCATTTTAACATTGTGTTAAATAGGGAAGTATTTAATGTGGTTCATGGGTTTAATAAAATTAGACAAAGAGCTGGGTTTGTGTTTTAAACAAAATTTATCACTTCAAACTAAAACTAGACCCGGGTACTTATATGAAAGTAGATGAACACAATCTCTATGACACCTGAACAGACAGACGCCAAAGAAACGTCTTCAAATTGTTTTATTTTGCTAACCCACAACTCACCATTAGAATACTAGAAAGAACTTCTTAGTATCTCAATTAAAAGGCGCTACTACTCTGACCACCTTATTTGCCTTAATTGTTGGTGCGAGTGACGCCATTTTAAGTACATATATGTAATATCGTTTGCTTATGCCGATATACAAGAAACAATTGAGCACATGATAAACAATATTCGAGGCGTTATTGCCTGTTATGTGTGAGAAATGGACTGCCTGATTGCTCCTTCTACGCCCCAGCTACTCCTGCCATGTATCCGAAATTAGATTAAACCATTCATGTTATAATACTTTCTTTCACAATGATACTTATTCCAAGCAATCACCTTGATCATATACGCATTAAGTAAAATGTAAAATTTATTTTATCTTTTACTTTGAAGGCATTCCTATAACATTATATCCCTTGTGCATTAGTATGCATTTACAGTTATTTTAACTTTGGCAACAAAACTTTTACTTTGATTATTTTCTACAAGCAAATCTATATTTTTTTTTTTTTTTTTTTTTTATTTTATTGAATCTTTCTATTAAAAGAAATTCACAATAAGTATTCAAATCTTATTTCTAAATTATTATTTACTAGTTAGTACCAACGTAATAACTAATTTTTTGTATTCAAATCTTAAAAATCTATCTTCTATTGTGTAGAGAGAGCCGCCTCACCAGGCTCAATGTGTCAGTTCTTTTTAGTCTCTGGTGGCCATCAAATTGCAATAAATTGCGTGCTAGAGTGTTGGGATGTGCCACTAGTTTGTTCACGTATTTGGAGGTGTATCTTTTAACTTCTTCGTAGATAGTGGGAACTTTGAGATCTCTATGTATGTTTTCATTTCTTATGTACCAGGGGGCGCATACGATATGACGTAAAATCCTAGACTGTCTTCTCTGTAACTTCTGGATGTTTGATGCACAGGCAGTACCCCACAGCTGGATACCATATGACCATATTGGCTTTATAACGGATTTGTATAAAAGGACTTTATATTCCAAAGCCAAAGTTGAGTTAGGACTTATTAGCCAATGCAGTTGATTTGTTCGAAGCTTTATGGACGTTATTTTTGCCTCAATATGTCGGGACCAAGTTAGGCGCCGATCTAGGTGGATACCTAAATATTTAACGTGCGTTTCCGCTGGAACCGTGGTATTAGTTATTGTGATTGGTGGACAATTTTGCCTTCTAATGGAAAACGTTACATGAGCACATTTTGATGGATTTACCTTTATTCTCCACTGTTTTAGCCAGTCTTCTAGCTTATGAATGTGGGACTGCAGCTTTTCAGATGCATCCTTTGGATCATTACTGACACTTATAATTGCAGTGTCGTCTGCAAAGGTTGATGTATATGTATGTGGGCTTGTCGGCATATCCGCTGTATAGATGATATATAATAGCGGCCCTAGCACACTACCTTGAGGTACTCCTGCACTGATTTTCCCACATCTTGAAAGCTGGTCCTTTGACCTTACTTTAAAAGTTCTACTGGACAAATAGCTTTTTATAAGCTTGTGGGTGTTTTCAGGTAGAACCCGAACTATTTTAGTAAGTAGCCCATCATGGCAGACTTTATCAAATGCTTGGGAAATGTCTATAAATAAAGCTGAACAGTATTGCTTTCTTTCAAAAGCCGATCTAATAATGGTAACGATTCTATGGACTTGTTCAATCGTACTATGCCTTGCTCGAAAACCAAACTGATGATCTGGGATAACGTTGTGTTCATTTAGAAAAGGAGTTACACTCGAGACGAATAATTTTTCAAATATCTTTGACAAAACTGACAGTAGGCTAATTGGCCTGTAGGATGTAATCTGGCTTGAGTCCTTTCCAGGTTTCGGGATCATAACAATTTCAGACTTCTTCCAAGAGCATGGGAAGAAGCCGACGCGCAACATAGCATTAAATATGTAAAGTAAAATTCTTACAGCTGAATTTGGTAAGTTTTTTATCATTGATCCTGTTATACGATCAGGCCCAGGTGATTTCTTCATATCCGTATTTTTAATTGTCGATTTTAAAGAAGACAACCGAAATTTCATAGGATCATTCACGATATCGCTAATATTTGGAATAGTGGAATTACTTATATCATGTGGTGCGAAAACCTTCTCTAAGTGCTTTGCGAACGCATTTGCCTTTTCACTTGAGTTTTTAGCCCAAGTACGGTCTTCAAGTCTTAGTGGGGATTCGTAAGCAATAGGACATTGTAAGTGCTTTACAGCTTTCCACAGACTATAATCCGTGTTTTTCATTGGATCCAAGTTTTTTAAAAAGTTGTCAATAGCGAATTGGTGTTTCTGTCTCAATTTACTGCGTAAGTTTTTTTGGCATAAGTTCATTTGCATTTTTATGTGTGGAGAACGGCTATTTTGCCATTGTCTTCTTAGTCTTCTTTTCTCAATGACGAGCATCTGAATATCTGCTGTTGCCTGGTACGTTATTATTTTAGCTGATGGCTTTGTTGGCGTTGCAGCTATGGCTGCGGCAGTCACGACGTCTGTAAAATGGTCTACAGCTGCTTGAATATCAGCTGGATTTCTCAGTGGGATGTTCAAAGGTAAGTGAGAGCTCACATACATTTTATATTTTAACCAATTCGTGTTTCTGTTCGGGTAGAAACTAAGGGTTTTAGGTGCAGTGACAAAACTGTCGTGTAAAATAACAATTGTAGGTGAATGATCAGAAGATAGGTCATAGGATGATTTAACTAAGAGTTGATCGCGTTTGATGTTTTTTACTATAGCAAAATCAATAAGGTCTGGCAACTTATTAAAGTCTGTGGGCCAATAGGTGGGTGTACCGGCAGATACGACGTCAAGCTTGTTTGTTTCAACTGTATAATACAACTGCCTACCTCTAGGACTAAGGAGTCTGGATCCCCAATATGTGTGCTTTGCATTGTAATCGCCAGCGGCAATAAATTTTTGCCCTAGCGTAGCAAAGAACCTGGCAAATTCATGGTGTTCGATTTTATGCCTAGGCGGGCAATACACTGATGAGACTACAATTTTAAAATCTGTAAGATTTATGGCCGTGGCTTGCAAAAAGTCCTCTCTGAATTCAGGCAACGGAAAATGCCTTACGTTTTTTCGGACTATAATGGCAGTCCCACCACATGCCCTTTCGCTTGGGTGTTTGGTGTCATATATAAAATACCCATCAATTCTAAAGCAGTTTTTTATAGTGAAGTGTGTTTCAGAGACTAATAGTATGTCTATATCATGTGCTAGCAGGAAGTGTTCTACTTCATATTTATGTTGGGAGAGCCCGTTAGCGTTCCAGAAGCATATTTTTAACTGGTTCATTTTTTGCCAAGCAAAACTTGCAGAAGCATGTTTTGGGTTCGCATCATTTCCTGAAACATACCCTGCATAGTTGTCATGAAATTATTCATTGTCTGTATTAAGTTCTCGATCGAGCTCGAATTGTTGGTGAGGGGTGTCTGAGCACCCTCTTTTAAGACGTGGGCATATGAATGTTTATGCGCATTAGAACTTTTGGCATTCGCATTAGGTAAATCATTTCTCAATGTTTGGGCATATGAAAAGTTTGGCTTAGTGTGTGGCTGTGTAGCTTGTGTACTAGCAATAGAACCAGCATGAAGCCGAGGAAATTGGGAAGCTTTATATTGCTCATATTCCGGTTTACGTACGACTTTCGCATTATCTTTTACATATTGAAATACTTTGCAGCCCCTGTAATTTGCTGTATGGTTTTCACCACAGTTGCTGCATTTTTTGACCTTGGGGTCTGTTTTGGAAGAAGCGCATTCCAAAGTCCGGTGCGCATCACCGCAAACAACACATACAGATGGTAGCTTGCAGTAGGTTTTCGTGTGTCCGAATTCCTGGCAGTTGGTACACTGACGGGGACCGTTACGTTTTAGAGGCTCTTCCACCGTTATTCTTCTGTTCAAAAGGTAGCGCAAATTATATATTGGATGAACCGAGTTTTTTGATTTAAGCTGCGATGCATTAAACACGATTTCAACACGATGCATAGGTTGGGGAACTTTATTCTTATTTAAAATATTGTGCACTGACCTTACGACATAACCTTCTACCTCTATGGCACTTTTTATCTCCTCAGTGGGAACAGAACTGTCAATGCCCTTTATAATGACATTCAAACCTTTAGCACTTTTTAGTTGATACGTATAATAGCTCTTATTATCTGCATCGAGACGACTTGCGATTAGGCGATAATTCTTCTCAGTGTGGGCTTGGATCTTCGTTTCTTGTATCTGTCCTCTTCGTACAGAAGCCACATAGAAATTTTCTTTGCCTACGAGTTGGGACAGCATATTTACAATGGCATTTGATGTTTGTTCGCGCAAGTAGATTGGTGGGGGTTTTTGTTCCCTTACAGTGGGTTCGGCATTTTCATTATCCGGGGTAGCAAGGACAGAAAATCTATTTTCACTTACCGCTGTTGCAGCTACTTGATGAGAACCTTTATATTGCTTGGCGGTTCGCTCTTGTGAAGACTTAGGACTCGCCTTCCTCTTCGTTATGGTTATGTACCGATCCATACCAGTTTGCACGCGTTTAGATGCAGTACTTGGTTCTATTTCTTGTGCTATTTTTTGTGTATTATTTGTTTCTTTAGTTTTATTTGTTGAATTCTTTGTTTCTGTAGCAGATATATTTATATTTGCTGATAAAGAACGCGTTCGGTCAATTGGCCTGGCGGTTAAAAAAGCACTGTCATCTTTTTTTTTATTATTTATATTGTTTATTGCATTATTAGCATTTGTGTAAGAAAAAGAGTAATAAGCATTGTTGTTATTACCTTTTATATTTTTTTCGTTAATGTTTGGTGCGCTCATGCACTCACTATCAATTGTTTAAACAGGTTTAACCATGCACTTTGTTATTGTCTTTTTTATCACACACAATATTATATTGCTTTTTATTTTTTGTTATTTTGTTGTTGTTACTAACTGTTAACTGTGTCTCTGCACTTGTTTAATTTTTAAAATAAAAAAAAGTCACCTTAAATGAATTTAAATTATGCGCTTAAAGTGAAGTACGTCTTTACTCAGACAAAGTTTACACTGAACTGCAAATCTATATGTAGGCGCCATGTTATCTTTGTAGCTAAGTTATAAGAAAGTAAAATAAAGGAATGATAAGTTTCGTTATTAAAATGGATGTTTAATTAGAGTTTTTGTTTTTATCAAAAAGAGACTAATATTTAGGTTACAACTATTCTATTATTTTAATATAAAACAAGTTAAGAGTGTAATAAAAAAAATACAATGTCGTATTCAGTGTTTAGTGCAAACAGTCTTTCAAAAATCCAAATGTAGAATATCGTAGCTTTTTTAAATTTCACTATCACCTAGATTCTTACTTCTATTAATTACAAATGATATTAAATGACTGCAAATTAGTGTAATATAGAGTATTTTCAGAGTTAATTTTTATATTTAACTCTGCCAAATTTCAAGTTACATTCAACAAAATTTTACTGCAGTTTTTGGATTTATTTAACTAATTTAGCTCCAGGAAAATCGTGCGACTCATTTGATGAAAAAATGCATGCAAATTATATAAATCTAAATATTTAACACTAAACGCACGCAATACGTACAAGTAACATTAATAAAATTTACTTTTTATAATTCATACGTTACAAAAGTTTTTCTTAGGGAAAATAAAAAAGTAGCTGCTTTAATTATTTTAATATAAAATATTTCGCACGTTTAATATTTAAAATTCATTTGTTATAAATGCGCTCGCCATATCACATCGAAGCCCACTATGCAAGAAGTCTTTAAAATTTAATTTTCTTTTGGTTAATCTCTCTCCTATTTCGCGATTAATTTCGTTTTACTCGTGATGAATGTTTTATTGTTTGGAAAATTATTTTTCACTGTCATTTGGAAGTTCAACTTGAATCGGTATTTCTTCAAAGACTAACATAGCCTATGTAGAGCTGACTAAAACAGAATGACTATTTACTGCAGGCGTGGTTGGCATTTCATGCAGCATTAAGTAGAAAATTTTACAGTTCTTGTTATTGTAGGATTTAAAATCCATAAAGTTACCATATCATTATTGACTCGGTTACTCAATGACAGAACACTGATATCTTCTTTAACATGCATTATTAATCGTTACCGATGCAAGTATATATGAACAAGTTCACATCATATCACGTATCAGCAAATTAACTATAAAGTAGACAGAACACAGAGAATGTTAGCATTGTTTAAATCGGGATTAGCTGATATACAATTGTATGTAAGATAAGTAGCCTTAGTTCTGCAGGGACAACTGAAAGTAGTAAACTAGAAAGTAAAGTTAAAAATAGCAAAGAACTGTTCGTTACAACTGCATCCGTTGTACGATATAACTTACCGCTATGGGGTGCGAGCCATACTTCTGTAATCGGTGCTATTTGGTATATATGTACAATATTTTTGTTTGAAATTGTTGAATATTTTTCCTTTTGTTTGAGTTTAAATATATATTATTTCGTACGCTTAAAGTTTTTGAACCCTTATACCCTCTATGAGTAGTAGTGCTACCGTATTTTATAGAAGTTTAGAAATTCTATAGTTATATATATTTGGTATGAAAGCGTTCTGGTCGTCTGATAATACTACACATAATATTTGCAACAAACACGTTGTTTGTTAAAGATATTTGCAACGAACTTCACCCGTCATTGTCAAGTTTAGTTAAGATATAAATCTGTTGCCCGATTGGCCGCATGTGATTTATTAGGCCCTATACGCCTAACACATTTCATTTAATTTCCATCTCTATTTCACTTCCAATACAGATGATTTTTCTTATATATCATTTGATAGTAGCGATAAGCAACTATATGCGTTCCTCACTACTAATCGTATGGTCCATTGAGTCATCGCCCGATCAATATAAATAATATTAGGATAGTAACCGTTCGCCTTAAGACGTACGCGCCAGGAATAAGGATCCAAAAATAAAAACCACGGTAGATGTTAACGATAACTTTTAAGATAACAATTATTTCAATCCATCTGTAACTACTTATGTTTTAGCAGTCTCAGCGGGCTTATTTGCGGCGTTTTCAATGCTATTAATATTTTGTCCAGTTTACAACCGATTTTCTCCTTTTCTTAATTTATTTCGAAGCTACCGATGGACTAGAATCTTTTAGTGTAGATAAGCACGTAAATTAAGAATATTATAAATAACTAAAGGAGAATTGTGGTAAACATATATACTGTTCCGATAATTAAACAGCATATAAAACCAAAACACTTCACGTAAAAACTAAAATTAACTAAAATGTTATAGAAATAGGAAGGTCTAACATTTATAAAGTCGAGTTTTACTAGGATACGTAAGATATAATAAAAACAAGAATGTTTCATTTTATTTTACACATTATTAACACGCCCGAACTTTTAAATATATTTAATTTCACTGCCATAAAATAAATCTTCTATTTGAATTAACTGCAATGATAAGAAAAGTTTTATCCTCATTCCTTATTCTTTGGTTATAGTTAAGTTACCTTATTAGTTTTAGAAAATATACCGCACATTTTACCTTAAAGCTCTAAGGTTTTTTTTTACTACTTAAGAATTTCTAAGCACCTTTAATTCATAAGCTTGTGAATAAGAGGTTTTTACGTAAACATTCATCAAAGAATTACCACTTTCTTTGATTTCACGTGCTGATTTATTTAATTAAATATTCGAATACCAGCTTTAACCAGCTTTGTATTTTGTTATAACAATAAACATACATACGTATTCACACACAGACACATATATTCATTCTAAACATTATTTTTGCTACTCTGAGAAAAAAAAATTTAAAATAACAATGAAATACGTAAGTGAGGAAAGAAAATGTGTAAATCTTAATCGCTCTGACATACGTTGCCTGCCCTTTAAACGTAGTGAAGGCTAAATTTAAGCTTCTTCTCTTGTCTTTTCGATTTTTCTTTTCTCGTTTAACTTCGGCGCTTTATTTAACATTTTTATTTCTTTAATAAGTACCTTTAAACCAGAAATAAAATTTACTCTGCTGATTTAGTTTTTTTAAGCTTTAAATTTATTCTATTGAATCTTTCCAAAGAAAATTACGATAAGTATTAAAATCTTATCTCTAAAATATTATTCATTAATTATTACCAGTGCGATAACTAATCAATTGTATACAAACAACAATTCGCGAATAAGGGTGTTAGGGTAGTCCTCTAGTTTCTTCTCGTATTTCGACGTGTGAAATAACACTGCTTGTGTAAAATCTACACAGTTGGGTAATCCTTAAATTTCATAAATCTACAATTAAACAAGCAAAAGTTTAAGATTTATAGACGTAATTATTTTTTAAGTTTCTTTATTAAAAATTGTTTTAAACTATCTACTGAATGAAGACGATTTGCGTATATTTATTTCAAAATTAAAATAAAAGCTTTAAGAGAAAACTTTTTACCTAAAAATTTACGAATTTACCGGTGTTCTAAATACATTCAAAAAAATGTATTTTCTGCCATTATTGTTTGACTCTGTGAATTTGAAGACTTTCCTACCCAACTAGACTATGGTTCTATAAAAAATATAAATACGATTGCAATGGAACTTCATCGGAAATGTAATGAAATATAATAGTTTCAACTAGAAAGAAATTATTTTTTGTAAAAATAAGCACCGGCAATTAAATTATTTTTAAATATTGCTCATACGTACCAGTCATAAGTAAATAAAACGGAGGATATCGATTAGTTTTATAAGATTTAACCTACTTGAAAAACTAATTTCTAATATAATTTTATAAAAATATAACGTTATGCAATACAGACGGTTCGATGCAAAAATGCAATACTACATTTACTTGACAAGATATTTTTGAAATTGTTAAATTTAAGTGATGTTCTGATAGTCCTTCCATATTGGTTTTCAGCGAACATAATTACACTCAATTGACAGCTTCTTGATCACTTTTCAAGTTGCGCGCATGTAAATTGCAATTCCTCGGGAAATTTGCGCGCGATCTCAGTGTAATGAAGTTTCACGATCAAAACGTATTCCTCCTTCGTATAGCATTCTATCATTAATTGTTGGAACAATCATATGCAGCTGGTAAATATTAGAGAATTCACTTGCATGGAAACAATTCCACGAGATTTTATAAGTGCATTCTCATTGAAAGAATCCATTGGTGAACCTCCGTTAGTGTTCCATATGACTAGCCGTTTATATACCCTGATGAAAATCCTTAGTAGTAATATAACTATAATAAAGAATTATTTTATGAATTTTTGTAACACATATGGTACAATTGCTATAATAAGGTGCATTTTGTAATCAACTTAATTATTACATTTTTCCATAAATTTTGAAAGAAGTTTTATATGTTGTTTGCTAGTGAATCAGTAGGAAACCCGTCAACCCCTAAAATCAAATCTCTTTTTTGTTACGAATTTTGGTAAATCGATTGTTAGAAATAAAAACAATACAATAACTTTAATTAAACAAGAAAATTCAAATTTTTACATAAAAAAATCTAAATACTCTAAAAAGAACACGATAATTGAAAATAGTATATTGATAACTTACTCCTCAATATAATGGGGCATTTCCACTTGGAGAATTAGCAATGAGAAAAATGAGGGGAGCATGGTTCCTTTTTATTTGTATGCAGCAATTCTGCTATAGGTAGACAGCTGAGATTACCCAACCGGCTGTAAGCTTTAAGTTAAAAGAGGTTTTATATATCAACAATCAAAAATAACTTTGATAAAAGTATTCAGACCCGCACAAAAGCATTAACGTCAAAATAAGGCCAAGTTTCTATCGAAAAATTTTTGCCGTCAAAAATACTGAGGTCAAAAGGGGGATCAATTCCTTCATATGTCGTGTAGCATCCTATTTCTAGGTAACTTGCTATCTTTGCAATTTTTTTTAATTTTCTAATATGGAAAACGATTATGAATAAAATGTTATCAAACTAGGAAGTTGCCTAAAAATGGGATGGTATTGCATACATGAAGAAATCATTTTGAACTCAGTACTTTTTACGGTAAAAATTTTTGGATAGGTACTTACACCCTCCTACACGTAAAGAAAAAACATGGTTTACCACAGCAATATATTGTTGTAAAAAAAAGATAACTTATATCGAGTTTATTGGCTTGTTGTTCAATATCATAGCAATGAAAAAATATTGATATTAAATGTGGTATTTCGGTATTAACAAAAATGTTCATTTAGCAATATATATATATATATATATATATATATATATATATATATATATTGACTTAACCAGTCAAATAAATTTGCATATTCAAATTATATATGCAAATATATGTACATTTTATTTACATAATCTGTTTTGTTTATTGTGGCTTGTTTTAATTTTATTTGAAACTTTTAGAAGTATTGTTTGGTCAAATAATAATTTCACTACATTTTAATAGTTGGGATGAATAACTTATCTATTCCCTTTGCATTTCCGATGTTAAGAGTTTTAGTTTTGTCTTTTACATCGAGGAGATTGTGGGGGTCTCATATTACTGGCGGAGGAAGGGGTTTGAACATTAAGTGTTTTGTTTATTTTGGATTGTTGGGTGTTTTGTATTTTGTAAATCTGCGTTCATTCATGATGATCATATGGTGCATATTTAATTTAGATCGTCAACTGTATGAAATGTATTTTATCAGTTTTTTCATTATTTTCGAATTTACAGTCTTTGGTAGGCCACATTAAAGACACTATTTAAATTTTAGTGGTAATGGAATATAAGTACGTGCTCGTCACTTTTCATATCCAATGGCTATGTCAGATGGAAAATTAGTGGCAGCAAATTTTATTGTTATAAGATCTGTTTTAGTTAATTTGTTAATCAATTCTTTAGTATTTTATTTACTAATGATACATTTTGTTTTATAATTCATTTATTTTGTCTTCGCTAAGTCCGCATAAGCCGTTATAGTATATCACTGCTCTTGAATAGTTTAGGCCGGTATATCCTCTGGTATAATATATATTTCTGATGATAATATGTATTCGCTTATTGGCTTAGTTAAAATTCATTGTTTGGATCAGAATGGTACCATTAAGCAGCTTCTTACATTGCTGCGTCTCGACTCCCTTTTCACTATCACCTTTTTTTTATTAAAAAGGAAGAAACATTACCCTCAGTTCTTTTCATTAATAGCAATTTTTCACCAGAAGGAAAGCTGTTAGTTGTTTACATGTTTTACATATTACGATGGTTACGTATGGAGCTGAATTACTTTTGTTCACGTCTAATGTAGTTTTTTAAAAGTGTAAAAGCACTAGGGTTAACAGTTTAAACAGTTTTTATAAATACAGTAAGCCGTTTAAGCTCAAATGATCTTACCACCGCGAGAGTACTCCTGATGCCTATTAATTTATGGTAATCCTTTTTTATAAAGCGACGACGGTTAGTAATTGGTGGCTTAAAATATATTTTTGTTTAGCTATCCTAAAACCGCCACTTTGTAAATTGTAAAGAAGATACTTCCTGTCTCTAGAAAATTACTGATTTGCCCGGACTAAGGCACTTAGCAATCATCACATGCTTAGAAACTTACGCGCTAACTACAAGGTTTGTATAATTTGTTGATATTTATAATTTACGTGTCCCTCGCCCAATTTTTCCACAAATTAATATTTATTTTAGACTATATTATTTATAATATAACAAACTAAAAAACTCTTGCGACAAGCATACATTTTTGCCTGCTTATACGACCTTTCATTGGAATTTTTTAACAATTTTTTGGACACTCTATAAGCATAATTTTACATAGCAAAAAATTAAAAAAATAAAATTCCATTTAAGGTGACAATTTTGGAAAAAATTTCAATTGGGTTTTTAACTTTTCAAACAAGTTCATTTAAAAAAATAATGTAGTCTATACTCTTAGTAATGATGTTTTTTATTAAGCACAATTTATTAAAATGTTTAGCATTAAAAATTTTCAAATTAAATCCAACGTAATTTTCATATGTTCCCTGATGCTGAAAGTATATTTTTATGGTGAAGAATAAATTTGTGAAAATGAATTTTTTTATATTATTGTAAAATCTACACATATTTATGACGGAGATAAATAAAAAACCGAAAGAATACTTATAAATTGGCTTTCACAAGAAATAATCTGACATTTCACACATAAGCCTGTACACTGTCAATATTTAACAAAATTACCTAATCTTCGTTATATTTTCCTTTTTTCAAATATTAAATGGGAAGGTTTTAATGTTGACATTTTAGGCTTCATTTTTTATTGATTTTAAAAAGATGAGTCTGGTAATTTTTAAAATATTATTATAAAATAAAAACATTTTAAAGTAAGAAATAAATAGATCAGTTTTACCATTTGTTAAATGTTTGCATTATTGCTTGTATTTACATATATTGTATCTTAAATTTATAATATGCATTAGTTATATTAAAAGCAAAGGATTTTTATGTATATGAATCGAACAAATTGCATTTATACCTCGGCGTATATTTATTGTCAATACAGTAGTCGAGAGAATAAAACATGAAAACAAATTAATTGTGTACTATACGACAGTTTTATTTGTATTTCGCTCTTCCGTATTATGTATTTCACCACACAGAACTTTGCGAGCGAAACCATTTGCTTTATCTGTATGACGAAATATAGCAAAATTAACAAAACACAAGAGGCATGCAAAATAGTAAATATACTAAAAGTATTTGACTCGATGAACTTAGTTTCACCCACAATTTATTTGATTTTAAATTTTGATCAGCGGTTATTATTATAAATTAACATAAAGCTCTAATTTATCGGGATTAATAATAATATTGATCCAATTGAATTGAGTGAGAAATAAGTTTTTTGTTTGATAAACTAAGTTTTTTTGTTTTATTACCTGGGGCATACAATGTCTACAATGTTGATGTATATATGCCGCTTATACAGGTCCTCGCGCGAAACACGAGAAATCCACGTAAATCCCGTTACTTACAACGGTTGTCCCTGTGATTTATTTGTGGTCATCACGAACTGGGAATTGCAGCCCCTAAAAATCCAATGGCAATTTTATTGGAATCATCGGAATATGCAATTAAACCATTCTCTCCATCGTATTTAGCCTTGATGATCAATTCCTGGATGACGTTCTTTATCAAACTTTTCAGTTCATTTCTTTTCTAATATTCCAATTTTCAAATATTCAAATTTGTTATATTATTAGCTATAATACACTTCATTTATATTTACCACTTCGTGGCTTTTGTTACTATTCGTATTAAAATAATATGTAAATTTTGTACACAAAAAAACACACACACAATAAATGATACTAAAAATGTCTAAAATACAA
The DNA here is from genome assembly GCA_963932375.1 of Phania funesta. Classification (NCBI taxonomy): domain Eukaryota; kingdom Metazoa; phylum Arthropoda; class Insecta; order Diptera; family Tachinidae; genus Phania; species Phania funesta. The sequence goes on from OZ010652.1 coordinate 100,185,435, forward strand.
TTTTACCAAAATATTTTTATCTTAGGATTTATTTCAACAAAAGGCTTTTTTTGGTCTCTCTGTCGCATTTGTTGTGCAGATTAAGGCCACATTTATGCTGCGAAATATTTCTAAAAAGCATGTAATATATTCTATGAAAATAAATCAAGTCAATATAAGGCAAACTGAAATAACAGGAAAATTTTAAAATAAATCTGTGATATGTATTTTTGAAATGTTGCAATTCGGAAAAAATGCAATCTTTGACACTTTGTGATGATCTTTGCTGTGACTACAAATCTTTTTTTCCGAATTTGTTTCTTTTGTCTTATTTGGGTAACTATTCTTTATATGACATACAAAAATTTTTACTGCATTGTCCTGATAATATTACTCCTTATATTCTATTCAGTATTATTAATAAACCCAATTTTAGCCGCCTGTATTGAAGTGAATGTAGTGCACGTAAATATTGTTGTTTTAATCAAGTGAATTTGCATATACTTACATTAATTTACTGGCTAGCGAAATGCAAACAGACCATTGATTCCTCTAGGAAAAATACTATTGTATATAATAAATGAAACGATCAATATAATTCGTAATAATATCCACTATATCCGAGGAATACATACAACAATAAAAATTCAATATAGTTTACGCTAAGTTAAGGATTCTGTACCTCATATCTCATAATTGACGTTACTTAGTTTATATTTTTAGACAATAGTTTAATAAGATGTTAAGGAAATAATAATAAAAAAAATGTGGCTACTGTATGTAAGGTAAAAGTTGTAATTAACTTTTTTGTAGGCCTGTCCACTGGCTTTAGAAATACGTAATTACTTTTAATTAAGGCGAATACCGCAAGGTTTTTGCAAAATTCAATCACATTAGTTCTAGTCACGTCTGCATAGACAAATAGCTTAAGATATGTAAACAAGTTATGGGGGTCTTATCGCAATATGTTAACCGGAAGCAAACTTTAGGTTATTGGATTTACAATCATATCTAACTTTTAATTTTTAGAATAACCGAAAAATATGCTTTGAAAATGAAGTCTTTTACCTGCATCTTTAACACTTACATCGACCTTATTTATAAAAACTTTGCATGCATAACTTTGCTTAGTCTTTGCAATCATATTATGGTAATAAGTTTGAAACATAATATAAATAGTTGTATACAAACATTTTTTATATTCTGGCCTCTATCCACAATTATAAAATGTTTCTCACAAAAAAAAAAAAATTAATTTCTTTACAAAGTATACTTTGGAATAAAATAACCTCTTTACTCCGGTAGGATATTTAGTTAGCAGCTTAAGAGTTATTCGCTAATAACAATGGAAATACTGCTACTGCCATTAATCTAAATGCGCACCTGCTAAAGTACTTGTTATCTATAATGCACCAGCTAGACCCGGCGAAACTTTTTGTTTGCTTTCCTGGAAAAATCTATAATTTTTTTATCATGTTTTTACAAATAAAAACATAGTATTATTTTGAAGTGTTCTCTGGAATTCTCTGGAATCTGATAGTGTAAATTCGTTAAGTTAGCATCCCTCCCGGTAAGTTTCATGTATTGAAACTTTTTGTCATAACTTGCACACTTTGGCGCACACGATGTGGCGTATGTAAAGTTTTTTGTCGTCACAAAAATAGCAAATGGAAAACGAATATTTGGTTTCTTCAAACAATTTTTAAATTACAACTTCCAGCACAAAAATTATTTCTCTAATTTGCTTTAAAATTTTATTTGATATATTTTAAAGTAATGAAAATAAACAAGGAAGGAAGCATTTATCCGTTTGAAAAATTTGTATTTTCATTATGTGGACTTTTCATGTTCCTGTATCAACTGCACATTTCAAAAATTCAAACAAAACTGTTATTTAGGAAAGTCTCTTGATATGTATGTATATATGTAAAGAATTGGAATTAAGGAAATACTTGAAACTGCTCATGCATAAATGCACTGGCTCAGTGAATACGTTTGCCATACTGACACAACACAGGCACAAAAAAGCAAAGAGTTCCGTTCAAAGCCATTTTTAACATGTTTAGTGAATTAACATCAACGTTTGCCATTTAAAGCATATAGAAGCTTAAATTCAATGCACCAGTGCATTTTACTATTTTCCTCGACACTTCACTACTACAATTTATATATGTTTCTTTTATTTGCCAATTGTTATTTACTCGCATGTGTTTTAGCATTATATTAGAAATGCTTTACTAAAAGAGGGACTGAAATGTAGATTTGCATAATACGTCATTGCAGGAATTATTATAATTGCTTATTAACATTAGCCATGTGATTGCACCCGCCTTTCCCTTTTAGATTTTGGATTTGTGGTGGCGTTGCTAAGATGTAAGGACTTCTTTAATGCCGAGCTGAAAACTGCTGAGAGTAAGCGGTCTTTATATTTAATTGTTTTCTTTCATTAAGTATAAAAATAGCTTTGCTAAAGCTAATTACTTTAGTTGCTTGTGATATACGACTGCGACTTGAAAGTTATACAAAAAAGGCAGTTGGTTCTAGTGAACATAATGTTTATTATATATTTTTTGATTTTCATTTAAAATATCTTTAGTAAAAAGTAATCAAATATTAAACAAACATTAATATTAGCAATTATTTCTCTCAAAAGAAATGTTCGAAAAATCTGGCTTTAACAGTAGCTGTACATTAAAACACTTATTTTTTAAACCATTTTTGTTTGTCTGTATATTTGCTACTTATCACAAATTTTCATGCATAGAAATTCAAATAAAACGTACTTTGAAGAAAATTAAAAGTAAATGTATGTAATCATCGTTTAGGGAATCTTAAAAGCATAATTAGTTTAGTTTGTTTCACAACTTAAAACAAGGAAATTTTAGTAGTGCACTAAAAGATTGTTAGGCTTTATTTTTGTGTGACATTTACGCTAACGTTTATTTTTTAATTGGAATTTAGAATTAGGTTCATTTATTGCTCCGCTGTGTAGTATCAAAATGCCTTTGTACCTTTATACAATGTGTTTTCACAGTTGGCTGACGTTGAGCTCACGGCTGACAGAGTTCGTTACAAAAAGGTTTATTTTTCAAGAGAGACGACGTAGTTTTTGTTTTAATTTTTTTCAATATACCTTATAATCTTTTAAATCACTTAACACAGCACGATGTAATTAATTCGTTGCGAAAGTACACGAGCCGACTCCATTTTAGTGTCTTATAAAATTCTGGACGGATGGTAGGAGAAAAGGTTTCACTTTTATGGCATTGTGTATGATGTTCAGTACTGGTGGACGTATGTGATTCTATTCTCTTTTGCTTCGCATATAAACAGAGAGCAAACAATTTGTTGCCGCAGTGGCCGTCATCCTTCGCTGGATATTTGAAAACGTTCACGCTGATTTGGGATGTCGAAGTCTGTGACTTAATCGGGTAGGTTTCCTAGTTAAATATTTGTATTATTACCTCTGCTACTGGAGAAGGGATTTTGTAGCTGTTGATTATGGTGGTGATAATTCAAACCGGTAAATTTTTGTTAAAAGTTTAATGGGCAAGAATTTCAACTTTTAAGAAGCTCTCCACAAAAGATCTGCCTATAATTGCTTACAGCGTAATGTAGACGTACCAAAAAATACAACGCTGTGTATCAAAGATTAGAAGTAATTACGGAGCAGTCTAACCAGGACGTGCAAAACTTTACTGTAAACGACTTTGAAATATGATTTCAAATCTACTACGTTGCGGTTTAGTGTAAATGCACTGTTATTTAATTTAAGTTTTTCTTACAAACTAGGCAGAATTTATCCGGGATTGGAACACAATTTAGTAAATACATAAAACATTCTTTTATACTCACGTTGTATTGGTTACGCAAATGGTGTGGTATAAAACCTATTAAAGTGAAAAATCCCACCAATTTTTTAAAGTAGTAGACTGAAGTCTCTGTCATAGAAATTTACCCAAATTTTTACTTCCTTTGGATAGTTTTGCTGCATAAAAAACTTTAAATATTAAAACCATTGTTTCATATTGTTTCGCTGACGGTATCTGCATAACAATTACGGTTTTTTTTTAATGGAAAACTGTAAAATGTATATGTTCTAGAAAATAATATGTACATTTTAGCCCACACAACACATTTTAGCTATCCAGTTATTATATAATTCTTTGGGTTTTCAGTGAACTTGCACAGACTTGCTTCATGTTTAAAAAAACTTTCTCATAAAGTCTTTTATCTGAAGAGACATCAATCTTAATTCGAGTTATTCTGTCATACATTTTTGGTAATTTTTAAGACGACTGGGATTAAGTTGAAAAAGGAACACCGAAACATACAAAAGCGTAATAGTTTTAATAGTTTTTTGCTTTGAGAAAACTTGTTTATGTGTTGTATTAGTTTCATCTAGAGACCAACCGGATTCACATGTGTAAAGGGTGATTGATTTTTCACAATTTTCTGGAGGTTGGCGATGGTGAGAAGAGACTGTGTATTATTGCATAGAAATATGTTAAATAATTTAAATCGTCTAAAAAGCAGCATTTAATAAATAAGGCGTGCTGAACAGTACTATATTTTTATATATTATATGTATATAGTTTTTATAGTTTCATAATTTCCATTTAATAGCACTGCTACTTAAGTGCTTATTATATTATCGAAGAAATGTATAACTTTTAGTGTCAAAAAACTAATTTAACATACTAAAATGCATGTTATCAACCCCAAAACTATGTCACAAACGATAGAGATTTTTAATGCGATTGCCAAAACGGAAAGAAATAATATATTGCAAGTGCCAAAAATAATAATACAAATGTATGTGTGGATAAGTAGATAGTTATATTATAGTCTAGACGTATGCGTAATAATTTTACATATAATAATTATTTATTACTCATACAACAAGGTGGCGAAAGAGGCTCTTAAATTTTGTACTACTATATATTTATACAATTTATTGATGTTATCAGTGTATAATTTTTTTATATCTATTTCTTTAGAACATTTGCATAAATATATGGAAGTCAATTCCACGATTTTTTGTTCTTGCGCAAAAAATAAATATTTATATATAATATAATAAACACAACATTTTCAATGTTAGATACTGTCGGACGGTTTTTTTCGAATTTATTTTCTCTCCAAATAAAGAGCGCTTAGCAACTTAATTCTTCTGCACACCTCAACTATTGAAATTACTTATTTGACATGAAATATGTTTTGCAGACAGTTCAAATTTCGTTCATAATCAACATAGTTTAATAATTAAAAAACTCTGAAGAGGGGGATCGAAATAATTGTGTTGTGTCAAATTGACTAATAAATAGGCACAAAACCTTTTTTTTTAGTTTTGTTTATAATGAAACAGTTACCTCTACCGGTGTGCGCGGTAAAATAAAAGTTTAGTTAAAAAGTGAACTTTGGCCTAAATAATAACGGTGGGTTAAATCTGAATGAGTACTAACTTATTTCATTTCATTTTATTTAGCACCCAAATCTCTGATAGCAAGCAATATATTCTACGTATTACTATTATCTTTTTCTAATGCTCGAGCCATAGTATTGTTTCGATGATAAGCGCTAGCAAGTATTCTTACTTGTAAGAATTAAGTAGCACTCAATGTGCAGAAATGAATAATTTGACATCCGCTGTACAGAAAGTACATACTTACGAAGCAACAACAACTATATAACATCAACACTTAAAGAAGAATTCTAGGTATGAATAAATACAAGCAACACCATAGGAAACATAGCAGACAATAGTTACAAAAACCAACATCATAAAGAAAAAAGAGCAGAAAAAATTTCAATTGCTATAGAAGTATTTACTGGATTCTTGCGTAAGCGACTAATATGGTTGCTACACGACTTGGATGGTCAAACTAACAGTTAGTCTCGATTAAAAATTCAGTGTGAAAAGCGATTATAAAGAAGTTTTAGTGTCTAAGTTTTAAAGTAAATAAAGTAACAGTGTGTACAAGAAAAATTCTGCAGTGTATATTATTAAAATAGACTTTTCAATTAAAAGAAGCTACGTATAAACTAATTCGTTTTAGAAGGTTAAAACGTAACAGTATTTACAAGCGATCGCAAATAATTACTTTTCTCCAAATTGTAACCAAAAAAATTAGAATGAAAGAGAAATGCTACGAAATTACAGCAGCAGATTCCCTGTTACGCAGACTGTCTTTGGCTGCCATAATTATTATTATTTGAGCTTTATTAAAAAAATAACTTTAATATTTTTCTTAAAATTTTATTTCTTACTGAAAATATAATAGTTATTTTCTCAGATTAAAAATTTGCTTGGAAAATAAAAGTAGCTTTGTATTGCTTTGTTTAACTTTAAACAAATTACTGCAGAAAGAAAAAATGGTGATATCTGATTTAAGGTCATTATTGTACAAAGTGTTCGCATAATTTCTAAACAAAAAATATAACATAAAAAAATATTGTTAAAAAGTATTTTTTTTATAATAAAACTTATAACCGTTACGGTCACTGGTATTTTTTAAATATATCTCTTTGATACTTGATGCGTTGAATATTCATTTTTCCTCTTTTCCTTTTAATATAATAATTAAAGAGGCACTCAGGCGGAATTAGGTAAATTTACAGCGTGGCCATGTTTTAACTTAACATAATTCTGAAGCAATAAGTACAGAAATATATATGTGGGTATAGCTGAAAATTACTTAAAAGGGAAATAAGAAAAATCCTACACTGAATCCATACATAACAACACATACCGACACTTTTTATTAACAAACTTTTTTAAGTATTTTTATTTCACAGCGCGTTACATGCCCATATCTTTTATAGAGTATGGCAGAAAATGTTCCCATTGAGGATGTAAAAGTACCATAGCAGAAGAAGTTTACAGTGTGAAGTTAGTGCATAATATGCAAAACAAGGATATAGTTCCTCAATCAATACATCAGGTTAAGTTTATATTAAGTGCCACTCAGCTAAAATCGAAAACTTACGATACCACTTCAACAGAAGAATAACTGTAGAAAAGCTACGAAAACATGGTGAACGGCATTGGTGTGCTAACTGTCAGGCATTCGGGTATACTAAAACGATCTGTAAGTTAATATCAGCATTCACTATTTGGGGGAACGTCCAACGAACCGTGGAATGTATTTCTTCAGAAACAATTCCAAGGTTAAAAATTCGTTTGTGATATGTGATGGAAATCTTAATGGCCAGTTCCAAACGGGATATAGACCCTCAAACATCTGTGAACTTTGCAATTATATTTTACAGCATCTTGTTCCAATCATGTTTAGAATTTATCTAAATAATACGTTAATTTATTGTTAAAGGCAATTGATTTAAATGCTTGTATAAATTTTTTTTAAAAAATTGTTTCCCATTATTTCTGCACTACACCGTACATTGACGAAAAATAAAAAGCTGTATAAGAAATGGGACATAATAGGTTAGAAACTTGTCTTTCCTTAAGGCTATTGTGAGAAGTTAATTAAGACTTTAAGTTTTATTCCCTACCTTTTTTCTTTTTTACATTACCATCTCTACTATGTTGCTTTCTCAATGATCAAATCCTTTAATAAGGTTTTAATTACTTTGCAAATGAAATGAATGTGGGGTCATATGGCACAAATAATTGTAGAAATAAATAAAATTATTATTTTTAAAAAGATCTACTCATTTAACTCTACCACACTTAATATAAACAGAAGCTTAATGATTTAATAGTGCTTGTTTATGTTAAGTAGAAACTTTTCTATTGTACATGTTATATTGTACCTATTGCGACAAATACTTACCTAATATGACCTTACATTGACAGCAAAGAGGCTTAAGGCTGTTTTTTCTGTTAAAACTATTAATATAAAGCATAGAGGAAGAGAATATAAATAACAATGCTATGGTTTTTATAAATATCTGTTTTGTTATAATTGTTGACTTAATTTATTTAGCTTCCTTCCTATTTTAAAGTACTGCACGCCTACCAGTCGTTCAAAATATGTGCTGGTTTTCTTACTATAAATTAATTTTCACCAAATTCGCAAATATTTTTTATTAAAATATTTTCTCTTTCCCTAAAATTTCCAACGGTATTTCTACCTGACACATATTCACGTAAAAAAATCTCATTATTATGAATGAATTTTGACCTTTAGGCTTTGATTTATTCATTTAGTTTTGCTAGGGAACTGTACATTTATTTTTTCTAGTTGTTAATATTTCAATTTTCAAAACTTGTAAGCGCATCTTGTAATTCCGCAACTCTCACTCTGCAATTGACGTTGAGTTTTACGATTTGCAGAACACCAAAGGAGTTACTAAACACATCCAAAACATATAGAAACTCAGTAATTTTACCCTATAATTTTGAATAAAAATATCAGAAATTAATTTGAAAAGAAAAATTGTTTGCCGAGTTTCTTCTTTTTTTAACGAAATTATTCGCGTTTTAGTTATTGTTTTTTTAACTTATATTTTTTAGCTTATAATTTATTCAGGGTTTATAATTCTTATTTATATTGAATGCAGATAGCCAGCTTTTTCTTGAAAACATCTTCAATGAAGGCATAACAAACTCCACAGAATATTAATGTTACCTATTTTTACATTAATGGGAATTAAAACATGAAAACATAATATTTTTTTATTACTTACGATAGGGGTGATTATTTGTCATATCTGAAAAGTAAACTTTAGAAAATAATAAATCCAAGCAGTTTATTTCTGTGCCCGTTAGAGAAAATTATTATCTTTAATAGATTTACTAAAGTGAAAAATGTAACTCTATTTTTTTATATTTAGGCCAAACAAATTACGCTGTAATTACGTCATACTTATTGCACAAAATTTTAAATATACTGGGGTTCTGATATAGTATTTCTGTTTTTTTGAGTTCGTAGAATAGTGAATTATTTATAGACATCCTCTATGAGCTTGTGTAGTATTTGTTTTATTAGAAAATGTACCGATAACACTATCATCTATAGTACCAGCTTCAAACAAGCATAAATAAATTTGTTGTTTTGAAACCCGTTTTCTATATAGAATTTTTTACATGTTGAAAGACTTTACAGCCACTATATTTTGTATTGTAGTTTTCGCCGCAGTTGCTGCATTTTTTATTTGAGGACCATTAAATAAAATCCTAACTCGCAGCAATTGTTGGGGCACTTTATTTTTGTTTAGCATATTGTGCACTGTACACTTTAACCCTGCGCTTGTATTGCGCTTTTTATTTCCTCAGAGCGAACAGAACTGTTAGCGCTCTTTATGAAACTTATTAAACCTTTAGCCCTTCTTAATTGGTAGCTGTAGTAGCACATGTGGTCTGCGTCAACGCGATTTGCCATGAGTCGATAATTGTTTTTTGTATTAGCTTGGACCTTTAACTCTTAAATTTGTCCTCCCCATATGGAGGCAATTAAAAGGTTTTTCGACAAGCAGGAACAATATGTTTATAATCGCGTTTGATGTTTTCTCGTGCAGTTAAATTGGTGAGGACGTTTGTTCCCTGATAGTAGGTTTCAACATCAACATCTATTTTTACTTGCTAGAAAAACTTATGACTGGTATTGTTTTTTTGTCTCTATTTCTCAAGAAGTTCCAACTATCCAGCAAGAAGTAAAAACAGACTTGTGCAGATGCGAAAAGAAACTAATGGTTCGCAATTTACTGAAATTCGATGGTAACCAGGGGCTACAAAATCTGACACTTTGCGCTTGGCGAGATGGCTCCCCATACCCAATAATAGATAGTTTTTTTATTATTAAGATTTGAAATCAATAAATAAGTTGTTATATTATTGATAAATAATAAATATTATTTTAGGGACAAAGTTTGAATTCTTGTTGTGAATTTATTGTGGAAATATTATTAAAGATATTGTAATAAATTAGAAATAGGAATTAGAGAAAAATATACAACGACAAAAGTTATATCATAGTTACACGCAAGACATTCATTATTGTTTCCGTTCGGTTTAATTATAACATACTTTAATTTTTTTCAAAATTTTATGCAAAAAAAAGTTTCATTAAGGGAAAGAAACGCGCATAGAGACTAACTTATTTCCTATCAAATAAATTTGCTTTCTTATAATAAAATGAGTTGGGTTACAATTCGCTAGGAATATTTCTTTAAATAGCAAGAACAAAATCATAAAATTGTTTTTTATAAATACAGGATGTTCTCCGGGATGGTATACTAATTTGTTTCTTTATAATTTTTGATTATATGAATGAGAATGGATCGTATATTGATAAACGTTTTATTTAATGTTGGCAATTATTTATGGAATACAATATCAGATAAATGTTCACCTCTGTTAGCCTCACAAATGCGAGCCCTTTTGAACATATTTTTCATTACATTCTCACACACTTCACGAGGTATTTTTTTTTATTTTCATTACGAATATTTTGTTTGAGTTGCTCCAGCGTTTCTGGTTTGTTTGCATAAACCTTGCTTTTCAGATATCCCCAGAAAAAGAATTCCGAAGCAATCAAATCAGGCGACCGTGGAGGCCAATCAACATCACCATTCCTTGAAATAACTTGTTGTGGAAAGAGGTTTCGTAGTAATTCCATTGTAATCCTGGCTGTATACGATGTGGCACCATCTTGTTGAAAGCAAATGTTTTAGTCAAGCCTAAAGCATGCAGTTGTGGCGTTAAAAAGTTTTCAATCATATCACAATATCGCTCCCCATTGACAGTTACCGTTACGTTTTCAATTTCAAAGAAGTAATGTTCAATGATTCCTCCTGACCAAATTGCACACCAGACTGTCACTTTTAATGGATGCAAAGGTGACTGATGAATAATTTGATGGTTTTCTATCGCCCAGAACCGACTATTCTGTTTGTTTACATATCCATTCAAATAAAGATTTGCCTTGTCACTCATTATGATTTTTTTAATGAAAATCGGGGTTGTTATGGGCGAGCTGTATCATCCTATTGGCATAAGTACGGCGGCGTAGATGGTTTTCTAGAATAAGCTTTTGTGTCAACTGAATCTTAAATGAAAACAAATGCAAATCTTTGTGCAAAATTGTGGCCAAAGTTGTTCTTTGAAGACCAAGCTCCTGAGCACGGTGTCGAATTGAGGTCGATGGATGGTTTTGAACACATTCTTGAACAGCAATAATGTTTTCAGCCAATCTTTACGTTGTGGTCCATGCTTGGGCTTCTTTCTTCGAAATCATTCACTACACGATAAATAGTGCGTCTTGTTGACAAGTTGTTTCTCCCAAAAATTTCACGTAATTATTTCATCGTCACAGTAATCGATGATTGATTTTGGTAAAATGTGTTAAATTGTGCAAACGTTGGAAACACTTCAAAATGTTTGAGAGAGAGAAAAAGAAAGGAATGTGTTTACAAGTTATGTATTTAAAAAATTTCGGGATTAAATAAGATGTGGGGTAGCATAGCAAATTTTGGATTCCTTTACTCACAGATTGAAAATTTTGCATGTGGTTCTTGTTTAATTAAAGCTCTGAAACAAAATTCTTACTATTTGCATGCCAGTGGTTTTAAGCTTATGAATAGGAATCTTGCATGCCTACTTTTCATAATTTGTGGATAATTAATTTTTTTTTCAATTTCACTAGAATAGGAATGTGAACATAAAGAATTCAATTAATTTAAGGCATATTCCAACGGAATCTAGTTCTTGATTACTATAATGCCAAAACCTAACAATCTTTTACGGTTACATTGGTTATTTAGAATGCAACATATAAAATATTTGTTAAAATTTAAATTAAAGAATTGAATATGCAGTCGATTTTTTCGCTATAGTAAAATGGTAAATTTGTATCATACTGCTGCTTATATACTATTTATAATACTTAGTTGCGTATAAATGTACGGGATTCTAAACATATGCATAGTTGGAAATAAATTGTTCTATAAGATTTGTATGTAAATAAAATCCGTTAATATTCAATTTAAATAATAAAATGAGAAATGTTTGAAATTAATTAAATATAATTCATTACGTTAAATAAAATCGTAGAAATAAAAGATAATTGAACAAATAAAATATTGGGCTGTTTCTAGACTGAATTTGGTTTGGAAATAGGTATATCTTCCTTTCCGTTCTTCTTTGAGCCAATATTTATCATGTTATCAGTAGGTTTTAATTTTTGCCAATTAGCAATATCCGTCTGACATATTCTTATATCTAATTAAAATATCTGTCATGTCAGATAGCTTACGTATCGAATTAAAAATTCCCGAAAAAAGTAAAATAATTAGCAGAAGTCACCAGTCATAAATGAACTAGAAATTTAAAAATTATTAGATATATAAAAAATTTCAAAAATAATTTTTAATATACAAAAAAGAAAAATGAATTTTTTGCAATTTGATAATAAATCCTACAGTTATCGAAAACTAAATTCTTGTATAGAAACTATAAATGTGAACAAAACTTTAATGTAAACACTTAAAAAGTTTAACAAATTTTTACTTTTTTTATTAATTTGAAATAAAACAAAATTTACTAAAGCTTGTCATTAAAAAGAAAAATCAATACCTTGAGAGTTATTAACGAAATGGCCGTCTTTAAAAGCAGTTTACTTAATTTATGATTTTTAAACTTTTCAACAAAATAATTTTTTATCATTTTTTATGTGATTTTCAGAGATTTACAACTGCGAAAATAGTGGTAAAATCACTTGTTTCTAAAACTTTGACTTTGTAGCCCCATTGCTTATCTTTCTTCATTTTGTGTGCAGTAAACAGTTTAGCAATTAAAAGCCAATATACTTTAAAGTTGCTGGAGAATATGTAAGGGAAATCTCGTTTTAATATTACCGGCCCTATTTTCGTTATAGAAGTTACAGGAAAAATATATATACTATTATCTACCCAGTAATAATTAATGGTCACACATACCTTGTCCCTGGTATACATTACGGACAAGTCTCTGAAGTCGAGTGAAGCTACTTGTTCATTATTTTTAATGTGGGTGTTTAAGGTTAAGTATTTAATTTTATTAAATTCTTTATTAATTCTTCACTTTATGTATACTTGTAGAAATTTACAGCAAATTTTTTATCAAGAAAGAAGTTAAAGTTTAACAAGCAAGGCTTGTTAATGCTAAAATATAATAAAGTGGAGAACTGAGTTTCTTACAAAACTAAAAAGAAACACAAAAGCAAATAACAAGTCGACTAACGATCGGCAAAAAGTAATTATAAAAACCGTTTAGTAGCAATATACATGTAGAAATATATGTACCTTCATATTTGTAATAATTTTAAATTAGTGTTACAATGTTTTGTGTAAACAAATTTAATATGTATGAATGTCGGGTTTTATAGCAAAGTTATCGAAATAAATTAAATAAAGAGTAATTAAACAAGGTGTAAAAATTACTGAGTATGCATAAAAAAGTTGCAATTTAAATGGTTGTTCACCAACAGTGGGACTTATTTATATCTAAAACAGTGGATACTTCTTAAAATGAATAATTGGCGTGAAGGTAGTTGATGCGTTGATCGCAACTAAAATACATATATAACAATTTGTAAACAAGTGCATTATTGTGATTGTTAAGGCTAGATAATTTCGTATCTTACCCATTGTTTGTAAAGCAAAGTAAAGTATAAGTAAAGAGTATTTACTGTGTACATATAAAACTTAAGCTCCCGATGATATTCAATAAGCTACCTAACTTTTATACTCTTAAATACCATGTGTAAATATAATAGAGTCTGTAAAGAGGTAGAAGTGTGCACAACAATTCCTTTTTTAATCTGCGATAAGTTACCAGTATTGAAAAATGGTTTTAATAATCTGTGCTAAAAAAATTATAATTATGTTCTGTTGATAAAATTGCATCACTTTATATACGATTATCACAACATAAATACACTGCCTTTACATGTGACAATATACTCAAAATCATAAAAGTATCATGATTACCTTTATAAGGAAAACTAGAACGGAAGCAATGTAAGAAAAAGTGACGGCATCGTTTGTTCTCTTTCATTATGCTTTTACATCCTGTGCATCAGCAACAAATTAAATTCATTTTATTAACTAACCAGTTTATAATAAAAATATATTCATTGTATTCAAAAGTAAATCAGTGATTATCAACACAAGGATTTCACTTTAAATATTTTGAGCAAAATGTTGACGATACTTAGTTAAGCAATTTTATTTATTTGTATTATTTTAGAGCGATAAAATATTTGTAGATTTTTGGAACGAATTTACATTGTCCCTTGTCAAGTTTAGATTGGGGAAGAAACCCGTTTTGGCTAAGTGCCATCTTCAGTTCCATTTAATATTTCCTATTGGCATGATGAGCTACTTCCGAAAATAACTCAAGTTCTACCCAAAAAGTCCCGCTTCGGCAGAGCTATTAAACAAATAGAACGTTTAAAGTAATGCCAAAAATAATTTTTCTAACAAATGAACTACACTGGCCAGTAAGTTCTAACCCAAACTTGAGTTTAGATTACAAAGTCATTTTATAGAAATGCGTTATAAAGCCAATTTTGTCATATGGCATTTAACGGTGTGGTACTACTTGCGTATCAAATATTCAGAAGATATAAAGAAAACTGTCTAAGATTTTACGACTTTAAGTATGCGGAGCCAGATGTATAAGAAATGACAATAGCCACAGAGATCTAAAACTACCCACTATTCAGCAAGAATCGAAAACATACTCGTCCAATTACACAAAAAAATAGTAGTCCATTCCAACACCTTAGCTTGCGATATACTGCAATTTCATGGGCACATGTAACATGGCGAGACCCTACCCAACAGCAGACAGAATTTTATAACTAAGATTTAAATACAATAAATTAGTTATTGGTATTAATTAATATTTGTGTTTTAGTGATAAGATTTGAATATCTATTATAAATTTCTTTAAATAGAAAGATTTAATAAAAAAATTTTATGTAAAAAAAGTAGACGCCGCATGCGTTATAAGTTTTTCAGTTGTGCCTGCCGCTATCAATATAGCATACTCGTATATTTTCACCAGGGCACGGTGCAGTAGACGGGTATCCTTAGTCAGGATTAATATCTGAGGTCCATTCGATGACTCGTTCAAGCATTTCGACTGGAAACTGGCGAATGACACGCGTGATGATTTCCTCCAAGGCCTGTATCGAAGTGGGTTTGTCCGCATAAACTTTAGACTTTACATATCGCCACAGAAAAAAGTCTAACGGTGTGATATCACACGATCTTTGTGGCCAATCGACCGGCCCAAACGTGAAATTATGGGCTCACCGAATTGTTCTCTCAATAAATCCATTGATTGATACGATTTGTGGGTCTTGCTAAAACCAAATGCCGCCTAGATCACGAGCTTTAATTTCAGGCATCAAATAGTCGGTTATCATGGCACGACTACGGTCGCCCTTGATGGTTACGTTCGCACCGCCATAATTTTTAAAGAAATATGGACTGATGATTCCACCGGCCCACAAACCACACCAAACCGTTGTTTTTTCTGGATGAAGTGGCTGCCCTTGAATCTCTTCAGGTTGCTCTTCGGCCCAAATGCGGCAATTTTGTTTGTTTACATACCCATTAAGCCAGAAATGGGCCTCGTCGCTTTAAAAAAAATTTGCCTCGAAAACGTCGAATCTTCTTGGAACTATTCAAGAGCACAATAGAGCGAAGCGATGTCGCTTGGGAAGGACGAGCGGCTTCAGTTGTTGCACAAGCTGTATATTGTATGCTTTTAATTTAAGATCTCGACGTAAAATGCTCCAAGTCGGTCCATACTTCAGTCTGAGTTGCTGCGAACGGCGCCGAATTGAATCGACTCTCCACGGTCTTCGTGTAGACTCTCAATTACGGCCGCTATATTTTCTTCACTGCGTACTGGACATGGTATATTCGGCCGAATATTATCCAACAATGAATGCCGGGTCTCAAAATGGGTAATGGTGTTGCAAATAGTACGCTCAGTATACGGATTATGTTGACCATAAGTTGAGCGAAGTGCACAAAACACATTCCTCACAAAACGTGAATTTTCGTAATAAAGTTGAACGATTTGTAAACGTTGTTCAGGCGTAAGTCTTTCCATTATGAAATGCCAAGCAATACTAAACATAAGCAACATGACAGCATGACAGCATGACAGCATGACACGACTCACACGTGTTTTGTCAGAAAATTTTTATTGAAAAAAGTATCTCATCTTGAATCACCTATTATAAATTAACTGTTGAGAAATTGTTGATCTTTGAATTTAATTACAGTTGAAAGAAAGATTCAATTTGGACAATTATTTAAAAAACGTTTTATTAAAATGAAAAATAAATGCAAATTTTTTGTTAGTCTAAACTGAATAAAACTTTAAATCATCAACGGAATTTATAGTCATTTAATTCGGTATACAGATATCTAATATATTAATGAACATAAAATATAGCTTCCTTTAATGGAAAAATAAAACAACCATAAAAAATCAGAAAGCAAAAAAGTATTTCCAGTTTTAATTGTTTATATAAGTTTGCCAAATTTAATATCCAATTAAAATGTTGGACTGCAGTTTTTGATTTATTCAAAGTATTTGGAAACTTTTGCGCTTTATTTGGTGATAAAAATGATTTTAAATAAAAATAAAAAAAAAAAAAAAAAAAATAAAGAAAAACGTATAAGTAATATTAATTAAATTTTCATTTTATTACTCATACGTTACGTAACGTCAGTTCTCGTAAAAGATAAGAAAAAAATATCTTTTGAATTGTATTTATTATGGCGAAAGCAATATGATCGCTATAAAAATTATACATAAATCTATTAATATATCCGGGCCGGTGCATGGTAATACTTTCTGCCCTCTGCGCTTCACCGTTGTCATCAATAATAATTTCTCAAATATTTTAATATATTCGGATGATGTAAAACTGTTTTTAAGTTTAATCAATATATAAATCAGAGTTTACTGCAAGAAGATCTTGATATAGTCCTTTCATGGTATAAATTAAACTTGATGGTCCTTAACTTAAATTGGTTAAACATAATTGTTTTTATATTGGAAGAGAAGAAGAGGAGTAAGAAGAGTGGATACGGTTATAGACCTTGGTATTTTATTTAATGCGAAACTGAACTTTATCGAATATACTAAAACAATACTGAACAAAACAAAAGGACTTCTGGGTTTTATCAAAGGGTGCGCTAAGTAAGTTAAAGATCAGTACGCTAATGTTATTTTTCTTTCGATGTTTGCGTTGGAAATCACGGGGCCTACTTTAACTAAAGCACTTATTAAGCCGCATATCTTCATTTAAATTTGATTAATAGCGATATATTATCAGTGTTTCTGCTTAGTATAAATTTTTACCCATCTTAACACTTTGAACTTTTGCCAATCAAATAATTCATTATGTAAATAGTGCGCATGTAAAGATATGTATTCAGTTTAATAAAATTATGGATAAATAAAAATATTATTAATGGAAAATTATTATCTCCTTAAGTGAGTTAATAATTTTGTATTATATTTGTAATTACATAAATATTTATATATCTGCATTTTCATTAAGTCTGTGATTTTTGTGAACACATATATGTGAATTAAATACATAAACAATCAAATTATTTAAATCTAAGATATTTTTTTTCGTATAACATTTTGAATTTAATATCAAAGCTGTTGGTTCTTTATCTTTCATTTGGTGCCACATGAAAATTCTACTAAATACTTACTCTTTAAAGATGTTTTTTTTAATATCGCTCCCATTTCGAGATTAATTTGGTTTTTTAGGCAATGTCATACGGAAATTAACGTCAAATTACTCTTTTCTTAAATGCTTATGTAGATCTGTCTAAAATCGAAATGATATTTACTGCAGGCGTACTGCTTGGCAATGCTAGAAATATAAAGCAGCCAATTTTAAGTAAGCGATCTAAAATTATAATGGTTACCATATCAATATTTATTTTTTTGCTCAAAGACTGGATATTGATTTATTGAGCCGCTTACTAATGCAGTAACTGAAAATAATAAATTATACAGTTGCGACAAATTTAGCTTAAAATACTCACGTACGATTCCCTTAAAACCGCATTCGTTGTAAGAAACAATTTTTTTCGAAACATGTCGGTGTGGTGTGCGTAGTTTAAACGAGAGAATCTTACAAAAGTGGTCATTGAAGGGAAGTCCGAGTCGACTGGCGTACTCGCCTTGTCCCAGTGAACCGTTAAAATTGGCAGCAACTTCGATGAGTATTTCCGATTAGGTTTTATCAGTTGCGTAGTTCGTTGAACTGACAAAGAACGGCTACATCAACCTAGAGACCCTAAGAAAATGTTCAAAGATAGTGTTCTTAATAGTACCCAGTGGAATTGTAACTTGCACAATATTGGAGATATTTAGAGCATATCCCACTTTGGCTAGATTCTCTGCCAGTTCATTTACCAAGTAGTTCCTATGCGCAGGTACCCAAATTAAAGTAATGTCAAATAATCTTCCAAGCCTTCACAACTCATTCTTACATTGAGACGTACTAGTGAGTGAGTGACAGAAATGTCGCTAGACTGTCAATGAAAATACAATATTCCAGCGAATATTCCTGTCATATATTAGCATTCATGCCTTACGGATAGCAAAGCTTTCAGCCTGAAAGACAATTTATCCATCCAGAAGGATACCTATACCAATATCGTTCGAGTAGACCTCGCATCCCACGTCACAATTCATCTTAGAACTATCCATGTTTATTCTGACGTTATACTGCTCCACGAGATTACCTTCACACCACTGCATTCTGGACGGGATTAGTACATTGACACCATTGTTAAATATTGTATGGGGTGTAATACAGGCAGACGGTTGGTATAGCATCGAAAGCAGTATGCTAAAAATACCCGTATAGCCGTATGTTCTCAATCACCACCAGCCAAATTCCGTTAGCCTCACTACGCTACTAGCAGATATGGTCATTATATGAAGGTCAACGGGATTGAAGATAGAGTATACAGTTCCTCTGAAAGATTTGTACGCAGTGCGCCTATATTGCCAATACATGCTGAACTTTGGTTTCTGTATAATCGGTCAACTACATAGGACGTACTCTAGCCGTATTTTTCATTTAGCTATATTAGCACTTAGTTCTCGTAGAACAGCCTACGTTATGATGCCAATCAAAATGATTAGCACTGAATTAGATATGTGTAAAATTCTTAGAAGTCGGTGTTGAACATTTTAAATCCTCTAATGAGGATATAAATATCGAGAGGTTGGATTAATCATAACTTAAAAACAAACTTGTGCAAAATATTTCGTCGCTCCATTATCTGATGACGTGGTTCCTCTAACACAGCTGGAACGCAAGCAAACAAGACATAAATATTTAATTTCGTTCTATTTTAAATTCTTAAATATCAACGATATAATAGAAGTGTTCAATTTATATTAATTGCAGTGATATGAAAAACTTTGTCCTCCTTCCCTTATTCTTTGGTTACAGTTATATCGTACATTTTAATTTAAAATAATTCCCTGTTTTCTCTCTAGCTACATATACATTTTTGGAGACGAGGAAATGATTGCTACAAAGCGCCTTTTAAAAATAAGTTTTAACAAAAACACAGTGGGTTTGTTTTCATTCTAATGCATGCAGTTAAAGAAAATGTTAAATCGCTCGAGTTCTTTAATTAAATATTAGAATACCAGCTTAAAACAGATTGGTGGTTTGTTATAAGTAAAGAAAACAAAATGCATACAGACACACCCACACATACATAAAAGTATTCATGGCATTATTTTTAGTACTCTAAGACGATTAAGAAAGTAATTTTAAAAACAACATCGAAATACGTACGGGTGGAAAACAAATGGTTCAAGTGGATTAAAATAGAAGGTTAAGAATTTATAAAAAGATTACTTTTAAGAACAAACTCTTAAACTATCTGCCCAGCGGCACCAGGTAAGCATAGTCGAGGCAAATCATCTAGATCCGGCGCTTTATTTGTTTTTTTTTTTTAAATTTGTAAAATAACTTGAACTCATACCTCAAATTTTTTATAATTATTTAGTTTGTTGTTTACAGCTTAAAGCACTATTAAAATTTAATTATTCATTCTCGTATTCTATTTCTCTTTAGTGTTAGGTTAAATAGTTGATATTTGCAGTTGACACATAATTAGTAAAAGAGACACGCAGAATGTTGATAAAGTGTGTAACGGCATAACTAAATTAATACTACTGTTGGATTTTTGGTTAAGAGCATTACTTTTGGCCTGAAAATTTAACTTTCATGGAATTTTTCTCTAAATTGTGAATACCCAAAATGATCTGTTATCTGGATAAGTAAAAAAATTATTTGGAACACAAAGCACCAAAAATTTCAACAGTTATGCGTTAGTTATTTCTCTGTATTAACGACGCCAACGATGTTCTATAGTCAAATAAAATTGATTGTAATGATTCTTTTGATTCTTTAACTCGTTGAAAGTTATACAAAAACCGTTTTCTTTTTTTTCGTGGCTTTTTATTTAAAATAACTTTTAATGTGATTTAAATTTCCACAATTTAAGTTGTATTTCATAGCTCAATTAATTTAAAACCAATTTGCATTTCTTTAATTTTACCTTAGTTAAATATCGAAGAAACTGTAGACTTAATTAATGAATTAAACTTAAAAAGCAAGAAAAGCACAGAACGTTTTCACAAACACTTACGCATGGGTGAAAGTAAAGTGGTTTTTAATAGAAACAGGTCGGTCGTAATGAAATTATGCAGTTGTGAGGCAATAACGTAATGACTCGGGTGCAATGAATGGATGAATTGGAACGATCGCCTGCATTATTGCTGACCAAAGAAAAACAACATGACCTTTGTAAACTCTCGAAAGCGCCACGCCATTATTTGAAAAGAAAAATCTTAAGACTTTTTTGAATCTTAAAGCTTTCTAAACAAAGTCACTCGCAAAGGCAAGGCTCATATGCTAAAAATAACCGATATTTGCTCTCATATATACTTATATTTACAATATATTATTTTCCGCTTCATAAACTATACTACATTCATAGAGAGTGACGTAGACCGGCCACGTCGAAGTACTTCGAGCAGTGTTAGAGTCGGAATTATTCATTAGGGCGTCATATCTTGTCCTTAAATTAAATTATTAAATTGAAAATTATGTATATATGGCGCCGATTTAAAAAAAAAAGTTCTGGTCTAAAGCCTTTTAGCGTTTTGTTTTTAAATGTTGCGTAACAAAAATTCTAAATATGATCCTAAGGATGATCATTTTCATTATGAAGTTTAAAATTAGTTTGAGGAAAAACTAATCTAAAAGATGAACGGAGTACCTCTGACTTTAATTATTTATTTGTAATACTAGAGGGAACAAAACGAATGCCAAATTTTAGCAAAACGGCTTTACAAGCTATCACTATAAACAATTTTCATCTTAAAATGCTGTCTCGTCTGTTATTTGAGTATAAATTGTTGTATAACTTCCTAGACATATGATTTACAACATTTTACACACCAGCTTCTTACTACATTGAGATAAATGGTTTATGGCGAATACAATGCCAAACACACCTATTGGATCTCTAGACTTAATAACTCTAGACGGAGGTAGCTGTATAACACCAGTGAAGATAATAAGATAGACGTCGTATACGGAAATAAATCCACCTATTGGCCATCCCACTTAAACAAGCGGCCAGACCTTATCGATTTTGCCAATGAAAAAAAAAACAAGACATGAACAATTATTAGTCAGTTTAGCGTACGACTCATCTTCTGACTATTCATCTATGATTGTTATTTTACACGAAAGTTTCTCCACTGCACCTGAAACTCTTATTTCTTACTCAAATAAGAACAGGATTTGGTTAAAATATAAAATTTAATGTGAGCTCTTTATTTATCTCAGAACATTGCTTCAATAAATCCCGCTGATATTCAAGAAGCAGTCGACTATTTTACAGACATCCTGATTAAAGCAGCCAGCGTTAAACGCCAATAAAACCAACAGTTAAAGAAAATTCGTACAAATAATTGGCTCATATACAGATTTTTGTCGGTTAAGAAGAGAAGACTAAATTGTAAAGATCAATATAGAATTGTGCCTGATAACGTTACGTAATAAACTGATGCAGAAACATAAACCCGTTTTCGAAAGTAGACTAAAAAATTTAAGTCGCACGTACTTGAAAGTCTTTTCAGAAGAGATAATAAATTTTAGAAAAATAGATCATGGGAATTAATTTGTATGCTCGGAGGGGACGGACAATTACTGGTCCTCCTAACTGACGAATAGTAAAGTATTAGCTATTATTTGGCTTTATATTAAGTTTTATATTTGAAATGAAGCAGATGTGAACAGTTTGCTTTAATTCTCAAGAATCTTTGCGAAAAAATAGATCGACCATTGTTTGCCTTAGGCACATATATGTAGGGCTTCAAATAGTCTAAAAAAAGATAGAAAGAACTATCGGCCTTGAACATTTCAACCACTTTAATGGAACTTAAATTTACTAATGTCAAATACATCAAACGCTTATAAATGGGAATTACGCCGCACTATCACATATTCTTCTCTATGGAAGAATAAACTAAAACTGCAGTGCAGTGATTCGTGTATATTTTGTCTTTTCCGAAAGCCTTTCAGCCAAAAACTTAATTCATACTAAATTCACTTAAGACGAACCTATAGATTTAGGTTGCCTGTGGGTAAGCCGAAAAAATCTTAAGTAAAATTATACGTAAACATCGTTTTTTTATATTTCTATTGGTGCTTTTCTCAATAGTGAATAAATAAAAATATTACCAGGTACATGCGCTTTAACTTCGCCAAATCATAAAAATAATTAAAATACACATTCCATTGAAAAATTCTTTACCTACTTTATGAATGCCGCTTTGAATGCCGTAAACATGTCAGTTGTACGCTGTATATAACTTTTTTTAAAATTGCTATAACAACAACTGAACATCAAGATACATTTTACCAAAGAATGTAAAATGATTAATATTTTTTGTGGAATTTATCTCGCTTTTTTTGCATTTACATACTGCCGCAAAAGGCAGGTCTGAATTCGCTTAACCAGAATACCAGAAAAAAATTTGCAAAAAGTTTGGGTTTGTTATTTGGGCTGCTTTGTAGTGGAAGGCAAAAAAACAGTGCCAGAAGATTTATGTGCAAATGGCCGTAGTTTACATGTCGTGGCATTGCGCAGAAAAAAGTTTTATATTTTTTATTTTGCTCAGAGACCAAAGGTGTAATAGGCTTAATGTTAAAGGCTTGATATGCTTTCGGAAGGCTCATGTCTTTTTCATTACTAAATTTACGGTGCACAATTTTGAATAGTGTGCCGCCTATAGTCCATGGTTTTTATATTTCTTATATAATGCAATTAAAAATTATACTTTTAAATTTGCAAACTGTTTTCCACTGATTTATACATTTTCCTGCCTTACTGTTTTTCTTAAATATATTCTTACGAAGGTAAGTGTAAACGAGTATTTCTTTTTGTAAGAGTTTAATGTTTCAAATACTTTTGGCAACTATATAGAAAGTTCCAGAATGGTAATGTACGAATACTTATGGCATCCACTGTACGAAAAATTTCAGTTCTGTCACAATAGCAAACAAACACTCAGAAGCAGTAAACAAATTTGAATAATTTACAGCCAATGAAGCATCTACTAAACTTTTGAAGATTTATGTGTTAAATAAAAGAATTTATTTAAACCAAGATAGATTTATTTTATTTTAAATAGCTATTGAATTTAAAGTGCTATATAAAAAGTTTCACATATACTAGTGCTACACATGCATATTATGAAGGTAATCAGACGACTACCAGCAAAGCCGCGCAAGTCCATAGTTTCATATTTTATTATACACAGAGAACTATTTAACATACTTTATATTTCACGAGAAAATAATCTTAGAAAATATTCAGTTTATTTAAGATCTACCCTTGTTGTCCAAGTTCATTTATAAGAAAAAAAATGTTAATTCTTTTAAACTTAAAGTAATACGAAGCGTTTAATTATTTATAAAAAATTTTACATATTGCTTATCTATAAAATTGTTCCTAGAAAGCTCTACGTAGCTACATATCCAGCAAAGTTCTGCATATTTTACTAACAAGGTTTTTCAGAATTAACATTAACTTTAAGCGATGTATAATGCAAATAGTATGAATATTTAAACAAAAACGAAGTTATTTTTCCTCAGCTAGCATTGAAATGAATACAAATATACTTCAGAATTAAGACAAAGTAATTAAATGTGAAAATATAACAATGAAATCATACGGCAAATATTTTCATGAAAATGTGAAAAGGAAGACTATTGTAAAAGAACAAAAGATATTTTATTATAAAAGAAGTACGTATGTACTTATTTCTATCATGTAAATTTTTATATCGCGTACAAATGACTTGAAGTACACGAAGAGAAAAATATTGCTACGACATGATTGTATATAACGGCAATGTATTTTTTCATTTCTCCAATACATTATATCAATTTAATTATATGAGAAGGTAACAATTATTTTTTTTAAATGGAATTTAATACTAAAATAAGGAAATAATTCTTTAAAATCTGTTATGTTCAAAGCATCAAGATTTTTCAAACAAAAATATCTTAAGTGTTTGCCACACTTCGATCACCAAAGTAAAATATTTGTTTCTTGCTTGAGAATATTTTTTTAAATATTATTATTATTTTTATTAATTTTATTATTATTGTTATTATTAATAGTCAACCTTTTGCAAAGAAAATGAAAATAGGTTTTCAAATCATATTCCTTGTTTTTACTATATATATTAATAACTACCAATATATTAACTAAATTATTGTGTTTAAACCTTAAACTTGTTTGTATTGGGTTAGGAGATTCACTTGCTAGGCACATGGTATAGGCTTTTCTTAGTCTCCGTTGTCCATCAAACTACAGCAAATCCTTCGCAATATAGTTAGAACGGACTAATAATTTGCTTACATATTTGCATAAAATTTTAATTTCTTCTCGGACTGTGGGAATATTTAAATCCCGTGTATATTACTCCCAACTTTTAAGTTATATTCAAAATAGACAACCAAATCTTGCAAGTAAGATATTTTAATTGCTGATAAATAATGCTCTTTCAAGAGGAAAGGAAAATCCGCCACATGTATAATATATTGATGTATATATCCTAACTTTTAAACTACCTCAATATTTTTTATATATGAATTTATTTTATTTACAATACATTATCGTAGATTAATTCAAAAATCACCTTAGGCTCCCATATCTTATCTGCTTATACCGGAGAGCAATGTAAAGCATGAGGAGAGGCATGAAAGTAATTTTGGCAAGTGCGTTCCAAATGTTAGGAAAAAAAATGTATTTTGAAACGAAATATTACGAAATCGAATAGCAGTATAAAGCTTGCATTTTTTTCATGGGCAGAGGGAGTAACAGCAGGTTAGTGAAGAGGTATAGTTACGAAGTAATAGTGACAGGTGCCCTACCATACTTATTGAAGTAAATAGTATGTCTCACATTTTCCTTGCCTCGTGCAGAAATTTCAAATATAACCTAATAAAACAAATATGACATAAACTTGAATGAAACCATCGTCTCCACCAAATAATTTTAAATTCTTAATTTCAGGAATATTCGTGATTGTGTTCGGGTAAATTACGCAACTTTTTGTGCAATAAATTTGGCACTAGCACAAAGTTTTTGAAATTAACACATTAATGGAAGAAGTTCCCTGCGCACTTGCCTTTAATAATTTTCACCAGTTATTAATAAATAGGTTTTGATAAATTCGTTTTAAAAATATTTTATTAAAAAAACTTTTGGACTTACGGGACATCATATCGTGTGTCTATCGTCGCTTGTAGATAAGGTAGTCTACGTTTCAAGGAAGGATGTAGCAAGATTTCGGCATAAATTACAAGTAAGAGACGCACATGTCGGATTATCTTTTCGATGTATCTTATAAGCGCCTCCCATGCCTATATTATATCGATGAAACAATTTTGGTTGGCAATACACGATCCCATTTTATTTACATCAAAATTTTCATCGTGTGAGCAATATATTTCCATTACTTGTTATTTAAAAATTCAAATTTTTAAAAGTGCTATAGTAAAAAAATCGATCGTCCGTTATAAGGGTCTCTGTGCACAAATGGGTTAAGGTAACATATAAATTTAACATAATAATTTAGTTTGTTAATTTTAGTAATTTTTCTCACTTGCTAATAATATAATAAACTACCCCGATGTAAACTACTCTAAAGTGCTTAAAGGCCAATCTTATTGAAATCAATTATTGGTGGAGTAAAAGAACATTAGTTGAAACAATACATTAAATAATTAATAATGACAAAAAATACTGCCAACATTTTATTGATTTAAGTTAAAATGTCCTTTTACACAGCGCACATGGCCTAGTTTAATTAAAATTTAATTAAAAAAACAACTTTATTAATAAATGCAAGTCAAAAAGGATTAACAACATTAATGTTATAATTTGTTGATATGATGGACACTTTACAAATAGTTTTGTACTTAAGTCTAGTATCGGTTTTATAGAAATGTTTGATGAATAAAGTTCATATCTAATTAATAAGTAATATTTCTTGGTGTACAAAATTTCTTTAGTCGGGCGGATTCTTAAATGCCAAACCTATAACATTAGTCCAAACAGAAACTGGTGTAATTTTATTTTTGTTTATGTTTAAATTTTAATTAGAAAAAAAGCATGTAAATTTATTACTTTTTTTTATTAAAAAGTTAATTTTTTCATAGCAGTGTGCTTCGGTAGGCTATTTAGGAGTGTGCTAGTCCATCAATTAAATGCATGATTTCAACCAAGAGCTCTGGTCAGCTTAACTATAACATTATTTCTGAAACTGTTTAAAAGTAATTTTATTGTTCAGATTTGGGTTTTTTATTTAACCAAATAGAACAAACGGTTCTCCAGGTATTCTTACATATACCGTGGAGCTACACGCATTAAGCAGTACCTATATTTTGAAAAGTAAAACTGAACAGAAAGCAGATGTAAATTCGGCGCCGTAGACAATCTAATTCTAATTTTCGGTTGTAGAGCAACAAAGAAGTTGACTGGATTGTCAACAATAAAACATAAATTGCGTTGCACTTTTGTAATACAACAAAATATTTCCATATAATAAATTCTACTATTTGTTCTACGTTGTATACCTACATAGATATATGCATATATGCACTATTAAATTAGAGTATTAAGAGTTTTAAATTTAGGACGTTTGATAATTGATCCATAATTTGTTAAATTACATTTGAATTTCCATTCACTTTGTACAAATGTATCCTTATTTTATTAATTTATAATTGAACGACAAAAAAAAATCCGTTTCATATTTTTGGCAGGACATTTAAATGAAATGTTTAGCCTGCAGACATACAAAATAACTTATATTAATATATCTTTTATTCATACTATTCAATCTTTTTCATCACATGCTACAATTTAATTCCAATTCCAAGTAATGAGTTTTATCTAGTATTTTAAAATTAATTTATAAAATTGTTAAGCATACGAAAGATATACGTAATTATAATCGTGTACATAGTACACGAGGTTGGTGCGAACACTTAACTATTTTTTGGCATATGATGGTGAAAGTGCACACATCTGACGAGAATCGTTATTATTCGTCATATGATACACTTCTATGGTAAGTTTACCAGTTAAAACCTACCTTATTTCTTTCACAATATGTAAGTCTCCTCGACACCGCTGTTGCATTACTAAACTATAGAATGTATAAAGGTCAAAGTAATAAAAACCATAACAATAAATAACAATCTTATAGAATAGGTTTTGGCAATTTGTAGTAAATAATCTGTTATTTAAAATTCGAGCAATAATCTTGCCTAAAATATATTAAAAGAAATCACATTGCGCTGACTACTGACCTAATTGTCTTAACAGCCTTACCAAAGGCCAGGAAAAACATATATTTCGCAGTTCATTTCAGCATCTAAACCGAAGGCAGAGCATAGAAAATAGAGAGAATTGTACTCATATTAAACCAATTTATTCCATCACAAAATATCCTATCGATCAAAAAAAAAAAAGTTGGAAAAAAGGTATATTTTATATGAGAATAATATATCAGTAGCCAATTTTGTAATTGCTCAATGATTAAAATATTTTCCACACTTGAATGCTCTTCTGATTCTGCTTGCCCCGAATAAAAATTAATAAGTGTGATTTTCTATCCGCATGAAAATGAAAGCTATAGAAGAGATGTTAAAAAAATACAAAGATTTTTTGTCTGCCACCCTCGTATATCTAATTACATATATACTTATTATATAAAATTAATTTGTCATGCTTCGTAAAGCTAAATGAATTAATTCTTGATTTAATATTCCGATAGGGTGTTTTGATGTAGATTTTTGGAACGAAAGGATGACGGGCATCACTTGTCAATTTTGGTTAGAAGACTAACCGGTTTCGGCTTCGAAAATGGGATGAAGGAAAATCGTTCCAAAAATCTTCATAAAAATTAAATACCTTCTCTTTGAAGAAGAGAAAGGATTTGTTCATTGAAATACATTATCCTTCACGTATTAAATATTTTCATAAGTCTAACTTTATCAAAACAAAGACATATACTACTGTTAGCATTTTTGCTAATTTAAATACATTTTTTATGCTTTTTATGCGAATAAGTAGGTAGATTTATAAATGAAAAGTGTGCGTTAATCCCGAAATATTTATCGAGCTAACGAAATAGATTTTTAAACAAAATTTGTTATCATTTAAAGTCTGGGTTTCTTTAATAAACCAACAACAAACGTAAAGCTTTATATATTTTTTAATGCATATGGAACAAAAAGGACTAATATTTTAGACAAAATCTAACATTACAGCAGTTACGCCGGAAAGAACAAAAACAAGTTTATTATATGGAAATTGTTTATTTAGCATTATTCACAGGCAGTACAAAAAATAAAACATAAGAAAAACGAAAAAGTAAAACTAAGCCCGGTGGATTTTTAACCGACCGTAAGTTAGCAGTGAAAGCAATTTATTTATATTCCTTTCTCCTCGGTTGGTTCTATATATAAAGTTGTCAAACCGATTGTAATGAAGTTAACTTGTTATGCTACGCCTTGCGATTTCTCATTATTATTTGACATCCGTTTCCTTTTTTGTTGTTCTGTTTTAAATAACTTAAATATTTCCTGTTAGGCTTAAAACCAAATTAATTTAAAATAATTAAAGTAAATTTATTAAATTATCGAAGGTCTATGCTATATAAAGACTCTTAATATTTCGCAACTCCATTGTGTAGCTTCATCAGAAAACAAAAATATTGTTTATAATAACAAAAGGAAGGACTTCCGGTGGGATTTCCCGCTTCTCCAATTGTACCAATTAGATTCGTTATTGGGACATTAAGTGAAAAACCTAGATTACGTCATAATATGTTGATGATTTACTTTGTATTATTTCAGAACGAGCAATGAACACTATGTTGGATGTTTTAAATTTATTTAATAATAAGATTAGGTTTACAATAGAAAATGAGCATGATTCGAAACTTTCTTATTTAAATACATTGATTATGAGGCAAGGTAATGATTGGTACTAGAAGCCAACAGCTCTAGGCAGTATTATTAATTTTTACTCAAAACACAGTAAACCGGTTATTATTAAAAAAAATAAAAATTTGATAGAAATAGTTTTCACTATAAAAAATAAGGAAATTTCACAGAAGGAATAAAAAAAATATTAGGAATATATTAGGCGAAAATAATTTTCCAAATCGGATTATTTATAAATTAATTAATCATAATGTTAGAAGGAAGGTAACGTATGTGCGAGGAGTTTTAGAACGGTTGATAGAGACTGAATGCTTTGAAAGGGAAAAATACAAAATGGATTTCTAGCTTTAAAATATTTTGAATAGATTGTTCAATAAAACTAAAGATCGAATTCATAAATTTTATAAGTCAAATGTATTTTATAAACTTCATTGTAAGGGAAATGATCAGGAAAAATGTATATAAATTGCAAACATTCCCTGAACACAGCATCACCTTCACATTGTTTTGAATTAATTCATTATCCTATCTTTTGTACACATGTTAAATGTAAAATTATTTCAGTTTTAATGTTAAATATTTTTTATTTTCTGTAACTATTGAAACATTTTTAAATTATTTTTGTGGAAATGTAAAATTATTTTTAATTTTCTGTGAAATTTTAAAACATTTTGTGTCAAATATTTTTTCATCATTTAGTTGGTTGGCTATAATAATAAAAGAGTTTTTATATAAAAATGACCTTCAAGCTTAAATAATTTAATAAATTTATTAAAAAAAATCAAAAAAAAAAAATATATAATTTGATTATTAAATTAAACATTGTAAAATTTGAAACAGAATTGTAGGCGTCTGATTAATTTAATGGCTTAAATTAAAGCTATTCCAAAATGTTATCTTGAAATCAATATTTGTGTTTACGCGTGCGATTTAAGCAGGATTTCTAGAGCTACTTCTGAACACTTTGTAAAAACTGTGTTTGTCGTTTGCTTATCAACAGCAATTCAAAGTATCTTGACATCTTTTTTCTCTACACGTAAAGCCATCACCTCAATAATTTACTTGGAATTAATCAACACTTTCAATAGGTTTAGTTTCTTAGTTATGTTATATTCATAAAAGACATTGATACAACATTCGACTTCTAAATTTTCTTTGTTTCGAAATATCAAGGTAATATCCATTTATATATATATTTCATTAATAATGAAAACAGTATTCATCACTGCGCTGCAGTACATTTATCAATACTAATATGTAAAAAGTTAATGATAGGGACGAGCATATAAGAATTCACTGACAATACATTGATTAAAATAAGTTTCATATAGGATCTCAATGAATTCTGAGTCTTATTTCAAAGCCCTACTACAAAGATTAGTGTGACCGCGAATGGTTTGCTGAATGTCAAGATCCCAGAAGGTCATTCATTTACTGATAAAGAGGAAATTGAGTGACTTGCGAGCTATGTGAACTATAAATATAACGGTCGCTTTGCATATACTTAAAAGATCCGCATATAAACGTTTTGAATTTGACAGTCACCTTACTAATGGTAATACTTTCTAATGTAGCAGATTCTATTCTTTTAGCACAGCCTTATGTGCATTATATTTTCGTATAAATTTAATAATAGCATATAGGCTGATTATAATTGGCATTGACACAAAACCATGCTTGAAACCACCTTTCAATAGCACATTATTCAATTATTGTGTCGTCACATTGAAAAGTCCTTTTGTAGAATTGAAGTATCTAATTGAGTTTTCTTATACACTCCTTTTTTTAATAAAATATTAATGAACAGACCTGGGACTTTGTGGGTAACCGCACACGCCAACCCCATCCTGAAAGCTTAGCACACGATGTACTATTTGTCGTATTATGTTTAAGGAAACAATTAAAATAAATAACATATCGTATATAACGTTTAAACTGAATAAAAGGTCGAATACGGGTAATAACTTAACTTCAGGTACGTCGCCAGTTGCCTGAAAATATATTACAAATAGGAACTGCCAACTGATATCTGCTACTTTTAGTTGAAAAATTATTTATATAATTTCTGACCTCCGAACATTTTTGGATGCCAGTAGGCAACTACAATGCTTTATATAATTGACCCATAATTTTCTTCAGTGTCAAACATTTTTATTAAGTTTCAATACTATAATATTGGGATTTGCGAAATGGATTCAAATAAATAACTTTTAAATTATAGACGAATTAATTTAACACTATGACGTGTTAAAAATCAATTTTGGCATTGTACAAATAAATTTTTTCATGTATTTTGAAATTAAATAATTAATTTTAGTTCCTTTCAAAAAAAGTAAATTGCAAAAAAAGAATAACCTAAAAAAAACGAATATATAATATTATGCACGTAATTAGCTACACATAAGAGTGATAAGAGTGTGCCAATGCTGTGTTTGAAGTATAAATATTTTCTATTTACTAGAAAGGTCCATGTATGCCATTACGCATGGAAAATTACAAAATTTGAATATTCGCTGACAGGCGTCCACTTTTCGATAATAATAATGGACCGTTCAATTGTGTCTTGTACATCTAATGCTGTGATTAAAAAGTACTCCACTACCTATCTAGTGATTTAATGGAACGATTTTGTTAACCTATTCCCTTCATTTCTGTGTAGAGTAACCACAACCTTAAAAGTGGATGCAAATAATATATTGTGGCATTCGCTGTCCGCTCGAAACTATATCCTATAATAATCCAACGATGTTAACACCGATATCGTCTTACTCATTTGTACTAAACCGCATGTCTAGAAAACAATCATTTTTATTCAAAAAAAGATTAGCAATATGGCATGCTCAATCGTGAATCTTGCGGCATTAGTACGATATTAGTGCTCTATACTACTGAAAATATAATATTAACTTACAGTCGCACACCAGTAAACTTGAATTATTGATGGTTAAAAAATATTTACAATTCTAATAAATAAACACTTTTCAGCTCTGTATGAATATAAATTTGAATAAAAAAGCATGCACAAACTTACTAGTTTGTATCTAAACGTGTTCAGTGAAGTAGATAACAAATTACTTGTGGTCTATTATTGGCAATAGAGCGGATCCTATTATATTCAATCAGCCATTTGAAAGCGGTAAACTAAGTTGTGTTTAATTGAACCTGTTTATCTTACCTTACATTTACAAACATTTATGCGGTTTATCGTACACTAAAAATTTAGATTCAAATGTACGTATTAATTATCAAAGTACACATAATCCTTTTGAAAACATTAAAACAAACAGTTTTAAACTTTAACTTTATTTTAATGAATCTTTCTAATAAAAGAAATTTGCAATCGATAATTATGTTTTAACTCTAAAATATATTTAATAACTTTTACCAATGTGATAAGTAATTAATTGTAATAAATCTTAATAAACTTTTTAATATTGGTTAGGGAAAGCAGTTTCGCCATTTTTCAATTGCTATATATCTTCTTTGTAGGTTCTGGATGTTTGATTCCAATCCCACAGCTGAATGCCATATGTGACGTTGTAATGCATCCGTATAAAAAAACTTTGTATTAAAAAGTTAGGACTTATTAAATAGTGTAGTTAAATTGCTCGTAGCTTTAATGCCAAAAAGTTAGTTGCCAATCTAGGTAGGTACCCAAATATTTCCAAATAAATAGTGTGTTTTTCCGCCGGTATTTGTTATAGTTATTGGCATACAATTTTGCCGTCTGAGTGTACACGTTACGGGAGCACATACCGATGGATTTACTTATTTTATCCAGTTCTCTAACTCACGAACTTGGGACTGAAGTTGTTCAGTTGCAACCTTCGGATCATTACAAACATATAAAATAGAGGCCCTAGTATACTATCTTGAAGGACACCTGCAGAGACTTTACTATTTTTAGAAAACTGAGTCTTTGATCTTTCTTAAAATGTTATATCAGACAAATAGCTCTTAAGAAGCTTGTGTGAGTTTTCAGGATGAATTTGGGTTATTATTGTCTTTTGCTTTTGACTTTATTGAACGCCTGGGAAATGTCTATAAATAAAGCTGAGAGCAGGCTAATGTGTCTGTATGACGTAATCTGGCCTGAGTACTTTCCTGGTTTAGGAATGATGATAATTTCAGGCATCTTCCAAAAGCATAGATACAAGGTAACTCGCAACATGGTATTAAATATGAATAGTAAAATTCCCGTTGATCCTGTAAGAAGGTCAGGTCTAAGTGATTTTTTCATATCTATATTTTTAGTTGTCGGATTAACGACAGTATCAGTGAAATTGGAAAAAGTGAAACTAATTATGTCATAGGGAGCAAAAATATTCTCTAAGTGATTCGCTAATGCATTTATCTTTTCAGTATAGTTATTGACCTAGGTTCGGTTTTCAAGTCTTAGTGGAGATTTGTAGGCTTGCCACAGGCTACGATCCGTGTATTTTGTTGGATGCAAGCTTTTTAAATAAGTCTCGACAGCGGACTCATTTTTCTGCCTCAGTTTTTCCCGTAAGGTTTTCTGGTATAAATTAATTTGCATTTTTTGTCTAAACTACAACTCTTCTGTCGTTTCCGTCTAAGTCTTCTCTTCCCCTGACATCAAACTCTGTATCAATTATTGTTTTGCATGAATGTTATTTCTAATCAGATAATAAAGGTATCAATTCGGCTTGTTTTTTTTATTGGCCTTTGTTCACTTGCTCATGCACATTAATATTATTGAAAATAA
This sequence comes from Phania funesta, assembly GCA_963932375.1. Taxonomy (NCBI): domain Eukaryota; kingdom Metazoa; phylum Arthropoda; class Insecta; order Diptera; family Tachinidae; genus Phania; species Phania funesta. The sequence goes on from OZ010652.1 coordinate 100,219,710, forward strand.
AACTTGTCAATTAAGTTTCATAACCATTTAAATGATTTAAATTCTTACTTAAATATTTTTTAATAAAAAACTTATTCTAAGTTTTTATTATTAATAAATTACAGACTTTATAGTTTGCATTGTACTATATTCATTCCCGAAATCTTTCCAATGCTTACATTTTCAATTTTCCTTAATATGCTAAATTGGTTTTGTGTTTAGCACAACTGTGTGCAACAAAATATATTCACACTGTGTCTAGGACGATATGAAATGTTAGAAATATCTAAGAAGAATTTCACATGTGGTTGCTTTCGTACCGCACAAAATTCGATTCATTCGAAGTGGGAATGCGAATTTGCATGCACAAATTGGTATTAAAACTATAAGTAATTTTTTGGCAGTCTGTTGTCGTAATGAAACAATAAACCTTGTGTATGGGTCCAAAAATAATAACAGCGTAAACGGCTACTAATAAGCAAACATTAAAGTAGGAGAAATTTATAAACAATTGATTTAATTTTTTGCTCTGTTTTCTCGAAAATGCAGTTTTGTATAAAAAGTAAGAAGCCAAGAACATGATAGCGAACCGCACAAATTATATGGCCATAATGCATCCATGTGAAAATTATGATTTTGCTTTTTCACAAATCGATGCCTACAATATGCCCCACCATTGCCATCAACAACTTCAAGTACGTGCATATACAAGAAAAATCACTTGATGAATTTATGATGGTATTTGTTTTTTAAAAGTAAGTATAGATCCATATACTTATATGCACACAAACATATACATATATATATTTGAAACTAAGGGTATTACAAAATTAATTGTTGCTAATTTTTAGGAAAAAATAATTTCTATTCCGGTTTGTAGAGTCCCTAATATTGTGGAACTATTTTACAGAATTATGGCTATATTCGGTAGTGCACCCTTTAGTCTCTCTTTATAAGCATGGGGGTATTTTTTTTGACCTTACTATTTTTTTTAAATTTTTTTATTGTTTATTTATCAAACAACTGGCTACTTTACGACTTGCCGAAACTTGCAAGAAGAAAAAGTCTAGGCTAATTCGTGTAAGAGAAATAAGAAAATTTAAATCTCAAATGTTCCCCTATTTATCCAAACTTGAAGTACGCGAAATATTTCTTTTAAAGTTGGATCCTCTTGATGTTATCGCACCTGATATTTTAAGTTTATATAAGCTTGTTATTCAAATGTAAAGATAAAAGACTTAATAATTGACTCAAAGTTTTATTAAGAGCATTGAACGGTAGAATGAAAATGCGGATTTTATTTTTTAAAGGGTATGTCATCCAGATGACTTCCGTCGAGTTGAACACACTGTTCAAAACGGAGCCTTGTGTTTTGCGCCACACGCTGCAGTAATTTTTGTTCAATTAAGCTGATTTCTCGACGAATGTTTTCCTTTAAAGCCACAAGCTATTGTGGATTGTCACTACAAGCCCTCTCTTTGAGGTAGCCCCATGAAAAAATCAAAGGGATTTAGATCGGGCAACTTCGGTGGCCATGGGAGGTCCCCAAAGCGACTGATAAGTTCATGGGCGGAATTTTTTTGAAACAAATTCATCGAAGCTCTGGCTGCGTGTGCTGTCGCCCCATCCTGTTTAAGCCACGTTTGTGAATACTACGATGGATGAGCGTAATCATGCGTCGATAATTTTTACCTTTGACATTCGTCACCTGGCTTCAAGAAAAAATTTAGTTCATGCGTGGATAAGGCTCACCAAATATATACTTTATATTTAACCAAACATGTAACAAAACAATGTACTTCGCAAGAAATTATTACCTGTATTACATATATATGATTTATTTTTCAGTGTCTCTTAATCGTATAATTTCAAGTTTCTTTGCTCATAAATTTTAACGCCAATTTTGATAAAAGTAATTACGTATTGTTTAAGGACATCATGAAAGAAAATAACTCTCAAGTTAGGAAAATGTTTTTATAAATAAATACAAATTCCTCTGATTTAAACAAAAACAAGCTAAATATTTAGTAAGTATTTTCGTAATATACAGGCCTCATATTTACTGATTTTTTTCTGTAACTCTTTGCGCTAAATTTTGATTTCCTTAAATAATTTTTTTCCATGATTTTCGCAGAAGATACAAGTAAGAAAAAAATAACTCAATTTATTTAAATCATATCTTTAGTGTTTTTTCTTCGCGCTTTTAACCATGAAGTATATTAAATGCAGTTAGTAATCATCTTGCCAAGCAAAGTTAACTTTTTAATTAAAACATCCCAAAAATATTTCTCCTTAACGAATTACGTAGAAAAATTTTAACATCTCAAATTATTAAATAAATTTTTTTTTTGCTGTTCGAAGTAGACGTTTTAGTCAGTGCAACAAATGTTGTCGTTGGCAATTTCAACCATAGCTTTACTAATGCTATTATGCAAAAAATATCGCAATTGAGGGCCATCTTATCTTAAAAAAAATTATTTGCAATTTACATGTTTTCATAAAACGTACTCAAAAACAGAGTCTGCCAAAAGAGCACAGTGTCGGTTAATATTTTTTCTTATAAGTTTGTGTAAATTATTGTTACTTATGTAGTTATTTAGCAGAAAATTTATAATATTTATAACTAATTTAAAAGCAAAATGGGGCTAGTGACGGGAGTCGTGATCGAATTAGTGTCGTATCATAAATAATTTTGACAGTGCGAGTTCTTAGGATGATATTACTCGATAACATAACAAGTGTTGTGAATAAAAATGTGCGAGAAAATTTGGCACCATTGCGAATAAAATAATATAATAATAAAAACTAAATAACACTCATATAAACAGTAAAATAAAAACCGAAAAATTGTTAATTATGAAAAAGCATAATCGAAAGGATAGTGTAAATGCAAAATAATACGACTACAACTGTAGGCCAAAATAATATATCTCAAATAATGCTTTTCACCCGGAAATGTCTGTAGTACATTTTTAGTAGTTCGTATTTTGTGAAGGGAGTATAAGATTTGCCACTGCCGAATATTACTATCATAGTTGTTATTATTAATTTTACTGCCCTTGATTCCTCAATGCAAGCAACCTCATATTATAAAGTAATCACGCTTATGCCACATTGCATTTTTACCTGTTTGATTTTGTTCTACACTGCTTTTCTTTTAACCGTTATTTATGGTATATATCGTATTCAGTTGTTTGATGTAGGCTTCTATAGTTAGTGGTGTTCGTTCTCGTGTAGCTATTAGTTGTCTGATCGCAGCGTGCTTGTGTTGCTGAGAGTGGTTGGAGGTATTGTGTATTTTTGGGTCTGTGTTCGTTGGTATTCTGTATATTTCGTATTCGAGCTTGTTGGTGTATTTGTTTGTCTTTATTGTCAAGTCTATATAAATTTAACAAAACCAGTTAACAAAAATGTGATCACAACGAAATCTGACAAGTATTGATCAACAAGAAGGAATGTAAAAGAAATACTAAACCACTATTGAGGAGACAAACTTTGGGAAAGTTAGAAAAGGCCTTACTAAGCTAGCATTAAATTATTTATTACGATCGCATTATTAAAAACACATAAATCAGATACCCCAACAAGAGCAATAGAAATAGCTAAAATTGCGCTAAACCTCTCAAAACATTTGGTAGAAGATTTGAAAAGTACTTTATAGCTGCCAAAGACGTACATAAAACACCACGCAATTAATTGAACAATTAAACGTCGTAGAGAAAATACAAGGCAAATATCATTCTATATTACATCTCTGTATCAATCGATATCCATAGTGGAAAATTGGAATTAACAATCAAATTTAAAAAAAAACTTATTACGCAAGTATTTTATTGGTCTTTGATATTGGCAACCATTCTTACCGAAAATAATCGGCACGAAAGAACTGGAGTTAGGCTAGAAATGGAAAAACGTTGTATCATTAATAAAACTTTACTCAATGAAAATATTTTTCGTGAATAAATATGATTGAAAAATATTGAGAAAAGTATGTTCAAAAGAGGTTTCAGACAAAACACAATTTAGATGTTGTTTTTCCTTAATATTTTTTAAGGAATTAGAGTATAAAAAATTGAAAAGTTTATGTTAATTAAGAAACTGTACTCTAAATGGCTACTATAATTTTCGCTTTAATAATTTGTGTACGACCGGTTGGTAATATTGGTAGTGCCACAACGATTATTTATTTAAAAAAATGGTTTCTTAGACTGACTTAAATATAACAGATTTAAAGTAAATTTCCCCAGCAAAATGACATTATCATTTTCCAGAGAAGGAAATGCACTTCTTATCATATGACTAAACAGATGTTTTTCCTGAATCACGATATTGGTCTTACCACCGGATAAATACAATATGTTTACCATCGACTTAATGTGCTTCCCATCACATAAGGGTCGATTTAAGCATCATTACTGCCTGGATTATAAACTTAACACTTTGCTTTTAACGGCATGCGTTGTCATATAACACCACAGCGATCATATACCAAAGTCTACCCGCATAAACCACAGAACCACAGCCACCACGTTTCTTCCACGAACAGGCATCACTATAATTCAGTCCGGCACCGGGCGCTACTTGCTCCCGTAGTACTGTAGTTAAGTAGAGAACCTTTTTTGTTACCGACATATTAATACTTTAAATCCTAACTGTAACCTGTTTATTTTAAGCGCACTGTACCTTAACAGCTTCAGTAAGCGGCTTTACTAACAGTCATTTTTTAGAACTTTAATATTAGGTTGTTACGATGTTCTGCAGTTGCCTTAACAGCAAATTGTTTACACACACCCACAAGAAGACCCTTAAAGGAAAATAAAAAGAATAAAATTATTTGTATAAATAATCCTGTCACTTCTCTTACAGTGAAGAAGAAAAAAGCCTTCTCAACTTACATCAAAAATCTATTAAAACTTGCGCTTGCTTCTTAGTATTATAAAAGGAACAATTTTTATTTTCGATTTCTCTATATTTCACAGCCAATAAGGATAAGCATAAAACACCGGTAGTTTAAATAAAAGTTAAAAACTTTAGTTTTCAATAAATAGTTTTGCTGAACGAGTTTCTCTAGCAACTCCATATGTGGAATAGAGAAAATGCATAATATAATGATGGCAAAAAAATATACTTTTAAAACTGTTTTCTTGGTTTCAGGTGTCGAAGTTGTTTCTAGCTTGTAACAAAAACTATTACAGTTTTGTAATTCAATAAAAATTTACAGTGGAGTAGAAGTATAAAATTAATCATGGAAAAGTTTTTATAATTGGCCTTCGTGAAAATAATGTGAATCAAGGGTATTTTTCATTTAGTTCCAAGGCGGTAGAATAAATAAAGCGCATTAATTCCAGATCAGCATTGACTAAAGATTGCTCCTGTTGTATAGCATAACTGATTTTTGTTTAAAAATTTGTTGAGCTCTTCTAAAGATTATTGATATTTTTCTACAAAGCATTAAGTTGAACCATAATGAATCCAACGTTATGCTGGTATTATGAATTTGAAATATATGATTTATCTCATGATTATCATAATTCTATCTATAATCATAATTCTTCTTTAATCAAAAATGTTATCTAAATAGAAATCTGATATTATTGTAATTAATTGAAAAGATATAGTAGCTGAAAATTATTATTTGCCCGCTGTATAAAACCAAATTTTGTTGGAAAGAATATGTTCAAATGGAAGAAAGATTAAAGCAATCAACACAAATTTTTTCATAAAATTGTTAGCCTATAAGTCATATATGGAATAAAACTATTTGTATCACAATTACGTCAAATTACATAGTGTGTTGATTACTACCGCCTAGTGGAGCTCTTCTCGGCCAGCGAACAATTGACCTTTAAATTGATTTGCACAAACAAAAACCATTTAAGAAAATATTGATTTTTTTAAAGTTTTTCGATTTCCGGATTTGCGAAGAATAATTAAAAAAGTTAGCTAAATTGGTCCCGCCTTTCTCGAATTTTGCAAATAGCAAAACTTTTAGCAATTTGTTTGTATAGAACTTACTAATATATGGACAAAATGAAATGTCTAAATAATGCCCGCTTTTACCACAAAACTTTTAAGTTGTTGACAACTGAATTACTTCTACAATAAATTTATACCAAATGATGTGTAAAGCTGATGATATCTTCAAGTTATTAAACTTGTTCAAAATGGTCAATTACTTCAGGTTAAATTATCACGACTTCATATATTATAATTTTTGTATCTAATTATTACTAATTAAAATATTTTTAAGGCGAACCCTTGGCATCTAAAAATTGTCGTGTCGGCACTAAGTAAAATAAACAAACAAATAATTTTTTAGTTCACGTCTAGTTATTAAATATTTAACTTCGGGTGTAGCCAACTATCCCAACAAATTTTTTTAGTGATTCTTGATTCAATGGTACTTGTAAAGATCACCTTTTGCCTATATAAAATTAAATTACATTGAAAAACTTCTGGTAAAATCATTTTGTAGTGCAATGCAAAAAAAATTTAATACCACAACAAAGCCACTTAACCTAGTTGGGTACGAAATTGAATCCACTGGTGCTATAAAATTAAACCGAAACACTGCAATTGTTAACACTTCTCTACCACGACGCTTAGGCAGAGCGTGAAATATTAAGCAACGTAATATGTTTCCTGCCACATATCACGTGGCACATATTAATGTTTAAAATATTAGGCTATAGTAGTGAATTAGTTTGAAATTAAGTTTAAAAACATTTAAAAATAAAAAAAGGCAGTTGTTAGTAATGAATTGTTTCTATATAATTACCATTAATACATTTCAAAAACATCTAATTGGCTTCTCGGCTTCTAACTAAAAGCTCGAGGTAAATAATTATGTCATTAACCCTTCTACATCCTTTGGATATGTGCTCTTCCTATGATCCTTTGGGTCAATATGACCCAACAATAAAATGCAAACAACATTTCATATTTAATATAGGAAATTTATCTGTTTTGTTGTTTTTTTATTTAGTATAATAAAAAAATTAAAACTAAATTAAATAAGCCCTTCCTGCGCAATGATTACAAAAAGTACATACATTGTACATACATATATATATATATATATATATATATATATATATATATATATATATATATAGATATATATAAATAAAAAATTAAATTTGAAATTCAGCTTTTTTTTGGAAAATAATAATTATATTTTTAATACTAATGTATATAAACTTAACAATTTGTGTGAAAATTTATACACAGTGTGACCATGTGCTCTTTGCAAATAAATTTTTTACAAGAATCACATTTAGTGGATTACTTATTTCAATTTCATGTTGACAACAGAAACACCGCAGTCGTTTATTTGGTAAATTACTGGACAATGATGAATTTGTACTATTTTGTTTAGAACATGTGCGAACATTTTCTTCTTGAATATTTTTAACAAGATTTCTTGCTGATGGAAAAACATTTCTTCGCAAAATATGCTCCTTTATTAGCTGATCTGCCAATTCTACCAGATAAAGCCTGCGTCTGAAATTTTTATTGCAATTCCAGGCTGGATTCATAGCAGTGCATACGACGTAGGAGTTATATCATATTTGAAAATAAGACAACAGGCCATCGCTTAGTCATGCGCTTACATGCATAATTAGCAACTAGTTGGTCAAGCGCATCAACTCCAGCTTTCGTTTGGTTATAGTGGTGTATTATTTCATGTTTTTTTGTCATTATCTCTTACTTCGGCTGAGTGATGAAGAGAACTTAAGAGGAGAACGTATTTATTTTTTTTTGGAATATAGGATACTATTGTTATAAAATTGGAAAACAAAAATCGGAGTGGAGTACGGGCTTTTTTTCTTGTATAGAATTTTTGATGGTTATATTCCGACAAAGTAGTTGAATGGCAAGATTGTATGTAGTATAAAAATTACCACATGTAATTGTGCATCTCTTTGGTCTGCCCAGACCCTAACCCAGAGGCTAGCACCACTCTCTCACCTAAATTGAAAGTATGGAAATGTAACAAATGTAATACGAACTACAAAAGTCTCGCCTTGATTTTCTTCTGGCTGTGTATTTCTTGCTTTGCCTGTGTACACCTTAATATTCCGGGCATATTTAGTTGTGGAATCGCAAAATGCCCAAATTTGTATGCCATATCTGGGCTTTGATGGAATATATTGTCTGAAATTGCACCGACCTCGAAACTCAACTAATTGTTCAATTACAATAACATTTTCATGTGGATTGTAAAAAACTGAACTGATTACTCTCTTGTCCCAAACGTTTCCTATCGGTGCTAGTTTGTCACGAAGTCTTCTCTCTTCTCTATCTTCAGAGCTGTCAAGCCGTAGGCACTTTGATATTCTCGCAAATCGCTTGAGACTCATTGTTGCTCGAAAAATAGTTCTTCCATTTTTTTCATTCCACAAGCGAGTGAGATTTTCTCCATGAGATTTATAAACTTCTGCCATTACTTGTAATCTAAGGTATGCATCAAGCTCTATCATAGAAATGTTTTGCCAATGATTTCCATATAATTCGACACCTTTTTGATTTGTCTTTTGAATAACAATATTTTTAATATTTGGTGATATAAATAAATCGAACCATCTTCGTCATTCATTATTTGTTGCAGTTGAAGGTCAGTAAGAATCTAAAGTAATTTCATTATGGAACAATCGTACATTAAAAATTTTATTTTACAATACTTACTTTTCTTCTTTGTGCCATTATGTAAAAATACTTAATTATGATGAATTACAAAAAAAAAAATATGTTTGCACGCTTATCACCAAAAATTAATCAGAACTCATTGAAAGTATCATAGTTTTTTTTTTCATAAACAAAACGGGGAATCACAGTATTGCAATTTGAATGAAGTCTTTTATTTACAAGTGTCAATGCGTTACCATATCATCATAAAACAAATTTCAAGGGATACCTTTATGGGATTCTCCAAACCCCACCCAGAGTTTGAGAATAATAAAATTTTGGATAAAACAGTATTCAATGAAAACGATTTTATTGATTATTTTACTGAAAAAATTATATGATCGATGATTGTAAATGAATATGAAATCAGTTCAATTATATTCAATAGGAAAAAACTTGTAAAGAGGAATTAAACAATATTGCAATGCTTATTAGGTCATATTGACCGAAAGGATATCAAACGTTTGTAAATCGTATTTTGAAATGTGGAGGGGGAAGGAAAAAACGAAATTTTATTATTTTCTTTTAAAAGCATAATTTTTGACCCTATAATAACCCTATATGACCCTATAGATAAATTTAACTTTAAGGTTCATATCTTATAACAAAAGGGAAAAACTTTGCGTCTGAAAACCAAAGTTGGGTCAAATTGGCGCAAGGAGTGCAGAACGGTTAAATAAACAAATTGTTAAAATTTTTTTACTATTAAAGATATATTTTTTGAATTTAGATTTACGATTGATTTAATTTATTAGTAATACTTTTTGAATTCCATTCAATATTTTTCTTTAAATATAAATTTTGAAGGATGGAGATTCATATTTTGTTATCGTTCTTTTTTGGAATTGTTCAATGGCTGTTATTAGTTAAACTATAATATTTAATTAAAGCTCAAAACTTAAACGTGGTTTAGTAAAATTGCCGTAACATAAAGCTTAATGGTTTTCTAATTTTCAGAATGCACAGGATTTTTATAAAATATTTTTGGTAATTGTTCTACCAGCCTTGTATGTCAAATTACATATGCAGCTTCGTTATCCTTCGTAAATCAAAATTAAGTAACTTCTCTTTACGCTCTCTATTGAAATAATTTACCTGCCAAAACAAAAATAATTTTTATAATTTACTAATTTAAATAAACTATTTTATGGTTTTTGCGCAAATTATATGTTAACAAATGAAGTGTTTGTTTATTTCGAATCTTAAAAATTCATCGAGACAACGAAGTTTATTTTGATATGAAATTTTATCTCATTTGAAATTTGAGTTTTCTGAGTAATTAAATTCAGAGATAAATCTATATACATATATTTTCAAATACATATGGAACAAAAAAACCAATATTAAAGAAAAGGACAAACATTTTCACAATTACGATAGATACAACGAAAACAAATTTGTTATATGTTGTCTGTAACAGAAATCAATGCCAGCAAAAATAAAAAAACAAGTAACTTTTCAAAACATTAATCCAATTTAACTGGGGAAAAAAGAAAACATTCAACTAAGCAAGAGATTGTTTTACTTTAATCAACCAATGGTTAGCAGTAAAAGAATTTGTAATTATTTCCGTTTCTTCTGGATTATTCCAATATATATTATCAAACCGATTGTAATGAAATTAACTTTATTTGCTGCGTCTTGCAGTTTCAACTAAATTTCGAATTTCATATCTTTGGGTTTCTAATGATGCATGGTTCTATGCAAGCCATTTTAAATTTGATTCTTTGGTTTGTTGATACGAGAGTTACTTGGTTCTAATTTTATCTTAAATCCTTTAAGCGATTCAAACCGTATTTCTACAGCTACTTCTCACCACTATAATTGTTTCTGTCGATTACTTATCAACAGCAATTTAGAATATATTGAAAAGTTTTCCAACTGCCCATAAATCCATCATTTCAATCATTCAATTCGAAATAATCCATACCTTTAATATGTTTAGTTTCGTAGATTCATTAATCAACTTATAATGGATTTTTTACAAGTAAATTTTGGTTTATATTTATTTCATTCCTATTGTTTACCACTGCTCTGCTGTACTCTTAACAATAATTGTGTGTAAATTGTTTCTTAGATGGATGCATCTAGTATAGTACAATTAATTAAAATAAGTTTCATATATAATATCAAAGAAGATTTTGTTTTATTTTAGAGACTACGAACACTTGTGTGAACGCTAATGGAGGTCAAGATTCCAATAGTACTTTCAGGTTATGTGTGACATATATTATATAATAATATAATTTATAATTTATAAAAATTGGCGAATAAAAGAGTGGACTATGGCAGTCACCTTGGCAGTGTTTGTACATATACTGTGCTTTTAACACAGCCTTATATGCGATATATTTTCGCAATGGGATTTTGTATCAGCATAATTGCTAATTATGCTTGACATTGATACAGAACTCTGCTTTAAGCCCCTTTTAAAAAATTGATAATTTAATTTTTATTTTGTCCAGTTAAAAAGCTTTTTCTATGTAGTATTGGAAACAATACATGAACTCTATGTAATAGAATCTATTATTTGATGAATGTGATGTATAAAAACACCAAATTAAGCATTGCACACATAAATTGTTTTTATGCAATTGTTTTAAAGCCAGACCCAAATTGAAGTTATTTAATTGAATTCGTATTTAAAATTTATTAAAGTTCTGCAAAAATGAAATATTTTATAATACTTTTAAAAGAAGGAAATAGCAAAAGAAGAACCACTAATAACGAATACATAATTTTATGTACGTAATTAGTTACACATACTCGTATATGTACATATGTATATAAGTGCTTCCGATAAGAGTGGGCCAATGCTGGGTTTAAAATATAAATGTTTTCTATTTACACGAAAAGTAAACGAAGACTAAACTAAATTTATTTGTATCTCCACCGTATGCAAAGGTTACTCTAAAAAAGAATAATTTGTATAAAAAATTTGTATCATGCATAACATGCATGCTGCTCAATCGTGTATCTTGCGGCTTTAGTTTGGTATTAGTATTCTACTTCTGAAAATATTTTGCATATTCTCCTTTAATTTTCGAGGACGAGGTTACCGAAAAATGTATGACTTATACGTCCTAAACTTATAGATGCACGCCAATAATCTTGAATGATTGATGGTTTGAAATAACAAAAATCTATATATCTGCTGATGACTTGTACCAATCTCCTTAACTTTGCTGACGTTGCAACTCTGGCAGCGTTAGGGTATTTGTTAGCTTCTTAAATATAAGCGGAGTTTTTAACATGGATGCTCTTAGATACATGAGAGCTCACATAGATTTTATAGTTTCACAAATTCGTGCTTTCAGTTAGTTAGAAAAAATAAAATAAACAATATGGCAATATATCATATATAGCACAAAATTTGAATGCATCATTTGGCATCATGATGTATGAGTAACAAATAATTATTACATGAAACACATATAACTCATACGTCTAGACTACAAGAAAACTACTGGCACATTGAACTGTTTGGAAATGTGTTATTATTTTTAGCACAAGTAAAATTTTATTAACTTCCCCTTTTGGCAGTCGTGTTAAAAATCTTACAGAGTTTTGGGGTTGTATTTTAGTATGCTGAGTGAATTTCTTTATATTAAAAATTACTATTGATTGTAGGCTTGGTTGATAGTTTTAGATATTAAAGTAAACGGTGGTATTGAGATTGTTCAATTTGTTTGTATTTTTTTTTTTTTTTTGCTTTTTTAGCAAGTTATTATTCCTTAACTTCTATGCGATAATAAATTGTATTTTCAGCATCGGCAGCTACAGACGTGTGAGTTCTGGTAGTGTTTATTTGAAATACTATATGGCAGGACTTATTTAGGCATTATTTACATAAATTTTCTCAAAGCAGTAAATGACTTAAAGAAAAGTATTATGGTTCTGTTTGTTTTCTGTGGATTTTATTATAATCTACGTCCAAGCTATTTGAAAAATTTCTAAACTTAAAGATACGTGTGTTTAAACTTGAAGCAGTTTACTAAAAAAATTAAAAAAACCATTGCACATTTAGAAGATAGTGCTTCATAATTGCTAATTATATACATTAAAGACGGTCTGGGATTTAATAATTTCAATTTAAAACATTTATTTTTAGCTAACTGTTTATCCGAAATTTATTATAAATACTGCTGTTTGTTTGTTGAAGATAGATAAGCTAGTCTCTATGCGCATTTCGCTGATTTCTGGGGCCGGCTCATCATTAAACACCTACCTAAATTTTCAGAAAATTTAAACGTATTATGCTCGAAAAAAAGAAACCCTATCATGAATGTAAATAAATATTTTTTGGGAACTTCAAATTATATTATAGTGCGTTTAGAGTACATCCAAATATAGTAGATTTGATTTATAATCTCTTTCAAAATGTAAATCGTTTACACTGCATATTTTAGACATTGGCAAGATTTAATATTCAAAATACCAGCAACAAAAAATATTTTCGTATTCTACCGAAAATATTAAAATGTAGTCTCAAAGTAAGGAAGTAAAAAATTAATAAGAATTTTGATCAGATAACACACATATTTGGTTAGACTATTGCTTAATTAGTGTCGATTCTATAATAGATAGCATAGTATTTTGGTTTTGAGTAAAATTCACCAGAATCTAGTGGGGAAGTAAAAATTGCCTTTAATGGGAAATCTTGTGAAAAACAATTAGGTTTTGATCGAAATATATTAAGTACTAGATTTTGGTATAACGCGGATGCACCATTAAACATAAGCTTTCAACGTTATTTTGTTCGAAAGATTTGAGTGCTTAATAAGCTATTTATCGAAATGACTTTGCATTACGCTGTAAGCACTACGTTACAGAACTTTTGTGATGTGCTTCTTGTAACTTGCAATTTTTTCCTATAAAGTGAAATTGATAGTCTTAGAAATAGTTTCGATATATTTATTTGAGTCGTTTGTTTTAATGTTAGGAATGCTTTTAGCAATCCAGTATCTTCCGTTCGTCCAACTTATACTTAGAGCTGGAAACGTTAAATAAATATTCTGATTGTATTTTGTACGAAATTAGACGACTAAAATGGTTTAAATTTTTTAGTAGTGGCCAAAACTGTTAAAAGGCGTTACTTTTTGCTTAGTGCTCTCTGTTTGCTCAAACTTTTAGCTGCCAAATTAATTACATTTTATATTTCGCTAGACTTTACGGCACATATAAAACCAAATACTTACGCAAACTTTATTTATATGATGTTGGAAAATGAATAAACTACGTTGACTCGCCAAAATTAGGTACCAAAATCAAAATAAAATCCAGTACAATTTGTAAATTAAATTGCATATTTGCTTGTGTTGGCTTAGTGTTACTTCACTCAAAATTTAAAGTTTAAATAGTTTTATTTTTACATGTATCTCTAATTAACCTACAAAATACCATTTTTTAAGTTGTCAAACAAACTAAGCAGATTGCGAGTGTGAGTCCATTTTTTTAAGATAAGTTGCTTTAAAACATTACTTTCATAATTTTACTTTAGTTTTTATTCAAAGTCCCCTTTTCTTGAGTTCTTTATGTATGAAAGCTTGTGAGTAAGAAGATTAAATTATTTCTGTGTAACGCTACTTTTAAACCCAGATTTTCCAAGCATTTTTGATACGCACTACGTCGATGATTACGTGGGCATACTTCGCACATGTAAATTCCCGTTTTTGTTTGTGACTGAGGAAATGAAATACTGGTATAAATGTTTGTGTAATATACGATTACTATTTTATAAATATATAGTGAACGAAAGTGATAAATTATATGATAAACTTGCAACTAACTGCCATTTTCTATAGCCTACTGGTAGCAGTTTTATACCACAAACAACTAAAACACTTGCCTTTTACTATAGAACAACGGGCAGACGGACATCAGGATATGGAGCGCCTACTTAAGGCCTTATAAGGATCCAGAATATACTACATATACTTCCTGTGGTCGGATATGTATACTGAAGAAATTGCAAACATATATATTTATAAAACCTTTTCTTTTTCGAAACAAACATTTCAATTCAACGTAAACTTAACTGTTAATAACCAAAATTTCACTAAAAAAAGTAGTCCACTATATGACTCGAAATGTCGCAAAAAATAACATTTTTTATAATGAGTAGCTTTCGTTTACTTCTCATAACCTCTTCTAAGTGATGCGGAATTGATTTGGCAGAAGATTTTGTGTATTTAGAATTGATTTTCTTCCACTTCTTCCGCATTATTTATTTTGCGGCGATGGGTTCACCGACGCTCAGTTGAATTGAGATCTGGTGATTATGGCGTAGTTTAAATTATACTTAGAGATTTATATAGGGCTCCATATACGTAGCAGAGTGCTTTGGATCATTATTCTAACTTCTTTGCTCTGATATATACATTACATTCGGAAACTATAATAACTCCACCACTATCCTATATGGTAGCTAACATTATTTTCGCTTCTATCTACATACATACATATATAATGTATAATGGGCTAGAAGCTTCGGGGCGCAACCAAACTATTTGTATGTGTATTTAATGCCATTTCCAAATATGACTCGAAGCAAAAGATAATGGAATCAAAGTAAAATAACACCATTTGTAAAAATTATTCAAAATTTTTTATATATTTTTTTAGAATTTTAGATTCAAAAGATGTAATTTCTATTCTGATAATATATAGGGAAACTCTAAAGAAAATAAAAGTATATCAGGTTTTTTGTAAAATTTTCATTAAAATATTCTTACTGTTCAAATAAAAAATAAAAGGAAAAAATTAATTAAGTTTACTGAGTTTGTACTTGAAATTTTTGTCAGTTAAAATGAAAACAAAAAGAAGAAACTATTTATTTTAAAGGATATTAGTATGTTTAATTTTTAGCAACTAAATGAAAAATAGGAGAAACTATTTTTTAGTGGATATTTATTTATTTTAAATTCAGTTGATTTTTTCAAAATAATATTTTAAGTGAATTTTTTTACAGACACACTTTCACCTGGTGACACAAATTATAAAAATAGTGTAACAGATGCACTGAATTCTCCAATAAGGTACATAGATAAATATACGGCAAATGCAGCAAATTAAATACAGGTTGATACATAAATAATCTTAGTTTAAATGTAAAAGCTTTGTTTGGAAAATGTCACAGATATTGCATGGTTGGTGCTATTTGCAAACAAAAGAAAAAACTGGTATTTTTAATTTAATTAATTTCAGTGCATAGGATAATTTAAGAATTTTTACAACACGCGCCCAAAATTTATTACATTCTCGTTAAAGATTATCAAAAATTTAACTTATATTATAAAAAGATATTTTATTATTTTGTTTTATTAGTTTCATATTCGAAAGTATATCAAATTAAAAAAGAGCTAATTCCATGACAATGCTGCGTTGGAAGATATGTCCAAAAAGTGTAGCAAATATGTTAAGGTCATTTAATAAAAAGAACTAAAAGCCTTCTTTTACCAAAATTCTTCAAAAAACCGTAATAAACAAATATTTTTTTTTATACTTTATTTCATTTTATTGATTCTTTCTATTAAAAGAAATTCACAATAAGTATTGAAATCTTATTTCTAAATTATTATTTACTAGTTATTACCAATGTAGTAACTAATTTTTTGTATTCAAATCTTAATAATCTATCTTCTATTGTGTAGAGAGAGCCGCCTTGCCAGGCTCAATCTGTCAGTTCTTTTTAGTCTCTGGTGGCCGTCAAATTGCAATAAATTGCGCGCTAGAGTGTTGGAATGTGCGACTAGTTTGTTCACGTATTTGGACGTGTATGTTTTAACTTCTTCGTGGATAGTGGGAACTTTAAGATCCCTATGTATGTTTTCATTTCTTATGTACCAGGGTGCGCATACGATATTAGGTAAAATCCTAGACTGTCTTCTCTGTAACTTCTGGATGTTGGATGCACAGGCAGTACCCTACAGCTGAATACCATATGACCATATTGGCTTTATAACGGATTTGTATAATAGGACTTTATATTCCAAAGCCAAAGTTGAGTTAGGACTTATTAGCCAATGCAGTTGATTTGTTCAAAGCTTTATGGACGTTATTTTTGCCTCAATGTGCCGGGACCAAGTTAGGCGCCGATATAGGTGGATACCTCAATATTTAACGTGCGTTTCCGCTGTAACCGTGGTATTAGTTATTGTGATTGGTGGACAGTTTTGCCTTCTAAGGGAAAACGTTACATGAGCACATTTTGATGGATTTACCTTTATTCTCCACTGTTTTAGCCAGTTTTCTAGCTTATGAATATGGGACTGTAGCTTTTCAGATGCATCTTTTGGATTATTACTGACACTTATAATTGCAGTGTTGTCTGCAAAGGTTGGTGTATATGTATGTGGGCTTGTCGGGATATCCGCTGTATAGATGATGTATAATAGCGGCCCTAGCACACTACCTTGAGCTACTCCTGCACTGATTTTCCCACATCTTGAAAGCTGGTCCTTTGACCTTACTTTAAAAGTTCTATCGGACAAATAGCTTTTTATAAGCTTGTGGGTGTTTTCAGGTAGAACCCGAACTATTTTAGTAAGTAGCCCATCATGGCAGACTTTATCAAATGCTTGGGAAATGTCTATAAATAAAGCTGAACAGTATTGCTTTGTTTCAAAAGCCGGTCTAATAATGGTAACGATTCTATGGACTTGTTCAATCGTACTATGCCTTACTCGATAACCAAACTGATGATCTGGGATAACGTTTTGTTCATTTAGAAAAGGAGTTACACTCGAGACGAATAATTTTTCAAATATCTTTGACAAAACTGACAGTAGGCTAATTGGCCTGTAGGATGTAATCTGGCTTGAGTCCTTTCCAGCTTTCGGGATCATAACAATTTCAGACATCTTCCAAGAGCATGGGAAGAAGCCGACGCCACAGCCTTATTTGATGGATTTTTTTATCATATCTACTGCCGTTAAGTTTTATTTTGTAAAAAATTAACCAAATTAAATATGAAAAATTAACAAGTAGTAGTAAATCTGCGTTGCTCATTAAAAAAAAAAATCCTCAAAATCTTGTTCCAGAATCCATATTGTTTTAAGACCTTCAAATTTTTTAGTGAACTTGCTTACATATTGCTTGTAGATTCTCATAGAAGTTACTCTAAACTAAATACTTAACGGTAATTAACAAAATCACAAAGATAAAAAATAAATAGGGAAAAGTGGAATAAACGTAAACGTATGAGTACAAAATATTTGGTATTAAAACCAGTATTGTAAAGGGTCTTCTAATAAGGTGAACATGTAATGGAAATGAGATAATACGAAAAGGAAGGAAACCTCGCCAGAGGTGGACGGGTCAGTCACCAAATATACTCCTAAGGCAGGTGCTAAGATGGTAGCGCACATTATGTGTGAATGTCCAGCACTGGCTAGTATAAGGCATAAGACCACGGACAAACATTTTTAAATTGTGATTGCCATGGTAGACCTAAGTCTTAGACAAATGCTAGCAATTCCGAAAGACTCTGTCATTAGCAGGCAGTTCGAAGACACTACAGTCGAGAGTAAAGGCTAGTGGTAGAATGAGAGTTCAGTGAGAGGAACGTAATCGTAAATTACAAATCGGTTGCAAGTATTTAGTTTGTGAAACAGAGGGGGTTGAATAGGGACTTACAAAGTTAGCTGTCTACTTCGATATCCCTCCTACATTAATAAAAGAAAGCCGTTAGTTCTAACTAAAGCACTTAAAAGTAGAAATAAAAGGAACAACAAGAACATTAAAATTTAAGTTACAATATAAAAAAGTTACAACATATGAAAATGAAAAACGTCCTGGTTTTCGAATAATTCGGTCACCGATTATGACAAATCTAGTAAACATTTGTATGTGGCTTTTCGATCGGATTTACTACAAAAGTTTCCTAAGTCGAAAAGGGCTAGACGGGATTATGCGGTCTCGTTTGTGCTAGATTTTCATCTTTTTATCTTAGTATCGTGTAAAAAGCCAATTCAATATGCTCGGCGAACGGCATATCTTATTTATATATTTGATTTACTTCCTTTTCATCCTTTGTGCAACTGTTAGAGCACCCCCAGTTTTATCAACTTATTCAAAATACGTTTTTTTTAATTTTGTGGGAAAGTTTTTGTGCGAAGTTTCGATGTATATAATTCCTTTTATAAGAACTTTCAGTGATACTGAGGAAATATTCGGCGTAAAAAAAAAATAATTTCAAACTATATTAACTAGTTAAAAGCAACCCTTCAAGATATTTGCATATTTTTAAATTTGTCGTAATATTGGAGTTGTATTTTTTCTATTTACTGCTGTTGTTTGCCCTTTTGACTTTGCCACATAAAGGCACAATATTGTGAAGGAGTTGTTATTTCTCATTTACATGCAAGACACGTGCACGCCATGTTGAAGAAAGCTGATGAAGTTGGTTCGATTAAACTCATGTTTAGAATGTGTTCCGTGCTTGGCAGTAGTGAGTTCCGTGCTATTTTCAGAATTTAAATTAAATACAAAACTTAGGTTAACAAAATTTAACTTAAGTGATTTATAACTTCAAAATTCAAGTTACTCCTACAACGTCAGATTCATGGTCATTAGTTGCAGATTCTACGGCGCATAAAAATTAATGTGATATTCGTTTTTTTGAGGATGTGATATTTTTGTTTACACTTTGATTAAAATTTTGTTACGGTAAAAGTTGAAACCTTATTTAACAACCTCAATTAGAATTAATATTGAAAACAAAAGCAATATAAAACCGTTAGCCGTTTTCCCAACATCTCAATATTCTAATAGGAAAAGTTTATGACAGTAAACAAATCGTTTAAAAAATGAGGTCAGTAATTTATTTATTCAATAAGAAAACTGGGTTAAATTTTAGACTGACGTGTATTGTTTATGGTGGATATTGGGATCCTATATAGATATACTATACGGTTCATAATTTAATATCGCAATGCTTGTGCATAATAAACAATGAATAGTTGGGTAAAGGCGTCAACTTTTTATTATATAACATTAAGCACAACAACAAATAATGGTTACAAATACATCAACAAAGAATTCCACATATAATTTTTACCATGCCTTGCAACGGGCTATCGTATTTTGTTACTAAAACTTATTGAAATGTGTCAACGCTTTACGTACACAAAAATAAGAACTTTCTAAATATACATACCGTAATTTTAAAATTAAAAACATCAATTAATTGTGATTCAGTTCATTTAAATCATAATCTTATATATTAGCGACATATAAATATTTATAACATCAATTTCTTTGAAAACAAGATATTTAAAAAATTTTCCTAAAAAAAAAAAATAATATTTAGTAAAGCGATCTTACATAAATCAGCATATTTTACAAAATCAAAATTTTAAAAACTAAGCAACATTTTTATTTCATATGAAAAAACCGAAAATAAAAAATTTTCAAATTCACCTTCTGGACAAAACTAAAACAAAGCAAAAATTGCCCCAAAGTAGCAAGTTATCAAAACACCTATAGCTTACCGCTTAATTTTTGGGGCTGTTTATACACAATTATCACTGATAATTTTTAATCTGTTGTTGGAAACTTTCGATTCGATTTTAAAATAACTACCAAATTTATTAGAGTTTTTACAATTTTAATTCCAAATATCTCAATCATGACAGAATTTAAAAAAATTTTATAAAAAATGGTCAATTAATAACAACTTATTCTTATCGTAACTAAGTAAAAACAATTGCTTCTTATTAAACAAACTGCTTTTAATACATTTCTAAATTACATCTTTTTATAATACAACACATAATTTGATTGTGTGAAAAGTATTGTTGCTATCATCGTTTTTAAATAATAAAACAGTAATAACTAATAAAACAGCGTCATTATATTTTAATAAGTTGAAAACTAAATATTTATATTTATTAATTATACCTTTTTATATAATAGCAACTAAACCATACTAGTTACAATTACATGTAATTAAGTAAATTAAAATATAAATACAGTGCTCAGCATATTTATTTTGATAGCTGAGAAATTTTACCACTTTGAATTTTTTCAGATTTCCAATTAATTAAAAATTCCAAACTTTTTTAAAATGAAAGTAGCATTTATTTAATAACTAAAAAACATAAAATCATAACTTCTTAAATTAAATTTGCATTCTATGTAACTAATTTAAAAATTTAGGGGGTGGCATAAGTATTTTGATATATATTTTAACTCATTCTTGTCAGATATCCGGTTCTTTGGCGCTTTATATATGACCAACCATTCTCAATCACATTCAAATCCGGACATTGGGGTTGCCAATCCAAAGTTTTAATGTAATTTTCTGTCAAAAATGTCTTAATCATTTCACTCTTGTGGCAAGGCGCATTGTCCTGTTGGAAAATAAATGACGGTCCAATCAACCTATCGCGAAATGCGTGTTTATATAAAATGTTCAAATATTAGTTTTGGTTCATCGTACCGACTTTATATGCTATACAGCCGCAGAACATGACTGTGACACTTTTTCGACAACAGGTGCGGTATTTTTCGAGTTTTTTGGTATAGTCTAACAAAAACTTTTTTCTTTGCCCATTGGTACTCAAAAGTACTTTCGTCGATCCATAAGACGCTTTGCCAGAAGAATAGGGGCTTGTCCACTTTTAATTTGGTTCCTTGGGGCTATACATGGAATTGATCTTGCAACATATGTATTAATGTTGGCTTCTTTTAGACGTCGTCGAACTTTTCTTTCGCTTAAATCATTATCAGAGTGCGAATTCCATTCCAACACAGCGGCTTTGGGTGTCAAACCTGGATTAGATTTAAATTTTGTGATAATTTGTCGATCTTCCACTGCCGTTGTTTTACGTTTTCATCCTGTTCGACGCAAATTAATGACAGATTCTGTTTCTTTATATTTACTTATTTGATAATAACCGGTTTGTCTAGGTATATTGTATTCCTTGGCAATATTTGTTACAGATAATCCAAGATTATACTTGGTTAAAATTTCACTCCTGACGGTGTTAGTTAATTCCGATATTTTTCCCATATTTACACAATAGTAATAGAATTTTTTTATTTATCTGTCATCGAATATAAATACTTAATAATCAACAACGACCGCTTTGTATTAAAGCTTAACATAAAAAACAAAATGAGATGAAATTATAGAATGTCAAAATAATTATGCCATTACAAACTCTTGTACCAAATTGTATTTCTCTCTTCAGAATGAGAATGGGTAAAGATTTTAACAAAATATCTTGCATACATATACTTAAGAATTAGTGTAAAGAATAGGAATATAGGAATTTCAATATTAAAAAACATTAAAACAATTCGTCACTACACTTTGTCAAAATAAATATGCCGAGCACTGTACAAGAGTTTACAAATATTCAAATATAGAAATACGAGTATTTTTAAATAAAAAAACAACAACGCTAGTGTTCTTCAAAGTCGAATAATTAACATGAGTTAATTTTATTTAGCCCCACACTGACATTGTGAATACTTTTTACTTATTATCCAATGAAATACGTTTAATACTTAAAACTATTTTGAGTGACATCGTATTTAACAAAAGTTCAGATGAAATTATTTTACAGCCAATACTAAAACTAAGTTAAATCATCAACCCTTTAACTCTGTTGACTTAAAATACATATGATTAAATTTAAATTTATGGGAAAAGTATATGCAGCACCTTCAATTACACAATGACCGAATTAATATTTAGTTTTCCACTATACAAATAAAGCAAACGAGAAACAGGTGTGTGTTTACATTTGAAGTGCCAACAAAATTTCAAATGTACCAGTAACATCAACATGCATTTCTTAGTAGTAGTGATCTGTTTTGTCATTAATAATAGTAGATTATGCTTGCTCTTAAATATTTCGTAAGCTTTGGCAAATCAAAGTGTCAAGTGACGTCTGCCGCTTGTGAATTTTCACTGACATATCGCAACCTAAATACAAAAGGGTCACATCTAAAAATTGTTCAAAACTGACTTTTTCCATAAATTTCTTTCACATCACTATCTTCTTTAACTGGAAAAATACAGTTGTATCTATTTTTATGTTAAGTGTGTTGCTTCTGCACGCTGAACTAAAGAGAATTATTTGGAGTCATAAATCAAAATTTTATTTTATTTTCGCAAACATAATATAAAATTGAAAAAAGTATAGCAGAATCTTCTTCAGTATTGAATTTTTCATAATGGAACAATATTTTTTTAAATATTACAATCATTTTTACATAAACAGTTTTTTGTCTCTCCTGAAAATTTTAGTATTTTGACATGTGACCCGTTTGCATTTAGGGTGCGATATGAAATTCAAAACATATATTTTGTGAATTAGTACTTTTAATATGTAAAAATAACAAATGGAATTGTTGTTTATATTGTAATAATACAGGGTGTCTGGTAGCAGATTTATATTTTCAAACTTAAATAAAAAACGAATAATTAATACAGAGTCTTATTAAGAGCATGGAATGATAGAATAGAAATGCGGATTTTATTCGATCGAGTTGAACACACTGTTCAAAACGGAGCCTTGTGCTCTGCGCCACACGCTGCAGTAAACTTGGTTCAATTGAGCTGATTTCTCGACGAATAATTTCCTTTAAAGCCACCAGATATTGGGGATTATCAGCCCTCTCTATGAGGAAGCCTCATAAAAAAATCCATTGGAGTTAGATTGGACGACCGCGGTGGCCATGGGATGTCCCGAAAGCGACTGATCAGTTTTTGAGGGAAATTTTCCCGAAGCAAATTCCCGCAGCTCTGGCTGTGTGTGCAGTCACCCGATCCTGTCGAAACCACGTGTGTGAAGAGTACGATGGATAAGTTCGCAGGTTTGGCAAAAAGAATTCCGTAATCATGCGTCGATAATTTTCACCGTTGACATTCGTCGCCTGGCTTCGAGAATTTTTGAAAAAAAAATTTAACTCATGCGTGGATAAGGCTCAGCAAACAGTTAACCTGAGACAATGCAGTTGGATTTGATGCTTCTATCTAGGGTTGGGGTTCTTGGGCAGGCTTGCTTGTTGATGTGGCCATTTAAGTGAAAATGAGCCTCGTCGCTCCAAAAAACGGGATTTAGAGCATCGTTTCACCAAAAAAATGTTGCGATTGAACGATTTGAATCTTAAGACTTTAGATCCTTATTTAAAACTTCATGAATAATCGCTTTTGGAAGTCCCAGCGAGGCTGTTCTTTTCCGTATTAAAAGTCGCGGATTTTCACGTAAACTGCTTTAAACCTGTTCAATGTTTTCGGGAGTCCTTGAAGATTAACTGCGCCCTGGCCGTGGAGTATTCATAGCCGAAGTAGTAGCGAGGAATCGCTGCACCCACGAACAAATTAAATTTACACTCGGCCTATCACGAATTCACCGAATACCGAACTTTGAACAATATTCTCGACGTAAGAATCATTACTCTTAAAAAATGTCTCCACAGCGAATGCGCGATACTCACTCGACCAGTGCACCATCGTGACTGACAAATCCGCACAATCGATAATTCCAACGACACCACTCTCCCACCACACCGTTTAATACTTTTTGAAATAATAATATTTAAAAATATAAGTTTGCCATGAAACACCCTGTACTTTAAATAAAAAATAAAATCAGTTATTTAACAAAATTTTGTTAAATAACTTGCATATACTTAATTTACGGCCCAGATATTGTAGCTTGAATGACCCCTGCAGAGATTTTTTTTTGGAATTTGATCCTTAACCGTTCTATTTGTTAAATAGCTCTCCAGAAGTCTGTAGAAGTTATCAGTAAGAACTGGAGTTACTTTCGTCAGTATTTTAAAATGAAGTTCTGATAACAGTGTCACTTCTATGGACTTGCTCATTTGTACTACAGCATGATAGAAAACCAAACTAAGTAAAATACGATATTAAGCAGGAAACGAAATATCATATGCTATTTTTTTAAGCTTTATAAAATTTTTAGAGTCGCTTTTTTTCTGTTACTGTGTGTATTACGTTCTCTCATTTCATTTCGTTTACACAGGAATAATACATTTAACACCCGGCTATTTAACTCTTTTTAGTTGTTTGTTTTCCTAAAATATGCCAAAAAATTTAAAAGCGTTTATATTTTACTTGTGTGTGTACTTGGAAAAATCCAGCAACCCTGACTGTGGTTTCATAGTCTCACAATCTTGGCACGGTTTCCTATGTTACCTAAGTAAAATTGCAGTCATGTTGCCTATAATACAGTATCATGCAAAAGTGGTTAAAACGCAATATTATTTCACGGAACTTCGTATTCGTAGTTTTCAAAATAATCGTGAATATATGTTTCCACGCAGTGAAATGCTTGCAACAATTTCTACCAGGTTGATATAAAAACTAATAACTTTTTAGAATATTTGCGGACCATCCATGTACATTTCAAAAGGCCTAAATTAATTAAAAACTCTTTGAAACCCAAAAATAAGAGAAAAATTGTTTTTAAAATATACGCAAAAACAACAAGTTATGTGCGTCCGTGGGCATCACGATTTTCAATACATCCTGGTATTGATCTGGGAAGTACCGGAAGTAGGTCGAACGGGGCATCACTATCCTTCCCAACGTGGATCAGCATCAGTTAGTTTAATAGGTTTGACATGAATTGATGTTTATAATTTTGCGTTTTTAAACTTTTGTAAACATCTCAAAAGTTATTTGTCTTCAACATAAAAATCACCATCTTTGAAGTTTCAAGATTCACCCCTACAAACGTTTTCAGTCATGATTTGCTCGTCACAAGAACAGTGACTTTTTTCAGTACTCTTCTTGATT
Organism: Phania funesta; assembly: GCA_963932375.1. NCBI lineage: Eukaryota > Metazoa > Arthropoda > Insecta > Diptera > Tachinidae > Phania > Phania funesta. The sequence continues at coordinate 100,245,157 of OZ010652.1, forward strand.
AAAAATAAAGAAGCCAATTTCTGCACAAAATTTTTCATTTTCAATGTAAAGAAAGACTATCTTGTTGTGCAATTAGCTTCTTACTGAATATTGTTCACTGATTTTCAGGTTTTCCGAATAAGAAACTTGTGTGCCATCCGAATATATTGCAAGTACAGAGAACATTTTTGTACAGCCAATACATTAAACACGGAATACGGCATGTACAACTCACCTAGAAAACGACCCTATTGTTCACTTATTAGTGGAAATTTACCCTCTCTACTTCTAAGATCGAGAAAAAGTTATACTGTTTATTATATGGAACATAAAAGCCCGTTAATAGCTTCCCAACAAAAGAAAATTGCTTAAAAACAAAATGTGTTTTTTGGGTTTTCGATCTTATATTCGTTCCAAATATCAATAACTGTTTTTTTTTGCTTCTTAATTATTAAAAAATATTGGTTTTTTGTAAGATTTATAAGGTGATATTTGTACGACCAATTCTTATAAAATACCGTGAACATAACGATAATAACCAACGAAGTAAAATCTTATAAAGAGTTTTCTGGTAGTAAACAAAAGTGTTTCTTTTGTTCTTATTTGCTCATTACTGTTCTTGGCCGCATAAAAACCCTGATCATTTTTGGTTTGATTTTGGTTTGTTTTCATTTGTTTTCCATGTTGCTACATGTTAAGGTATTTACTGCTTTTTGGCGAAGTTAAAATAATAAAAAGAATACAAAACAATGCTCACTCAGATGTCATAAGTAAGCATTATAACCTACCAAAATTCTGTAAGCAGCACCAACCGTTTCGGTTGGTACTATTCAGAAAGAATATTTACACATCAGGCGGAAGAAATAATATCTTTGAATCGGCCCTTTCTATACGAACCTAGACCACCTATAATGTCGCTAACTAAAATTGTAAAAATTGCAACCTGATAGATAAGCTTACATGTAGATTAACCCTTCGGATTCAGGATATAATATCAAAAATTATATAATCAACAATTAAACACAATGTAATTTAATGACTTATTGGAAAATTTTATAAAAATTGGAACAAATGTAATATTACAAACTATATAGAAATAGTGATGGGGGTATAGTCAATCATTTAATTAACATAAGCAACGTATTTGGCCTGTAAGTTAATTTGCTACCACTTCTTAGGGCGGTAACTTATTTCTGGTAGTAAACTGAATTATTCTCATATACTGAATTTGGTAGATGATAAGATAGAGAGATACTACAACCCAAGTTAGGCTCAGTAATAGAACTGTATTGGTTTCTTGTAACGGCACTAATCTACGCATACTCGTATTGCATAGATGTACATCTTCATGTAACAATTTTTAAGTTATAAAGCTTTTGTACGGAAATACGTATGTTTTGGTAAGTGTTGGTAGAAATGTTATCATATTTTCCCTAGATTCGAACCTAATTAATTCCAATATAGCTATTTTGTTACCTGTTTTAATTCGAGCTTAAGTTTGTATCGAACTTTTTAAGGTAGAGTTTTTTCAAGTTTTAGAATTATGAAAAATTATTTGGAAAAGAAAATGCAATATTTCTGCTCCTGGATCAAATACTCATTAATGTAGCGATATAGTTATTTTATAATATACACATTCCTACAGATCCACATTTCTAGTATGTATAAATTCGGTTTTCGGTATTGAACTTTCTCATCTTTTATTGGAAAAATCAATTTTTTTTAATTATTTTTTATCTCCAAACTTAGAAGACATATTCTCATAATATAACTAACAACAAATTTTCTTCTAGAAAGTAAATACTCCTAATATTGTGTTTATTTACCGAGACCAAATAAGTAAACAAACTATGTATTTTTTCTTTTATTTTAAGGCTGTTGTTTTGTTTTATTTTATTTTATTTTTTTTTTTTGGTAAATTCTTTCCTCTACATTTGTTTTACTTTCATGCAATAGGTTCTCGTTAAGTATCAACCACTTGCATTATTTTGTGTCCTGTTTTTCCCCATGCAAGCACAAAGAAAATATTTTGTCAGCTAAATTTTAACCTTTTTTAGTTTTCTGTTCTCGAAGTTTAGTATAAAAACTTTAAGCAGCTATAAGAATATTTGTATATTAAATATCTTATTTCCGCAAATCTAAACTTTTTGTCATAACTCTTGCATTCAAATTTAAAGTGCAACTCTAAATTTCTTGCAACTCTATAAATGAAACAATACACTTCGACGGAAGCCCACAATATATGTAATAAAAAACCCAAGCAGCAAAGTAAATTTTTTTTCCCAGTTAGCAAGGACATTACAATTTTATAGTGCGAAAATGTCTAGTCCTGTTTTTTACATTTAAAAACGTTCTTTATGTTTATACGAATCAATGTTGGGTCTAAGTTAACATGTTTAAGGGACCAAATTAGTATATAGATAATAATATTTTGTAGAGAAATGTTTTATTTGACTTTTTTTTATTTTTGTACCGCGGAATTGAAGACGAATTTGAAAACGAATTACTCCTGAATTTAAGAAAAAAATTAAAAAAAATGCAATAAATTTTTTAAGTTTGAATAAGTTTTATCATGGCAAGCTAAGCAAAATGCGTCTCAAGAATTTTTTAATTTAACAACAAAATTATTGCAGATAATTATAAAATGACGATAAACTATAGTGGAGTTGTCGGTAGCCTGTCAATTTATTTGCGGGATGAATATATGGAAAGCATATCTAAAAACCGCAAAACCTCCCATATATTTAATGATATTTGAAAAGTCCTCTTACAGTTTTTTCTCAACTGAAAATCTTTTATTTCTTGGAAGGACAAGAATCAAAATACAAATTCGTTTGCGTAACCTACTAAAATCTTATTTAGCTTTAGTATGAAGATCCACAATGCCATCACAATAACGCCATCGTTACTCATCGACTGAATGTGAAAAAAACTTTATTATAATAATCAGCATTTCGAAATTTCAACGGCGCATAAAGTATAGAAATTTTAAAAATAAAAATATGGTAATATTTGCCACGTTTTTGTTTCTACAAAAAAGTTCTAAGAGTAAAAATCGAATGCACAACTTTGAAATTATGTAAGCAGTACTTAAAACAAAAATGGATATTTTCGGAACATTAAAGAGATTGCAAAACATAAAATAAAAAAAGGCATAAAATCATAAAAAAACCCCGTTACAGCAAAACAAAACGTAAACATTCAGAGTAATTAAAAGAAGAATATGTCTTAAACACGAAGTGAAAAATAATAAAAAATAGAATTTCAAAGAATGAATAAAATAAATTAAAAAGGAATGAAGACTAACAAGTAGGGTAGGTTTATGGGTAAAATGAAATACCGGTTATTTTTAATTGCTTCTAATTACAAAAAAAAAAAAAAACACACACACTAAAAACGAACTTTGAGATCATAAAAAAGTCAATAAAACAACATTCTTTTAAGAACCCAACGATATTTTTTATTATGCTTGAAGTGATTTTAAGTGCAATGAAAGTATTCTTCTGTTAAAATTGAACTGAAGTTTTACAGCGTTTAATGTAAGAAAACATACTAAATTAAAAAAATCTTAATAAAACGCAAACAACATACATAGTTAAATTTAACATGAAAGGGTTGAGAAAAACCCTTAAAATTTATTAAGGAATTAAATTTATCCCTAACAGTTTTAAGTAAAATGCCAGTATTTATATCAAGTCCATAAGTAAAAAAAAATTACACTCTTTAAGATAAAAAGGGGTTTCGAATAAGTGTGTGTGGATTTAAAGAGTCTGTCTGTGCTTAAAATCTCTTGTTTATTACTAATTTTGGTCGATTGATTGTTAGAAGAAAAAAAATGTATAGTAGGTTAAATTAAGAAACGAAGAACAAAACTACTACTTAAAATTTAAAACAAGATATATCATTTGACCTAAATGCTCAAGGAGGTAAGAAAAAAATTAGATTAATAATTGCTTTAAAAGTATGGCAAAATCTGGGAGCAAAGTAAAGTATAATAACAAATAACATGAACAAGATTAAAAGCAAATCTTTGCTTTTCATTGTTAAAAGTTTTATTTTTTAAGCAGAAAAAGAGGATGAGTTAGTTTTTTTGTAATTTGTAAATCACTAGCAGAACTATTTCTTTTGAGCTAAAAATTAATTACAAAAAAATGTACAAAAGAGTTGCGAAACCTAAGGTAATTTCTTGAAATTGTTTATCATCGTTAATCAAAGAATTAATTCCTATATGTGTGGTACTTTCAAAATGAGTATAAAGCCTAAGATTTGAGGAAAGTGAAACAACAGTGCAGAAAATCATTTCGATATTGCTGAACATATTCTACTGATTATTGTAATAATAATTTTGTTTTATTAATGCTAAAGAAACTTATTGGGGCTGTATATTTCTTACTTACAAAACAAGTGTGTCTTAAAAAAATCTATTGGAATTTGGAGACCAATGTGTTCATACAACGTCTAAATTTAATTAAAAATCTGTAACACCAGCTCCAAAATTATAAAAATGTTGAAGTGCATTTCTATACATATGCTCAAAGAAAAAAACATTGTTGAGCTAAACATTATATACCTGCCACAACAATATATTATTGTAGAGCACAAAATACGTTTATGGTGACCACGTAACTAGCATGTTTTTTGCGTGTAAGTAACATGATTTTCTTACGAATTAAAGGCCAGGAAGGAAACGTTTCGGAAATTATTTGAAGTCGAAAACTGAGTTTTTTAGGCGCTGAGAAATAAAACTATATTGTACTTTAATACAACAACTGAAAACTTTTATCAAGTTTATTGGTTTTTTATACCTTTTTTTATACTATACTGAAAACGAAATAAATTTGAACTCATAAACGAAAACAGTTACCATGAAATGAAATGATTATTAAATCCAATAGGTAACAATTTATTCTGGATAATTCGGACCAAAATTCTGTTTTATAATAATAGTATTATTTTTGTTCGTTTCTTTTTGATATTTTTACTTTCTACACTTTAACATTAAAGATTTCAAGATTCTTTTGCATTCGTAACAGTTAACATTATAATTCTGCACTGAACTTCTTTATTTTAGTCGCTATTGAACAACGATGCAATAATGAACCAAAAAGCAAGCTTCTGCTTGGATAAAATAAACGTTGTTGTTTTTACATGTTTGTTACTTGTAAATTATTTAAGTAATCCACATATTCCTCTTAAGGTTAGGAAACGGTATTTTTATTCATTAAAACTATATCGCTCACATAAGTTCAAATTTGTATGGTGTATTAAAGTTTTTTTTTTTATTTGATCAACCCTTGTAACATGTCTGACAGTGAAGGATTTACATATGTATTATAATTCTTAACACATAAAATAATGAAACTGAAGTATTTGAGAGACTTCGGAGTTTGTGTTAACAATTTTCAGTAGCGGCAGTATATTTGCATATTTTTGTTTGTAAAATAAAATATTTTAAAATTTTGTTTTTATTCAGCTCTATTATATTCTGGGAACACAATTCGAATAAAAACCCAATTTTAATATGAAAACTTTGTATACGGTATAAACTACATAAAAATTATTCTAATTAAAATGTTTTTTATATTAATGAGGACCTGTTTTGATGTTGACAGAAAACATAAAATTTATTTAGTACAAACATTATTACTATATGTGGGGCTGAATAACTAATTTGTCCTTAAAAATTCAAGTAGTCTCGTCAAAATTTAGTATACATACAAGATATTAGAAATATATACTCCTTTCCTTGTACGCCAAAAAGCTGATAATACTATTGGTTGTACACAAAAAGGAAACGAGCACACATGTATGCCTAAAGCTCAAAGCCCTTAGCAGCTTGATAAAGCTGTCCTTTAAAATTATTCCCAATAACTCATTTTGTTTAAATTTCACACCTTATACGGATTTAAATACAAAAGTAAATGCCTTGTGTTTTATAATCTGATATATAATTATGCTCGCGTTTTAATAAAAACGGCACTAACATATTTCCTTTTGCAATATTTTTGAATTCCTTATGCAACAAATATATTTTGAAGGCAATTAGAAAATAAATGTCTGCTGATAAATAGTGGTTTAAAAAAATAGCGACGATAAGGGGTGTTCGAATAAGTTAAAGCTAATAGAATTTGAAAAATTGAAGTTAATATTTCCAAGGACAGGGGTATGACCCTAAACTACTGACGTCGTGATTACACGATTAAAAATAAATTATTGTTTCATTTAAGGACATTTAAGTGTCTTTCACTCCATTTGACCAAAAACTTGAGTTTTTATTGATTGGGGTATATACCGTTTATGTAAGCATTTAAAAACGTGTACACTTACTTTCGTGATCTCATGTCATCTTTTGCAGTAATTAAGGAGAAAGTTATTTCAAAATAGTTCTCTGGTATTTTCTGTTAAACGTTAGATTTATGCAACGCATTGGCTTTATCTTACGTTTAAAATAAATTTTTACCAAATGTTAAAATTACTAACTTAAAACAATTTTATATCTGGTTACTAAGTTTTAAAACAATCCCATTTTTAAAGGCATAATGTATTAATCTTAGCTACATTGTATCGATCAATAGCCTAGAAATTGCTCCTATATAAATTAATTTTTTTTAACTTTTTAATATTAAATTTAAACATGAATTGGATGAACTTCTCGTCATTGTAAAACTGCGATTGCAACCAATTGTTGAAATCTACATTGTTTAAAAACTTTTGTGATACAGTTTAATTGTCAAATATATTTCCAGTATGGAAACGGGTGAACCAAACCTTAGTGAAGAAAATAGTGATGATTATGATGAGTCAATTTGGCAGTGCATGCCAACAAAACGTAAGCAACTTGAGTCTCTAAAAATTTATCAAAACAAACGAAAGAATTTGTCTGATGGACCAAGTACATTCTCCAACAACAAATATGCAGCTCTTAGCATTATACACCACTTTCAACAGGTAAGGCGACATACTAGCCAAGTGATCCGACTAAAATTCCAGACCTTTTAGATTTTGCTAAATTTAATGGTATTTCAAGATCACTGTTAGATATCCTTGATAATGATGACTTAAGTTCAGATCAAACCCCAGTTATTTTGTACTACAATACTCAAATTGAGCTTGAGGCAATTAAACATAATATTTTCAATAATAAAAACAGATGTGCTCCAATTTGCTTCTTACATAGAAAATGATATTAACCTTAATATTTGCATTAAAAATAATCTCATTTGCGAGGCACCAAATTGTAATAACGTAAGAATATCTTACGAAATAAGGAATCTGATTATGAATACAAATATTTAAGAAGGATATACCAAAGAACCAGGAGCCCCTTAGATAAGAACAATCTTAATAATGCATCAAGTTACTTAAAACGGCGTTTAAAAGAATATAAAAATGAAGCTATAAAAGACTTTTTAAGAAAATTAGGTGCCACGAGACAGGATGAGTTCAATCTTTGGAAAGCTACAAAATATCTCCAACGAACAACAAAAAGAGACATTGCCCTCAAAGATGCTAGTGGAACTTGGTGCAATTTGATTTTGTCCAAAGCTAACGCTTTTAAGGAATATTTAGAAAACACTTTTCAACCATTCGATTCAAACACCCAATCACAAAAGTATGAAATTGAAATATTTTTAGATGTTCCTTACCAAATGAATCTTCCAATAGAACATATTACTACTTCCGATGTCCTAAAAATCACCAGTAAACTTAACAATAAAAAATGTTCTGGCTACGATAAAATTTCTGCAAAAATGATTAAATCTTTACCAAAAAATGTGTGATTTTCTTAACTATATTGTTTAATTCCATTTTAAGGTTAAGTCATGTTCCGTCTCAGTGGAAGTATGCAGAGATCATAATGATTCCTAAGCTTAATAAACCGGACCATCTAACTGCCTCTTATGGACCTATAAGCTTAATGCCAATTCTTTCTAAAATTTTTGAAAAATTGCTGCTGGAAAGAATGCTACTTGTATTAGAAGTGCGAAACATAATACCAGAACATAAGTTTGGATTCAGACTTATGCAAGGGACACCAGAACAGTGTCACAGTGTTATATACAATTTTTAACTTTGACATGCCAACTACTAATAATACAACGATAGCAACATATGCAGATGACACTGCTGTTATGGTTTCTCGGGATTCTCCATCTGAAACTTCTAATTTATTGCAAATTGAATTAAACCTCATACAAGAATGGCTAATCAAATGGAATATTAATGTTAATACGGAAAAATCAATATAAGTAACGTTCACACTTAGAAAAAATGATTGCCCTCCAGTATCCTTACACGGAATGACTCTTCCACAATCGACCAGTGCTAAATATCTAGGACTTCACCTAGATAGAAGATTAACTTGGAGTATGCACATTAAAAGCAAATGCAACCAATTAAACAATAAATCAAAGGAAATGTTTTGGCTTTTAGGTCCCAAATCGTAGTTAACTTTGGAAAATAAAGTAATACTATATAAAGCCATAATTAAACCTGTCTGGACTTACGGAATACAGCTTTGGAAAACAGCTATCAATTCAAATATTGAAGTTTTGCAAACATACCAGTCTAAAACATTAAGAACAATTATTGATGCTCCTTGGCTTGTGCGCAATGCAAATATTCACCGCGATCTCAATATACCTACGGTTAAAGAAGAAATTAACAAATTCAGTAACAGATATTAACAAAGACTGAGTAATAATTAAAAGTTACTAACCATTAACCCTTTAAATGATACTGATGAAATAAAAAGATTGAAAAGATATCATGTACTTGATTCTTAAATGTAATTTCACCAGTATCTAATATTAATTTAAGTAAATATATGCCAACAAGTTGTACTTTTTTTGTATTGGGTTCATTGGAGCTCAATAAGCTGAGGTATTTGTTAAACTCAACAGATTTGCTTAATGTTTCTGTGGAAAACAGATTGCAAGTAAAGAGAAATAATAATAAAAAAATTTAAGCTTTAAATTGTATTCCAATGTTTGTAAATGAATTTTAACTTATAACAGAAATGCTTCAAGACCACGTATATATTGGCTTTCAGAAAAAATAATCTCACATTTCACGCATAATCTTAAACTCTGTCTCTTTAGACGGAATTACCTTCTCTATGTTGCGTAGTTTTCTGCTCTGATCCAGATATTAAATAAGTTTTCATTTACTCAAAATTGTATAATATTATAAATCTTACTATCAATGTAATGTAAAAGATTTAATCGATTTTTAATATTGAGTAGCAGTTAATTTTTTAAACTTAAAATAAAATGATTTTTTTTTTAAAGAAAAATCTAGACCAGATTTTCCATTAGTTGTATTAATACATATTACAACGGTGGAGTGGGATGGGTCTTACGGACCCGTTTTTCCGGTACGATTTATTTGACTTTACTTTAAAGTAAAATAAAAAATAGAATTTGTGAAAGTAAAAGAGACTTTACTGTATTCAAATAAGGCAATGAGAGTAAATTATTATTAGCAACTTAAAATGTTGGGTCATAAGCCACTTAAGTTAAAATTTATTGACCTAAATTTAGTTTATTCAATTAAAGTTTAATAATTGATTCTATTCTGACAATTTGCGTAGGAAATTTTACTAACATAATTTGACTAATTTAAGGCATCATCATTTTATGCGACTAAATTTTATCAGCTTTCTTCAACTTTGGTTCGTGTCTTGCACCTTAATGAAAAATAACTGACTCCTACAGAATAATAATAGCTTCGTTAAGTGGGAAAATTAATGGGAAAAATACATTTGTATAAATAATAATATTAAAAACTTCATTATTATGACAAATTCCAAAATGTGCAAATACTTTAGTTTAGTTTGAAATTTTATTTTCTTCAATAATATTTCCACATTATTGCTGAGCGGTTTTATAAAAGGATTAATATTCATAGGTAGTTTGTATAAAGTCCTTTTCCACAAAGATAATGAAAAATACGTTTTGAATTTTAAATAGATAACACTGTGGTGGAACTAATATCAATTGCACAAACTAATTCTGCACAAAACATTAATGAAAACGAAGTACAAACTGAAATATATAAAAAGGATCTGCAACTGATAGAGCATATTGAAATGATTTAATTAATAAAATAATAAACTGAAATGTTTTAAACAAATATTTACACGACACTTTTAAGGTGAAAACTTAACACAAAGAAGACGGCATAATTACGTTTAAACCAACCAAGATGCGCCGCAAAGCTACGTACAAGCAATCTACACATTAATTGTGTAACATTCTATTTATTTTAATATTTTTTCTCTTTTAAGTGCCAGGAAGTCAAATGAAAATTAAATGAACAATGAATACATTAATTTAGAATAATCAGAAAAGCTCGAAAACTTTGTTAAATCCTAATTTAGTCAAAATATGCCTCTCAACCATATTTTAAGACAGCGTTATGTGAACACTCCTGTGTATAAGCATACAGAATATACGTGTATATACATTGTTGGGTCGGAAATGAATAGTTTAAAAATTAAAAACGGAATGACAAATCCATATATACCGTTTTCATTTTTGTAAACGATATAAAAAGAGACACGTTGACCCTAACAAGACGGATCTCGCTACGCAGAAGTTGGTTGTTTATTAAGATCTAAATTAGATATTAAAGTGGTAATACATAATAAACAATATTTTCGAGATATGAGTTGAATACATAATATAAATTTCTTTTAGTAAAAAGATTAAATAAAATAAATTTAAAGTAAAAAAATGCTTCGAACTGAACGATATGGGTTTCAGTAGTAAGGTAGGAGTTCAACAGAAACGAGTTGATTTTCTATTATGAACTTGCCAGTGACCAGCAAAACCAACATAACTAAGGCGATCCCTCGATTTCAGTAGAATATATGACGCCGAGTCATTCGTTGGAAATTATTGTCAAGGCACACATGTAAAAGAATGTCTTTCTTTTATGTCATTGGAAAACAGATCTGTTAAGACGAGATCATATCTGATCTAAAATTACAATAATTCTGTAATTATTGTCGTTTCTACTGACATACCAGTATGCTAGTTTTTATTAACAATTCATAAAATGTAGGCGATGTGCATGGCGCGGGTTTTATGTAGCACATTTTGGACACTTATACATTTAAATTTCCAGAAAAGAAATTGGCAGTAGAAAAGTTACCTCTAGCAACAAGTTCTATTTTGGTTAGCGACTATATTGTCGAGCAAAATTGCAGTATATGCGACTGTATCAAGCAAATGAAATTAAATTGATGCATGTTTTTCAGGTTTTGCCACAGACATCGTCCATCTATAGTTTTTTAGAAACAACGCTGGAAACTCCATTGCAGTCAACGACATAATCACATATCGAAGAAGATAAGATTTCTTTGTTTGATATGAACTATATTAACGTAGCCAATATGATATTCAAGCAGGTCGTTGCTTGAGTGTAGATGCCAACAAGTGCCTTTTGAATAAAAAAATAAATATGACGGGCCATTATTTAAAAAACTAGTTAGTATATGAAAAACTATTGGCAAAAATTGCCTTTAGTTATAATTAGATTACACCATTTATTTGAAGTGTTACATGTATACGTTAAGTTTATTTTATTTAAATCGATTGTTATTTATATTTATATCAGAAAACAAATAAATTGCGAAATATTAATATCCGGCACATAAATCAATATTAATTAAAATTCGTACAAATGAAACTATAAAAGAATAAATGTGGACGATAAAGAACATTAAAACCTTTTAATATTTCGAATGCATAATAAATTTGGTCCCATGTTGAGTACTTATAACATTTACGTATGATTACGAATGTAATCACCGTGTATTAAAAAATGCATGGCTACATGTCAGGTTTTATAGTAATCGCAATTAACTGCCAAAGTTAAAAGTTTTAAGTCACAATTTATTTGCTTTATTTAATTTTATTGTTATGATAAAGATTATTTTGATATGTAAAACGTTTTGATTTGTGTTGACATTTATCCCTGTCGCCACCACCAAGAATGGACATGGGCCTCTCATATCAAAATATCGATTAATAATAATAATTTAATTTCTTTTTTGCAACGTCCTGTTCCGAAAATACTCTTCAAGTTTTCCGCACAATAATTTTAAAATTTTTTTTTATTTTTCTTCTCTTATTGGCTACATTTTTTTTACATAGTATTTTATATGGGTACAATTTTAATATTCAATTGACCTTTAAGGTATTAAGCAGTTTTTGGTGAACTGTTTACAAGCTCTAATTGTTCTGCAAAAAACTTTAATTGTTTTCCGGGAATATGCAGCCTGTGTAAAATACCATTACATTTACACAACATTATTCAAATATGTACATACAATTTAATTTTTTTCTATAAACATCGGTTGAGTTGTTAAGTAACATGAATGTGAGCCAGTTTTTGTACGCGGAGTATGTGGCTTTCAATAACAAGTACACAGTTGTTTTAAAATTATTTCTAGCATTTTAAATTTAAAATCATCAAAACTTAGGATTGGAAATAATGTAGTAAAAATTTTAAATTTAATTTTAATTTTGCTTAGGCATAAACAAAAACCGTTTGTACATATCACCGACAAAAGAACTTTAAACAAAATAAAAACCAGTTGGCGTTTTCATATCTTCTTAAGCATTTTAATATATCCTTCAACTGCATCGTAATGCCACTGTTGAAAAATATAAGTGTACAGGCCTAAGTTGGATCACTTGGCGCTAACAGTGATACTAATACTTTTAAAATCTATAGCTTTCTATCGAGTGCCATCATAATAATAGAAGAGAAATTATAACAGTTGATGTAAGGAACAGACATTTTAAAAATACTTTAAATATAACGAGCACTAGCTGTCGTATTTCTTACAACCAAAATATGTTGAATGAAATGTGTCTGAATGTGTAGGGGAAATTACCTCGATGTTTCTTTATAAGAAATATATTTCCTTATTCTACCATTATTTATGCAAGATTTAGCTAACTCAAAGTTTATATCATTATATTTTTATAGGATAGAACTTTTAACTCTAAGTGATACATTTTAGAGTTTTCATTGTGTTTAGGTTTGTTTGACTTCATCATTTGGCTATATCATCAATATTGTATTTACTATTGTGGTTATTATTTTACCTTCAATACAGAAAATTGCGTCATTCATTACAGCACATCAAAGTTGCGGAATAATTGATACATATGTTTGGAACGTTTATGACCACAGTAAAGGTACACAGAAAACTTTATCGTATTTCAATTGACAGACAATAATGTCACAAAATTTGGTTTTAGTCACCACATGTTGCACAGTGTGCGACAAAATAAGTTTCCTAGAATAAGCGAACAAAAACTTCTAAAAATGGTCCTGTTAACTGCTCACCACATTTGTGCTTATCATTTTGTTTTATTTTCTAAGTACATTTAAACTCGCATACCTAACTCGATAAACTGGAAGCAATTATAAAGCTTGGACATGTTATTGCTGAATTATTACGCGATTTACTATGCACAGCGTGTGAAAATTCCTTACCACACAACATTTACCCTTTTACTGACATAAGGATATCAAATATTTTGAAAATGATAATAGCCACATCACCTCAACTGTGCATTACATTTTATAACTGTACCTTATTATAGTGCTTGCTTGCTTGGCTTGCGTATTTTGTTCTACAACTTTTAAACAACGAACCAAATGTTATTTATATCGCTAAAGTCAACTAACAAAACATATACGAATGTTTGTTAGGGTACAAACAAATAAGTACATATACAACAATCCAAATTAAATTAAAATAGGTATGGGTACTACAGATACAGTTTTCTCTGGACTGAAGCCAAAAAGCTATACGAAGATTTTTATAATTTTTATTTTGTCTCATTTTAAATGCTCATTAAATGGGGAGATTGCGGATAAATAATGTATTTTCCCTGTACACATTGTGGATCTAATTAATTGGAGTGCCGGAAGCCACGTTTCTTATTTCATTGAAACACAATAAAATACATTTCACGCGAGTAGCTTAAGTGCCATAATTATTACGGAGATAAGATTAAGTGAAATATCTTCTACAAAACTTTAAAAAAGAAAGTTTTTTGAAAAAGGCTTAAAAAAGGGGTTGGTCCATTGATTCTTAAAGGGTTAGGGACTGTAACAAAATCGTGTCCTGACTTTTCCAATAATCAGGACAATAAAAGATTGAGTATTAATCACAAAGTATACGAAATTCTATGCCTTAAAATAAAACATGCCATAGCTTTAAACTATCATTGAACACAAATATCAAAAAAATAAATAATTTGGAAACCTAAAAATAATTTTCTTGTTTTTGTGTATATCTTATTTTTTTTATCCTGTTAAATATTGCTTGTTTTTGCCCTTTATTTTAAAAATAAACTTCGGTACTTGACACATTTTACGGAATGAAACAACAGAAGTTAATAACAAACAAAAAATTTGAATGAAGTTTTTAGTGCTTAAAGAGTTTGAAAGTGGAAAATAAAATTCTACATTTATTTGTCTTTAGTAGTATAAATATTTTCTAATATTGTGAAAATATATAAAAGTCTAACTAAACCTAAAAATAACTTTCATGATCTTTGCTTTTGACATTCAATAAATAGGGCAATATATATGTAGCGCCATAATAAAGGTACCGTGTTCGAATTTTTAATCAAATAAATATTCTATACAGTATAGTGTACAATACAGCAATATGCGCTGATAATCTGCATGGAGTTTCTGAAAATAAATTATTACCCGCAAAAGTAAGGTAATGAAAGGCTATATATCTTTATCAGACAATAATGAAGTTTGCGAAATGCAAATCTATAAATAGCTGTCCCTTTAATTTACGATTAAAATCTTTTTTTGTGATTTAAAAAATTTAAATAAATTCATAAAAATGTGTTTTAAAAATTTAAACCGTTTCCTTTTTACAATAAAAGAAATCATTTTTAGCCAAAAAGTCTGAAACTTTTGCCTATGACCTTGACAAAAAGGTGGCGTAAATATATGGCGGCCATATTATTTTGGTTCACATATTGTTGCGGTGTATACTATTCAATTATTAATTCCCAATTATCGGTCGATTAGCATAGATTAGTAGTTAGCGAAAATAATGAGCATACTACTTCTGGTTACAAGAGATGAAGTGGCCTCTCTAAGTTGATTGTCCCAACTTTGGTTGTCACATTCAAAACAGGTATGATAAAATATAAAACAGTACCTATACACAAAATATAAACAATGTCGTATATTCGTTAATACCTCAGTCACAGCTTGTTTTATAATATTTCAACAACGGGTCGCGCACTTATATAGTCAGATCACAACTTACGCAAGATGCCATTTTTATATAAGTAAATAACTTTCGGGTAGGTTGTAGTTAAATCTTACACCAATCTAGAATGTCCAATCGCATATTATTTTCACTAAACAATTATCAGTGGTGCCAGAAGTTGCCAGAAATAGAAGGAGAATCTTAAAATGGACACAGCCGTTGCACGTTTTTTAGTACAATTTTAAAGTGGATATATTGTGTTTTTATTTAATGAATGTTTAAAATAAAATTAAAAATTCTACTCTAACATTAAATTACCGAGCATACGAGCATAGAACTTCATTCGCTTTAGTGAAATAGGCTTTGGTGGGGATCGATCCCGCATAATCCCCATACTGAACAATTAGTGCACTACTAAATAGCCTACCGGGGCACACACTATAGTGAATATTATTTTTAAACACATTTTTTGGTACTTTACAATTATTATCGTACATAAAATACCCTTGAATATATAAGGAACTAACATGTTATACAGTAGAGGAGGCAAAACAATTTTTTACTGTTGATATCAGTATTATATTCAATAATTTACATTAAGTTTTTCAACATATATAATTCTGTTGTAAATCGTCCATAACTACGAAAAAATTCAATTTTTTGTTTGTGGTTTTGTCCCCAAAATATGTTTATGGATTCAAAGTAATGTGTAAACTCAAGCTGCATATATAAGCTTTGTGGTTGTCATTCGTGGTGTTTCAGCATCAACTGTTAAAATGAAAACAACTGATTAATTGAATTAAATTTCATTATGCGTCAATACTAGATGGTAAAAAGAGAGAACATCGGTTTTGGTAAAATAAAACTAAAATATGTGTAACTATAAAAATTGTATGGATCAAGCCACAAACAGAAATGCAACAGAAACAATAATTAATGAGGCTGCATATCAGATTACACTTGTTAACGTAAGAATGATCACGTGTGCTTCTCTTTTGATAAAGAATTCGATTTCAAAGTTGCTTCTTGATATTTATACTATTACCGATTTTTAAACGGCTTAAAGCTTTAGAATTATGATTAATAGTATATTTACTACATACTTGAGCTAATATTACTTATACGTTTAAAAGATATAATAACGTCTGCATCAGTAAGATATATATATAACAAGTTATTTAATACTAATATCAGAATTACCAAGGGAAACCTTTTGTACGATTTTCTGTAAAAATGTCACGATTAAAGTGAAATATATAGCTTACAAATTATTATAATAATTAAGCCCCCGAACAATTGAATAGGATCACTTAATATTTTTTACTTAACTTAAATTGAGAATTAATAAGTAAGATCTTGCTATTTACAACTCATTAAAATACTCTGCCTAATGACAGGACAATATAAGTTCTCATGGGAACAGACTAAATTATATTAACAACTAAGGAACAAAACTTATGTGCATGTAATCAATTGAATATATGTGTATGTTGTAATATAAGAAAATATATATCTTCAAATTAATTTTTAAATAAAACCAAATAAATTCCCCCTTCCCCGGCTCCGTCAACCAAGAGTGTAATAGTGTGTAAGATCTATTGTACCAAAAACGTTAATGAATCATTAATGTTATCTAAGCGGATTACTTTTCTGTAATAAAAATATATGATTAAAATTGCAAATAGTCTGAAGTTTTCATCAATCAAAATTATTGATTGAATAATTGAATGTTATTAAGGACCATTAAATCTGATTGATAGTTTTGACAAAATGCATTCAATATGAAAAAGTAAATATGTTTTCAATTTTACTAGATACATTCTCTTATAAAACAAAAACATACGCCTAGCCTTTCCACTGGAATTAAACCTTTATCGCATAAATACGTTTCTTTGTCCATTTGGTTTATTTCGCACGGTATTCCGAGAGCATAAATCTCTTCATTACGATGACGACTCAAGGTAATAATTTACTTCCATCTGCAAGATAAACTAAATCATGATCCACTAGACATTTTCCTTTTTAAATTTGCAATTTAAACATCAATAGAGAAAATCAAGTGTTACAGTATTAAACATATGTGCATAACAGGCATACAACTGACGCCAAAACAATGACAAAATCTATTGAAATATTCTTTTGTGCTTGCCAAAAATAAAATCACTATTAGTAACAATTGCCTACATAACAAAATACCATTTGTGTAATACATTCGTTTTCAAATATACAATGTGTTCATGGAATTCTAGACGTATAAGTTATATTATTTTGTATATTAAATTTTATTTATTAATCATATAACATGGTGTCAAACAATTTACTCTCGAATTTAGTTTGGCGTTATTTCTACCCTCCATTATTTCTATTCTATAAATTTCAGTTCAACACTTTCTAAAATATGAAGAAATCAATTTGTGTTTTTGGACATATTTATTTAATTTTGTGTATATGGATTTTATTGTATTTTATACCAACAAGTGCAATACATAATTTGTATTTTTATTAATTCTTTATTCAGAAGTTATGCAGCTCCAATGAAATGCATAGTTAACCATTATTTACATATTTGCAAAATGAAAACATTATCCTCTAAAAGGCAAATATAATACATGTGTCTGTTTATATCTTCCAATTCCAGTGTTGCAATATTAAGAGGGTTTGTGTGACTGATATCTTTCTTGAATGGCAATGTTTAATTTGCTTGCTGTACCCCACAACATAATACCATATGCCCATACCCGTTCTAATATAGTGTTGAAGGTTTTTGTTTAGATTTAACTCTGATTTTGGCCCAAACAACCAACACAACCTACGGGTTTTCAACTTCAAATGAGTTTGCTTAGCTTTAATATGTGTCTTTCAAGTCAGTCTTCTTTTCAAAGTGATTTCAACGAACTTTACTGTGTTTTCTTTCATTATTTGTTAATTGGAATATAATAAAAATGTTTTCCATTTATCTACAAATATAAATGAAATTTAGAAAATTTATTGGCTAAAATAGCGAAAATACTTAGTTCGTTTGCACGATTGGTTTATTAAAGGATGTCTTCGTGGTCTAGTAAAACCAAGCTTTGGTTAAGATCTCTGTTTACAGTAATTGACCACTGCGGAGACCAAATGTATGCATCTAGGCTTGTCGATGAGAAAATCTATTAAAATATAATAATATTAAAGTCATCGATTAGAAAATAAAAATTGATTAAGAAAAATAAAAGAAGGAAAACTAGTACCTTTTTAAAAACTTGGCACCTATTTAATACTATTTGTGTTTGATACGTAAATAAACATATTATTAGGATTAAAAAGATATGTTTCTCTGTTAGCTGGCACTTGCCTTAACCAGGACCGTGCGCTGTTTTTCCTCTTATGAGGATAAGCTTAGGGTAAGCGAAAAATTTAAAATATTGGCTGTTGTGCATATCTATCAAAATAAGCTCCATCACTGCAGTAATATTATGAAATAAGACGAACTCCACTATGGTAATAAAATAATATGCGTCTATCCGGATATATTTAATGACAATTATATTTATGTTAATCCTTTTGATATGCTGCTAAAAATGCTTATGTTGATATTTTATACAGTTTTAATATTAAAATATAACTCTTTACTAAGCAGAGGAAGTAAACAATTTTTTTGTTCAGCTATCATGTTTATAACAAATTTAAATGAGATTCGGAAATTAAGTAGTTGCCGTTATTCGTACAGAGAAGTTTAAAAGTTGTTTATAATTTAATAAGTATTGTGGGAAATTTAATACTGAAATAATTTATGTTTCTCAATAAGGCTCATGAATATTGAATTACATAAGAAACACTTGATACGTTTAGACGCAGAAATCAATCAACAATTAATCAAGATCCGGAATATGCTACTAAAGACGAAGATATAACTTATACCATGAAAATGCTGATCAATCCGTAGCTATACCAGTAAAATTTTCCTTATAAAACAGCAGATGGGAAGTTTACATCAATTTAACTAAAAAGCTAAGACCTCTGTTCATGTCAAAAGAAGTTACGACGTCTTTGTTCTGTCTGCCAAATTTTATTTACAAACATGATTTTACGAAACTAATGCACATTAGTGAAAACTAATAGTTTTGTGATAAACAATTCATGTGTTTCTCCTGACCTTGACAGCTTTTTGCAATTTCAAATTGACCGCAGTATATTTGTTGTCTTTGTAAAATCCACTTTTTTTGGGAAATTTATTTTCTCTTACATTCTGCTATAAAAATTGTCTTGTTGGTCTGATTTCGTATTCGTTTAGATTAAAAATTCACACTTATCAGGTAAGTGCTTCCAAAATAATTAAATTCCATTTAATTTATGTAGAAAAAAAAATGTTTGGAAAAATTTATGTTTTTTAAAAATCTGTGCTAAGTGTAACCTGAACACTATTTTGAACCCCCATCCTTATTCTTAACACTATTACCTTTACTATAATGGTGACAGTCATACATAAATCGAAGCACGTTTCTAAAATTTTAACACAGTACATATTTCTCTGTCTAAATAAAAGATTTAGAAAGAAGGGAAAGTATTAGCAACAAGAGAATGCTGACGCTGCTGGTAACCACACACGTTTACTATTTATAGTCTTACGTAAAACCATTACAGTGTTAATACACGCGATGACACGTGTGGTGATTTATGAGTCTGTGTTATAGAAACAGAAACGTAAAGCAGTGCAGTTTTATTTTTAAATTTTTATGTCTTGACCTTTTTCAATTCAATTTATTAAATTCTTTAAGCTTGAAAGACTTTTTTATATAAAAGCTCTTTTATTCTTCTCGAAATGTCGCTACTCCATTTTTGAGCATCATCAGGATATAAAATAGAATATTTTGTATCCTGATGATGCTACAAAATGGACTAGAAAAATGTCGAGTAAAATAAAAGAGTTATTATATAAAAAAGGTCTGAAGGGCGTAAGGAATTTAATATATTATAAATATAACATATTTACTTGTTTAGCATTATAAAAATTACGTCATGGCTAAATAAAAGCAGAGGTTGAATTTATAGGATCTGTAGATAAAATGTAATCTTGCATGACTTTGAAAATTTCTGTAAGTAGAGTGGTTCTGAATACAGTCAGTCACTGGACCTTATTGCGGTAAGCCATCATTAATGCACAGTTTGCCTTGTGACATCCAGTGCGCTTTTTACTGCGCTTTTTATAAGGTTTTCGTTGAAGAATTACAAATTCTCTAAAATCGCCAAACAAATAAAAATTAAACATGTAAGGGAGTAATATTCAGGTCTATCGAATCTTATATACCTTTCTCAAAAATATGAACTAAAAATTTACTACACATTAGTCAGTGGATTGTTTGAGGCGTTCTTTTATTTTCATACGTAGCATTTTCTTAGATTAATGTATGAGTCGTTTATTTTCAGTTTCTGTATTATGAAAAGTAGGGTTGAGTCAAATTGGATTTTTAGCTATTTTTTGGAAATCGTTGTTCTTTTGATTATTTAAGTTCGTGCCGGCACATTTAGGTTTTTTATATTTTGTGGGGTGTCTTGTATATTTGGTTTTCGATTCATGGGGAAATCTGAAAAAGCCGTATTGTATGTAACAATATATAGGAAGTAAGTAGTGCTGAAAACTATATCCAATAATATGCGTTAATGCATATACGAGTATGTACTCGTATATTTTGTGTAACGCTGTAATATAAAAGTCAAAGAAATAAATATAACAAATAACAATTCTGTTTAGCTGGATCCCGGAGAGTAAGAAAATGTATTTAGCTAAATTAAATCGTATTGCTTAGTACATGTTTTCTACAAAGTAGACTTATATGTCAGGACCAAACTATCGAACTTGTGTTCAAATAGTTTTTCGGTTATCTAATTAAATTCTGACTTTTACTGTATTCAAAGTTATCATATCAAATAAATTTTCATTCTAAATAGAAGGAATAAAGAAAACGAAATTATGGCTAAAAAAATAAATTATTTAAAAATACGTTTATGTTTCGAGAAATGGCATTCAATCGACTACTTGGTATTGCATTGCATAAACATTTTATTTTAACAATATTTGGCTTCCAAAATATGAGCTTTAACTTTAAATCATAAAAATTGTGAATTGAGGTCGTTTAAGTTTAAAAAACGCAACATTTTTAATAAATTTGTATTAAAACGCACATAGTGCGACGTGCTGTTTTTATGCCCATCTTAACTCGGCTTCTGTTAATCGTAAAATAATTAAATTTAATGTACGGGCTATAGATATAGGCTAACCTCATAGGTGAACTTTAAGAGTTTTACCAAAAAGCTTCCCGAGATGAGATAGTATAAAAAATACAAAGTTAGTAGTTCTTCACTGACTTACTCAACTATCAATGTTATCGTATACTTCCACTACAACTAGAGGCTTGAAATTTGGTACACAGATTGGCTTTAAGGAATAAGTAATTATAAATATTTGAAAATGGGAGGTTTTTTATCTAGGTGGCCTAGGATGGGATACTTTCACAATATAAGAGCTGAAACTAGGTATAACTTGGAAAATAGAGTAAGATCGGCACAAAAGTATAAATGTGAAATATAGAATCCAAAATCTTTGGCCGTTAAAAGTACTGAGATCAAAATGAGGAAATTCTGATAGCACTTCATCCTAATTGGTATTTTTATCGAATGAAACGCGCTAGTCCAGATCAATCAATTAGTGTATGAAATGTAAAATTGTACTTGAACAGCAAAAACAACATTCAACCAAATACACAACATTTGAAGGTATAACTTTTGGGGAAAATTTTATTTTTCTGAATTTACAACTTTAATTAAACATTTAGTAAGAAAAAATTATATGTTTTCTCAATGGAACAAAAGCAAAATAAAAAATTTCACCATACATTTCGTTTTTCTAATTGTTGTTTGTCTTAATAGTTTTTACCAGGCAATTAATGAATAAAAGGCCCTCAGAAATAAATTCATGCTTCCTTTTCAAGGTAAAATCAGATCAAGAAAATTTTTGTTAAAATAGCTACTAGCTAACATATACAATTCACAAGTACTCAGTTTATTTTTCCCCGTTATATACATATTAAGTATATTCTTATAATAACATGAGATTTAAAAAGGAGGAAAAAACCACGGGTGGATTCAAGGTTAAATGTATTATAGTATAAGAGTATTGCGAAGTAGCAGCAACAATCATACATATAAATAGCAGGCAAATTCCATGTCGACTTCAGTGGTGTTTCAAACGTACGAGAGGTAAGTGGAACTTTAAGAGCAGCAGGGCGAGAGCGATGTTGGGAGCGCGATGGAAATAGTGATGGAGCTATTATCTTCGCGATCCTAAATAATAAGAGAGAGAAGAAACAGTGACTGTTGTCGTCGCGCTCTTAGATGTTGGAAGAGCGAGGAAAATTGTTGATTTGACTATTATCGTCGCACTATTAAATGGCTTAAACTGACAGAAAGACATCTGACTAACTGCATGGGAGAGCAAGCAAGGGTTCATTGAGCCGTGTTCTAGATCTCATGTAATTGCCTTTTATTTACCCGCATTGGTCTGCGCCTGGTATTATGAAGAATATGTTTATCTACACTTTAGTTAACTTTAAATTACTACCTTACTATATAAGTATCAATTTGTATTTTTTTATGTCCTTAAGTAGCATAGATGCAAGCGAAAGAGTCAACAGCTAAAGCTTTAGAAATGCATAAAATGAAATTATTAAATAAATAGCGAAAAGCCGATGAAATATGTTTCAAAATAAAGAGTTAGGAAAATTCATAAAACAGAAATGTATAGAAAAAAGAAAAGAAGTAACGCCTTTCTGGAACACTATAACGCGCATAAACAAAATTTTCGCACTCTTCAGCCATTCTGAAAATTAAAAGAAACTAAACGAGACGATATACTTTATGTGTATAATATTTGTTATACATTTTTTTATATAACTTTCAAAAACTATATTATGAAAATCAAGTATTTCTGTTCAATTAGTATGGTCAGCAAGAAAATAGAATTTTCCATGTTTGTTTAAATTTAAAAGCGGAAGGATAAACGCAAACTCTCAAATAATCATAGGAAAAGAGAATTTATATGCTTAAAACAATACCATCCTTTTGACAATTCCTTAGACAAAAACGCAATAAATATAAATAGCAAAAAAACAAAAGATTTTGCGAAGTGATTACCCAAGGATTTCACAACTTTCAGTATTTTTGTATCACATTAACTCAAAATTAATTTTATAAAATTGGCAAAATACTATTGGATGATTTTACTGGTAATTATAGAGAAATAAAATACACTCATTTCAATCAAACGTGAAATGGATTAATAGGATTAAAATGGCAAAGAGTAAAAGCTTAAATGTAAAAAAAAATTAAAAAATCCAGTTCAACTAGATTTATTGATTTGATTAAAGCAGGGGAACGATAAGCACATATATAATACATTGATGTATCCAATTTCCCCTAAGATCAAAGCCGCATGCAGCTTAAAATTTGGTGGATCAGAAATTTATTAAGAAACCTACGAATTTTAAAAGTCTTTCAAATTTTTAATTATAGGGATTATAAAATTGTTAAAACGCTGCGTCAGCCTGTATTTCATACAATGCGCACACGGTATATTTATGAGCCCGGCATTTGCTTTACTAGTACAATAAGACTTATAAGAGAATATCCCCAAAGCACAAAGAAAAAAATATTTTTCGTTGCAATAAAGAAAATAAAAATTCATTAGAAAGGAAAGCGAAATTCCTGTACATGCAAATCTCTAAGTCGTATAAGCTTTACTAATTATGATGTTTGTAGATTATTTAAGAAGGTTAAATTTAACATATATTATATATTTCGTTTTATACTTCGTTTCGAACTTGTTGGAGGAAGGCAGAAACAAATACTCTCTTTTGAAGACATTTACATCTATAATTTGCTATTTTGCAATCAATTAGTATCCATTAGGAAACAGATACAAACATTCTGTCGAAAGTTCGTAATAAATATAATTAATTTTTTAACTTTTTTAATTTCCGCTGTGCTCTTGGCGATATTGTAACTTATCCTTAAACCAAATATAAATATTTTTCTAACAAATTATATTTAATTCTTCTTGTTTTAAACAAAAAAGAGAAAAGAGCTGTAAGCTAAATAGGGGATACTTTGGGTGAAAAATACTAATTAAACATGCTAACGGCAATAGTCACAACAGTTTGTTCCCATTATATTATTTTATCTTCTTATAACTTTGCTTTACAGATAATATGGTGATTACATACAAATATCTTTTATGTTGCCTACAATTAATGAAACTAAAAATATTGCTGTTTCTAAAGCTTAAACATGCAAGAGTAGTTTAATATAATATTGAAATGTCTTAAATGTAAATTAATAAAAACAATTTATTTATTTTTAAATTCGTATACAACGGAGATGAAAACATGAAACAATTATCATTAGAAAAATGTTATGAAATGAAGGCTTTAATGTGATATCGGACATATGGCGGTAGCATCTAGCGAGTACATGGTGCGGTGTGGCAACCTAATTCACATATAAATCAGGCTGTGTTTCAGCAATAACGGCTCGAACTTTGGTTTTTAAGTGCTCAATTGTTTCTAATTCATCGGCAAAAGCAAGTAACTTTACACATCCTTACATAAAGCATACCAACAAATAAGGTAATCAGTGTTGTAAAACCACTAGTTTGTGTAATCTTTGTTGAAATCAATTTTTTCTTTACCAATATTTATCCAATAAACGTATAATTTAGTAAAGTTAATAGATATATACTTCGATAGCCTACTTGCAGTTATTTTGCCATTGGTGAGGTGTCAAATAATGTAAAAAGAGAACTTAACAGACGCTTAGTTTATTTCAAAACTTTCGCTACCTAATTTTTTTATTGTTTTATTTCTAAAATTTATATAAGACCCCAACAACATCCGTCCACGATAACAATATATAAACAGAAAAAAATATTAGTATATTTAAATAAATATCCCAACTTTTACTAAAATTAATAAAAACTAAATCAAATAATCTTTTGCAAAAACACCCATTGATTTTTGAATATTTTATCAATTGTTGAGGAAAAAATTAATACAACAAAAATAGAGAAATATGTGTGTGTGTATAATTTCATATAATTCTTGACAATAAGTTGCTTGACAGCATGTTGCATGAGTAATAAATAATCATTTTTATACGAAATAATGCAATCTATATGCCTAGACCTCCATGCGCACACTTTATATTTAAAAAGTATTATATAATATATGTTTGATTATATTGACATTGGTCAGGATTTTAACAGATTTTTACGTTGTTTTAGAAATGGTTTTGGGACCATTTTACTAGTATGTTGTAAAACTTTAGTGCCGAATCTAGTTTCGAAATTGTATTTCGAAAAAAACACGTCCAACCAAAACACGCACCTGATGCACAGGTAAAATAAAACTATATATGTGACAGTCGATATGTCATAAATTCAAAAAAACGCCTTCAAGTATTTCACATTTGTTTTCCGTATCCGTAAGTTCCCATTACATCTTTAAATAGGCACCGTTTTTGATTTGATATTCCGACAGGGTGTTTTGATGTAGATTTTTGGAAC
Organism: Phania funesta; assembly: GCA_963932375.1. Lineage (NCBI taxonomy): Eukaryota > Metazoa > Arthropoda > Insecta > Diptera > Tachinidae > Phania > Phania funesta. Next base: position 100,270,998 of record OZ010652.1, read on the forward strand.
GAATGTCCGTCATACCTTGTCAAGTTTGGTTTGGTGACAAACCTGTTTCGACTATGTGCATCTTCAGTGTCATTTTTCGTTCTGAGAAGTTTGCATCAATTCGTTAGTGTTTTAAACAATAAGGATGAACTTTATTATAATAATATAATACTATGTATATATTCGAATTTATTTCATGACAATTATAAATATGTTAAACCTTTTGATAAGTTATTTATTAGGAATAAGCAACGTATGTGTCGCTAAAATAATTATCTTGATTACATTCGTTAGAGTTTTAATGTTCAAGTACAATTCATCAAATACAGTTCATACAAAGGAAGTATACAAATAATTTGTTTAGTTGTCATGTTCGTAAACGTTTTACATTTAAATGGGAAATGAAAATAAAGTAAATTTAATTATTCGTATAAAATTTCATTATAAAGTAATAAGTATTGATGGAAATTAAATATTAAAGTAAATTATATTTCTCAATGAAGTTTACTAGCAGGTAATTGATACGTTTGAAGAGAGAAATCAATGTCCGAAGTGTGCAACTGGTTATAATTCTTCAACATGACAATATTCGCCCCTCTTAAGCTGCCCCAGTAAAAACTTATATGTAACACAGAGAAGATGTTTTAAGGAGTCTTCTGAATTTCTTTTGTTTAGTTATATTTTGGATTATCTTGTGCCTAAATATAACATAAAAAATGTCAAGTTTTCCCATTTATGTCTTATTTATTAATAAATGACAGTACATAAATAAATGCCAGACTACTGAGATTTTGGTTAATACGTCGCCGACTTTTTTAACATAGCACATATTGGCATAAGATCTTGCTATTGCATAAGTTTTAGACTCCGTAAATTTCATTCTAAAGACAACGTTAATGGATGAAAGTGATTTGCAATCTTCAACAGGTGTTCTTATAAATGTGTCGTTTTGCCTCGTTCTGTAACCTTGCCATATTCTACGCTAGATAACCAGCAAAGTGTAAAGAGTTTAGTGGTGGTACTTTCTCAATTTCATTATGTTTAGTACAATTGTGTGATTGAATTCTGCCACACATGAATTGTATTTATATTTTGATTTATTTAAATAAGATTTGTGCCTTTCTTTGTTTAAGTTCTTTATGAACCTGCTACTGCTGAGCTTTTTATCTAAAGCAACCTAAGATGAAAACTCTTACGAATAAAATATAATCCCCTTTTACATTAATCTTGTTTACAGTGGCAAAATATAAAATAAGAAGGCAACTAATAAATTGTAAAATACTTCTTTTGCATTTTCCTTTCGTTGTTATTTTATTTTGCCACTTTCTTGATACAAATATTCAAATACTTCTGCCATTGTCTTTTTCAGACAACGGAAAGAAACGTATTATCGAGAATTGTTTATTAATCATGAAATATGCAAATACATGACCTTAAAATGTTCTTTATACGAATCAACATGCAATAGCTGGCGTTAATTTGCATTTCTTTAAATTATGACAAATTTGTTTGCTGGTTCAATTATGTTTGAAACGGATACAGTATTAAAATGAATACATTTTCATCTCAATTTATTTAAATAGTGTAATTGATTATTTCTAGAAGCTATTCTTTATTATTATTTTTATTATTATTAGTTTTCAAAATCTCACAAAGTTCATGGTTTTAAGATTTTTTGGGATAACATTAAATTGCAATATCTTGGTAAAGATAACAAATTGCACATGGCTTATAAACGTGAACAATAATAAACACGAGTAATGTACATGACTTTACGATAATAGAATAAAAAAAAAGAAAACTGTAAAATTGTTTCACAGAAAAGACTGCAAAATTAACAAACATAGCAACACCAACAGAAAGGGATCAAATAAAGGAAGGTTCATACGAGTATACTCTCGAGTATAAAGTATTTTATTTGTAATATGTCATGAAGGTATTTTAACAAAGCCTTGTTGTTTATCTTATTTCTTGTTTATGTCAAATCTTAACTGATGTCTGTTACCAGTCTTAGGTGGCGTCTGGTAAAGCTATTGTTTATTAATCAGTTATGGATGTCAAACCGCTAGCGAGGATCATTTTTGTATTATATTTTAAAAGCCAAAATTACTATACGAGGTCCACCTTATGGCATTTTATTCACTGTAAGGGGCAGATTGCAGGTCGGCGGCGTTATTGATTCGCAAACGCAAAAAAAGGGCATGGTTGTGGCATAGCCCCCACAACCCTGTAATATTCTACACAACAGTATATAGTTGTGATTAATTTAAAGCATTTTAAACATTACTTTAATTGCGATAAGCGAGTTATTGTCTACATTTAATCATTAAACGATTTCCACCAATTGACTTTAACAAGTGAATTTTTACTAAAATTCGAACAACCAATAAAATATTTTAACACTCTAACTATAATCATGAAATATTCTTAATAATATGTAAAATTTCTTCGGTGGTTAGTCAATTTACGAGGTGGATGCAAGCTCCATGGTTAGCTCGTTGGCTATTTAGAATTCGAGGACATTAACCGCCTGTGTTCGTATCTCGGCCACTATATTAATAACAAAATTGTTTCGTTTCTATTGTTTTTAAAATAGTAATAATATTATGAGCTGTTCACAAACATATAATCCAATCATAACATGTTGCCTTTAGATTATAGTTATCCCAACCATGTTTTTTCTATGCGCGTATTTTTGGTCCGAATTGAACAATACGGACGAAGATGAAGTGTTAGAGCGAGACTGCTAAAAATGCCAAAACGAAAATAACAAAACGGGTATTACTAATAAGCATTTTAATCGTATTAATATCCATCGGTGAGGCGGCAAGTACTGACCAGAAAAACCGAGAGGTTTTACGGCTCTAGATTTTTCTGAAGAAGTTTTATAAATTCAGAAACCTATGCCAATACGTCTTAATGTACCGATTCTCTCAAACTCAACACAATCCAGGTCTAGCTTCAATTTAGGCACATCTATGCGACAGTCACTGAAAATGTGATCTCTAGTTTGCGTACCAATGGTGAGGCAGTAGCTGATATATTTCATGCAAATGTTATACAAAAGCATTTTATGAAGCGAATGATTTTTGAGACATTTTCACTCACAGTTTGTAATATTCCATTAAAATTTCAACCCAAATTTCTTAAGAAGTTGGCACAATAACCAGCAACTTAACAGAACATAGATCGCTTAAATACTGTGAACCTATAAAGTTACAAGACAAGTCTAATTACATGTCTGCAATGTTCCAGAGAATGTCTTGGTTTTCACTCATCGGAAGAAATTTAATCTGGACGGAGCATATGAATATCTTTACTATTTGCATTGTTTGTCCGGAAAAGCTTTTTCTGTATCGCCATCACAGCAAACAAGGCGGGTTTCAGTTACAATTAATTGATTAATATAACTCAAAGATGATAATTTACTTCAAGCTTAAGTTCGTTTATAATTTAAGAAAGAACAATTTTATTTTATTAAAAAGATTATCTTTGCAATAGACACTAATCAGTACAAAGATAAAGAGAATGCTGATGAAGTATGTAGTGGGGCAGAAAATAAATGTACTTAATTCTGCTCGTGTTCAAAACTTAGCTTTTTCAGTATTCTTAAAAAAATTATAGTATAAATAAAATGAATATTTTTCTTTCCTACTTGGAAGAGCAATAAACAAACGTAAGCCTAAAATAAATCAATTTATATTAATTATTATAGTTCTTTTTATATGATTTAAAGTTAAATGGAATGCTTTATCGGATGACGGTAAATTTTTTTTTCTCAACACCGAACATAAAAGTCAACGATCCGCTAGGTAATAAAAGTTATACAGAGGTCACAAAAATTTAATTCATAATTTTTAAATGTATATACTTCAATTAATTAGTGACCGTGTTTGAGTACAGACGTAAGTCATATCGAACGCATAACAAATATATATATATATATATATATATATATTCTTTTTAAAGTATTCAATTGAACAGTGAACAGTTAGTAATAACAAAGAAATAAACAACAACAATATAACAACAATATAATATATTGTGTGTTAAAAAAAAAACAATAACAAATAGTGCATGGTTAAACCTGTTTAAACAATTAATAGTGAGTGCATGAGCGCACCAAACATTAACGAAAAAAAATACAAAAGGTAATAACAACAATGCTTATTACTCTTTTACTTACACAAATGTTAATAATGCAATGAACAATACAAATAATAAAAAAAAGATGACAGTGCTTTTTTAACCGCCAGGCCAATTGACCGAACGCGTTCTTTATACGGATATATAAACTTATCTTCGCAAATAACAACACCAGAAGAAATTGCAATTCAACCAAAAAACAATTCAGGTACCATATCAAGTATAGTACAACAAACCTACGAAACAGGTAATTTAAAAAATCCCGCAAAAAAAGTGCAAACAGGTATGGATCGTTATATAACCATAACCAAAAGGAAGGCCAGTCCTAAGTCTTCGCAGCAAGAGCGCATTGCTAAACAATATAAAAGCTCCCAAAGTACTGTAATGCCGGTAAGCGAGAACAGATTCTCTGTACTTGCTACAGCGGATGAGGAAGCTGAACCCGCTGTCAGGGAACAAAAATCTCCCCCGATTTACTTGCGCGAACAAACATTTAACGAAATTGTTAACATGTTGTCTCAGACTGTAGGTAAGGAAAGCTTTTATGTAGCTTCTATACGAAGAGGTTAAATTCAGGAAACAAAGATCCAAGCGCACACTGAGAAGAATTACCGCCTAATCGCAAGTCGCCTCGATGCGGATAATAAGAGCTATTATACGTATCAACTGAAAAGTGCTAAAGGTTTGATTGTCATCGTAAAGGACATTGACAATTCTGTTCCCACTGATGAAATAAAAAGTGTCATAGAGGTGGAAGGTTATGTCGAAAGGTCAGTGCACAATATTCTAAATAATAACAAAGTTCCCCGACCTATGCATCGTGTTGAAATCGTATTTAACGCATCTCAGCTTAAATCAAAAAACTCGGTTCATCCAATATATAATTTGCGTTACCTTTTGAACAGAAGAATAACGGTGGAAGAGCCTCTAAAACGTAGCGGTCCCCGTCAGTGTACTAATTGCCAGTAATTCGGACACACGAAAACCTACTGCAAGCTACCATCCGTATGCGTTCTTTGCGGTGATGCGCACCGGACTTTGGAATGCACTTCTTCCAAAACAGACCCCAAGGTCAAAAAATGCAGCATTTGTGGTGAAAACCACACAGCAAATTACAGGGGCTGCAAACTCTTTCAACATGTAAAAAATAATCCGAAAGTCGTACGTAAACCTGAATATGAGTAATATATGTCTTCCCAATTTCCTCGGCTTCATGCTATTGCTAGTACACAAGCTACAGAGCCAGATACTAAACCAAACTACTCATATGCACAAACATTGAGAAATGATTTACCTAATGCGAATGCCAAAAGTTCTAATGCGCATAAACATTCATATGCCCACGTCTTAAAAGAGGATGCTCAGACACCCCACACCAACAATTCGAGTTCGATCGAGAACTTAATACAGACAATGAATAATTTCATGACAACTATGCAGGGTATGTTTCAGGAAATGATGCGAACCCAAAACATGCTCCTGCAAGTTTTGGTTGGCAAAAAATGAAACAGTTAAAAATATGATTCTGGAACGCTAACGGGCTCTCCCAACATAAATATGAAGTAGAACACTTCCTGCTAGCACATGATATAGATATACTATTAGTCTCTGAAACACACTTTACTATAAAAAACTGGTTTAGAATTGATGGGTATTTTATATATGACACCATGCACCCAAGCGAAAGGGCATGTGGTGGGACTGCCATTATAGTCCGAAAAAACATAAGGCATTTTCCATTGCCTGAATTCAACGAAGACTTTTTGCAAGCCACGACCATAAATCTTACAGATTTTAAAATTGTAGTCTCATCAGTGTATTGCCCGCCTAGGCATAAAATCGAACACCATGAATTTGCCAGGTTCTTTGCTACGCTAGGGCAAAAATTTATTGCCGCTGGCAATTACAATGCAAAGCACACATATTGGGGATCCAGACTCCTTAGTCCTAGAGGTAGGCAGTTGTATTATACAGTTGAAGCAAACAAGCTTGACATCGTATCTGCCGGTAAACCCACCTACTGGCCCACAGACTTTAATTAGTTGCCAGACCTTATTGATTTCGCTATAGTAAAAAACATCAAACGCGACCAACTGCTAGTTAGTTCATCATGATCTTCTGATCATACACCTACAATTGTTATTTTACACGACAGTTTTGTAACTGCACCTAAAACCCCTAGTTTCTACCCGAACAGAAACACGAATTGGTTAAAATATAAAATGTATGTGAGCTCTCACTTATCTTTGAATATCCCACTGAGAAATTCAGTTGATATTCAAGCAGCTGTAGATCATGTTACAGACGTCGTGACTGCCGGAGCCATAGCTGCAACGCCAACAAAGCCATCAGCTAAAATAATATCGCAACAGCAGATATTCAGATGCTCGTCATTGAGAAAAGAAGACTAAGAAGACAATGGCCAAATAGTCGTTCTCCTCACATAAAAATGCAAATGAACTTATGCCAAAAAACTTACGCAGTAAATTGAGACAGAAACACCAACTCGCTATCGAAAACTTTTTAAAAAACTTGGATCCAATGAAAAACACGGATTATAGTCTGTGGAAAGCTGTAAAGCACTTACAATGTCCTATTGCTTACGAATCCCCACTAAGACTTAAAGACTGTACTTGGGCTAAAAACTCAAGTGAAAAGGCAAATGCGTTTGCAAATCACTTAGAGAAAGTTTTCGCACCACATGATATAAGTAATTCCATTATTCCAATTAATAGTGACACCGTGAATGATCCTATGAAATTTAGGTTGTCTTCTTTAAAATCGACAATTAAAAATACGGATATGAAGAAATCACCTGGACCTGATCGTATAACAGGATCAATGATAAGAAACTTACCTAATTCAGCTGTAAGAGTTTTACTTTACATATTTAATGCCATGTTGTGCGTCATGCTCTTGGAAGATGTCTGAAATTGTTATGACCAGGAAAGGACTCAAGCCAGATTACATCCTACAGGCCAATTAGCCTACTGTCAGTTTTGTCAAAGATATTTGAAAAATTATTCGTCTCGAGTGTAACTTCTTTTCTAAATGAACAAAACGTTATCCCAGATCATCAGTTTGGTTATCGAGCAAGGCATAGTACGATTGAACAAGTCCTTAGAATCGTTACCATTATTAGCATTTGATAAAGTCTGCCATGATGGGCTACTTACTAAAATAGTTCGGGTTCTACCTGAAAACACCCACAAGCTTATAAAAAGCTATTTGTCCGATAGAACTTTTAAAGTAAGGCCAAAGAACCAGCTTTGAAGATGTGGGAAAATCAGTGCAGGAGTAGCTCAAGGTAGTGTGCTAGGGCCGCTATTATATATCATCTATACAGCGGATATGCCGACAAGCCCACATACATATACATCAACCTTTGCAAACGACACTGCAATTATAAGTGTCAGTAATGATCCAAAGGATGCATCTGAAAAATTGCAGTCCCATATTCATAAGCTAGAAGACTGGCTAAAACAGTGGAGAATAAAGGTAAATCCATCAAAATGTGCTCATGTAACGTTTTCCCTTAGAAGGCAAAATTGTCCACCAATCACAATAACTAATACCACGGTTCCAGCGGAAACGAACGTTAAATATTTAGGTATCCACCTAGATCGGCGCCTAACTTGGTCCCGTCACATTTAGGCAAAAATAACGTCCTAACTCAACTTTGGCTTTGGAGTATAAAGTACCTATATACACGTCCGTTATAAAACCAATATGATCATATGGTATTTAGCCGTGGGGTACTGCCTGTGCATCAAACATCCAGAAGTTACAGAGAAGACAGTCTAGGATTTTACGTCATATCGTCTGCGCCCCCTGGTACATAAGAAATGAAAACATACATAGGGATCTCAAAGTTCCCACTATCCACGAAGAAGTTAAAACGTACACGTCCAAATACGTGAACAAACTAGTCGCACATCCCAACACTCTAGCACGCAATTTATTGCAATTTGATGGCCACCAGAGACTAAAAAGAACTGACACATTGAGCCTGGCGAGGCGGCTCTCTCTACACAATAGAAAATAGATTTTTAAGATTTTAATACCAAAAATTAGTTATTACATTGGTAATAACTAGTAAATAATAATTTAGAAATAAGATTTGAATACTTATTGTGTATTTCTTTTAATAGAAAGATTCAATAAAATGAAATAAAGTATAAAAAAAAAAAAAAATATACTTCACTACATACGATACAATTTACATCACAAACTTTTATAAATTATTAGCTATTTTTAACATTGTCGGTGCCCCTAGTTCTTTTTGTTATTTTTTAACTGTTAACAGAATTTTAATATTTTTAGTAAATTTTCCAAAAAGCTTTATGTACATTGCGTGTTTATGGATGACGTGAATCTTCAACAACAACCTATTTACTTGAAAGGCTTACAAAATCTATAAAAGATTTTCACATAATGAAAACGTATTTTGAAATTTCCAATAAAAAAATTCGTGACTCATAGCCATGTAAGTTGTTCACATATTCCATCTCTTGTACAGTAATTTTTTACACACTTTTATTTAATTCTCAATGTCAAACATATTGTTAATGTAATATTTATGCAAACATTTTACTTATCTAAACTCTAGAATATAATTCAAAGCATTTGTTCTGTTCTTATCATGATTGTTTTATTGTTGTTTTGTAACATATATTTGTGATTTGTTTACCCAATTTTTAATTTAAGTTAAATTTGGTTATAGTATTTGTTTCCGACGCAAACTTACATTCAAGATAAGACTGGTATTTTTTAATATTCAATAATGTGAGTCTTTCAAGGTCCTCCTTATATATGAGGGGCGTGTGTATGTATGGATTTCTAGTTCAGTTTCGCGCCAAAAAAAAAAATAATGCTACATAAACATAAATACTAAATTCCTTTTGTAAATATTAATTAGAGTTTTCTTTAAAAATATATATGCGAATACTCAGTAGAAGCACAATCCAGCTGCGATTCGAATTAAAAAATGTTGACATAGTTTCGCTCCATCACACCTTAAAATCTTAGCTTTGTAATTGGTTTTTTTAATTGGGCGAAGCAGTGGCTATCATACGATAGGAAGAAATATCGACAGTTTTCCTGATTTCATGTTTCCTTTCTCAAAATAAGGTATAGTGTATTCCAATAAGTTAATAAAAACAGCATAGAGTGCTGCTATATAGGAGAAACGTTTAGTAAGTTTATCTTATGGCGAACTAACTGTAAGACTTTGATTGTATTATATACTCGTACATACATATTTGGTAACGTTTTTGTGGTTGTTTAATCTTAAGCGACTTTGTAAAGATATTTGTTGATAAAGAAAAAATAAAACGAACTTTGCACAAGAATTATTTTCTATACTATTCCTCATACCAAACAATACAAATAATGTTCTTTGACAAATAAATATAATAACAAGAATCTATAAAAAAAACAACCAATATAGCCCACAACAATGCCAGTACTTGTTTGAGTTAGAGTTTAAATAAAAAAAATACATTATTTGAAATGGCTATTTAGAATTCCTTTTAAATATTTGCCTCACTAACTTCAAACCATAAATGACTTATAAGCTACCCAAAAAAAAATTAAATCACTTCAAGTGAATGTATTTAAATAACTGACTGATGTTGATGGTGTAATAAGAAAACGAAATATAAGAACCACTAAAGTTGTTAAGAATACAATAAACTACAGAAAATGGACTGGCGCTGTAGAAAAAAATTCATTGCTGTTGAAGTGTATTTTCTTTAGCTCAGTCAAGTAACGTTAAAATATTGTTTTTTATTCAGTTGAATTTGAATTCTAAGCAGGAGTTTATATTTTTGATTTAAATACGTAAATGTTTTTTGCTGGAGATAAGATGTTGAAATTTTATAAATTTAAAATCAATTACTTACATTTATCATTTGATACGAAATCGTTAGGTGCAATTAGTGAACTTATCAGGCCCGAAAGTTAACGTTAATGTCTACTTAAAATACCACTTAACCCAATAGGCGTGTTAGTCTAAAAACTTTCTATGATTTAGAGTGCTTGCAGAAAAGGACGATGATAAATATTGAATATTGTTATTTATTTAAATTTATTATAATTTTTCAAAGTTGGGTTTTTCGTTGTATTAAAAAATTAAAGTTTTTCAATACTTAATAACTTTGAATATTTTTACAGCATTTCGTATCATTCAGTCGGCACCCACTATGCATAACTAAGCATATGCTTCTTTGATTTTTGTGTTAATTTAAATAAAATATGCCTACAGGTATGATATTTAATTCACATGGGGAGTAACCCAATAATTTTATTTTGAAAACGAAATTAAACTACATAATAATGCTGTAATGAAAAGCTACCAATCGGCTTAAGACCGGACATCCTTTAATTATTTAACTACTCCTTGAAACCACAAACAAGTTTTATACAAATTAACCCAGAAAGCAAATAATAAAAAAAAAAACACTTGACAGCAATGGCACGTTTCCACTTAAGTACGCAAAATTTTTATTTTTTTATTGTAAAAGGTTAGGAGGTACTTTTCTAAGATTCTTATACACACAATTTTGCAATATATTACATAGGTCTGTATAACTGTATCGGTAGGTCATATAATGTACTTAATAAAAATATCAGGTACGTATAAGTACTAAATTGAGATTTCGAACGCACGTAGGAACCTTTCGAACCCTTAAGTAGAGCTGTGTGATTGACATCGTTTTTCCAACTTAATGTAAACTACCTGTAGTTTATTGATAATGTATTTATGTAAATTTATTTTGACAACAACTGGTGTTAGTTGCTTATGCAAAAGAAGTTGTGATATTCGAATGAACGGCATATTCGATAAACAATAATGCATGGTAGGAGTAACATATCCGTCTATAGCTTTTATCTTTTTTGACATACGAAACTTTCTCTTACAAATTTTATATCTTTAGCAATATAAACTTTGCAAACTTTAAATTTCTTATATCCTTAAGTTACTGTTTCAGTGCAGTATCAGTTGTGTAAGAAAGGATAATTGTGGAATACAAAAGACTTCAAATAACACTTTGATTGCATTAATGTTATCGGATAGAAAATATAAATAATAATAATACCGCTCAAATTTAAAACTTTTCAATCTGGAATAGAAGTCGAAACCATAAAAGTACCATCTGCTTTCTGAATAGTAGGCAAGGTATAAAGACGATCAAAGTTACATAGGCGTTTATGTTTTAGCAGACGTAGTTCCATAAACACACTTTATTTGTTGCATGATATTACCTAATGGATGTAGTTAACATTTTTACTACTCTAAGAAATTCAGTAAAACTTAGCGTAACAAAATCGTGCTATGTGTAAAATTAATTTGCCTAGATTTATTTAAGAATAATTATTATTAAACAAGCGCAATAAAATGGAACGACAATAATAACTGTTTATCGCAATAGTGGTTTTATTCATTATACTTTTATTTTCTAATTTTTGTACTTCTGTGCTCTTAATTTGGTGTCTGTGCTGTTTATTTTTCACAAATCTTTCAAAGACTACCAAAGTTATTATTAGATTTCTCGTAATATTTCCTTCACTAGAATAAAAAAGAGTGCAGATATCTACATATGTGTGTTTTTATGGAAATTTGAGAAAGCACTGTAATAAGTTACACAATAAATTACAGAAATATTTTCTCTACGCAAAAAGAAAAATTATCAAAATTATATTATTTTAATTTAAAAAAATGTGTGCACACGAAACTGAATTTTATTAATATTTTGTTCTCTTAAAAAACAAAAAAGCGTGAATAATGAGACACATTTTTACTTAGAGCAAAATATCTGAAAAACGGTTGTTAAAAAAGTGAAAAATAAGAAAAAGGGAAGAATGCTTTATTCAGCAGTGTCGAGTTTTGTACACCCTCCATTTTCTACGACGGATGATTTTTAATTTTTTTAATAATAAATAAATATCTAGGTTATTCTCATTTCATTGTGTGTCTCCATTATCATGCTTCAAATCAAATGAAACTGACACTTTTAGTTACTTCGAGCAAAAAGCAGAAAAAGAATACGAAATGATACTTTCAGCAGTAATGGCCGATTAATTTTAGGCGAGTAATGACGGCAACGTGCTTTTGGCGGTGAACCAATCGATTTGTTTATTTTTTCAGCAGCTGCTTTTGATATTTTCTTTGTTTTCTTCTGTAACAATGCAACCTTGATAAAATTTAAAGTCTCAACGTTTAGGCATTTCTCTAAAAATAATCCGAGCTACACTACTCTGTAATTTTCATCCGTATTTTTTATTATTTTGATTACATTTTTCTGTGACACTCTAATGAGCGGCCCTGCGGGAAGCTTCGTGGTGGTTGTGGTTTAAACCAAAATCACGGGTATAGTTTTTTTTTTCAATTCGGTGTGGGTGTCACTGCATCCAGGTGCCGTGACCAATAAATCGGTAGGAGTATTAGATAGGCTCAGCTCCTGACCAAGGGAAAGGTCATGTCCAAATTTATTGACTTCAATTGGTTACCTAACACGTGACAATTCTGTCAGACTTGGGTGCGTTGTATTCGCCCAGTGGGTGGACTACGTTGGCTGATACTCATTTAAGTTTTGATTCAGATGTCACATTGTAATGATTTCTCATTTTACTTGAATTTTTGGCAAGTCATCACTGGCTTTAATATAAAAGACGCTTGAGAAACCAAATGCGAAAACTACCTAATTTGAGGACAAAATAATAAGAATATACGCAGTATATTGAAATATAACACATAACATTCTTTAGTACTGATATTATTATAATACCTATGTCCCGATATATTCCAACCACTAACTTTCTCTCTGTGTACAAAAATATACAATATCCTTAGAAAAATCTTTCCCGCAGGGTTAAAAAAGGCCAACAATAAATATAAATCATACAACGAAAAGAAGAAAACTGTGAAATACTATTGGTATTCTTATTAACAAGTTGCTTTTAGTGTTATTATTAGTCACTTCCGTGGTCAGAATATGTCCAAACTTGTACCAACCTAATGTTTTTTGGCATCAATGTTACCAAATAGATAAAACAATGAAGTAATATAATATGACTGACAAAAATTTATTCACAAGCAAAAAGAAACTGCGGTTTTTTACTCTTTAGTAGGACTTTTTTATTTAAATTAGTGAAAGCAAGAAGTTGATGTAAGTTTAAAGACCAAGACTATGTTGTTTCGGCTGTGCTTACAAATCTGTGCTTTTTTATTAAGTCACAGATCACAAATCGTCATGAAAAGTTGCATTATTACATGGCAGGTGTTTACACAAGAAAGACATACCTTAAAAGACAGAAAGGTGTTATGAGATTAACCTACTTTTAATTAATGTTATCATAAAATTAAATTATCTATATGAGTTTTTAGTTTAAAGATGCGAAATCAATGTAGCCATATCTGTATTAAGTAGACCTTTTTTCACGTACGTCAAAACGGGTATATTTAACTATTGCTTTCGGTCTCAAGACTTGGTTTTTGAAAAAATGCAACTCCCCAAATGTTGCTACCTAAATCGTTAACAAATATAATCTTGCATCCACTAACTCGTTGTTTTGGATATTCAGTCAACTGGTGCAATTCTGTTTTGGGAACAAGCCTCCAAAATAATTCCGCCTGCTGACCAGACCAGTATTGATGAAACTTCAAGACATGTGCTTTGCACGAGTTATGTCGCCACATCAACCCCCACCAAAACCCAGAAGACACCAGCAAAACCACCAATAAAACAACAACAACAAATCATTTAATTTATTTTATTGTGTTCTATCTTATTCGATTTTACTGAATCGACACATTTAATAAAATTCTCATTTTAATTTTAAATAGCTTAGATTATTTTGGTGACAAACTGTATTGTAATAATATACACTACTGATAATAATTTTCTCTTTAATTTTAAATTGTTAAAATCAGCAAAATAAAACATTGCAACAATTTTGTACTAATTAATACTTACCTCCTGTTTACCAACTTTTAGACAAATATTATTGTTTAATTCTTTTACTGCATTTTTCTGACTCATCAAAATCATTTTATTTACGAACTTTCATGTTAAGTTAATTTAAACAAATAAAATTAATTATTGGTGTAACCTTCAAGAGAGAACTAGTGTTTTATTTGGTAGACAACATAGATATATAACTCACGCATTGCGCTTATAAAAATTTAAGCAACCAGAAATTATTACTAACACATTTATTATGTACATAAATAAAAATAAACCGCGTACCTATTAGTTTGATACAATTTGAACTTTCACTTTATCATATAACGTAGATATCACTGTCTTTCACGATGTAAATTTAGTTACATCTTTGCGGGAATCGGACGATGCTCCTTAATGATGTAAACTTGCGGCTACAGAAAATTTCACTAGAAAATGATCCGTAGGAATAAATCGAGAGAAAAATGTTCACTAAGAATTTTCACGTTGGAATTACAAGTTGTCACAGTTAATATATTTTTGCTCCTCAATGATCTGTAGGCCTCGTATTTGTAGCGAACGGCCTCTTTAACAATCGATGCTGTAATTTTTGGCGGGTAATTTTAATTTTCGTTGTTTTATTTATTTAATTTTACTTGTTAATATAAACATTGATCCATATATATATATCTTGGCTCTTTTCCAACAGATTATTTGAATCTGAAGAGCTGAGAGTGATACATTTGATCGTCGTCTAGTGGTGAAAATCGAACTACAGATCCGTTTGTGTGCAGTATTTCCTGTTACTTCATTTAGATTATGGTGCATGTTATTATTGTTTTTGTTTTCGTCCATTTGTGTAATTTTTATAAGAATGACCATACCTTCTGCGGCTTCATGTTTTTGGTTATGTTTTCTAAATATTTTTAAAATTCAATATAAACGGCTTCTTTGTACTCGCATTGACATGTGCATAAAAAGGATAAATAAGTTATGTTGCATAATAGCAGGAGACTGAATATAAAAAAAGTGTTAGTAAAACTTGAAAAATTCCTGCAAGCATGTAATAAATACTCCATAAACGGCCAGAAGTGATCCATAATTACCCAAATGCATGAATCAAATGTGGTCAGATTTTCTGATTTATGCCACTTCGGGGTGGCGGCCGGTCTCTGCAAGGAGTCTAACTACATCAGTCAGACGGAGATAAGTTACCACTCTATTATACTATGGAAATGAGTGGCAAAGAGGCTGGACATCTCGAAGAAACTCTGGTTTTAATTGACCAAGGGTGGAATCCGGCAGAGATAGAAAAGAATGCCTCGCCAGGGGTGAACGGATCAATTTTTAAGGTTCTTCTAAGAAGTTGGGCTATGAGATTCGGATAGGGATGGGAAACGAAGTCTTGCAACAGGTGGAGGTTAATCTCTCCAGAAACTCCAGAGTTAATTGACAAATGAAGGAATTCCGAAGAGATAGAAAAGAAAACTTTGCAAGGGGTAAGTCTCCAAAGATACACCTGAGGAAGAGTCAGCATCGGTAGCGCACATTATGTGTGAATACCCAGCACTGCTTAAGGCTTAGGTTCACAGGCAAACACTTGTTAAATTTAAATTCCATAGAGGATTTAAGCATTACGCAAATGCTAGCAATTACAAAAGACTCCGTGATAAGGAAGAAGGCCGATATTTGATGTTTGAAATTTAAAAGCAAAGGCTAGCGACTTCAATGAAAGTAAGGTAGTCGCAAATAAGAAATGGATTGCCTACGCCCAATTCAGTAATTTTAATAAAATGCAAGCGTCTAAGAAATCAAAATAAATTGCACTATGGAAATTTTTGATGCAATAAATCGATTGCTTCATGCGTGGCGTGGCGCCAATTTGCCTGCGACTTTTTGTATTAAAAATATTTATATTAAATCATATTAAGTTTTCATATCTTTTTTTTCACTCTTCTTTTTTAACGGCAATCGCATCGATAAAAAATTTCAATAACAAAATTAACGATGTTGCTATTCAGTAACTTTTTTTAAACAACATTCGCAATCGTGTAATCAGCTGTTGTTGTTACCATAACGATTATAGACAAAAATTTGCAAAAAAAACAAAAATTGTCGAAAAATTTTGCGACTCGTTAAAAGTTAGTGAATTGCACTACTGGTTACTATGTTATAGTGCTCTTAGTTCATTACTTCTATTTTCCAAGCAAGGTAAAATCAGTATTGAATATCTCACTGGCTATAGTTGTACCAAAAACAGCAGAAAGCTATGTGTCAGGCCACATATTATTATTTGCATCTGACCGTCTTTGGAAAGTGATTTATTTCATTTGTAATTGCTTTAGTGTTTTCTTAAGGACATGCAAGTTATCGCACATTTATTTCTTTAGCTTAAACAACTTTAACTTGTTGCAAATCCTGAAATATTCACTGAAAGTTATTATTTTTTGTTGAAGACTACTTTAATTATTTAATTTCTATGAAATATTATTTTCACCGAAATACGCTTCAAAAATTATTTGGTTCATAATCATTGAGGCATAAACATTTGTAGCAAATTGAATACCGGACTAGTGACACTCTTCTTCTCTTATATAAAACTAGAAACAAAGAATTTCGTCATTTTTACTTGCAACCACTCATGCATTTACTCCAGTTACATCAGCGTCATTCAATATATGTACCTAGGTATACCTACTTGTTACCTCTTGCTCATCTTAATACTACAGTGATCTTTATATTAATTAAAATTTTACGTAAAAATGCACATGTGCTTACTTGAGTACTGACCTTAATTCAGACACTTCAGAATCTATGAAAAAGTATTAAAATTGCAACATACATGGTGCAAAAGTAACGCTATGGTTTATTTAATGAATCCTTTTTTTTCTTTTTGATTTTATTTGACGTTGGAATTTACTACAATTTCGATTATATTTTGAGGTTAATATCTCAAATACTCGTTATTTGCTTCGACCTGATGTGCTCTTTTCAGAGCATTGTTGCTAAATTTCGATGTGGTATTTGCGTCTGCATAAGCGAGTTCTGACTCACAAAGTAAAATTGAATAACTTTAGGGGAGCTCACTCTTGGTTGTAAATAATCCTTGCAAACTTTGCAAACTTTGCAAATGTAGCAAGTCTAGCAAATATGCTACGTTTTGCAAAATCATAACAACAAAATATATGAAACTAATATTTGCTACACTTAAGCAAATATGCTATGGCAAAAATCATTGCATATTGGTTATTTGCAATGCTAAAACAGCTGTGTATATCATTTCATTTTTAAATTTAAATCTCAACAACTGCCTGTGAAGACTTAAAATTGAAGCTAAGACTGTTAATTTTTTATTTTTTTGCTAAAATAGTAAGAATTAAAATATCAAACAAAACTCCATTAATTAATGCAAGTTTTTAGAAAGTTTATGCACACACCAAATACTTTCTTTGCGTAAACATTTTAGAGGGGGCGTTAGCGTTTATATACTGGCTGCGGCTTAGATTATTGCATGCGGAAAAGTTACTTTATGCAACTTTGTAATAAATTTGCTAAATGCTTAAAACAGACACTTACGCTATGTGACAGAAAATCATACTAAATATGCAAATATTGCAGTAATGAAACGAAGAGTGATTTCCGCTTTTGTTCTGTACTGAGCCTCTCAATTATGAATTTCCAAATATTTCAAATTCAATTCTGAAAAAATACATAAACAAAAAATTTATTCACAAATTAAACCATGACATTACTTACGCGCCACACTGATCAATGATTTGCTAGGAATATCTGGGTATAGATTTATTCATAGTGTTATATATAATTAATTTTAATTTAATTTGTTAGTGATTAGTCTCATTAGTCATTCCTTACAGATTATAGAAATGCTTTTGTTACTATCATTGCTTTCACGGTCTACGTCATAAAATAAAAAATCTCAAGATTAATATAATTTAATCGTACTACTGTTTAGAAATAGCAACAATATAAAATTTTTTGTTCGGTGAAAAGCTAGTCTTCGTACGTATTTCATTTGTTGCTTAAGGCGGCTCAACAAAAACCAAGGAGAGTTTTCTGCCATTTCGTTACCGCAGAAAAAATTTTACAATGTGCACAAGGTAATTTTAATTTTTGTTTACTGAATTGGTTTCTCTACTCTCTATATTGTAGTTTAAAATCTATAGGATTTTAGAGTTAGGTTAAACTATTTGCCGCAAATCAAATCGACTGAACAAAGCAATTTATTCCAATTTGCAATTGAATGTTACCAAGAATAAATAAACCCATAACAAAAATTTATCCTATGACAATACAATAAATTAATAGTTTGGAATATCGAGTAAATAAATAAGAAGGCTCCAAATCGAAGAACTTTTGGATGAAGATAATAAGATGCATAAGATAATAATATTCTTTCATCCTGAAATCTTAGAAGAGTGAAGAAAAAAAGTTTTTAAATACATATATCGTCCCTCTGTGGAAGCAGGATTATTTTTGTTGTCACCAATAATTATATCTTTAAACAACTAAACGATTTTATTTTTTGCGCTCTTTAGGTATTTTAATATGTAAATTTGTAAAATTATGAAACAAATCTAGTTGACTTGCACCAATGCGCAATGGTTTAAATGAGTGTCCTTAATATTTCTCATATTTGCGGTCAATTAAAGATTTGTGATTTATATGCGCTGCTGGACCACAAGCAAAACCTTTTGTTTTAAAAGTGACAGCCATATTATGGCAACAAATAAAAGTGAATTTGACATTTTGACGGAAAATTTTAATCTCCCTGAAATGTTTCCTACTTGCTAAAGTATTCAAAAAGATTAAAATACAGACCTTAAGTTTAATTACATTCCTCACCTAAAAGTAACGACGTTTCGCAAAAGTATTTAAATGTCTAGTATACCCGAGCTAGGCTGCTACTACAATTATTTTTCCAAAAAGTTACATTTATTACGAGTACTATTTAAACACATTTTATTAAAAGGTTTTGTTTACGTTCTAATACATAAACAATACTTAACAACTTAATAAGTCTTTAATAAGCAAAAGGTAAAAAAATACTATTCATCAATCTTCTATAGCTTTTACAAATTTTTAATAAAATAGAACTTTCTATTATATCCTCTACCTTACTATAAAAGTTTAATAAAGTGACATTTCATTATTTACGTTTGATAATTGCATAAGACGCGATTAAATTTATTTCATTGTATATATAATATCAATGGATTTAATAATATTAATTTTCAGAATTGGTGCGTATAAAAAATTTTGCACTTAAAGCCATTTTTATAAGATAGAAATTTATTTTAAAGTTTATCATCAACTCATGACGTCCAAAAACGTTTAGAAAGAGAACTAATAATACTGGCGGATAATCAATTTAAAGCTAAATATCGCCCCGACAAATGCACTGTTGAAAAGATTATTAACAAGTTTAAGGCGAAGATTGAATTATATAGTAGGAGCTGTGGTACTTCTGCAGAAAAATAGGTTTTGGTGGCTTTGCTTGTTGGTGATAAAGAGCACTGCGTTCATAGAAACATTATAAAAGTTTTTTTAAACGGAAACTTTAAGTAATGCAACTAAACAAGAAGGCCAAAATTAATGTCTTAAACGATCCCTTAAAGCGGGAAAAATCTGTAGTATATTTTTTGTAATTCATAATTTTGTGAAGGCTATATAACATTCGGCACAGCCGAATGAAGCTGTCTTACTTCATTATCCATTTTTTCCTTTTTTTCTTTTTATCATGTAGTTAGTTGTCAAAAAGGTCATTTTGAGTAGCGAAAAACTAATAATGTGAATTCGAATAGCAAAATATATATAGAAGACATATGTACAGTATCGGCCAAAACCTAAGCACCCACTCAGTACTTTTTTTAAATGATAATTTTTTTTTAAGAAAACAAAGTTATTTTAAAATTAAATTCAAAAAATATCTTAAGTCGCAAATATAAGCGGACTAAATATAAAGCACCTCCTAATATTGCGTTTGGAAATTTTACTACGCTACTGCGACATTACTGTATTAGTTAACGGTAGACTCCATAAATGCAGCAGCTATTAAGCTTTTGTTAGATTTTATGGGAAAATTGTCATTGTTTTAAAGTTTTCGTTGAGATAGGAGTAATGGCACGCAATAAGTACTCAAGAGAATTTAAAATTAGAAATCTTGATGATTGGAGAGCCGGTTTATCAGGGCATCAATTAAGTGCAAAATATACGATCAACAGATCAAACATATCTCCTACTCATTCTAGAGGAAGGCCACATGAAACTTCGCGACATGAAGACTCCTAAATTAAAAGGACAATCCAAAATGATCTTACAGCATCTTCTAGTCACATACGAAATCGCTTATATTAAAAATTAGCGAAAGAACGATTCGCAGAAGGGCAGTAGAGGCCGGATTATTCAGTCGACGACCAGCAAAACAACCTTTCATATCGTCAAAAAAATAAAAAAGCCAGACTTGAATTCGCCAAGGCCCATCTCAACTGGAGTGTCCAAAAATGGAGGACTGACGAATCTAAGTTTAAAGCATTCAGATGGCAGACCAAATGGACAACGGTTGTTCTAAATATTGTAAAGGCATGGAGACGGCAACATAATGATCTGGGGTTGCTTTTCTGGGCAAGGAATTGGGCCAGTTCATAAGATTGATGGAATTATCACTTCATGTATCGTGTCATATTAAAAGATTTGTTGTTGTCTTATGCTGAAGAAAAGATGCCACTTAAATACACATTCCAGCAAGATAACGACCCAAAACATACGTCAAAATTGGTTAAGGAGTGGTTTCAGAACAGGTTAATAGAAGTTCTCTGTTGGCCTGTCCAATCTCCCGATCTTAACCCTATCAAGAACTTGTAGGAGATCGTTAACTTAAAAATCAACCGAGAAAATTGCAAAACCAAAGAAAATTTATTTGAAGCCGCAAAAATAGCCTGGAAAGCAATATCACCTGATGTAAAGAATAACTTAACATCCCCTATGTCAAAAAGATGTACGTGTGGCATCCGGAATTAAGCATTCGCAACGAAATATTGATTTCAATAGTTTTTTTGTACCTTAAATTGGGGGTGCATTAGTTTAGTCCGCTTATATTTGCGACTTAAAATGTTTTTTGAATTTTAACTTTTTTATTAAGTTCTAAGTTATATTTAGAATATTTTGGTTTTCTTTTGGCCTCTCCATATATTAAATAATTTTTTAGTAACAACTTAAATCAAGTTATTGCCATAAATTTTTATGTTAGTTTTACTGCAAATAAAATTTTATCGATTCATATTCCACTGAGTGCACATGTGGTATTTTAGCATTAATGTCGTTATGGTTGTTTAAATACCTTCTGTTGTTATTTTCAAATTGACATAATGGCGCAATTTTTTTATCCTAAAAACGAACATTCAGAAGTTTTTGCGATTCCACAAAACACAGACATTACATGAAGTTTGCAAATTATTGAGGATTCACCGTTTAATGGAATTGTTCTAATGGCATAATTTAGTACTGTGTGTGGTTGCTTTTTTGTTTTATTTTACAGTTTGACCACGAGGTGTGATTTCTATTTTAAAATGTTTTGTGTGCAAAAATAATACTTATATAAGTATTTTATTATCAAACAGAAAATTGCTAATATTTAAATTTTTTATTGCTATGATAACCGTACACACACATTCTTTTTTCCCTTGTGCTACATCTCACTTTTAAAAAAGTTAAGTTATATTTACTTTGATGACTAATTTAGACTAACGGATGACATTACTCTGCACAATTGCTCGCAATTTTAAATAAGTACTTCACAAGAACCAACAGGATATTGCTTGAAAGATTAGAAATCCATTGTTTGTTATTAAATGAATCTTTATAAATATTTAATATTTTTGTTTTTTGCAATCCTTATTTATTTGATTATGTTTGTAGTTTTGGTCTTACCAAAACTCGGAAAACAATTGTTTCAAGTTCTATTAAAATATAACATTTTTGAAAAAGTGTATCCCAATTAGAACATAAAAAACTGCGCCAAAATAACACATTTTTGCTCTGCTAAACTTTAATCGTATAAGAATTATCCTTGGCATCATATTGTAATTGATCTTCGAAAAAAGTTGTTCACTTTTTTTGTATTTAAAAAACTGATCAGCGGTTTTTCTATAACTAAAGTTATGAAACTTCCAAACTGATCATGTCATTCATATGTCATTAATCTTTAATCGGAGCAAATAAACTAAAGTAAAAGCATGATTTTGTATACCCAACTGAAAGCTTTCAAGTACATTATGACCGCAGTAGCGGCGTATGGAAGAGTATAATATTGCAGAACAATTTTATGGCGTCTGTGTTAGTAGTAGTATGTCTTTAATTGATTAACGCAATTGCAGAAAAAATACAGAATAAATTTGTTCACCATATGTTCCGTTATACTGTCGATATTATTGGACATGGACTCTCCTTTGGTTGAATTAAGCAATTGAATTGCCGTCTTATGCTAAACAGTTTTACTAATCTTATGTCCTTCCCAACTGCTTTGGGTAACTATTGGAAAAATATAAAGCTTTTGAGCAACAAATGTCATTAGTTTCATTCGCAATATGCTTCATAAAGAAAAAAATCAAAATAATTATTAGGGCCATTAACAAAAAAACATACCGGAAATTGCTCCAAATTTAAAAGTGAAATACCAACATGTATTTCAACAACCACATTTACTTGAACTTTCTATCAAATTCAGATGGGATTTAATGTTTTTACTCAGTTAAAAAAAAGCGGCTCGTACGTTGGCCTATGAGATCAGTACTGTCAGAATTCAAATTTTGAGTAGTTTTTTTAAGGCCGTATAACATAATACGGTTTACTATGTTTTCCGGCAAAGATTACCGTTAAAGTTGAGAGGAAAAAGATTCTTCGATTTAATTAGGCACAGAAATGTTTTACCGATAATCACATCGATAAGAAAGTTTTGACAACAAAATTACCAATGTTGCTCTTCAGTAAATTTATTAACCGTAATCATTTAGTCAGCTCTTGTTAGCTAAATCAATGTAGACAAAAATAAAGGACATATATTTTTGTGTTGTTTATTTATTCAACCAAGTATAATTCATGGCATCTTTTAGCGGCACTTTTAATCGGGTTACAAATCAATTCTTAACAATATTTTATTTGATATTTTTTAGAAAGAGATGCCACTTGATGTCAATTAGAATAAACAGAAAATTAACGATGTCTGCTATCGTTTGCCAGCAGTTAGTGAATCACACAATCGTTACTGCAAAGAACAAAAATTGTCGACAAATTGCGATTGTCTAATCGTTAAAAGTTAATGAACCGCACTAGAGATGACACATCTCCTCTCAGATAATACTTCACAATACTGAGAAAAGTTCGGTCCAGCCAAGGCAAGCCATTCCATTATGTATATTTTTATTTTAAATTTATGTATAAAAATCTTTACAAATTTTTGCCGTTAAAATGAGTTCAGGCTTGTTGATATGTAATTATTTATCCAGTTTATTTTTAACATCGCTCTTATGACAAAACATGCAGCATTAGCTTTAATTATATAAATATTGGAATTTTGCAGTAATTTAAATAAGTGTTTTTTTTAGTTTACTCTATGGAGTTAAATTTGTAACTTATATTTTTTAACGACTTTTAAGATACTTTCGGTTATTAGGGAATTCAGAACAATCTTAAAAATTTACTCAACAATATATTGTTGTTTAAGCTTTACACCAAAAAACCCGCAATTAATAACTTTAGTTTTTATGTACGCATAATAATATTATTGATTGTACTAATTATCATTATTTAATGATAAGTTAATTGCCCTTTAATAAATCTTTGTCAGGCATCTCTCTGTTTAGATCAAATTGTAATTTGAAAATACCATATTTTGACGTAATATGATTTACGTTACGGATTAAAAACTCATTCCAACAAAATCGGTTTATCCATTTCTATTTACCATTTTAAGGGCCTGCATGTGGAAAAGAAATATTGAAATACAAAATCTCTTGAATTCTTAATCTATTGCTGTTTACAATAATTAAAATAGAATCAGATTACCACCCCAATTTTTTTCTGGGTGTATGAGTTACTTCGAAGACATGATCTTTTTTATAAATTTAAACAGATATTATCTTGCAATCTTTACCAAGATATTTGAGTTCTTAAAATTATTAAAATATTCAAATTCGATTTGCGACACCCCAAAAGAATTCCGATCTCTCCCAAGAATTAACTCTGCAAGTAAGTATCAACTATAGAATTGTTGCAGCGATTATTGGTTAAAAAGCACGTTGTACTCTGAGTAACATTTTGGTTATTATAAATTTACTATTGAAAAAGTATTGAGATTTATACTTGTACTTAATTATAGTTGAAAGAAATTTTAAATTTACGTACTTCTTATTGAAACATTTTAATAAAAAATAAAAATAAATGCAATTTTTCATTTCTCTTAATGCGATGAAAATTTCAAACATTAGTAAAATTTATTGTGCTTTAATTCAGTATTAATGAACATGAAAATTATTTTTATTTAATGGAATAATAAATAAAACAACCATCAAAAATCAGGAAGCAAAAAATTATTTCTAGTTTTATTTGTTATACTTAAATTCGCCAAGTTTAATTTTACATTAAAATGTTTTACTGCAATTTGCTCTTATATATAAATAATATATTTATTTTGGCATGCTGTAGAACTATGCGAGTTATTTGGTAAAAAAATTTATTTTAAAAAATTTAACAATACATTAACGCGAAACGTATAAGCAATATTATTTATATTTTATAACTCAAACGTTACGTAACTATAGTTTCACTTAGAGAAAAGAAAAAATTTGGCTAAGAATTGTATTTATTATGCCAAAAATAATGTGATTGTTTTAAAAGTGTTATTTCGAAATCTGTTAGTGCTCTTTTCGGGGTGCCACAAGGTCAGCTGCTCTTCACCCTCTTCATCAATGAACTTCCGAATACTCGAATACCTTAATGCATGCAGATGAAGTAATACTGTTTTAAGAAGACCATGATCCAGTTCGGTTAGTGCTTTAAACTTGATGGGTCTTATAGAGGAAGTCATATATTCATTGGGCAATTATGAGCTAGAAGAGGTGGATACGATTTCAGACATTTGGTGATTTATTGAATAGAAAGCTGACGGTTATCAAAGAATTCTTTGTTTTATCAAACCAGTACGATACTGAGCAACTCTATGATGCGCTTATATATGATACACTAAAACTATATTGAATCGGGGTTGAGTTGGAACTCACTAGATTTTTCCTTATAATCCAGGCGTCAAAGCTACCAAATTTTTAAACCCGAAGGACTGTGCTCAATGTATTTCATGTGATTTCCGTCTTTTTATAAGTGATTAAGATTTCACTTATAGTGATTTATCGTCCATCTCGACAACTTGAACTTTTATCAATTGAAAATACCTGAGATCTAGTTATGCAAATGCTAGATTTTTCTTTAAATACATTTATCATTAAAAGTAAATTTATTCTTTTTATAAATAAATCAATAATTTTGCCTAAGTCTACTTGGTAAGTCCATACACATCAATACATCTGCATTTTTAATAATTGTTGTCTGCAGAATTGGTGAAAGGAAAACAGATACACAAGAAGAAATTTAATTGCTTTCTGGATCAAGGAATTCGTCATGAAACCGAATTAAAAATGGTTCTCAAATAAGACTAGTGCAGACATTCCGCCTCTAATTCATTATGTCCTTTCAATAGGTTATACATATGTCCTGCCTGTTAAATAAAAAAAAATAAATAAAAATGATAACTGAGAAGATTTAATACAAACAATTAATAAAAATAAGAACAGAAGATTGCTAGAACAAAATTGCATGTAATATTTGACAATGACTGATTAAAATTAGGCAAATTAATTTAACAGAGAGGTACATAAAGTGAAGTAACAGATAATATTATAAATATTGTAAATTTTAAACAGCTGGATTATAAATCGAAGGCATTTCAATCCAATTAATAACCTACCTGCTTCATCGAAGAAAATGCAACCAAAAACTGTCCTTATATACGTTCGAAAGTAATATTGTATGTGATTGTTACTATTAATATTTTAAATCCAGAAGAGAAAAGTGTTCATAAAAAACAAGTACCTACATAAAAAATCCGTTTAGGTTGTTTTGTAATACGATTATTTTTCGCAATGTTCAATTGAGATTATGACAGCAATATCAACGCGAATTATGCTTAGTATTCTTGGTTTGAATTTTAATAATAAAGACTTTATAAAAAATATAGTGCGAATAGAGTTTTTAATGATTTAGTTGTAATTACAGTTGTAATATATTTAAATTCATATATAATTTCTTTTTAATGTAAGAGGAGTTTTAATTGGCAACATTGTTTCCTCAAACTATTAGACAGCAGTAATACATCGCTACTACATAGGCGTTGAACAACACGGATCAATTCATGAATGTAGTAAGACAGTTCTAAGTTCTAAGAAGTAAGTAAACATATAACGAGATCATTTAGAATTTAACTATATTGCGATCTGTATGGCGTGTGAGGCGATCTAGCTTAAACCATATGAATGTAATATTAATGATTTTCAACTGAAGTAGGATAAACTTGAATATCATGTCTCTGTACCACTTAAAATTTACTAAAAGTTTCTGACCATTTATTGAGACAGCTGATTCCGACGGACTACTATGCTCATTTAAATGCGGCTTTTTGAAAATAGTGATGTTTCGATAGTGTCTTATGATTTAGTACAGTTCCCAATTTTACCTTTTCTCTGAACCGATGAATATTTTTATAACAAATTTGAAGAATTTGCAAAAGTTGATTTATTAAATTTTTAATGACACACAGCTGAGAACTGTGACATTCGCTATCACAGGCTGCTTTAAAAACGACCTGACAAAAAAATTTATTTTAAATTTAAATTGAGCAACTTAGCCAACGTTGACGTACTTAAGTAGTTAGGTATTTAATTTTGTCCTTCAATATGACACTGTTAAAAATTGTGTTTACACAAATCTATATTTTAAGTCGTTTATTTAATGACAAGTTTTGTCATTCACAATAATAAACGCATTTTCTAGACAACTCTACATACACAATTATAAATTTACACATTTTAATGTTTTGCTCCCGGTTTTGTGCCAAAAAACTTATATTGAATATTATTTCGGTGAATAATTTCTTGTATTTCATTATCATTACTCGCTGAAATTAAGTTTACTAAATATTTGTAGGTAATAATGATAATTAAATCAACCAGGAGCACCTATTTTCAGAAAATTCATAAACAGCACCACATAAATCAAATAAATTATAATAATAAATTGTTAATTTAGTTTTAAAATACCTGAGGTTTTGTTTAAAAATTAATAAAAAAAACCTTGTTTTTTAATAATTTTCATGGGTTAAAGAAATGTTTGAAGAAATTTTATTATTTATTATTCCTTAATAAATATCAAATAAATAAATATCAAATTAAAATCGTTTACAACTTCTTAAATGTATAAGCCATGTCATTAATCAACATTTGATTCTTACATCTATACTTACAAAACAAGTCCTTCCTTTTAAAAATCTAAAGCTAATAACTTTTAGAAATTGTAGTTTTAAGAAAATGTGCCTAAATTTCCATTGATATGTTATATATGTAATATAGTCAAATGTTCGCAATTAATGACATCCAAAATTTTAGAAGCATTGCATACCTTTTTCTGACACATAAGCGCACTTAATAGATAGCACATATATTTTACCTTTACTGTATATCAATAAATGTAAAATGCAGAAGTGACTAATATTTTGATACATTTGCTTACAGCTGTATATTCCAGTACTACTAGAACACGTCGAAATTATAGTAGGCATTCAGTGACCCTCCAAATGCCTACGAAGCGCTGAAATAAACACTTAAAAAGAAAATCTCGAAAGTGGGACATCGCGAACAAATATTATCACATACATAAGCAGGTTTCTGTGCAGTGACAACCTAATATACTCTTACGAAGCTACTAATAGCGAAACAGTAGATTTTGCTGGGTTGCTGCAAGGATTTATAAAGCTCTTTGGTTTATAAAAGCCTTAGTAGTGGGTTCATGTAGAGTTCTATTTTTATGTAGTAACTTAAATCATCTTTTAATGCCTCTGATAAGGTAATATTGAAGTGTTTTGTGTCACATTGATTTTCTGCAAATTTTCAATTATTTTTAAATTTTTGTGACAAATATTTTTCATATACATATTGCTTTATTTATTATAAAAAGTATTTTATTTCAATTTTAGATTTTCCACACTATTTTTATCTGTTTTATTCTTTCGGTATTTTGCTACTCCATTATGTAGCATCATCAGGAAATATAATATTTTTTATTAAAAGTCTAAACCAACAACAATATTAACTAAAATAATTTCACATTTGTATTCACACAAACATAAATATACCATGCCTATTAGAAAAGAGCACTTTCCAATTTTAAAGGTGATACCTGAGGAGAAGGTTTTTATTCGAAATTTCCTTTATCTGCAAAAAAATGTATTACAGAAAATCGATTTTGGTAAATTGCTTTGGAGCAAATTATAAGTGAAAACAAAACTTAGTTATTATAACTACACGTTTTCTTATTAAATTTACAACAAATATAGAGATAATATAGCTACTGCGACTTCGACATGGGAATCGTCCTCTGAAGGGCATTATTTTGGAATTGGGAACTGCCTTAGCACTCACTTTCGGCGTGACGTTGATTAATGGGTTTCCTAAATAAAGAGTTGCCAATAAGAGCAAAGTTAACAATCTGTGGAGGCCATATCGGCGTCGGAGCGTCTGTCAAACAAGATTATTCTTATTAACCCATTTTGTACCACTGTTGCGTTTTCGCAACACTATATCTAAATGCCAAATCACCTGATACACTGTTGCGAAGCGCGTGATAATGGGTGTTTAAAACAAACGTTACTTCTTCCTAAACAACTTTGATATAATTGTACCCTCGTAAACAATAAATATCTAGGTAATGATTTTCATAAATTTGTAAACCCTATCGTAATATTTGAATACTTATTTAACGTTATACGAAAATATAACTTAATGCAGGCAATCAAATTAATAGATGGTAAAAAATACGAAGATTCCAATTGACAGTAACTGAGAACAAAATGCCAACAAGTTGCTGAAAACGTATGTGAAGGTACTGAAAATACGCTCCATACTTAGAAGCCATGCTAACTACCCACCGCTTTTGTATGCTCAATATACTTATTTTTCAGACATCCTTGATAAAACTAATTTCGTATTACTCGCTTTGTAAGTTTGTGACATTTGTGGTTACAAGTATGCAAAAATGTGGTCATTACCAGTTTTGCTCTCGAAGTTACTTACAATTTTTTAATAATATGCCAATCACTCTGAAGCCTTTAAATAAAGGTAAAAGCATAATTAGTATGTCAAACTTTGTATCTCTTAAGTGTATGGAGGACACATGACACTTTACACACAACAAGATTTTCAATTGAAATGTATGAGGAAACTGATGAAATATGAAATTGGTGTGTAACATAAAATTAAATTTTGTAAGAGAGGTGTGAAAATAAGGTAATATTTCTCTAATGGGAAAAATATTTTTTGGAACCTTTATTATAGTTTTTTGACCTTTATTATAATTAAGTTTGTCTAAATTTTTTTTTAAGTTCCAGGTCCTCCAATAAAATTTCCTTTACTATCAAGTATAATAAATATAAATTTTATTTTATTCAATACTTCGGTACGCCTTTGTGTAGCATCGTCAGGAAATAAAATAAAATTATATTTTACAAACTTCAAAACAAAAATCAAATTATGAAAATTATTGAAAAAATTTTCTGTATACAATGAAAACCGAAAATAATGACTGAGTATGTAGATGATTTGTTTTGCATAATTCCTGGGTGTGAAATTGATAAAGTATTGGTGACGTTTAATGCCTTTAATATGAACATTAAATTTACAATAGAGAAGGAACATGATTCTAAACTTCCTTATTTTGATACATTAATAATTAGACGGGGCAACAATTTAATATTGGATTGGTATCAAAAGCCAACAGCATCTGGGAGAATCGTTAACTACTTTTCTAAGCATAGTAAAAGAATTATTATGAATATAGCACGAAATTTTGTACAAAGGGTGTTTACTATATGTAACAAGGAGTTTCATAGAAAGAACGAGGAACGGATCAGGAATATATTAATTGAAAATAGTTTTCCCGAGCAACTTTCTTATAAATTAATAAATCGTTTTAGATATAGTGGAAATGTTAATACAGGAAATGTTATTGAGCCCAAGATTTATAAGTCTTTAGCTTATGTGCCAGGAATATGAGAGCGACTTGTAAAATCAAAAATCTTCAATAACGATGAATACAAAAATGCTCATAAATCTTACAATACTTTAAATAGATTTTTCAGTAAAACTAAAGATCGAATTAAGAAAATGGAAATGTCGAATGTAGTTTATAAAATACCTTGTAATGGTAATGATCAGGAGAATTGTAGTAAAGTATATGTGGGTACAACGAAAAATATGCTAAGAACTAGAATAGCCGGACATAAGTCGGACCATAGATGTAAAAATTAAAATAAAACAGCTCTATCTTCCCATTGTTCTGAATTGAATCACTGTCCTAACTTTGAAAATGTGTCAGTGCTAAATATTGGGAAAAATTCTAAGAAAAGTTACATATTGGAAATGTTACAATTTTGTAAAACACCAATGTCTCAAAGAATTAATTACAAAGCGGATACAGATAATGTCGCTCATATATATGGGCACTTAATACATACGATAGTATGATGTTATTTAGCATTATACGTTTGTATTGTTTATACATATGTACATACATATATACATCTACACATTAATGTAAAACATTTTGTAGTTTTTTTAGTTTTTTTAGTTTTTATGATATCTATGTATTTGTTTTACGAAAATTTGAAACATTTTTCATTGTATATGGAAAAATTTTTCAATAATTTTCATAATTTTATTTTTGTTTTGAAGTTTGTAAAATATAATTTTATTTTATTTTATTCCCTAACGATGCTACACAAAGGCGTAGCGAAATATTGAATAAAATAAAATTAATATTTATTATACTTAAATTAGACAAACTTATTTTTTGGTAATTTTTAAAACTTACCGTTGGAAACAAACATACTTTTCTCTCAAGTTCCTTATATTAGCTAGAGGCTTGACATCTGATTATGTGTTAGTCCAATGCCCGTAGAGACACATGCATGCACTTAATCCACGGGTATGAATTATTGTGCGTCCTGTTACTCTAGAAAATTAAAAACATAAAACACTGACATGGTAATTTGTCAAGTTTGGTTCGGCGACAAGCCGGTTTCGGCTATGTCATCTTTAGTTTCATTTTACATTTTGCATTTTAGAACTTGACAACGCACAACGTTCAAACATCTACTTCATGATCATATCTAGGCGCCCAAATTAGCGAAATCTATATTTACGTACTTACTTTTTCCGATTTATATCATTCAACATTTCTAAATTATATGCATAATGCATTTTAAATGTTTTTAGCGTAACATCTAGGTACTAGGTAGGACTAAATCCCTTCGGATTACAAAATTTTAATGTTTTTGTTTACTTGAGAAACCAAAATATTTTAAACTCATTGGTTGGGTTTTAATGCTTTTAAATCGACTGCAAGTATTGGCAGCTTTTATCGAACACTGTGTTGTTTAGAGTTTGAATTGTGTATTAAAAAATAAATGACATTATAGTCGAATTCGTAAGCGGTAAAAATTACCAA
This sequence comes from Phania funesta, assembly GCA_963932375.1. Taxonomy (NCBI): domain Eukaryota; kingdom Metazoa; phylum Arthropoda; class Insecta; order Diptera; family Tachinidae; genus Phania; species Phania funesta. Next base: position 100,302,908 of record OZ010652.1, read on the forward strand.
GTTCAGCTATTTGGATCTCGAAAAAACTTTTTTCACATCACGAAATTTTTAATTTTTATGGGAAACAAACTTAAAGTTACACTTTATGAGAAAAAAATTGTCTCTGAGAAAAAAAATTTTAAGATATATGTTAGATATTATTTCGTAAAGATAAGACAATAGCTATATAAAAAAATATTTTTATACCTGCACAAAATTTTTATACCTACCACAGAGAAGTAAAAAATGTTAAAACTAGTTGTGTGCAAAATATCTGCCGTATGAAAAAACTGGACTTAAAATAATGCAAATGGTTCACACTTAACGAGAACACATTACCTGAAAGTCAAACAAATTTATAAAAAAAAAAACAATTAGCATTTAAAGAAAGGAAAAAACTTAGTTTATTTACTCAGTTGCGCTTGGTAAATAAAACAACATTAGGAGTGTTTCGCTTTGACGAAGAAATTTTTTGATAAATATTTCTTCTAAATTTTTAGAAAATAATTTTTTAAATAATCTGAATTTTCAAATAAATTTTCAAATAAAGTGGGAAAATATAATACCGAAAGATATCCAGATCATATACCAATAGTTATACTACCTTATATTAAACAGCGTTTGATCCAGACAGAGAAATTTTCAATTTCCTTTCCTATACGATTAAAAATAATTATGGCCTTAAAAATTTCTATCTCATCTTATCTCGAATTAAAACGAATAAAAAATAGCTAAATTTTGTGCATAATAAACAGGTTTTGATCCAGGTGAAATTATCATATATATAAAAAAATCCATTTCCATAAAAAAAATTATAAATTTAAAAAAGCATGTTTCTTTTAATTGTAAACCCAAAACAATTATTGCACCTACAAGATATCAGAGTTGCGACAACACAGTTATGTCATTTAACCTAACGTGGAGCTAAAGAGTTCTTAACCCATAAGAGATTTATATCTCTCTACGTTACCACATGTATTCTCTATTATATTTCAAATAAAGACAAAAATTTAAATATTTAAAATAATATTTCTTTATTTAAATAAAATATTGGTACCCGAAAATAGTGGCCATTAGCGAAAAATATTTGAAATAAACCGCAAACATCATGTGTGGAAATTTTAGTACTATTGTATCATAATAAGTACCTCATGAATCAGGAAAATACCATAATATGATGAACAAGTAATGTTTAGTGACAAAAGAACTTCTGTGGTACGTACAGCCTTTCCTTATCCACACCTGTCCCTTTTTCAATACTTTGTGCAACAGGAAAACATTGCAACTTAATTGTAAAGTCAAATAAATTATCGGTCTAATATTTACATACATGTTTTGAATTCCTCCAAAACATACTATAACTTTTCGAAGGAATAAAACATAAAATACAATGTATTTAATGAGCACTTTCACTTATCTTACAAAAACACACTTTGCTAGACATAAAACTTCATTTCGTTTCCTTGATCAATATTATTTTTGCTAATATATCTACAAACCGAAGGGGAAATTTATGTACGTTTATCATTCCGTTCGCAGTATTTGTTATTGATATAATATGTGCTCTAGATTCTTATATAAATGGTGCCGATTTAACAACATTACTTAGCCTGTCTGATGTGTAATTTATACAACTAGATAACTTGTGTAGTGTGTCAATGTAAACAAAAAATATTAAATTCATTTTAACGTTCATGATCACATTTGTTCTTTGTCGTGTGTCCTACCCTGGGTAGGATAACTCAGTAGAAAACAATAGGGGGAAATTAACAGCTAACTGCAGATATAAATTTTTTTTGTAAATAAACATTGAGTTTATGGCTGAAGAAAAAAGAGAAATGGTGGCGAAGGCCATGATGAAGCGTCACCGAGGTGACTTGGTGGCGATAGGCGAAATTCTCGGTCTTTTTTATTTGGGAACGTGAATAAGGCAGAGGGCAGTCGTGGCAGCGAGGAAATAAGAACAAAAAAAAAGGAAAGTGCATTTTTTGATTGAGTGTCTAAATTGTGAATTTTTAAAAAATAGAACAAATTAAAAGGAAAAAAAAAGAGGAAAAGATCGCGACAAATTAAAAGTTTTATTTTGAAACAAAATATACAAGTTAAAGTCAGTGATTTGTACATCAGACATAATAAAGCATAAAACTAAAGTGAAATAAACGTTGAAGTGGAATAAAACCTACGCTGACTGCGCCACCTGCCAAAGCCGAATGCCAAAAGCCCTGCACCAGACACCTAGGGATCAGCAGCCATCTTGAGTATCCATCCACCAAGTATTCTGCCGACCGACTATAAAACTTTACGACGGACGACCTACGGACGTTTTAGAAAAATTTTATATTTATTTTTTTCATTTTTTTTTACTTTTAAATTCATAACTAAGTTAAGTCACCCCGTAAAATCCAGCCCTCTTGCGACAATGCGGCAAGAGTGCGCGTGCCGTTAGAGTTGGGCCCAGTTCAGCAGCGATCGTTGCGTAAAATTGATTCGTGACTAAAAGTAAAAGAAAGTAAAAATTTATATAAATTCGGGACAAAATTTTGCAATATTTACTGACATTCGTATAACGAGAACGTAACGGACGGACGGCAGATCCGGAAAATCCAACTGGGCACAGAAGCCGAATAAACTCAACATGATATATGGTCATTAGATGAATATATCCACCATTCTGTAAAAACAAAACTTATACTTTTTGAACAGTTTAAAAATTTTATATTTTAATTTACATATTTTGAAGATTTTATTTATCAATTTATAAATCTACGTTTTGTACATTTAATTTTTTATTTATAATTTTATAATCGGTACAAATTTCTTTTTTTCAACTTGTGCATTTGATTTTTATATTTAATATTAAATCTCAAATTTACTTTTGGTTTCATTTCATTTCATCTATTCCTAAATAAAATCAATGTGAATTTAACTTATTTTTGAAAAAAAAATTTAGATTTTGTATTCGCTATGAGTAGTCACTAAGGGTAAATAGGAAGGTGATAAGAAGGTAAGTGTTGAGTTTGGGATAACCTATTGAAAACACGATGGCCAAGGTTATCATGGTGGAATCCTTTAGGTTTCCAGAGGGTGGGCGGCCCCGGTTAAAATTCCATCGCTTAACCGCGTGAACGGTGTGTGTGAACGGTAGTGGATGCAGTGCATGTGATTGTAGTCTCCGTTTTCTCTCTTTCGGGCTCCATAAATTTTCCTATATATCTTCGTTACAAGGCTGACATGATTTTTTTTGTAGTAAGTTTAGAGCCGATTGGTTGGGAAGAACTCGACCCCAAGACGGCGAGCCACAGCCGGAGCAACCGCAAGCATGTCAGCGCCGCCAACAGTCGTGCCAACGTACTGTTATTCTTTTATTACCTGTTACTTCCACTACATCTTTTACTTGCAACTTTGTTTCATTCCAAGTGCGCAACTTTGTATCTACTAAAAGTATACGAAAGCCGCTTATCAACAATAATGTTGCGTTAGGATAGGTCAGTAGTTGAAATTGATAGAATTTGATTCGCGCTGTGGCAATTAAAGAAACTTTGTATTCGTTTGCTCCACGTTTAAACAATTCAGTGAACTTTGTAATATTTTGAGTAATAGGATACTCTAAATAAATGAAAGCAGTCAATGTACGCTGTTAACAACAGGGCAATGTTCGCGTAAGAAATTTTGCTACATTGGCAAATAGTAACGTTGGATATTCAACTTAGTAAAATGTTTGATCAATGAGAATTATTGTTAGTATTTTTACTTGAGAGCCCTTTAATTTTCTGCATGCCTGGTAAAATACAAATTGAAATATAGAAGTATAATTGAGTGAGTCATATTAGAGAATAAGAACTGAGAGAGTCTAGTGAATTATTCAATTGTCTAGAAAGAACTTCTCATAATAAGTATTTAAACAGAAGAATTTTAAATAAAGAGAGAATTGATTTCTCGTATCTTTAACAAACAACACGCTTGAGTTTTAATTATAAAACTTTACACTTGCGAATCTAAAACTTGGACCTGTTTGATACCATTTACAGAATTTTGCCATGGAATAGGATATATGTATTTCTTTTCAATTTCTTATTTTTCTTTCGTTTTATTCATTTGTCATCAAAAATCAGTACCTACTTTAACACGTAGCTACATGAACAACATTTGGCCACAAACGAGAAAAAAACTAAATTTGTTCTTGCTATTTTGGTTGTCATGAACAGTGGTGATAAAATAAGCTCAGCGATAAATTAGATTTTTAAATTAATATAATTTAAAAATAAACAAAAGTTATGTTTTGTCGCCAGTAAAGTTCTTGTAAGATATTACTTTTTTGGTTTTTATCATTATATTAACCTTTTCTTATGAGATTAAGGTGGCAAAAACAGTTATTGACATTTGGGTTGAATATCTATAACATATCCCCCTTCGGAAAATCAAATCAAGAACCACCAGCATTTCATTTGTCTTTTGTTGGAAAGCAAATGACCAGATTTAGTATGGTAGACATTAAACAGTTATCTCCATCTCCGTCATAGATGTAGAGTGGTGGGAATCATTCGTAGAGTAGGGACTCGAAGCTTTCAAGATGTTGAATTGAATGTGGAAGATAAAGATACAGAACTTTAAAAATATTACAAAAGTTTTAAAACGAAGGAGTAAAAATATTAATCGCAGTCAAAGCCAAAAAGAACAGCTAGAATCATCGCGAGTACGACAACAATTTATTTCTTTGGTTTAACTGACATATTACATGAAGTCATGGAAACATACGTTTTTACCCATCCAAGTTGTAAGTGTTACCACATTTAACCATTGTTGTATTGCAGCTGGACATAAGTTGTTGTTTCTGCCCACATTTAAAAATCAATTTTCTCTTAGTTTATTGTAGCGTTTTCATATATTCATGAATGACACCATTAATACAGTTTTTACATGTCGGTGCCGTAATTTTTTGTATCTGCACTTTTAATAACAAAAACATGTTCTGGTTATTACATCTTAAGTCAATTTTGCCTGCAAATGTTCTTTAAAGGTTTTTATATTTTATATCAATACGAAGAGTAATAAATGTTAAAATATATCAGGCTGAGCTCCCGAAAATTTTGGTTTTATAATATATGTACACGATTATTATGAAAACTACACATTCAAAATTCTGTGAAAAAATAGTATATTTTGCAGACTTTAGCATGACACTGTATTATACGCAAAATGAGTGCAATTTTTACTTGGGTAACTTGGATTCCACAGCCACTTGAATCCGTACCAAGTTCGTGAGGCTATAAAAACACAATTAGGGTTGTTGTATTTTTCCAATTATACACACGAGTAAAATACAAATTTTTGTAAATTAAATAATACAATTTAGGAAAACAAAATACCAAAAAAGACTTAAAAATGTAAATGTGTAATTACTGTGTTAATGAAATAAAATAAAAAAAATATAAAAAATACAATAAGAGAAAAAGGAAGTGACTCTAACAATTAAAAGCTAAAAAGTAATTACTGCAGTAATAAGAAAACGTAATTTCTATTGGACTTACATTTTAAATTAATCTCCGTAAAAAATAAGTTTTCTTTTACACTCAAGGTATTCATGCATAGGAACATTTAATTTAAAATTTTTCGAAAACCTCAGCGTTCGATGCTCTGCCTTTATATTTTAACAATTCCGATGATAGATTATTATATTTTAAGTAGCAAACTTACCCAATCGCTTCAACTATTTCAATTCGGAATAAAACTATGCCATTTTCTAGATCAAAAAATTTCTTCTAAACAATTTCCAAGTGCTCGCCATAAGGAAATTAAAAAAAGAAACTTTTATTATGCCACTTATTTTATTAGTCATTGATACCTCCTATCTAGCGTGGTAAATAAGAAACTCAAATTTACCCAGAAATTGGAAAATTTGTTGGCACATAACTTTTTCTCGCAAAAGCTCTTTCTCGTGGGTACTAAAAGTATAAGTGTGACAGGCACAAAGTTGATGCTTCACGTTTAAGGCCTCGGTCAAGTAACGGGGACTGGGCCCCGAGGTTTTCTTACCATTTGTTTACATAAACAATATGTTTAACTCTGCGACACTTTTCGACATGACTGGCTTGGTGATAAAATTGCCACTAACATGTTTTAATGCGTATATGTGTGGCGGCGAAAGCACCAAGTTCACTCATTGATATAGCCAAAAGCTAGGAGCTCATGTTTATGTGCATTAGTCATTATACACATTTACGTCAGCAGTATACCGAATGCAATCTATAAAAATTAATATACATTCGTTTGAAGACAGCTATACAGCTACATATGTAAGTGGCCACATTTGACGCTATCGTAAACTTAGGTTTAGATATGGAGTTACTATAATAATAGGAAAATGAGGGATTATACAGATTTCATTTTAAGAAGAGTTTTTGTATTTAATTTATTTATGTTAAGAAAAAAATTAATTGTTTTTATATAATTTGTTTCATCCCAACTCATCTTGTTTAAAAATAATATATTCATAAGATAGTCTCTATGCGCATTTCGCTAGTTGCTTAGTCGAGCTCATCAGAAAACCTTTACCCAACCCGAAATTCTTTAGAGCAAAAGAGAAATCCAAAGAAAATCAAGACAAAAACATTTAAGTAATAACTAAAAGCCCCAAAACAAAAACTTATTATTTTATTTTTCTTACTTACCTTGCTACACTGTACATGTGTATGTCATATAATCGTGGATAACTATACTATATAGAGCTCTGAGGGCTAATGAGTTAAACTTAGTTACTAAAACTTGTTGTTGAATCCAAAAGTTGTGGTATTGGCACAGGGTATCTGCTAGAAAGTCAAAATTTTTTCCAAATCAATATAAGTGGCAAGCAAGAATGGTCGCGCCACCTTTAATAACATTCATTTACTTTATTACGGCGCTAGTAGCAAGCACACCGCATTAATACAGGGTGGCCCAAAATTAACGAAGAGGTTTTTGAATTCGTTATAACTTTTTATTTAAAAAATAATAATTATTTTTTTAATACAGTATATAAATGCGGAATATTTTTAGTTACCTTATCAAAAATAATATATCGCAAGTGGTGGCCATTTTCTGCTTCGCAAATTCGTGCTCTTTCCAATACATTTTCCAAAACTTCAGGTGTTATGCTATTTATTTTGTCGCGTATACTGCTTTTTAATTGCTTTTTAACAGTCTGGATCGGTTAAGTTCGGTGAACGCGGAGGCCAATTAAAATCATTTCTACACGAAATAATTCGTTCACCAAAGATGTCCCGTAAAAGAGCCATTGTATCCCTTGTAGTATGCGCTGTGGCTCCATCTTGTTGGAACCATACTTGCGGATAGTTTTCAACGGCTGGCTTAAAAAAATTTTCCAACATTGTCCGATATCTGATATCATTGATGAAAACGGCGACCCCGTGTTCATTTTCAAAAAATAATGACCAAGTTTCCCTTCCGATGAAACACCGCACCAAATCGTACACTTAGATGGGTGTAATTCTCGCTGTGGAATTACTCTCGGATTTTCCGTAGCCCATATCCTACAGTTTTGCTTATTAACGAACCCACTTAATTGGAAATGGGCTTCGTCGTTCATCATTAAGTTATGAATAAAATTTTGCCGGAAAAAACTGCATAATCAAGTCGTTGCTGGTAATCTATCGGTCTCAATTCTTGAACAAGCTGAATCTTGTATGAAAACATTCTTATTGTGTGCTTTGCGGCGAAGCTCGTGAGAGGCTAAATTGTGTCGAACGTCTCCTGCTTGATGTTTCTCCATCTTCCCGAATACTCCTCTGTACTAGTTCAATATTGTCATCCGTGTGCACCGTTCGTTCTCTGCCAGCACCAGAAAGTTTCCTTACTGACGATATGCACGCTGAGTCAAACCAATGGATCGTTGATTTAAAAAATAAAGCTCAACAATTTGGACACGTTGTTCAATTGAGAACTGCACCATTTTAAATTCCCCTAGTCTTCTTTACAAATTACTGAAAAGAAAAGAAAAAAATATTATAATAAAAAAGTTATAAGCAATTTAAACCCCTTCGGTAATTTTGGGCCACCCCAAAGTATTTGTATGTAATAAAATACAGAATTAATACAGAAATAAAAAAACACCGTTTCCCATTTTCTTCTCCTAGTAAACAAAATCTTAATACAATAAAGTAGTTTTAAAATTTGTTAAATTTGGTTCATATATTTAGAAAACAAAATTAATTTCGTGTTATTAAAAACTTTTTCTAGCATAGATACTAAATTTCTGCTGGTTTTGTGATTGAAATTAAATTACTTTTACCAGAAAAAAAAACACTGCCCAATAGCCAAATAAGAACTTTTTATGTAATTTTTTCCTATATTTTTTTAAACTAAAAATCAAAGATACGGAAAAAGAGGTTGTAGAAAATTTGTTTTTGATAGAAAATATTTATAAAAACCGTCTGAAAAATTAAAAATAATCAAACTATTTGCAATCTCAAGCACACTTTTATTTTTATTTATTTGTTATTTTAATTCGTATTATTAGGGCGAAGAAGAGATTAACAAACTGAGGGTACCAACTCTAAAGTAACATCATGTACCCCCTGTTCTAAACTACCAGAGAAAACAGTACTATGAATTATAAAATTATGTTGTGATAAAGTTATCCTTTTGAGGGCTTTTATTGTGAAGATGCTCTTAAGTTAGCAATTTAAAAAAGTTTTGCAAGCAAAGGGTGAGATTTTTTAGAAGGTATATTAAAAAGGTTGTTTTTCTGCAATATGGTTTATTGTATGTCTATTTCGAGTTATGATGGATGTGAGAGAATTAAGCTATTTTAAAATATGTATCATCATCTTTTCAACAGTCATAACTGTCCATACCAATAAAAGTATACATCAATGATATGCGTTTTACAATTGAGTGCTATTTTACTTGCAATATGAACGCGCTAACATATAAAGTTTTCCAAAATTTCGTTCATTTTATTAGCACTTTTTTTGTTCCTGTAAAAGGCTGTTAACGAGGTATTAGCTGCCTTCAAGGACGCAACTTCTAAGTTTTGAAAACTCTGTATATAAAGATGCAAACGTAGATCGCCGTGGTGGTCGATCATAGTTGAATCTTGTAGGAGATGTCGACAATTTTTAATGGGGCTAAGTGAGCGGAATAATGGTCGTTGTACAATGCCTTTGGGAGCAAATTCTAAAGTAATATGAAATACTGCAAAATATAAGGCGACATCTTTTATTTCATCTAAGACAATCCGTCTGCGCAAGATCCTCCTCAAATCCCCAACTGTCCTTAGAATTGAGCAATAACGTTCTTGAAGCGTTAGTGGAATGGTGCGATATATACTTTGGATGTGCGATATATACTTTGGTAGTTGCATGACGTCCTTCTCACATGGGAGCTGTAACTAGTATGCAGAAAAACTGCACTTAGCAGTAAACCTATAACTTACCACGACCGAATAGAATAGTTCCTGCTGCCTTGCGAAAGAATATTGATTTCGTTATCGCCTGGCTAAAGGACCTCCTTGACATATGACTTGAATGGCCATATGTCGCCGAGCAACCTAAGTGTAGGGATACCTCACTAGCAAAAGCCAAACTATGGAGAGACTAATCGAGATTTTGATTAGAATGAGAATACGCTTCACTCATTTATAGGGTATTTAGAAAGGGCATCCTACACCATTTATATGGCGCAGGCTGTGCAATCTCACAGTAAACTGATATTTTAGCAAATTCAAAATAACACAAAAAGAAGAAAAACAAATTTCTACCAAAAAGAAATAAAATTTCAAATAAATTAATATCCAACAAAACATGTATCAATATGTAAACAAATTTTAATAAAAACAAAAACTTATATTTCAGAGAAAACCTAACAAAAATTGATTTTAATATAAAACGTTTCAAAATATTTTAAATATACACATACATTTCTCAAAACAATTACATAATACATAATGATATTTTTCATGAAATTATTGCCATGGAATTGGGATAAAAAATATACAAAACAAAAATTAAATAACAATTAAAACATCTCAAAAATCCTTATTAGTTTTAACAATATATACATCTTCATTGTTATTTTCATGAATTTTTAAATTTCTACATAATAGTAATTTTTGTTTCGAGTATTTGAGGTACTTAATGCACCAAAATAATTTGTGTGTTTTTTACCTAATTCTTACGAATAAATTGAATTGACATTATATTCTTATGATGTAAGTACTTGTTTAATTGAAATATGTATTACTTCATTTTGCCCTCATATACCAATTATTATTTTAAAATAACATTTCAACCATTTGTATTTGTGTAAATCGTCAAAGCCACAGTAGATATCTATCTGTTTTTATTAAATTTCAACTTCAAACCGCGCTTATTGAAAACCATTGAGTATTTGTAAATAATGATTTAAATAAATAATAAAAAACGATAAAAAAAGTGAAAGCATTTTAGATCACGAAGCAAATTACCATAAAAATCTAACATTCAAAATGTTCGTACATTATTCCGTTAAGAGTAGGAAATATTAAAGTTTGGCCTGTAACGTAACTGTAATAATGTAGTGACTTTGGACATATCGCATAAGCAGAAAATGCAAGAAATGTTTATTTCATAGAGATATTCCATAGTCATGCAAGAATTTATTTGTTGTTGCTTGTGTGTGAAATAAATAATTTTACTAGCTGACACTTTGGGCCTAACAAAGTCAATCTGTACTACAACCAAACAGTAGCGAATTTTTACTGTTAAGGACATGTCAAAAACAAAGTTGATTCACGAAAATGAAATTTGCACAAAAACATAAATGTAAAAATAAGGCCAAGTTCCTATCCAAAAATTTCGGCGATAAAAGTTCTGAAAACAAAGTAAAGACGAAGTCCTTCATATGTACAATACCCTTCCATTTCTGTGTAACTCGCTAATTTGGTAATATTTTACCAATACTTCTTTCCCATATTAAAAAGTTGAAAAAAAATTCCCTAGTAGTAAAAATTGTCTAGAAGTAAATGATAAATGCTGTGTTATTCCGCGGTGCGCTATCGCTAAGAAGACTTAGGTCTTTCTGTTGATTATGGTTATACATCGATCCATACCTGCTTGCACTTTTTGTGTGAAATTTGCTAACAACACAGGTATGTTTTTTGGCATAGCTCCTGTCCCGTTTTTTTTTGTTACGCTTTACTTAATTATAATATTATTATATTAATAATATAATCATACGATTTTATTGACGTATCTCTGTCCTTAACCACCTTCACAACTCTATACTGCTTATTATTTTTTACCTAAGGCCACCTCAAGAAAAATTAGGACTTTTAACGACGAACTTATGCCAAAAACATTCTATTATCTTTAGTAACAATGTGGGTCACAAGTATAAACAATTGCAAGTATCAGCTCTATTAGCATAGAATTTGGGACCAATAACTCCTCCGGCCGCGAATATGCAGCTTATTCACGCATTGTATATAACACGAAGCCGCTCGCGCTGTTTTTACTCTCCTCATAACTTTGCTTCTTTTAATCATAAAGTAATAAAACTTAAGGACTCTACATATATGTAAGCTTATAAGTCAATTTTTTGATTTGTCAATACTGAGTAATAAACTGTATGTTTAATAGACATCGCAACCGGCCGCAAGAATCGATACTCACGTGTTAGAAAACCCTTTAAATGTTTAAATGCACCATATCAATTTAAATATATCCTTGCTTTATATATTTAAAAATTATCAACAATAAAATATAAATTGTTGCTGATAATACTGGTTATTTATTTTGTTTTAACATTTGTAAGGCAATAAGATATTTCCACACAATAAATTATAATATTTGTTTTCTGCCCATAACATGCAACCTTGGACATTCCATCCTACAAATTAATTCAAATTTCAGATACTAAAGTTAGTCTGGTTATTTGAAATTAATTTGTTAGATTTTGAAATAATAAAGTCGTACAATTTAATGCATTTAAGCATGCAGATACTTGTCTGTAATGAACTGCATACTATCATACACTTTATACGAGATTAGTGCGACACGTAGAATAAAGAATGTACAAAGGGCAAAGTTACAACAATAATTTTAATTTTAAATATTGAGCTTAAAAGTATTTGAATATTATTATTTGAAGCTACTTACCGAGAAATACTCTCAATACTCTCAGGCTTTTCAAAGACTGATTCTATAACTACCCTCGTATGTTTGACTACATATGTAGCTGAAAAATTAAGATTAATTTGTTGGGCTTTCTTGAGCAGCATCAAATAGTTTTTCTCTAGGCTCAAGTTGTTCATTAAAATAAATTATCTTCCTCATTTCAAAGCTTGTCATTAGTCTAAACTTAGCAAATCAAAACATAGATTAATCTTAGTGTATCACTAATTTAAATATGTCATTTATGTGTTCAAATAAGTACGTCTTTTATTAAATGGAAAGTGCGTTAATTACGAATTCTTAAGATTTGTCCATGTAACGAAGTACATTTCCAAACGAAATGTTATTTTTATTTTAAGTCTGAGAACATACGGAAGTGAACATATTATTTTATTTATTTATCCCTATTTCACATGCAAATAATATTTGTAACGCATTTTTTTAACAGTCTTGATAAAAGGTACCATAAATTTAGATTCTCTATGACATCTAATTCGTTTGCCCCAATGTCTCTTTTGGATAGTACGAAAAGTTACTCAAAAGAATTGGTATTGGAAAAACATTTTTACTCTACAAGGAATTAAACCTGTGTTAGTTTTATTTCTGGAAAACTGTAAGGCTTTAAAATATTAAGACTGAAAACCGCACATGGGCTCAAAACCTAAATCAAAAAGAATAATTTAGAAAAGGTTTCCACACCACATGACATAAAGTGTTGAAGCACTTGAATCATCAGCGGCATTGCGGATGATCCTATAAAATTTCGCTTATGCATATTAAAACCACAAACAAAAATCGTGATATAAAGAAAGTGCCCCGACATTATCATGTTAAGGAATCAATGATAATTGAGCAAGTTCCCACAAATTTCACCGGCATTAAATCAGCATTTGAAAATAAGAAATGCAGTTAAGATTTATTTATTGATACTTCTCAGGCTATTTACGAAAATAACTAGAGCTCATGAAAACTCCCACAAGGTGGTATACTGTGGCCAATATTATATATCATCTATACAACGGATATACCGACAAGTTCACTTACATATACTTCAACGTTTTTTGACTACATGTATAAGTGTTAATAAAGATCCGCCATCTGCACAACTTCAATATTTAATGTCTCATGTCTACTGCAGTGGAAAATAAGAGTAAATCTATCAAAGTGTGCTCGCGTAACGTTTTCCTATAGAAGGCAAAATCGCGCAAGTATAGCAATAACAAATATCACATCTCCAGCGGAAGCCCACGTTAAATATTTGGGTATTTACTTAAATCGAAGCCTTACTTGGTCCCGCCACATTGAGGCAAAAATAACGGGTAACTCTTAGAAGAAGTCAAGTACACTGGGAAATAAATCATAAATTAACCTTGGTTTTGGACTACGAATTCCTGTTATGCAAAGCTTGATGCTTGTGCATCACACATTCAGAAGTTAAAAAAGACAGTCTAGAGCATTACAACTTGTCGTATATGCCCCCTGGTACATACGAAATTAAAATATCCCTTGAGATCTAGACGTTACCACTATCTAGGAAGAAGCAAAAACATACACGTTCAAATACGAAAAGATAGTAGTGGTTCATGCCAACACAATAGCACGCGGTTTACTGCAAACATGGGCTCCAGAGATTAAAAAACAGACCTCATGGGCCTGGTGCGGTTACGCTATCACTGAAATTGTATGCTATGTTTGAAAATGTGCTATCTAAATATATGTCTACATTCTTTTTTAATATGAATTGATAATTCACAAGATCAACGTTACCGAATAATTATAGACGCACAGCAATATTCTTCTAAGTCTGCTCTCTTTGGAAATACTTACTAAAGAAGAAAACGTAAAAATTACACATAAATAAAAATTCAACACTCCACGTAATGGTTTTATTGCTAAGTATCAATGAAGTAAATAATAAAATACTTGTGGTGTGTTATTGCAAACAGACTGAATACTTGTGGATATCAAACTTTTGAAATCAAAAAAGAATAAATTGTGTTTATTAGAAGCTGCTTATATCCATATATTCTTCTTGAAATTATTCATGTTCTATTTTTGTTCTTAATCTATTTAAATGGCAACTGAGGGAATATTAAATTCTTAAGCAGATAAATAAACTGAATGAATTCAAGAATGTTAAAATTGATATCTTGATAAAGTCGAAAATGAGGATTAAAATTTCAAGAAGGTCTTGTGTAGATTAATAGTGGTGATTAAATGTAATGTTGAAACGTACGCCTCTGAATCAGGTCAAACAATTCCATTTAAGTTTGCTTTATATCGACCAATTTATCTCAAGCTAAATGGTACTATATGGGCTAACCAAAACGATACGCTATGACATTCGTCTCGTGTTCATTTCAATGCATAATACATTTTTAGACCACATGATATCATATCAAACGTTTTTCTTCAATAAAATTAGACATCAAAACCGTATTATTCCATGCAAATACTGTTAGGAATTTTATACATCCATTTTATTTCCTATTTAATAATTTTTATATGAAATACGATTTATTTAAAGATTAATACGAAAGGTTTACGAATGTTATCTTTATTTTTTTATATTCTGTAATTAGCCAAGTAAACACAGTTCGTTTGCAAGGCAAACAAATCTGAGCTTTAAAATTGTAGGTTTTCTATAATATTGACAGATTCCTTAGATCGGGGAAATCAAATATGACGTGTGAAATTAATTTGGACAAAGAAAAAACAAAATATTTTGAATTAAAACAAAATGGAATTCAAAAATCGTCAATTAAATATAGAATATTGTATAATTTTTACGTATATTATCAATACTAAAATATGCATGAATTAAAAGAAAATTTATACTGTATTTAAAATAAGGACAACCCATATTTTTTTCTAATTGGATTAAAAAAAATTTTTAAGTGTACGGTCTGCAAATGTCTACATTTGTAAAAACCCTTCAATTATTGCCATATTATTCTGATTTCACTCAATAACAAACAGATATCGAATAGAACATCCTCAACAGAACATGAATATTTCTCTTTTTCAGATTTATTTAACTAATGGCAGTAGTATTTTCAATGCTGAAATGCCGTCCCAGACGATTTCAAATATGTGCTGAGAATAAATATTGAGTGCACAAAACTTCAAAATTAGTTTCGGATAGTGCGACAATCATATATGGAGCTGACATTGTCCGCAAATATAATTATGTTTGAACTGACAATTCCTTGGACACATTTGTATAACTAAAGCATATAATTGATGTAGTTGCACTATATTTTACAAGTATCTCTGTATTCCAGATGGTCTAGAAACCAATTAATTTTTAAGTTTAAGATCATGGTGTGATTGCATAAGCCCTTAAGGGAGATTCCTGCGGGAGAACATACGCCTGCTAGTGTCTTATGTATCAATGCACTCTAAAACATATTAAAACTTTTTCCAATAACTTCTGTGGGAGTTTTCAGAACGACTAGAAAGAGGAGAAGCCAAAACATCCCATATATTCCACAATGTGATTCTTTTATGAATATGATAGGTATAGCTATATAAGTACAAGAATTCTTGAATTCTGGCTGCCTAATGACTTAGCACCCGACCTACTAGCAGATGTAAAAAATCTATTTACCTTAATAATCGTGCTTTTGTTTTATTATTGCTTTTAGGGAAATTTCTTTCTTTTATTTCAGTGTTTTAAAATGAATATAGGTTTCACAGTTTAAAGTGAGAAAATAGTCTTTAAATCAAATTATATTTCTGGTTGGCCAAATTTTTTAATAATTATTTATTATATATTAAAATCGCAAACATGTTTCAGGACGTACTATTTAGCCGGTGCCCTATCGTACCTATAATATAACGTTTATCACCGAAACTTTGTTACAAATTTTCGTTTACCATAAACATAAGTGGATACATGTGAAGGGATTAAAAGTAAACACTTTACCAACCAAAAATATCAGATACCTAATGCTAATACTTTCAATGAATGTCTATTTCTATCATAATTCACTTGTTTAAAGTAGCCATAAATATTATGAGGAACTTTGAATTTTCCCTTTTAAAAGAGTTACAAAGTGATAATATAAGAATCAAACAACTTGAATTTGAATAAAACGAAAATAATTCTGCAGTGCTCATGAATCACGTAATTTGCTTTTTCTTAGACAAAGTTCATTATGTAAACACAGCAAGTTTTCTTTCAAGCTTTTGAAGTTTAATTTAATTGTATTTCCGTCTCTCTATTTCTAACCCTCTTCTATTGATTTTCGATCAAAAAGCACAAAATTTTTATTCTGTAAATTTTTTTCCTGTTTGCTTGTTTTTTTTTCAATTTACCTTTTCCAAGTCATGACTTCGACAAAAAATAATAAATTGTTTATAAATCCTCTGGTGTGTGTTATAGATTCTATGCTGCCGCTTACTTTCAGTGCTTCAGCATTTTCATTTAGTATTTCTAATTCTGGGCAAAAATTGAAAATAATTTTTAAAAAAACATGAAAAATGAAGCGAAAGGGTTCTCGTTTATATTAAAAAAAAGTGATCCCAAAGGTCAACACGTAATTTGTGAAGAGCGTTGATTATTGTTTATTGCGGGGCTTATATTTTTATTTCTATTCAAAATAAATTCGAATTGCATACGAGAACGTGAAATATCATCTTTTTAAAATATATTGAAAATAAAATATCGTTAACGTTAAAATTTGTGAATAATTTTTTTTTCTTTTAATTGCTTCACCAATCTTTATTCGTGAATTATTTATGTGATTATGTACAGTGTTGCGGAAAACTAAAGCAAAATACTCCGCCAATATAAAAATATATTTTTTCTGTAATATAGTTCATTTCCAAAAAAAGTATATTTCCGTGATTTATTTTTAAACTTGTTGATTTTGCACAATCCTTCTTGAGGAATTGAAACATTTTTACCCAAAATTTGACCGCTGCCCAAGGTTGTGGTGACTTCAGGTGTATACTTCTATCGAATTGTGATTAAAGAAAACCTTATTTATGCGTACTCCGTCAAAAATGAATACACCTTTGTGTAGTTATTGTAGAATTTTCATTTCCCGCTAAACAATATGAACTTTCATCTATCTGTATCGCTTTTCATGTCCTCCACAACTTTGTTTTCGTAAAACTTTGTTTTCAATAAAACCATTGGCGAAATTTGCACAGGATATTTTTATTAGTCTCATTTTGATTTTATTTTCTTCGGATGTAATATTAAGAGATCGTCCATTTGCTGACATAATAATCAAAAAATCGATCAGTAAAAAGTGCTACGAAATAATATTTTATACCCTTCAAAATAGTTCTTGAAAGGAAAACTGGCGAGGTTTGCTTCAAAAACTGAGTGGCAGCACGTCCTAGGTTACTTTTATATATTTTACATTAATTTCGAAATATCTATTCAACCTTGCACTGAATAGTCAAAACTGATTCAGTAGCATTTCAATTATTTTTTCAATATACGAGCATGTTTTTTTCTTTTTGCGAAATAGCGATTGATATAAAAACGTTCTCAATTTTAGTATAACTAGGTATATATGCAGCTGTTACTTTAGAAACTTGTCTTTAAAATTATATCACTATACATACATATTAATGCAAAAATAGTAAAGATATTTATTGACTTCTCTATATTTATGCAAGTATTTTAATGAAATAGATATACAGTAATAAAACACAATCAATAAATTATATGTATAAATTGTAGTATAAAATGGGAGCTTCATTTGACCTCATATTTTATGAGTAATAAATAATTATTATTATATGAAAATATATAACGCATACGTCTAGGCTACAAGAGAACTACTTGTACGCTGGAATATTTGCAAATGTGTTATTACTGTTGCCATTGGCAATATATTACTTCTCTCTTTTTTAGCATTCGTATTAAAAATCTCTATCGACTGTGACACAAATTTAGGGTTGATTACATGCATTTTAGTATGTAAAATGAGGTTTTTGACATTAAGAGTAGCTATTCATTGTAGGGGTTTTTTGGTAATATTTCTTAAATAAATGGCGACTATATAACTGCAAAAGAAAAAGGGTGGTAATATTAATAATTTATAAGAATTTTGTACTTTTAAATAGCAATTATTTAATAAATATCGCTTTTTTGAAGAGTTAAATTGTTTAACCTAGTATTTTGTCATAGTATTTTGTCAGCAGCTTTTAGAAAATGTCATATAATCAACCACCCTACATACGTGCAAAACAGGTCTTTGTGTGAAATTACTACATGGCAAGATTTGTTCGTACTTAAAGACTTTCGTGTTGTATTTTTGTATTTTTTATCAATTTAATCCCAGCTCTTTTAAAAATGACCAAAACTTTAAGAAAAGGTATATTTTATATATATAGGGCAGACCAGTTACTTTTTGGGTGCCTTTTTGACTTTCTTCGGCTCTCAAAATTATTTTATACAACCAATTTGTAATTACGATTACCTTACTTTCAATTGAGTCTCATGCTAGCCCTAGACTTTACTCTTGCTTTAAGTGATTTCAGACTGTCGAGTGATAACTGTCAACAATTCCCCTTATCACGGATTCTCTTGTAATTGTTAGCATTTGTCTAAGTCTTATGCTAGCCCATGCTGGACATTCACACACAATAAGCGGTACCGTCTCAGTTTGTTTTGTGTGAGCACCATTTGATCCTATCTACATGTGGTAGCTATAAAAGGAAGTAGCCCGAATAAAGAAATTAATGTGTGATCAGAGGAAAGACTTTACGAGAAACGTTGTTTAAGCTTAAAGCAAAAATGTAAAAGTTAAAAAAAAAATATTAACCTAAAAGAAAATACAGACTTGTAATTGCTATTTCTATAAAATAAATACAGCCAGCAGAAAAGCTTTAAGTTATTGATTAGTTTTGGGTTTTTTGTTTGCACTAAAATGGTACTTATTTTTTGTATTAAACGAAATATAATTTAAGCAACTTCCCACCAAATAAACATAAATTGTTCATCAATACCGTCAACAAAACAGTTCGAATGAATTGTTTTATTTTTTCTTTCTTTTAAGCAGATCTTTTGCGAAGTGTTTCTTGAAACTTGTAATTATTTCCCAAAAAGCGGAATTTATTTTCTAAGATATTGTTTCTATATGTTCAATTGGGTTGTTTCTTTTGAGATCGCGAAAAATTTAGCATTCTACTTGTTCACTGTGTTTGTGTATATTCCTACAGTTGCATATCGAACGCACACTCTTTCAGACATTGCTTAATGACGCTATCTTTATTTGTTTAAGTTTTGCAAGTTTGCATTTAGTGCAGAAACACAAAAAGTACTCACAATAAAATAACACAAGTTTTAAAGGTATTGTTACGTTGTGTTAATCTAAGATGTATAATTAAATCACAAAAAAATAATTGTCAGCAAGAAATTGATGTGATTTATTGTAGAAATACGAATTGTTATTAAACGCAAAAACAACAACCAAGAGTAAAATTCCCCAAACGGCGATTTAAAGTAGAAACGAAAATGAGTTATTTTTGAACGAAAAAGTAAACAGTAGATACACACACACGCGAACACATATGAAGACTAGTAAGCCAGCAAATCAAATAAATGATGCGCAATATCACGTATGTTCGAGACATTTCAAGAACCGGCCGAGATTTCTATATAAAGGCGACGTCCACCGCCATCATAGAGTGAACAGCCATGTATACATAAGAGTGTTAAGTTTACAGTGTAAATTATAACTGAGGAGTTGTAAATAAGAGTAGTAATTGCCGCATAAATTTGTGTATTGATAAAATCATCAAGGACTGTGTATTTTAATTTTTGCAATCAAACGAATCCTACACAATAACGTTTATTGTGATAATAAAAGTAACAATATAAATGCTTCCCTTTTAATGTTTAAATACTTTAAAATATTTCAAGTAAAATATCCAAGCAATATGGATTAATATCTATTTTTTTCCAGAGGTTGTTATTTTAAAATTTTTTATTGAAACCCAAATATTCGTTAACCATCTGCTGTTTTAGAAGTAAGTTTTAGAACTTTAAATCGACAAAATGAAGTTGGTAAATTTCCATAA
The DNA here is from genome assembly GCA_963932375.1 of Phania funesta. Lineage (NCBI taxonomy): Eukaryota > Metazoa > Arthropoda > Insecta > Diptera > Tachinidae > Phania > Phania funesta. The sequence goes on from OZ010652.1 coordinate 100,323,079, forward strand.
ATAATTTCAATTCAAGAATCGCACCGAGAAAGATGCTGTTCAATAACTTTTGTTTATATGGAGAAAATGTATTTGCAAGGCGATGTTAGATAGCGTTGAACTTTAGTGAATAGAGGAAAAAAAATTTCTGCTTATAGTTTTAAGCATCACTGAAGAGAATGTACAAATTAACAAATAAATAGAAGTACATAACTTCAATAAAACTATGTTATTATATAAGTTTTTACAAATACATTTTGCAATTTAATTTCTTTGAACTTACAGCAGTTAACGTACGCACCCGGTGATAAAAATTAAATATATATAACTGATTGCTGATGCTCCAACAAGGAACACAGACAACATATAGAGCCATATGAAATAAATTTATTGCAAATTCAAAAACACTCCGGCTTTAAATGTAAAAGTTTTATTAGAAAAATTATGTTCGTATTTCATAAAAATTCATTTGTGGCTAAATAAATTTATATTAGTACATTATACGATTATTACAAATAAAGTTGTACATTTCGCTCAATCTAGAACTGAATAACGCAGTTTTTGTTACAATGAAGAACTAGTGAATAATTTTATATCAAGTAGAAGCTAGTTCCTTGGAGAGGTCACAAAGAAAGTGCAGTAAGTGCCACAATTTTCAAAAATCAATTATTTCAAAAGAACTTGAAAATATTTTCGTAACCAAATTCTTTAAGATACCGTAATTTTTTATAGAAGGCAAATATTTTCTTCCTTGTTCTGCATTCCGAGTGAATAAAAAACGAACGGAATGAGAAAAGCACTCGGAATTGGATAGATCGCGAATATTTGCCTTTTTTTATATTATCAAAAAGTATGTACTATCTTCGAATTCACGAAAATTGATCTTGTAATCTCATTAAACATTTTCTACCTGTCAGGTGGCTTTTACCGAACTTGTGAATATTTGCAGAAAGCAGCTATATTTTGTTGAGTATCCCATCGTGCCAAACTTTGTCAATCGCCTGGTAAATATCTATGAATAAAGCCGATCTAATAAGTGTAACAATTCTATGGAATCCCTCCATAGTATATTGCTTCGCTCGCTGTCCAAACTGATTTTTCGAGATAATATGCCGATCGTTACTGTAAGGTAAATTTACAACAAATAAACAAATTTTGTATACGTTTATAATATTTTTCACATAACTATTTCTAGTTATCTATATTTGGTCCCACGTTCGAAGAGACTTGCTAATAGGGAAGTAAGCACAACATGTATTATAATAAAAAAACCAGCTTTTCCTTATGAATATTAAGAGCTACAAAAATTACACCTAAAGTTTCCCTTTTATAAAACGCCAAAAATAAACAAATATATGCAAATTTTAGATTTTATATATATAACATTGAAGGAAGCATGCTACTGTTGGCTGCTAATGCTTTTAAGTTTATGTAGAATGAGTTAATGAATTATGACCTGCCGATACATGGGTAAACTACTGCCAACTGATGTGTAAAAAATCATGAATAATGATAACCAAATACATATGTGCTTATTCCTTTATACGCAATCAGTATGAAAATCAGCTTTTGACTTAAGGACAAAACAAAGCATGTTTTGAATATCTTGTTTCTATATGGCATTTTGAAATTACAACTTGAGTTTTTCAAGGACAAGTTAGTTATTTAGCATATAAAGTATCTCCCATAATATTTGTAGAAATTAAATATTTATATTTTCTGTCATATTCAAAATCTGTCGTTATTAATATAATAACGACGTATTTTAAATTACTTAATCCCTCTTATTTGGGGGTTTTTGTTTTTACAAAAACAAGAATATTTTTTTTATGATTTTTCTAGAATCTAGATATTTATGTAATGAAAACTGTTTTTTATTTGAACTTTTTCTTGTCGAATACAATAAAGTCGAATAAATAGAAAATTGTTATTTGTGTAGTTATGTAGATTTAACTATATTGAATCGTTAAAAACCTAAACATATGCAAATATACCACCACTACTTAAACATTTTTACATAAACTGTGTAGCCTCTCAAATACTTCAATTTAAATTTTGTCGTTGTAAATGGTAAGTCTTTTAATAATACACATTTAAATATATCACTCTCATCCCGATTACAAAAGTTGATTAAATTGTTAAAACCCCTAATGGACCACACAAA